>OX155683.1:12158190-12844694 GCA_944547425.1 Eupithecia centaureata | reverse complement strand
TTTTGTCTTTTATGCGACCGAAAGTCATGTAAACTATTAGGTGATACTGAAAAAACAATTCAGGATTTTCATGGCCACCGAGAAAATATTGAATCACAAAAATACGGGAGAGATTGCGATTGTAAGCATTGTGAGTGTATTAAATCTAAATCAAGATCAATCCATAGAACATTGATAGTTGCGCCTACTGCAGTTGATGGATCATTACAGCCACATAGTGGTTGTCAATGTTCACCTTGCGAGTGTTTAGAATGTAGCAATAGCTACGGCGTGACTACCAATGGGCAGCGCGAGATATCAACCTATGTGAACAGACACCTTCATTGCCACTGCGAGTTGTGTGACAATGAAACCTGCATCCCAGACAGCCATCAATCCTGCAGGTGTGTTAGACAAAACAAAGTAATGAACAAACCTGTCGAGCAGGATTCACATGATTACGATATTCGAACAGCACATGTTACTTATAATAAAAAAGGAATCTGCGAACGCAACTTTGAAACACTAGCTATGTTTGCTGCCGTACCTACTTCTTACACTAATCGTGTAGACCAAATTAAACAATGCAATTGCGATTATTGTGAATGTCTGAATTGTGAATATTTGGATCATCGCACCGATTCACAGAATATATTTCCGTCATTTCCAAAGTCATATCAAATAGATCGCGAAGTGCAAGGCAAGATCAAATATTGTAAGCCAAAGATTTTAAACCATTTCAAAAATAGACATGTTTCAGACATGTGTGACTGTACAGATTGCTATAATTTAGTTAACTCATGCGCTGAGGATAAAAAAGGAACTGGAAAATTGAGCAGGAAATGTTCTTGTAACCGTATTTGTAGTTGCAATATTTGCAAAATTGTTGAATATGAGAAAAAAATTACCAATTGTTTCAATAATCGTGGTGAAGATGCATCAGTTGATATCAGTAGACTAATGAAGAGTAAAAGAAAAACTCAACTTAAAAATGATGATCCTTTAATTAAATCGTGTATTGACACTTTGGAATCAAACAAAAAAATATTTCGACAGTATCAATTTTCAATGAATGCTTCGAAATCTTCGATATCAGTTAATAATTTCGGCGAATCACATCATCCTACTTATCGTCAAGCATGCTACGGAAGCCACAGAATATTTTATCCTAACTATGAAACAGAATCAGTTGTACATGAAACTATTTCTGAGTGTCCTAATGAAATAGATCTTAGAAGGCATAATAAACAAGCATTACATTCAAGTCTCTCCCTAGTATCTTCGAAATCGTTCGTTAAAGAGAGTGAGAGTGTTATACCTGTAACAAGCAAAGTCAAGTCCCGGGAAAGTTCCTGCAACAGCTCTGGATATGATTATCCAGAATATTTGGCGCATTTTCCAAAATTATCAATTAAAACAGGCTTTGATGACGTAATGCACTATAATCTTAGGAACAATGTAATGTTCAACGTTGGTTCAAATAATAAAATTGTAACAAATTTTAATGAGCGTGATAGAAAATCATTTCAATCACAGATTAGAACAGAACATTCATCCCCAAACATAAAGGTAAACTGTAAGGCGTCACAAACATTTCATAATGATGTACAAAACAAGGTTAGCCAAGTCAGATATTTGGCAAAAGAAAAGCGAAAAATATACTCGCCGATGTTTGAAGTGTATCCCAGTAACGAATTTGATAAAATTAAAACTGATTCGGCATCTACAAGTACCACAGATACAAACACAGAATTTGCTTTTAACAAAGAGTACATAAGAGTTCAAAAAACTTTGCAAGATGCGCGGGAGTATTCTCAACATTTAGTAAGCTTGTTTAAGAAATACGAAAAGGCTAATAAAGAGTTTGAAAGTGTATCTAAACGAATAAAAAATTCAAACTGTTCTACTGATCTAAACATAAAAAAATATGCTTACCAGACAAATAATTCTATTAAAAAAGATACAATTATTGTTCAAGATGTGCCAACAAAAGACTCTGAATGTACTTTTACATCAGCATTTGATGAAATATATTGTACAAATAAGCCAGAAAACTCTATCAATGATAGAGATAACATTACTTCTTCAGAAAAAGCTACTAATATTTTTAAAAAAGAAAATATCTTCCATAGTAAAGGAAGAAATCATGAATTAAACAGTCCTTTTAAAAACACAAATCAAACCATTACCAAAGAAAAAGACTCAATAGATATTAATAAACAGAAAAAAAACATGAAAAACCTAAATAAAAGACACATTCACGTGACTAAACGATCTCAAGATTTGATTATCGCACCACAAAGGGGCTCTTCGAATTTAAACAAGATAGATGACAAGCAAGGAGTTGTTACTGTAAAAAATAGCTCTGATATTGTGGTAATATCTGATAGTCATTCATTAGGCAATCACAAGCATTTTCAAGAATCTCTAGATAATAACGTGAAAGATACTAGAGAAGATACCGACGGGGATTTTCATGATAACGTCAATACATCCCAAGCCAATGTTGCCAATAAAATAGAACGAGAAAAAATCATAAAAACTATCGAAGATAGAAATAACATTATTATGAAAAGAGATTTCAACTATAAAACTACGACAACATTATCCAAAAACTCGAACCTACCAATTAAATGCAACACAGAACTACTTAATATTTTGGTTAGTAACATGTTCCTTTAAAAAATATAGGCAATATTTACAGATAACTACAAAATAATACTTAAGAGGGACATATATAATTATATTAGTCTTAACACTAAGCAACATTAATAAATTATTCCTTTTAGAAAAGTAAAAACATTGTGAAAACGAAATCTGAAAACAGTAAGCTATTATTGGAAAATGTGGACACGGATAAGAAGTCCGACGAAATTGAACAAGAGGAAATAGTATCATTACCACCTCCAAATGAAAGTGACGGAAAATCAGCTACACAAGTTATGTCTCACCAATCTGTTGATAAGCATCCTACTTTTAGTAATAAAAGTAAAGCAATGGTAAGTGGATTACGCTACCGTTTTTGATATATTACTCTGCTCATTAAAATCTTATAAGCAACTCTTTAACTGATATGTAATCTAATTCTATCACCGATCCAAGCAATAAAACAAATTAATAATGATAGTAAATAATGTAGATTAATATTGAAGAACTCATAAATCAAGCGTCATAAATGTTTGATTAAAAATAATATTTCTTGCTTAGGTATACTTCCATGTTCAAGTGAGAAATATTATTTTAAGTTGTCTTATTAGCTGTTCAAAAGATCCAAATAGTAAAATTTACTACTTCGATAAAACCTTATCAAAGTTATCATCAATCCAACAAAACCGAACCGAAAAAAATTATTCCTCCCTGACAGGGTTTCATGTCTTTGGTTTTTATGTATTGTACATATATATGTTATCTGCACCTAGACAATATCACTATATAGTAAGAAACAAAGTCGCTTTGTCTGTCCCTATCCTTATGTCCCTTTGTATGCTTAAAGCTTTAAAACTACGCAACGTTTTTTGATGGGCTTGTTTTAATAGATAGTGATTCAAGAGGAAGGTTTATACGTATAATTAAACCGTGCGAAGCCGGGGCGGGTCGCTAGTGAGATATAAAATCACATTTACTTAAATACCATAGTAATTATAACCAAATCCTAAAAATCTAAGCCGTCACCAGAAGGCGGGTGCCCAGAATGTTAGCAGCATGACCATAAGAATAAGAACAGAGTAGAAGGGAAACTTTGCTCCGAACGCGCTCAAGGTCACGATATTAGCCTACGCGATTCTGCACGTTAAACGTGCAGTAAGGCTGTCACAGCCGGCGACGCCGCACGCGGATTTTAATATTTGTGTAGGTTAGGTAATTACCTCTATAATATGACGTCATGGTCAAGTTATTGTGGTGTGATCGGTTGTAACAATAAAAGATAATACATATTATATGATAATACATACCCTATGTATGTAATATTTTCTAAATATTATTGTGTTTTAGTAGCTTCCTATCTAACTAATTAGGTAGGTACCTAATCAAAGGAACGTGAACATCGTTCGTTGACCTTTTCTCACTCACCTCGCCAGTCCTGGATTTGTAAACAGGCCGCATAGGCCGCGGCCTAGGGGCGGCGGCGTCCTAGGGGGGCGGCAGCGTCCTAGGGGGGCGGCAGCGTCCTAGGGGGGCGGCAGATTTCGGAGTGAGGACGGTCACTCGATTGCAGACAATCAAATTGTATATCTACCGGGGGGGGGGGGACTGCGAGTGAGCTAATAATGAACGGCTCAGTACATGGGGCGGCGGAAAAAAGTGGCCTACACTCATAAAAAATATAAATCCGACACTGCACCTCGCCTCGCGACGACGGCACGGCGGCGGCGGGGCGCGGCGGTACAATGCAGTAGCAACCCTGACAAAACGCCTGGACGACAGAGGGGCGTAACGAGGTGAAGGGGAAAGTAGGTATATAAATGGCGGCGTTTGGGACTAGATCAAAGAAGAGTCCTTTCTACGTAGTTATTATTTATTCTTATGGCATGGCCACGTTGAATGGCAATGCTAATTCGTTAACCGAAATAGAATTCCGAACACCTGTGGACTCTATGACAAAAAAATAAATAATAATAATTGAATTTAAATGCATTTTAGAAATAATCGGAGAAAGAAACATGGTATGTTCTGACAATTTCCATCTCCATTCAATCTTTCAATTTGTTAACATAATAACGAATATTTAAATTACCTACTATATATTTATATATAAGATCGCTGCAATGCGAAGGCAGCGAAAGGAAAAAGACAACATATTATTATCCGATAAACACCCAATAATTATATAATCAATATTATGGAAATTTAACTGTTTGTTCTTCTCGACATAGGTCGACCTGATTTTTATCATAATTTTATGAAATGTTTCAGGAAAATGTACTATCGGAAGTTAAGAGAATTCTAGACTTACCATTCCTACGAGTAATCAAAAGCCAAAAGGTAATAACCCCCATAATTGTACGACCAAGACGGGACTGTACCCGCAAACTTCCACTCAGCTACGCTCAGCTCAGTACCTACTTAGGGGAAAATTTAAAGTTTATTATAGACAGATTGAAAGGAATGAAAATTTCAATTCGTACCTCGATCAAAATCACTACATAGTATAAAACAAAGTCGCTTTCTCTGTCCCTACATCCCTATGTAGGTATGCTTAAATCTTTAAAACTACGCAACGGATTTTGAAGCGTTTTTTTATCGATAGATTGATTGAAGAGGAAGGTTTATACGGATAATAAAACCGTGCGAAGCCGGGGCGGGTCGCTAGTATATAATAAAAATGCGATCAAAGTTAAACTAGCATGATCATAATACTAATAATGAGGTATTTAACGGTTTCAGGAAAGTTTTCATGATAAAAATTGCGAAGCTATGAAGGTGACGACTTTGATAGCACAGCGCATCTCTGACCATTCCGTTGCAGTGAGGTGGAAAGCGCCCAGTTTGTTTAAAAACGTTAAAGGATACGAGGTAAGTTATCAGTTACGCCATTATTTACACGACTGACCAAAATACTAATCTTACTATTAGAATAAATAGGAAAGTCTGTGTGAATGTTTGGTATGTAATCTCCGTAACTACTTAAGTTATGTAAATGAAATTTGGTATGTAGATAGTTTAGGATCTAGAATAAAACATAGGATTTTAAATTGTGGAAATTTTAACCTCTAAATAGGGTGATAAAGTTTGTATGGAAAATTATTATTTCTTTATTTGATTCACTCAAAACTTGGTATAAATAAACTGCAAAGTAAATAATTAAACATTCCCGCCTCGTAATAAATTTGTGTACCACGATCTGCAGAAATTTGTTCCGTTGGTCTGAGTGTTTTCTATGTATATTAAAAAAAATCAATTTGTGTAATATATTGTATTAAGTATAACAGTCACCTAGCACTTATAACACAAGCTCTGCTTAGTTTGGGGCTAGATGATGCTGTGTGGACTGTCCGGAATTTAATTACTTATTTAATTACTTATTCATTAAACACTTATTTTTTATTTTTACGAAACAAACCCTAGGATGCATGCAAAAAATTTAAATTTGACATACAAATTTCCATGCGGGCGAAGCCGCGGGGCGCAGCTTCACCGCGTGCAAATTGATGAAATGTTTTATAGCCGGTCTAGAACTACGTGTCAATTCAGCTCGATCGGTTCAGTACTTTTAGCGTGAAGAGGTAGCAATCATCCAACCATTCATCCATCATAATCATAATCACTTTATTGCATGAAATATGGTATTATAAAGGTCTTATATCGCCATGGTTGTTTAACCTATTATTGGACTGTTCTTTGCAATTGTTGAAAGAAAATGACAGTAAGTTACTCATTAAAGGTCTCCACACACTGAAGCCGGAGGCGGAGCGGAGGCGAAGGCGAGCGAGTTGTATTCTATTGAATCATATGAATCATTGAAAGCCGCGGTGCCGTAGGAAAAACCGGGACGCCTTCGCCTCCGCTCCGCCTTCAGTGTGTGGAGACTTTTGCATCCTTACAACAAAAAACAAAATCACCACTTAGACACGTGTTTAACAATTGTTTAGTAAAAGTAATCCTACAAAATTATGTTAAACAACTGTTAAACACGAGTCTAAGTCGTAACTATTTTTTGTGGTAAGGCCGTTAATGGCTTCTCTACGCCGATGTAGTCAAGTTATACTTGAGCCGTCAGTGGATGAGTAGCAGAAGATGGTAACTACAAGGCATGGTGTTTAAGGGTGCCTGTCCATTGGAGCGGAGCGAGCCGGCGGAGCGGAGAAACGAGGAAATATTAACCAATAGTATTGCATGAAAAAGCGGAGCGGAGATTTCATGGCAATCCTATTGGTTAATATTTCCTCGTTTCTCCGCTCCGCTGCCTCCAAAAGAGAAACAGCAGCTTTCAAACCAAAATATAATCATCAAAATCGTTTCACAAAGAAAAAAGTTCTAATATAACACAGAAATAAACAAACATAGGTATAGTCGGATTGAGAACCTCCGCCTTATTTAAGTTTGTTGAAAATGCAAGCCAATTAGTAAATTTCTATATTCCAGGTCTTAATCGACGGTCGTTTCGTCCAGAGGATTACGAATCCATCCCGTCGCATGGCGGTGATTTCCTGTCTCCCACATGCAGAGAAGATATTGCTGACTGTTCGAACGGTGGTGACAGTTCCGGTTTCCGACCACTACCCCGCAGCCACGCTCGTTTACCACACGAGAAAGAAATCGGAAACGTTGATTCCATCCCGTGCCTCGATATTGTAAATGTAGGATATATCCGTGGATATGATTCGAATTCGCCGGGATCCATTGGTAGATAACTTATGAATCCCAGCTATCCAACGATTGATAAGCAATGCATCCCAGCAAAGCTGAAATCAAGCACGAATAATCTTTTATCTCATTCAAGTTTGTAAATGTACCTACCAAGTGTTGAGTAGAGCAGTAGAGGACTTGGTAAGGATTTTTTTTCTGTTCGAGTGAGACAAAACAATACATAAATGAGATACAAGATAAGAGAGCACTCTACCTCGGGTAGACTTTCAGGTATCGTTTATCTTAAACTAAAGCTTCCTACTCTTGCTAAATTTCATGAGGTTATTCTCGCACAAATTACTTACTAAGGTCCTACCGTATATATACCTACCTACCTATGTATCTATATATCTATCTCAATCATTCTAGTATCAATCAATCGTCTCAACTAACGAATTTTGATAGATTTTAATTGAAAACTTCAAAAAAACATGAATTAATCTGAGTAACGTTTTGTTTACTCAGGCGTAAGAATATAAAATAATTTAATACGTTACTCGGATTTCATTGCCTTGATTCGATATATTTTTTTGAAGTTTTGAATGATAATCTATCAAAAATCAACAATTATTGTTTATGTTGAATTACAAAAAACTTAAACAGAGTTATGGCTAACGTCACCCATGTTTGGCCGTGTCCTGTAGATATTGAGATAATGACTTATGTAAAGCATCAAAAACAAAGAAAATAAATCTGTGGAACTTATGTTCATTGTTTTATTTCAAATAAATTGTAATATCATTTACTTACATACTACTAACCGATGAGGTTAAGTATCAATAGGGTGTTATGGTGCACAAACAAAATTGCCAAACAGGCCATAAACTGCTAACTGATCGTAGGATTATGGTATCCGACGATACCCTAATGCGACTAATCGTCACGTAGAATTTTAGTGAATCATAAGTTGGTGCGTGGTCTTTGCACAAAGGAACACTATTTTTTTTATTATACTGGACAATCCACAGCATAGGCCATGAGGGAAAAGCCTAGAAAACACCCAGAATACTAAGCAAGAGAGTTTGATGTACGGAACGTAGTCATACTGGAATCTTTGATAATGATTTCAACGTTAACACTAAAGATGGAAACATACTTCTAACACGTGTCGCGACGCCACACCACCCGACGCATATCAGTACTTATCAATTCCATATATTTAATACGGTCAGAAGCACATAGACAACACGCCATGTGACAACACGCCGTAAAATTCAACCGATTTGGCTATGTGCTTCTGACCATATTAAATATATGGAATTGATAAGTACTGACATGCGTCGGGTGCTGTGGCGTCGCGACACGTGTTAGTAGCATGTTTCTGTCTTAAACCACGACCCTACATCTATACTTTCTTTCATTTAAGGTAGAATGCAGGATAAGTAATTTTTATAGTAAAAATGTACTTTATATTATACTAGCGACCCGTCCCGGCTTCGCACGGTTTTATAATACGTATAAACCTTCTTCTTTAATCACTCTATCTATTAAAAAAACCGCATCAAAATCCGTTGCGTAGTTTTAAAGATTTAAGCATTCAAAGGGACAGGGATATAGGGGCAGAAAAAGCGACTTTGTTTTATACTATGTAGTGATAGTAACAAGAGGTGCACTTAAATTTCTAAATTATTTACTAAT
Organism: Eupithecia centaureata; assembly: GCA_944547425.1. Taxonomy (NCBI): domain Eukaryota; kingdom Metazoa; phylum Arthropoda; class Insecta; order Lepidoptera; family Geometridae; genus Eupithecia; species Eupithecia centaureata. The sequence goes on along the minus strand of OX155683.1, from coordinate 12,835,730 downwards.
TCCTAATGAATTTAGTAATGTTCCCTTAAAATACCTAGCGATTTACATAATGTATTAATGTACACTAGAAATAGGAATAAAGTCGCTTTGCCCACAACTAGATTAAACAGGGTAAACAATTGCAATATAAACGTTTCTACCAAAAATCACCCAAGTGAGTTGCAAAAATTATCAGTAAATAAGTAAATGAAACAACTTATAAGAACTATTCTTTGTAAACAGGCTTACTATAATATATTGGATTAGGTATCTAGGGGGAAAACTTGGGAAGAGTTTTACTCCGATTCAAAAAATAACAATTTATCAAAGTACAAGTTTTTAAAGTTTTTCAGAGTATGAATCCGCCAATATTGATGATCAGTGTTAAATTGTCTATGTCACCATAACTTTGTATGACTACGTTCCGTAGATAGCTACGGAACTTAGTAATGCTAGATCTTAGGTAGATAGATAGAAACTTAAGAAATCTTTGTTTCTAAAAAACTAGACGGATAAAGAAGATGAAGCGCAATGTAATATTAGCGTAATGACAATAATTTTTAGAATTTTATATTTTGTGAAATAAAAAATGTGATAATAATCTAGCGTAAAAAAATATGCTCCAACATGCTTAAAAACCAGCGGCATGGTGGCGGCAGGACCCATAAGGATACTGAAGGCACGGGGTAAGGGGCCTTTGCTTTCACTGTTTTGTTTATTTATTTTGTTATTGTTGGATATTTCTTAAATACGAACGTTGAAGTAGATACGTGGCTACCTTATAGCGAGGTCTGACGAGGTCTGGTGGGGTAGAACTGACAAATAATAGAGAATAACAGCCTTTACCCTAGAGTGGGACTCACTCAGTCTCTGATAGAGATGAAAAGCGTCTAGGGGCATGTTTTTAGGTATGGACATTTGCGCGAAAAGTCAGAAAACTTTTAAAATCTTTCGAAACTTATTTCGAAATAGACGCGGTAGAGAGTTGCGGCTTTCTACATTGTGAAGATTTTGATGGCTTTTATTTCATAAATCTCATCTCGCGCGACGACGCTACGGTCTAACAGCCTGTCCAGATAGGGCGCTTTACGCGCGAGTGCCCTCGCGCGTTTCAATTTATATTGCGTCCAGATGCGGCGTTTTACGCGCGCTCCACTGTTCGCCCGAGTATTTCGACTCGCGCGTAGCACGCGCGAGTCGAGAGTCCAGCGCTTTACGCGCGTAAAGCGCCCTATCTGAACAGGCTGTTATGGGTCATGTCGTAAAATATATATGGAAAATATATGGAAACCGACGCAGCGACGACGCAACGCAGGGCAACGCAATAATGGGGCCTCGCTCTCACTGGAAACATATTTAACGTAGACCTTCGTAGCGTGTGCTACGATGCTACGACGGATCCACGTAGACAAGACTTCAACGCGACCCTACCTTTATTACGACACACTATGATTCCCTTAGTTTCGAAATTGCGAAAACCTGAAGAGTTGCGCTTTTCAGTATCACAAATAAAAGTTCTTTTCCTTTTTCTATATTAAATTATACTGGCTTTTTCTAATCTCTCACCTTTTTCCTAGTAGATGAATAATTATATTATGGTTTTACGTAGAACTTCTTCGTTCGTAGTGCTACGAAGGTCTACGAAATTAGTTTTAACCTGTTTTAAGATATGTTAAAATATAAAATAATATACTTGATATACTTAATACAATATACTACATAGATAGATATTTTTTATTATATGTATGTATATTTTCATGATATGCGTTACCGTATTTTGGCCAGGAATAAAGATGACACAGGCAAGAAGGTGAATTCGCGAATAAAGCAGGGCACAAAGAACAGATGCAGCTATGCATCCCCCCCGGAGCGGAAATCTGTCGGTCAACTCGCTGGGCCGGTAAGACTTTACTTATTCCTTAACTTTCTATGAATTAAAAGATATGAGCCGCGAGTTCAGTTGGCATTAGTGTCAAGACGTGATCGTGACATCTGTTTTAATAATAAACTAGCTGGTGCCCGCGACTTCGTCTGCGCAAGATTTGTATTTCGAGTACTCGCGATTTTACTTGCGTAGATCCTTTTCCCGTGGGATTTTCGGGATAAAATAAAGCTTATATGTTATTCCAGCTTATGATCTATCTCTGTGCCAAATTTCATCCAGATCCATTGAGCAGTTTTTGCGTGAAAGAGTAACAAACATCCATCCATCTATCAATCTATCCATCCATCTATCCATTAATTTATTAATTTATTAATTTATTATTTAATTAGCAATTTCTCACAGCATCTGAACGACGCGTAAAGCTTCGTTCATGCAGTGAGAAATTTTTGAAAACCCGTATAGCCCAGGGGAACCAAACTGAATTCCGGTATAAAATGTATCCCATGTCCAATCGTCCCGAGTTCCATTCGAATTCATTCACTTCCGTCGTGATGCGTGGTAAAGAATTGGTTAAAGAATTTTTCCCTGTAGTATGAAGTCAAATCGTCCCGAGTTTCATTTCAACTCATTCAGCAGTTTCGGCGTGATGCGCGGTAAGGAATTTTACTTTCATACCCTCTCCCATGAGAACCTTACTGAATTCCGGGATAAAAAGTATCCTATGTCCTTCCTCGTAATATGACCTATAATCATGCCGAGTTTCATTTAAATCCATCAAGTAGTTTCGGCGTGATGCGCGTTTACGATACAGACAGACAGACATGAATGAAAAAAATTACAGTTTTGGCTTGAGTATCGATAATAGAGTGCCCTCCAAAAAAAATTTTCAAAATATCTTCAATGTACAGAATTGGACCTGTTACAGTTTTATTATAAGTATAGATAACGTTGGACAACCCACACAGCATCATCTATCCCCAAGCTAAGAAATCTTGGGTTATGGGTTCTGGATGACTGATATGATATAAGTAATTGACATGTTTCTACAAATATCTATCTATGTATATAATGTATTAAATATATCAGTTATCTAGTACCTACCCATAACACAAGTTTTGAGTAGCTTACTTTGGGGCTAGATGATGCTGTGTGGATTGTCCAGCATTAATTCCAGTCACTCAGCATGAAAGCACTCAAGCCGATCATCCAGGTCCGCAGTACCTCAGCCTCGGCGCGTAGGATCTAAGCATACAAAGAGATAGACAGATAGACAGCGGGAAGCAACTTGTTTTATGTTAGACTAGCGACCCGCCCCGGGTTCGCACGGTTTTATTATACGTATAAACCTTCCTCTTGAATCACTCTATCTATTAAAAAAAACCGCATCAAAATCCGTTGCGTAGTTTTAAAGATTTAAGCAGTCAAAGGGAAATAGGGAAAGAAAAAGCGACTTTGTTTTATACTATGTAGTGATGATTGACACGTTTCTACAAATTCCAGTCCCTCAGCATGAAATCACTCAAGCCGATCATCCAGGTCCGCAGTACCTCGGCCTCGGCGCGTACGCTCGACGTTGAGCTGCGGAGAGCTGAGGTTAAGCGGAGCAAAGTTGACCACGCCTGCCAGCCTTCCAACAAGAACGTCGAGTATTACAACGGGACGGAGTGGCAAATTATTGATGATATCGATAAATATATCCAAGAACATTATGGTATGAATACAAAACTATCCAACGTATTACGTACCTATTCAATTTATGTAAGTACTAGCAACCCGCCCCGGCTTCGCACGGTTTTATTATACGTATAAACTTTCCTTCTATTTAAAAAACCGCGTCAAAATCCGTTGCTTATTTTAAAGATTTAAGCATACCAAGAGACATAGGGACAGAGAAAGCGACTTTGTTTATACTATGTAGTGATTATATTTAGGGCTTGTTTCACCATCGAAAAGTAAACTCCTGTGAAGTACTTTACTTGATAAATAAAAGTACCTATTGTCGTCGCGTAATGTTAACTTTAATACGAAAGAGACAGCAACATTGATATCTGTGAGTTAATTTAACGGGAGCTTACTTGATTGTCAGGCCTTTAGAATGTTTTATTGATGTTTTGTCTGAATGTTGGGCAACGAAAGGGAAGGATGAACGAATTGTACATATAGCGAAAGGCGAATATTGAGATGGATGTGTGGAGTGACAAGGATAGATAATATAAGGAACGAGTGTATCAGAGGAAGTATGAAAGTAACGCCGGGCTAGCGTGGTATGGGTAATGCACCTGTATATAGAAGTTTAAAAATTAAGAAAATACAATAATATTATAAAACTAATCTACAGTGAAAAATATATCAAAACGGTGGATCACCGGCCGCGAAGCTAGGCTCAAGCAGCCGGTGACTAGGGTTGCAGACAGAGGAACTTCCTGACGATACGCGCCGAATCCAGGAGAACCGCTTTTTGGATCTGACCCTTGATCCAACTTCCTAGCGAGAGTCTCTTGAGATGTTTATCGAGGCTCTTCGCTATTACCCCGTTAACCCAAACGACTATCGGGACGATGGTCGCTGAATCAACATCCCACATGCTGACAACCTCGTTAGCCAAGTCAAGATATTTACTGAGTTTATCTTTCTCAGCTTTAACGAGGTTAACATCATGTGGTATGGTGACATCAGCAAGCACCGCCCATCTTAATATTATTATTTCACTTACATATTTTTATTATAATTATATATTATTTCACTTATATATTATTAATTTTGTCGATTTTAGGACGAGATACGAAAACAGAGTTCGGTGGCCACCAAGAGGAACTTCGTATCTCTTCCTAAACTAGACAAAATAAAGCTACTAAAGATGCATATAAAAAAGCTTATCTTAGGTATAACAAACTGAACGTGTGAATTTTGGAAATTCCTTTGTCTAACATAATTATATATTCCAGGCAAGTACGTGCCTACCTGCCCCAATATCTCAAGAGCAGTGCACATCGCAGAGATGCCGCGAGTTAAGATAATTGCTGAGAAGTTCAGCAGGTACAAACAAAACAACGTGGAACTGAGGAAACTTGATGAAAAGGTGACGGTTTTTTTTGTATCAAGTACTACAAAGATCAACAGGAATTTCAAATGATTTAATCTACATTCTGCATACTATCCCACTGCTGGTCAAACGCCTCGCTCCTTTTCATCTTGCCTTGTTTTATTTCATAATTTGTTGCATGTTTGTACATGGCAGAAAGTACCCAATTTAAATGGTGAATAACATGACAATGAAAAGAGATAGACCCCCAGTTTTTGGAGGATTTGTAGACTAAATCATGAAGTTTAATACAACATGGAATAAGGTACACCTCAATAACCCAGTTTTAAAGTAACAGTGAAAAAATAAAATAAAAATTGTGTTTTTTTGTCTAATTTCTAATAAATTATTATTTTTATAATGCTTATGTACCTATATTGTATTTTTTATTTATTTTCTTAGCTAGGTAAACTATCTAGCTTTCAAATGGGACTACTTCGTATAAAATACACCATTTACTCAAAAAGAAACGAAGAAAAAACCAGATGAATTTAAAAAATATTAAAACAGCTTTGTTTTTGAGATAGCTAACATATAATTTTTTTATCCCGATTTATATCGATCAATTATATGTGTCGTGTATCCGCACATTTCGTTTGATCAAGGTTCGAAAACTATCCCTACCAACCTACGATTAATAGTCCAAGGGCCGCGGGTATAAATCTACTTAGATAACAACGTAACGATGAGTGAGTGCAGCACATTATGCTTAATGTATTATATAATTGAGCTAACTGCAGACAGTTGCTAACAGTTTAGAGGTAGCTCAAATGATCCATATCAATACCAGTCGTCGCGTCCCCAAGACGCTGGATGCATTATCACTCTGTATAGCAATGCTGTTGCGCTGCGCTAGATACTAGCTCTCGGGTCAGGCATCGCAACGACCAGATAGTTTTTATCATATACACTACTAGCGACAGTAGCGACCCGCCCCGGCTTCGCACGGTTTTATTATACGTATAAACCTTCCTCTTGAATCACTCTATCTATTAAAAAAAACCGCATCAAAATCCGTTGCGTAGTTTTAAAGATTCAAGCAATCAAAGGGACATGGGGAAATAGGGACATAGGGACAGAGAAAGCGACTTTGTTTTATACTACATATGTAGTGATACAGACTGTGTCTTCTGCTTATTTATCATTTAAGCTCATCGTTTATTTTCTAGGTGGTTTGCGTGGAGTATGATGTATTCAGCCGGGAGTCGACGTACCTGAAGCCGTTTCAGGTCATGCGAGCGTTCTTCTCCATCAAGCCTGTTCATGGCACGGATCATGGTTTGTTTATTACGCTTATATATTTGTTTTTAACAAGGTGGGGCAAGCACCGTTACAGTAGCAAAGTAATATCGGATGATGTTTTGCTGTAATTTTTTGAAGGAATAAGTTTTGGTTCTTCTTCTGGATTGAGTTCGTTTATTGAGTTAGAGTTTTCTATAAAGTCTATAAAATTATATACCTAAGAGTAACGACATTACTTACATCGAGGAGCGAAACTGAATGAGACTGGAGCAGCAATACCAGCAAAAAAATATTTGTTTAGTCGCAACTGCAACATGGCTATCAAAATTTACAATAAATTGCCGAGCAACATAAAAAAGCTAAAGGGTCCCTTGTTCAACAAAAAGTTTTTTTTGCCCCACCTTAACCCAAAGTGACTGGAAATGTGTCCCCTCCCTACCAAATGCCTAGTAGCTTTTGAAAACATGGGCACAACGATGAAAAATATGCAATAAAACGCGGCATGACAACGAACTGTGTTAACCGAAGGCGAAGGTCCGCCTGCGACGCAGTAGGTAGCGGGTTCGATTTCCGCCTTGGGACAAATGTTTGAGAAAGTTGTAAATATTATTTCTGGCGTTCTGGGTGTTTTCTATGTACATTAAAAATATCGATCTGTGTATTGGTATTGTATTAAGTATATCAGTCATCTAGTACACGTAACACAAGCTCTGCTAATCTTGGGACTAGATGATGCTGTGGATTGTCCAGCATTATTTATTTACATAAATGTATATTTCACAGGGAAAACCCTAACAGGGCTTCCGTCGTCACTAAGAAGCAAATTCGACATCACCTATGGAGACCTACAAAAGCTCAGCGAGAAAGAAGTTGAAATCATAGACGGAAAGATAGCAGAAAACCAACCCTACCTCGACGACCTAAGGAAGATATTACGCTACAAACAAGAAGTCTCACACGGTTCTTCACTAGACTTGCAAACACTTTACGATATAGCGAACACGGAGAACTTTCACTGTGGTTACAATGCAGATGTTTTATCTAAAATTGAGTTGCAAGAAGTCAAAGAACTTATTCTGAAAACTTGTCAGTCGAGCGTGTACGGTATTAACAGACGGACGGTACATCCTGGTGACAAAACTGACTATTTTTCCAATGTTATATCGCAGAGTATCATTTGTGAGCTGCTTCGAAAGGAAAGTTCTGTAGGCAAATAAATATTGATTTCAGTGCCATACTTTGTTTTATTTTAATTAAGACTATTTAACATTGAGTTATAGCTAGAGAATGTAGATACAAGGTACAAAAATATAAAATGTTTGATTCAGTACCTAACACTTAAATAATAATGATAATAGGTACTTAGCTAGAAATTGTAGATACAAGGTATACAATATAAAATGTATGATTCAGTAACACTTAAATAATATAGGTTTCAGGTATACATTATGTATCGATACTTATGATTAGAGAGATAGATACCTAGATAAAACCGTGTTACTTATTTTATAACATTCATTTGGCAAAAACTAAAACTTACATAATCACTTATCGTTGAGTCCACTTAGCCCTGTTTCAGGGTTCAGCGCAGGGTCTAAGCCTAGCCTCTTCATTTCCACTGCCATCTCAAACAAATAGTCGTAGCATTCGGTCCTGAAACAATAATACATACTATTATTAAAATTAAATTCATAGTCATCAGCTATTTCTTTCAGACAAACTTAAAAAAGACTTGACATAAAAAACAAAATGCAAAATATATTTTTAACATAAAATTATTTGCTAAATCCTTAGCGGTGCGAATGATAAAGGAGGAGAAACGCTTAATTCGAGTGGCTGAAATATACACAAGGTCAGGGTAATGAGCCGTACGTCTACTCGTCCTAGAGTGGAAGGGAGATTGTGGAATCAAGTCGTGAATTCTTATGAGCATTCTCCAAAATGTATCCTATAAAATATCGAGAGGCAAGCGATCTCCCGGCGGTCATCAAGACTTTGCAACTTAATTGTATCTTGAGGAGACACGGTGGACTCGGATAAGTATCAGGTTTCGGCCCTTTACTCGATAGAATGTAGAGCTTTCAGACTTATTGGCGACCAGTAACTTAGTCCTTTACTGGATAGCACGTGGAGCTTTCAGACTTATTGGCGAGCAGTAACTTAGTCCTTTACTGGATAGCACGTGGAGCTTTCAGACTTATTGGCGAGCAGTAACTTAGTCCTTTACTGGATAGCACGTGGAGCTTTCAGACTTATTGGCGAGCAGTAACTTAGTCCTTTACTGGATAGCACGTGGAGCTTTCAGACTTATTGGCGAGCAGTAACTTAGTCCTTTACTGGATAGCACGTGGAGCTTTCAGACTTATTGGCGAGCAGTAACTTAGTCCTTTACTTGATAGCACGTAGAACTTTCAGACTTATTGGCGAGCAGTAACTAAGTCCTTTACTGGATAGCACGTAGAGCTTTCAGACTTATTGGCGAGCAGTAACTAAGTCCTTTACTGGATAGCACGTAGAGCTTTCAGACTTATTGGCGAGCAGTAACTTAGTCCTTTACTGGATAGCACGTGGTGCTTTCAGACTTATTGGCGAGCAGTAACTTAGTCCTTTACTGGATAGCACGTGGAGCTTTCAGACTTTAGGCGAGCAGTAACTTAGTCCTTTACTGGATAGCACGTGGAGCTTTCAGACTTATTGGCGCGCAGTAACTTAGTCCTTTACTGGATGGCACGTGGAGCTTTCAGACTTTTTGGCGAGCAGTAACTTAGTCCTTTACTGGATAGCACGTGGAGCTTTCAGACTTATTGGCGAGCAGTAACTAAGTCCTTTACTGGATAGCACGTAGAGCTTTCAGACTTATTGGCGCGCAGTAACTTAGTCCTTTACTGGATAGCACGTAGAGCTTTCAGACTTATTGGCGAGCTGTAACTTAGTCCTTTACTCGATAGAACGTAGAGCTTTCAGACTTATTGGCGAGCAGTAACTTAGTCCTTTACTCGATAGAACGTAGAGCTTTCAGACTTATTGACGAGCAGTAACTTAGTCCTTTACTCGATAGAACGTAGAGCTTTCAGACTTATTGGCGAGCAGTAACTTAGTCCTTTACTCGATAGAACGTAGAGCTTTCAGACTTATTGGCGAGCAGTAACTTAGTCCTTTACTCGATAGAACGTTGAGCTTTCAGACTTATTGACGAGCAGTGACTTAGTCCTTTACTCGATAGAACGTAGAACTTTCAGACTTATTGGCGAGCAGTAACTTAGTCCTTTACTCGATAGAACGTAGAGCTTTCAGACTTATTGGCGAGCAGTAACTTAGTCCTTTACTCGATATAACGTAGAGCTTTCTGACTTATTGGCGAGCAGTAACTTAGTCCTTCACTGGATAGCACTTAGAGCTTTCAGACTTATTTGCGAGAAATACAATGGTACCTTGGTTCTGCTCGCCATTAAGTCTGAAAGCTGCCGCAAGCTGATACTTGAGCCATCCCAGGTACTCACATAGTCTTGGCGTGCTGCCAGCTGTGTCCCCACACGTAGACGCCGTGCCTGCGCACCAGCACGGCGCTGGTGCCCGGGTACTCGGCCAGCGCGGCGGACAGGCTGCGGGCGAGGTCGCGCTCCAAGGGGGTGTTCTCTATGATGGGGACCACGAGCCGCTCGTCGTAACGCAGGTGCCGGTTTAGGGTGGCGTCGTGGATACCCTGGAATTTACAGTTTTTTATCTTTACACGATTATACAGGGTGTTGGTGTGAACAGTCTTATCCTTGAAACCAGAGGTTCAGTATCATGAGTAGAGTCCAAAACCGATAAGAAAAGGTTAATGCAAAAAGTTTCGCAGGATTCTGATATATTATGTCTTCGAAATTGTATAGTTCGCGTCATGTAAGAAGAACGCTGGCGGTAAAGCTGCGCAGAAGGCGATTTATGGGTCTATTTGGAGGTAGGCGGTGGGGCGCGGGGTGGAAGGGTCATGCGCCGCATGCTTGCCGGTGCGCTATTGGTTCGTCAGTTGACATTTGCTGTCACACGTCACGTTTCTTGTCAAAATACCATCGCGCACAAAAGTTTACGAAATGGTTTTACATTTTAATGGTTTTTGGAAATTATGCACATAGGTAAAGGAAATAGAGGTAGAGACCGATTACTGTAAAAGCGATCATTTGGTAGATATGATTACAGAAACATTTATTATTCGTGTAAGGGATGATGATTCTGACTCAAATAATGATGAAAGCTCAAGTGACGACAGCGACGATGATGAAATAGCCACTTCCAGTATCAATCCCGCGTCCTCATCTGGTTTTCACGTCACCCAAGACGACTTAATGGATGGAGTTGCTACATTACATTATTTTTTTGTAATTAGATTAAACATTCTAAACTGAATCGAACTTGTTTTTAATTTTATCTAATATTATTTTCTAATAACCAACACCAAGCCGCGAGTGAAATATTAGTTAAAAATAGGCACAGCAAATTGGCATAGTACTATCGTACGCGAGTGTACCCATGCGCGAACATACCCCTTCCACTTTCTTCCAGCGCTCTTTTTACGTGACGCGACCTATACGCGATATCATGGTTTCTTTAAAAAACAACTTGCGGTTGCGATATGCGGGCCGAAACCAGATGTTTCAAGGATAAGACTGTTCACACTAACACCCTGTATTATCAATACATAGTATAAAACAAAGTCGATTCCCGCTGTCTGTCCCTATGTATGCTTCATCATCATCATCAGCCTATAATAAGTCCACAGCTGGACATAGGAAAAGTAGGAATAGGAAATAAATAACCTATATTAAATATATATATCTAAAAGTACACTCGCAGACACTTATTTCCATTATCAACCTTTACCTGCTAGTCCACTGCTGGACAGATTTAGATGTTTTTTAACGGGTAGTGATTTAAGAGGAAGGTTTATATGTATGATACACCCGTGCGAAGCTGGGGCGGGTCGCTAGCTAAATTATAAACGCGAAAGTTTGTATGTATGGATGTTTTTTACTCGTTCATCTAAAAACTACTAAACGGGTCGGGCTGAAATTTTGAATAAAACGTAGTTCTAGCTCTGTAAAAAAACATAGGCTAAATTCGAGTTCCTTGCCATGGAGTAGCGTGCATCGCACGGCGTGCGACGAGTGTGTGAATGACCGCGACGATACAATACTGAGATGACGGATGACCGCGACTATACAATACTCAGACGACCAAGAGCCAAGCATCAATAAAGCGTCGTTTCCATCACGTCATATATTCGCCATGCTATTGGTTGCTTTACAGTCATAAACTTACCTTGATCATTTCCTGATGTGTGATCACTAGCTCCTTGTCACAGAGTAGCGTGCATCGCACGGCGTGCGGCGAGTGTGTGGATGACCGCGACGATACAATACTGGGACGACCAATAGCCAAGCATCAATATAGCGTCGTTTCCATCACGTCATCTACTCGCGATGCTATTGGCTGTTTTACAGTCATAAACTTATCTTGATCATTTCCTGATGTGTGATCACTAGCTCCTTGTCACAGAGTAGCGTGCATCGCACGGCGTGCGGCGAGTGTGTGTGGATGACCGCGACGATACAATACTGAGACGACCAAGAGCCAAGAATCAATATAGCGTCGTATCTACTCGCGATGCTATTGGCTGCTTTACAATCATAAACTTACCTTGATCATTTCCTGATGTGTGATCACTAGCTCCTTGTCACAGAGTAGCGTGCATCGCACGGCGTGCGGCGAGTGTGTGGATGACCTCGACGATACAATACTGAGACGACCAATAGCAAAGCATCAATATAGCGTCGTTTCCAACACGTCATATAAACACCATGCTCTTGGCTGTTTTACAGTCATAAACTTACCTTGATCATTTCCTGATGTGTGATCACTAGCTCCTTGTCACAGAGTAGCGTGCATCGCACGGCGTGTGTCGAGTGCGTGTGGATGACCGCGACGATACAATACTGAGACGACCAAGAGCCAAGCATCAATTTAGCGTCGTATCTACTCGCGATGCTATTGGCTGCTTTACAATCATAAACTTACCTTGATCATTTCCTGATGTGTGATCACTAGCTCCTTGTCATAGAGTAGCGTGCATCGCACGGCGTGCGGCGAGTGTGTGTGGATAACTGCGCCGGCGCCTCGCTCGCGGTACGCTAGCATGAAGAGAGGGGTGCATTGGCTCTTCTTTAATCTGGAATATAGCAGAAATAAAAAATTAAAAAGTTTTATGACTTAAATGGATAAATAGTACCTACATTGTAACCCGTGTGAAAGTAACTTATTTAGTCCCGAGACGGGGTATGGCGCCCGAGCACAGCCAGGGCGGCAATAGTCGAGGGACTAAATAAGTTACTTTCACCCGAGGTGCTGTGCTGTGTTGTGTCTGCACTGTGCTTTTCATTACGAATACAAGGAAATATTACATAAAAACATGAGAAAACAAATGTACCGCTAATTTTTTTTTAAAGTTGTTAGTCCATCTAAAACAGGCGAAAGCCATAAAGCCATACTGCCTTGTCTTTCGTATTTTTTGACTTCAGTGAATTGCCGCCATGGAAGTAATAAGGACTTGTTGTACGTAGTACTTATTACTTCCATGATTTCCGCTAACCCGAAATTTTTTTTAGCTTTCACATTTATTTTTCTCATTAATAATCAATAATCTATAATCAATATCTTTATTTCTTTAGGCTTACAAAATAAGCACTTAGTCAAATTTAATTCGCCTCAATTTTTTGTCCACTAGTGGAAGAGGCGAAATAGAAACCACTAGCTTGTGTATAACTTATGTGTCTAATACATGTTTGCCTTATAAATAATTACATACTATTGTCGATGTGGAACTGAGCGACATCTGGCCAAGCACTAACGTCATTGATGTAATCATTTATGGAGTAATATGCCTTCTTGATAAGATTTAGTTTTATGTACTGTTTAAATTTACGAATAGAAAGTTCAGTTGCTTCAGATGGAAGCTTATTATAGAAGCGCACACAATTACCCATAAATGATTTCCCCAGTTTTCGTAATCTAAATGAAGGTATGTGTAGTTTGTCCTTGTTTCTTGTATTTCTATTGTGAACATCACAGTTTTTCAAAAAGTTGCTCTTGTTTTTGTGTGTATACATTAAATTTTCATAAATATATTGCGAAATTACAGTTAAAATATTTATTTCTTTAAATAATTCCCTCAAGGAGTCACGTGGCTTTAATTTATAAATTGCACGCACCGCCCTTTTTTGAAGAACAAATATAGTCTGAATATCAGCTGCCTGTCCCCAAAGCAAAATACCATAAGACATAATACTATGGAAGTAACTATAATAAACTAACCTAGCTGTGTCCTGATCAGTGAGATATCTAATTGTTCTCACTGCATAGGCTGCTGAACTAAGCCTACACGCGAGAGCATCTATTTGCGGTTGCCATTGAAGAGTTGAATCAATATACAACCCCAAGAATACAGTAGAGTTAACGAAGTGAACAATCTCATTATTTAACTTGATTTGAGTTGGGAGTTCTCTAACATTTGGTAACATGAATTTTATACATTTTGTTTTTTTAGCATTAAGTAAGAGGTTATTGGCGGTAAACCAATTTAGTATCTTTGACAGCGAATTATTTACATCGTCAAAATTATGTTTATTTCTGTCAACTTTAAAAATTAGTGAAGTATCATCAGCAAATAAAACTATATCACAAAGATCTTTTGCTTAAAAGGGAAGATCATTTACATATACTAAAAATAAAAAGGGACCTAATATAGATCCTTGGGGGACGCCTAATTCAATTTTTGAGCCCGTAGATCTTTCTTTACCAACGTCTACTTTTTGAACTCTATCAGATAAATATGATTGCATAAGATCCAGTGCCTTGTTGTTTATTCCATAGTGTTTCAGTTTCTCAATTAATGTACTATGATCCACACAGTCAAAAGCCTTAGAAAGGTCACAGAATACACCAATAGCGTTTTTGGCTTTATCCCAGGCCTCCAATATATGCCTTAATAGAACTGTACCAGCATCCGTTGTCGATCTACCCTTGGAGAAGCCAAATTGGTTTTCATGAATTAACCTATTAAGGTTGAAGTGAGAAGTTAACTGGGTAAGAATAATTTTTCAAAAACTTTACTCATGGCAGGAAGTATTGAAATCGGTCTGTAATTAGCCGGATCAGTGTGGCTACCAGATTTATAAAGAGGAACTAACTTACTATATTTCATGAGATCAGGAAAAACTCCTGCGTCGATACAACTATTGAAAATATAGGCCAAACAAGGAGCCATTTCCTTAACAATTGAACTTAATACTTTTGTTGATATACCCCAGAGATCCTCAGTGTTTTTAATGTTAATGGACTTAAAGATTTTCACTACATAATCAGCATTTACATAACTAAAGATAAAACTATCATTACATCTAGCAACTGAAGATTCTAAAAATTTAACAGCCATTGATGCTGAGGAGTTTAGAGATTGGGTAACAATTTTAGGAATAGCAGAAAAGAATGCATCAAAAGCATCGGCAACATCTTTTTCATGTATAAGAATTGAATTATTAATTTTTAACCTTATTTCCTTATAACGTGGCTTTGATTTACCTGTTTCGTTATTTATTAGCCTCCATGTTGCTTTTATTTTATTAGATGATTTTATTATTACATTCTTTAAAAATAGACATTTTGCTGTGTTGCAGACTTTCTGAAATGTTTTAGAATAGTTGTTTACATACAATAGAAACGCAGGATCGTGTAACATAGTTTCTCGAGAAGCATAAAGGTCATATAGTTTATTCCTACTTCTATAAATACCCGGAGTGGCCCAATCAATAAACCCGACCCTGTCTCCCACTGTGCAAGTTTTAAGTTTGAATACTTCACTGTGTTCCCTGTGTATGACATTCAAAAGTTTGGAAAATAATTCATTGGGGTCATCAGAACAAGGTATACTTGATACTGTTAGTTGAACTCTACTTTGAAAATTCTTAATACTGTTCTCTGTTATTGGCCTGTAGGTATATTTTTCTACATTATTTCTATCATTACAGCTAAAATTAACACTTTGACCATAATGGTCTGATTCTTCATTCTTCCATTATCATGGTTCAATAGTAACGAGAGTATGAGTAATGAAAATACTTTTTCATTACTCATACTCGGAAAGTAGGTCTGAACATGCCTGAAGAGCGGGTTGAAATTGATAGGTACTTTTCCGCCCTAGAGAGAATCGTTTTCAACTGACAGCTACAACGTTACTATTGAACCATGATAGTAGCAGAATAAATGCTGAAGCTAAAAAAAAAATTAGCCTTTGCGACAATAAAATTCACTGAATTCAAAAAATACGAAAGCCAAGGCAGCATTGATTTATGGCTTTCGCCTTTCCTAGATGGACTAATAAATAAAAAAAATTAGCGGTAATTTGATTAATTTGTTTTCTCATGATTTTTATTTATATTTCCTTGTATTCGTAATGAAAAGCACAGTTTTTACCTCGGGTGAAAGTAACTTATGTAGTCCCTCGATGCCTGAAGAGCGGGTTGAAAGTGATACTTTTCCGCCCTAGGGAGAATCGTTTTCAACTGACAGCTATAACGTTACTATTGAACCATGATAATGGTAGAATAAATGCTGAAGCTAAAAAAAAATTACTTTAGCGACAATTCACTGATTTCAAAAAATACGAAAGACAAGGCAGTATGACTTTATGGCTTTCGCCTGTCCTAGATGGTCTAAAGCTAGGTTCATATTGCTGTGTCGGGGTGTGTTGTGGCGCGACAGAACGCTATCGGTCTCATACATTTAGTATGACTAGATTCACATTAGTAGCTTGTGTTGGGGTGTGGCGCGATCTGTCGCGGCGGCAATCGCTCGGCGCCCGGTCGCGCCAGAGAGGTGGTGGGGGATCTGTCGCGACACAACGCGCCACATCAATGTGTATCTGCCATTCTGGCGCGTAACCGCGTGGGATGCAGTTCATTCCGTAAATAGAATTATTTTTCGTTCTACGCAGTTATTCCTACTTCATTTAAAAATGTCTGATTAACCTATAGAGTTAATACGGCAATATTATAGTGTACTCTATGACACTAAATATAAAGAAAATAAAGATCAAGGTATCAAGAATGGTGTTTGGGAAGAAATAGCAAAAACATTAAATATTTATTCTTTTTTTTAAGATGAGTCATTAATAATAGGAATTGAATATTTTCATCAAAATGACTGTCAGTATCAGATGATTCCATTTTAAAACCAACACGTTTTGACGCCACAACTCTCAAACGATGAATGATCTAAAAATGCGACATATTGCGCCCCAACACAACACATCAGTATGAACGCTCAGCGAAACGACAGACGGCGCCCCGACAGACCCCGACACAGCAATATGAACCTAGCTTTATAACCACTCAACGGTCCGGAGCGCGCGAGCGACTCTAGCCTCAACTGTCCGCGCGTTTTCGTACCTTACGCTAGCACTGCGCGGCCGCGACCTTTTCGACAAAAACGTTTGTAATTTTAAAACTACTATAGCTTTAGTAATATAAAAAATACTATATGAAAGATAAAATAATTTCAAATCTAATAAAAAATAAAAATAATTAGTTCGATTGAAAAGCATAGCCTGTAAAAAGGCTTAAACTTACCGATTTGAACAAAATTTAAGGAAACTTTTTTACTTCTAATTTTATCTATAAAATGAAATAGTTCTTGCAGAGTATTATTTAATAATAAAAAAGTAAATTATCTGGCCTCTCTACAGATACCAATATCTTAATATAAATATTTTCTTGAAAACAGCGCGCACCAATATTATTGTTTTGGGTGAAAGACGCACCACCAACTTCTTTAATTTTTTGTTCGTAATTTTTGTTGCCACATGCAGAAAATAAATATTCCCATAGATGAAATATTTATTACAGAGCCATCTAGTAGCTGCCAACAGAACTAATTTAGGCTGGGTTCGTCAAAATATGATTAAAACGGTACTAAGTCGGATTGGTGACTGTACTCCCCACGGACAGTTGAGGCTACTTTTTTTTCGGTGACTGTAGTCACCACGGACTGTTAAGTGGATAAATAAAATAAAAATTAGCGGCAATTTAGTTAATTTGTTTTCTCATGTTTTTTTTTTATATTTCCTTGTATTCGTAATGAAAAGCACAGTGTTTACCTCGGGTGAAGTAACTTATTGAGTCCCTCGAACTATTGGCGCCCTCGCTAAAACCCCGTCTCGGGACTAAATAAGTAACCTACTTTCAACCCTTGGGTAACAATGTACTATTTCTTTTGTTTACCTATTAAATAAGCCAGCACCGGATTTAAAACCTGCATAACATGCTGAGTTGGGACCATTTTGTAACTTAAAACTAAGGTATAGAACAAAATATCGGTATAATTTAACACATTAGTATGTCAATCAAGTACCTAACAGTTAATTCATGACTTAAGTAACGGTAAATTTATAAGCTTAAGTTACAGATATGATAATTCTTTGATTTGAATTTGATTTGAAAATTGTTGATAATTTCTTTATAGCACCATCAAAATATGTACCAGAGGAGCTCAATACTAATTACATCTAAAGAAGCACAATCATGTTATTGTATAGTTTGGTTATTGTCCTACTAGTGTTATGTAAGTTTTCTTTGTAATTTTCTGGTTTACAATAATATTTTTTTGTATTGTATTGTATTGTAATCATAGTATTCAGATACTGACTGTTTTGCTGGAGGAGGTAGTTCCAAGTCTTCATCATTGATGGTCTGAACAAATATGTCATCATGTTCCATTCGCTCCTTCTGAACACCAGATGGTGCTATGTAGATTTTGTTCCTGAAAATGAAAAGTGTAATATTTACTCCATAAAGAAACATTGGAGAAAATTCAATTGGTTCCAAAAATAGCTATATACATTTTAAACACAGTAACAGTCTGATTGCATTATAATATTTTTTACAGTGTAACTTGAGGGGTGGATCATCGGTGACTGGGAGTTTGGGGGCCCAATACATATTGATTTAACCCTATGTTCTGCGAAATTCAGTGAATAGAGTCTTAGTCACAGCCTGCATAACTGGAACTTTCGTCTTACTCCTCCACATGTCATCAGCCTCAGCCGAATTTGGTGACACGTTAACAGAGCTACAGTCACAGATCACTCCTCACCGTCAGTCCAACCTCTGCCTACAACTCCAGATCGCCCTAAAATAGAGCCTCTGCCTCTTCAAGACAACAAGATAGTCTTGTAGCAACTAATGTACCTAAACAATACAAATAAATACTTATACCCTCACAGCCTGTGGTTTCTTCTTCTGTAGATTTAACGGGATTATTAGAAACATCTGCATCCAACCTCGTAGAGGTCTAAAGTAAAACATTGTCAAGGAGGTGGTTCATTGGAAGAATGAATAGCGAATCCTTTTTACGATTTCGAAAAATGGAAGATAAGTGGATTCAAGACATTGAAAGATGTAAAAGAGAGATGGGAATATCAGTTGCAACCTTAAAAGGAGGACTGAATTGTTCCTGGAAATATAACTGACGAAGATAGGAAGAAAATTATTGCATGTTTTGCAAATGAATTGGAACAAGATATTAATTGAACCTTGAATGATTAAAAAAAATACCTTTTGATTATAATTTTTTAACAGATTATTATTAATTCTTAATTGCTTAAAATTATATTATTAACTAAGTAAAATAAAAACTACCTATCAACAGAAAATTGTTGTACTAAATCTAGAACATAACCACCAATATGAAAAGATTTTACCAAATTTTTTAGGTAAAAACTGAGAACATGACTTTTTCTTGAAATACTACCATAATATCTAAAAAAACATGTATTTATATTATCATAACACATAAGTATAGTTCGTAATATTTTATTTTAAAAGAATTGGAAGTGTGCAGTATCATTTATGTTTTTTTTGTTTCTTGTAAATTTTGTCGAATGTCTCATTTGCGGTATTGACTGCCTAATGACGATATGTTACATACCCTTCTTTAATAGAGATTCCACCTCCAGTGCCCGTGACCCATCCTAAATGGTAGAACTGCTTGCATAGCTCAGGAATGAGGTTCCTTGGATGTTCCTATATAAGTTAAAAAGTTCAAGTTCAAATAATAACAATTAACATTCATACTAGGTATTTACTTTGTCATATTTGATCACAATTGGCTAAGCAGATGATGCTTTGTGGATTGTCCAGCACCTTTGTTTTTTTTTCTCAGAACACTACTTTAGAGAAGATTTTATTTATTTATTTATTTATTTATTTATATAGCATTAGCTTACAGTCTAACACCAAAACACTAACTACTTAACATAAAATATAAAAGGAAAATTAATGTACAGAAAGATAATAAAAAAGATAACAAATAGGTAGCTCATAATACTCACATACATTTCACTTAAAAGTAAGGTAGGATCTTAAAGATAAGTATATATGACTCAAACTATCATTGAAAATATCCACATGTTGGAATTCTTGCAAAAAATCGTTAAGTAGTGCGAGTGCTCTGAGTGTGGGAGCGTTACCGGCGTGTCGTGTACGCGCTGCTTGTAGAGCAAAGAACCGATGGAACCTGCGTCCCGTTCTATTATAGTTATTTGGGACATAGAAGGTAACTGTACCCAATATCACAGGATATAAATACCTAGATAGATTGGAAATGAATATGATATCAGAATGGTCATGCAGCACTGATGAATTTACCCAAGTAGGTATATTTCTTATTATTTCACAGGTAATTAGTTAATTTGTACCAAATTTAAGTGTTTATTTGTCCTGAGGCCATAATTGAACCCGCAATCTCCTGCGTGGACCTTTCGCAAGCTGCACCACAGAGGTATTAGTTAATGCGCCGAAAGTTTGCTTACCTAGTTCTAAAATTTTTCTATAAGGGATAGTTTATTCAAGTGACTATAAAATCTTACCGGACTATATTCTTTAGACATTGTTGTGTATTCTCAGGAGGCTCTAGCGATACCAATCCGTGCTTCGCCAGAAATAATCCCAGCAGAACGAAACTTTATCGGACGTCTCTTATCACATGCGCCGGGAGGCGCCGGGTTATCATTCAAGAGTGACAAGGTTTACTCCAGTTTTCATCACAACAACACTCTCATCGTAGGCAAGCTTGATCTATCTGTCTTTATCTGTAGGTAAGTAGATAGATAGAAGTCCAGGGAATAGGAATAGGTAGGTATTGTATTGAAATAGGAAATAGAAATCTTGCTTGCTTTGCTTGCAAAAAATTTAAATAAAAACAAACAGAGGACGCATGCGCAAAATCTTGGCAAAATCTATATGTAGGTGGGCATTTTCGTAGAAATTTGTCCCGGTTACAAAATGGAGTGAAAAAAATAAAGATCATTTTAGGAATATCTAACTTATTTAAAATGATTCGCCTTTCCATAAAGATTTATGTGATAGCAGCAAAATAACAAACAAATAGCATTTTCAAAGGATATTTAACTTTTAAGAGATCAAGAGGTACACCAGGTTTCCATTTGGTTACTTTTTTTAAAATCAAATAAAATAATACCACAATAATCCTCAATGAATTTAATATGTTTAATTGCTTTAAAAACATGATATTGAATAGAAAATAAAACCTAACGATGAAGAAAAGCATTAGTTATTTTTATTTAAGCCAGAACATATCCACTTTGTTACTTTTGGGAAACTTTGCAATGAAAACATTGTGTTTTAAGCATGATAAAGCAGTCTCAGGGACCGCATTTTTTTTCATCGAATAGCTCTTGTAATACTACAACAAAAATAAAAAAAATATCAGCGAGTGCCCTTTAAAAAAATCGAGAAAAAAATTATTTTCCCAATTAAAAATATGAGACAGTTACAAAATGTAAAGGGGCAGTTACGTAATGGATAACGTAAAGCTGGCTTTACAATGTTCGAAATTTTTCTCATGAAAATCTATTATTCTTGTAGTTTTACTTTTTTCGGTATTTATTATTCCTAACACATTAATCAGAGAAATGTTGTGTCGTGGTTTATTTGTCGTGGGTTCTTCATCTTTGTCAAGTGCTTCATCACCACAAAATCGTAAGTTAAACATCAATAAAACTTCTAGATTTAAATTTAAATTAATTTTTTTTAGCATATATACGATTTCATTTTTGAAACCAAGATTTCATCAAAAATTTTAAATATAATATCTTTTAATAGGCTAGAACTCTTTGATGCTTTGTCAACAATTACTGGGTGAACTTGCCTTTATATTTCCATTTTGTAACTTTATCATTCCACATATACGTAACCAAACAAAATGGAAGTAACGTTCCCACGTCACCCGATCTAAAATTGCGTCTATTTTTATTTTCAAACAGTTGAGACCTTTGGAGACTCAATAATTCATTTAATACATTATACAGTAATCATTTCGTTACTTTTATTTTACATAAACTCAAGCCTTATCAGTCTAAATCGCAGTTACAAACTGGAAGAAAAAAACGCTACGGTAACGCTCTCCAAGTTCAGACACGAATAATGACAGAACGCTCTTTGACAACCAATTTTAAACTGGTGGTATCGATGAGTAATGTTACCAGGAATAATAAATTCTGTGATTACAGTAGTTTTTTCAAAATAATACGGAGATATTGCAGTTACAAAATGGAATTCCACTTATGTCCAAAATCATGGGACACAATTTAATTGATAAAAAGTTTTTATTTTTGTATGAAAAGTCCCGCATTATACGTTTAAATATGATGGCCTTCATATATTTAAACATAAATAATCCAGTTTTAGCCTTCATCCAAACCGAGTTAAAAAATAATCTAGAGTCAAAAGTCGGTCCACCGCTGTAGGACAACCATTTTTAAGGGGTCTCGGAAGCTATTTTACTCTTATTTTACATTTTTTTGTATTAAAAAAGTTCTAATAATATGTTTTTTTATCGCAAATAAAACTATAAAACATAAAATAAGTATTTTAATATCTAGCAATGAACTAGTTTTTATGAAAAGTGTTAATGAACTTGTAGGACACCTAAAAAAACGCAGGGACGTTTTTTAAAAAAAATGCCCAGGTAGATCAAGTATTTACGTTCCGGTACCTTTTTCATCAAGTGGTCTTCAACATTTCGACTGTGCGAAATGCTAGTAAGAATCGAACTAAAGTTCATTCTTCTGGCGTCAACGTCGAGAGAAGCTTCTCTCGAGTCATGTGATGTCGCTCCGAGAGCCATGCAGGCTACTCGGAAGCTGTTCGTTAGCCGGTTGGCTACGTACGATACCTTTTGGTACCTACCTTTTTCTTGATGCATGAAATGAAATTACACTGAAATGGAATTTGACATTGACTTTGAAAGTTAGATGAGATCTTCACTTCATAACAAGATCTAAAAACGTAAAACTTTGTTTGTATGTATGGATGGCTGTTTGTTCCTCTTTCACGACAAAAACTTTATTTGAAAAGCTTGGGCTGAAATTTTGAATTTACATAGATCTAGCCCTGGAATAACACAAAGGCTACTTTTATCCCACAGCACAAATCAGTTCCCATAGGATAGAAAAAAATAGCATTGAAACGTATCCATAAAAACAACGCGTGCGAAGCCGTGGTCAGGTACTAGTCCGCTGTCAAAACTAGATGCTGGCGCTATATTTAAACTTTTCCGTGATTGTTTTTAATTTTATTTTATTTAATCTCTTCGTCTCACTCATCAGATAGAATAGGTCCTCTGTTTCTATTGCAAAAAAATGCTGGCAGATAAAAAAAATAGTATCGTAATGAAAAAACAGAACAAAACTTTGGCACATTTGGCATATTGTTTGGCTTTAATGACAAAATATTTTGTTGGTTCCAAATCAGCAAAAAATTTACAAGTAGTTAGCATGTTCAAAACCAAATATACTGGAAAAACGTAATGAAATACCGATGATCTAAGCCATGTTTGCGAAAACCTAATTTGAAATCCGTTCTTGATTCATCGTAGTGCAAAATTGTGATCCGTGTAGGTCCCTCTACTAGCAGAGCTGAGCTCCATGCTCACACTTGACTTCAGACTTAGCTATTTTGTCAGCGTCCACTATGCGTGAGGTGCCAGAATGTCTGAATCGTCGTTACAAAGCCGTGGATGATCTAATCCAGCAGCTCCACTGGTCTGTTCGAAGCTTTGGATCGAATAGTTCAGAACATCCTAATTGTAATGAGAGTGTTGACCCTGGTATCAAACTAATGTGCGAGTTCTGGAATATTTTGAAGGAAGACCCTGATTGTGATCTAAAGGTAAAAAAGTCCTATAATTTGTTACCCATCACACCAAAAGAAAGGTTACATACTTGCCAAAATAAAGTAGTAACTTTATCTATAGCTAAGGTAGTTAACCCTTAACCACCCCTTAAACAGGTTTGATTCTTCCTATGGTTGGGCAAAGGCCTCCTGCTGTCACACACAGAAATCGTGACCGGGCCGGACGCGAAGGTGTCATGTATCCTATTAAATCATATAAAAGACTACACATACACTGAGGCAGAGGCAGCGGCAGTGTGATACCAATAGAATACAACCGGCCCGGCCCCACCATAGATTGGTGTGCCTTAGTATACTTGACTTTTTACAATACAGAATAAAAGATAATACCTATAAATATAAAAGAAGAAGCAAATTAGAACTAATATTACAAATGAAACAGTTGAACTAACTGCAGACTGTTTCAAACAACTTGATATAGCTTAACTGATCTGTTTCAATCAAATGCATCATGCAATGCTGGCTGCAATGCTACTCTGTATGGCGATGCGGTTGGCTACTCTAGTTCTTGGATTACAAAAACATTTACTCATGCAATCTGAACTCACTTAACAAGCTAGGTAATCATATTTGATGATGAATGGAATAACTTTATAAGTAAAGAACGGATGAGATTTTTTGAAATTGATGGATCATCCTGTTACATGTGGATAGGCAGCTACTAGCTTGTTAAGTGAGTTCATCCGTTTTTTGTTTTTTGATGTTAAGGTCTGCTATTTGACTAAAATTGCGGCAGAAAAACCAGCAGAGTTTACAAGGGCTATCTCATAGATGGAGCATGCATGCCTACTGTTATGAGTATATTAGTTTTTATAAGATTGCGTTGCTAGTACCTATGTAGGTAGGTAATAATGCTTTACTATAGGTAACTTTACCCTGTTTTGCACCTGATGTAACAATCTCCCCAAGTTCCTAGGTAATGCATATAAGTAAGTTAATAATATGTATGGTAATGCATATACTAAATTTCATCATCATCATTATAAAATAACTGTGGACATAAAACCTACCTGCCCTACAGTAAGCAAGAGGATTTAATAAGAATCTTCAATAAAAAACAAAACTAACCTGACACTAGAAAATTTTACCTATCTTTAACAATAACTCTCTAGTTGATGTTTATCGCAGCTATCAATATATTTTTATTTTAAATTTTGAAACATACCATTTTTAAAACATAACTAGGTAGGTACCTATTTGGGTATTGAGTACCTACCTAAAGTTTCTGCTGTTATGTTTTCGGCTTAGCTATTAATCTATACTCTGGTTTAGAATTATAGATATTTTTTGTAAACAATGGCATTTATGAATGAAAACATAACAAAAACGGATAAGAATAACAGACAACAGCAGGGTTACAGCAAGCTAACAACTAAAAACCAATATAAAATCTTCAAAAATGCATATTTGCTCAAGCACAGCGAAAAAGAAGCAAATTTGTTTTCGATAACGTATGAAAGACCAATGGAATGATGAATGAAAACTGTCAAAACCACGAATTGTTTGGAGCTCCTGCAGCTTGATCTGATGAAACCAATATCATAAAATATTTTACATCTATATTCCTTTGGTTTTGTAATTCTATTGTTTACAAAAAATATCTATGTTTTTGAATCGCGGTATAGGTAGGAACATGAAGTAATAATGTATTTTTATATTTGAAATGTAGCTTGCTCAGAAGTATTACCTGTTTCAACTTACAGAGGACCAATTGTCAACACACAGGGCCTTAAGTTATAAAAATTATTTTGATTTGTTAGAATTTTTTACTGGAAATTTGTTGTTATTACCTACTGTGAATTACTATAGGTATACTATACTATTTAATTTTAATTAGTTAGTGTAAGTGTTTCTCTACAACCATTGTCATTAAATACTCTTTGCTTTTATAATATTTCAGAAACAAGTAAAACAACGCATGGGTCTGATAACACCCAGCACTGAAACAACATTCCCTCAAGAGTATGCCTGCTTTAATATACGGGATGAGGAACAATCAAAGTGGAAAGGATGTGCTCATAAGATAAGAAAGTAAGTTTTTATCACATTAGTTTTGGAAACAGATTATACATCAATACATTATACACTAGATGCGGCCCCCGGCTTCGCCCGCGAACCACAGTTTTTCATACAAATTTCAGAAATTTAAAACACAATTAGTTATTTAATAGTTTATTTATACCGAGTTTTGAGTAAATCGAACCAAAGAAAAAAAAATCCATACAAAATTTACCACCCTATTTAACCCCCTCGGAGGTAAATTTTTGAAAATTTTATTATTCCTATTCTAGGCTCTAAACGTAGATAACGTACCAAATTTCATCTAAATAACTTAAGTTATTACGGAGATTACTTATAACAAACATTCACACAGACTTTCCCATTAATTATAATAGTAAGATACGATACATTATACATCAATAGCCGCGTACCCACCTAGCGCACAGGCTCGCGCGGCAGCCTCGCGAGCCAAATGCCTCGGCTGGTGTGGACGTGCCTGCCTCGGGCTGTCTCGGGCGCGCGTTTGCTCGGCTGAGCACGGCTCGGCCTCGAGCCATCTGTTGTCGGTGGTAAACTTGACGCGCTCAAAGGTGCCTCAGTGAGCGCTGTGTGTTAGGTGGGAACGGTTATGTTTTGGCTCGCGCGCGAAGCTACTTCAAGTTTTGTCTATTACTGTGTTTGTCTCTATCTATCATATTGATATCAAGGGCAGTCATCATCATCATCATCAACCTATATTAGTCCACTGCTGGACATAGGCCTCCCCCAATGAGCTCCATAGCGCCCTGTCTTCAGCTTTACGCATCCAGCATCTGCCAGCAGTCTTTCGCAGATCGTCATCCCACCTGGCCGGAGGGCGTCCTACGCTACGTTTACCGAGTCGCGGTCTCCACTCAAGAACACGTTTACCCCAACGGTTGTCGGTTCTTCGCGAGATATGGCCGGCCCATTGCCACTTCAGCTTGCTAATTCTTTGAGCTATGTCGATAACTTTGGTTCTCTGTCGGATGTATTTGTTACGAATTCTATCCTTCAGAGAGACTCCGAGCATAGCTCTTTCCATAGCTCGCTGGGCGACTTTGAACTGATGGACCAGCCCTACCGTGAGTGTCCACGTCTCAGCTCCGTAGGTCATTACGGGTAGGACGCACTGATTGAAAACTTTCGTTTTCAAACATTGCGGTATGGATGAAGAGAAGACTTGACGTAGTTTCCCAAATGCTGCCCAGCCTAGCTGGATCCTCCTCTTGGCCTCCAAAATTGTTTTTACCTAGCTGTACAATCTGCCCAAGGTAAGTATACTCGGAAACAATTTCAAGAAGGTGCCCATCTACGACGATCGGTCCCGGAACAATGTGGCCATTGATCATGACTTTGTTTTTATCCAAATTCATGCCAAGACCGATACATCGCGAGGCTGAAGCTAGGCCGTCCAGCATGTGGGTCAGCTCCTCTAGCGACTCCGCCATTACGACTATGTCATCAGCGAATCGCAGGTGTGAGATGTAATCGCCGTTTATGTTAATGCCCTTACCTTTCCAGTCCAGCGTCTTAAACATATCTTCCAATGCGCTCGTGAACAGTTTCGGGGATATGACATCCCCCTGTCTCACTCCTCTGCGCAATTGGATAGGTTTAGACTGCTGGTCCTGTACTTGGACACTCATAGTGGCAGCTTCATAGAGACACCTCAGCACTTCGATGTAACGATAGTCTACTTGGCATCGCTGTAAGGATTCCAGAACAGCCCTGGTTTCGACGGAGTCAAAGGCTTTCTCATAGTCCACAAAAGCGAGACAAAGGGGCTGATTATACTCTTCGGACTTCTGTATAATCTGCCTCACTGTGTGTATGTGGTCTATGGTGCCATATCCTCCGCGGAACCCGGCCTGTTCCGGTGGCTGGAACTCGTCAAGTCTCCCGGCGAGACGATTCGTGATCACTCGTGAGAACAGCTTATAGATGTGGCTCAGGAGTGTGATGGGTCTGTAATTTTTAAGGAGAGTTTTATCACCCTTCTTAAAAAAGAGCACCACCAAACTCCCGCTCCACGCCTTAGGAGTTCTCCCACTGTGGAGGACGGTATTGAAGAGGTGTTGTAGCTCCTGTATAACGAAGGCTCCTCCTGCCTTCAGAAGCTCTGAAGTTATACCGTCCTCACCAGGGGCTTTTCCATTTTTAAGCTGCCTCAAAGCTAACACGATTTCGTCTTGACTGATGTCTGGCAGTTCGTCGGTGTAGTGGCGTGTCAGGGTGGCTCTAGAATCAAGGTCATCTCGTCGGGAACGAGGGGCATGTGCAGTGTACAGACGGCCATAAAAATCCTCTATCTCGGCTAAAATCTCAAGTTTCGACAGTACGGTCCTCCCATCGCGCGTTTTAAGCTTCGTTAGGTGGCTCCTGCCAAGCTGCTGAGTGAATACTTTGGACCCTCGGTTTCGCTCTATCGCCTCTTCAATGAGGCGTGTGTTGGAGCTCCGAAGGTCGCGCCGTACCATCTTCGCAATTCGCTTGTTCAGGTCTGACCTCTCTGCCGAAGACACTTGGGTGGTTTCCCGTCTTCTTAATGATAAGCAAAGCCAAAAAACGGCCCCTAGTTCCCGGCCGCCTTGCTATTCCTGGCCATGGTAGCGGTCATGGTAACGGCGGGGCAGGGGGTGCTAAGAATCACCGGTATTCAGGCTACCACACGCTTACTAAAATGACCCTGGCTACGTTTAACGGACGCACTCTGAGGCTTGACCATCATCTAGCGCAGTTGGAAGTGGAGTTAGAGAACATTAAATGGCATGTTCTCGGGTTATGTGAAGTCCGTAGAGAGGGGGAGGACACCGTAACCCTAGACTCAGGCCATCTTCTCTACTTTCGTGAGGGTGATAAAACATCCCAGGGTGGAGTAGGTTTCCTCGTCAATAAGGCCCTCTCTAGCAACGTTCAAGAAATCTCCAGTGTGTCGACCAGGGTAGCGTACCTGATCCTTCGGCTTTCCAAGCGGTATAGCATGAAGGTAATTCAGGTCTACGCACCGACCTCGGCACACTCGGATGATGAAGTGGAGGATATGTACGAAGACATATCCAAAGCCTTACACAACACCACTAAGGCTCACTTCAACGTTGTTATGGGGGACTTTAACGGCAAGGTGGGAATCCAGACTGGCAATGAATCCCGAATAGGCCCGCATGGTTATGGAATCAGGAATCACAGGGGGCAAATGCTTGTCAACTTCCTTGAGAAAGAGGGACTGTTCTTAATGAACTCCTTCTTTAAGAAACAGCCTCAAAGGAAGTGGACGTGGCAAAGCCCCGACACTGTGACTAAAAATGAGATCGACTTCATCATGACGGATAGCAAGCACATATTCATAGATGTCTCAGTGATCAACAGGTTCAATACCGGATCTGATCACCGAATGCTCCGAGGCACTCTGAATATCAACTTGAAGCTTGAAAGACACCGTCTGATGAAGTCCACGCTCCGACCAAATCCAATCCAAATCATAGCGGGCACCGAGAAGTTCGAGCAGCTACTCGGAAACAGATTTGTTGCCTTGGAACCTACTGATGACGCTGACGAGAGCCTACACAATCTGGTCGAAACGTTGAGGGATGAGGGCATCAAGTTCTGCAAAAAACAGCGAACTGGCAAGAAGTCCAAACTCTCGGATGAGACTCTGGATCTGATGACAAGAAGACGGGAAACCACCCAAGTGTCTTCGGCAGAGAGGTCAGACCTGAACAAGCGAATTGCGAAGATGGTACGGCGCGACCTTCGGAGCTCCAACACACGCCTCATTGAAGAGGCGATAGAGCGAAACCGAGGGTCCAAAGTATTCACTCAGCAGCTTGGCAGGAGCCACCTGACGAAGCTTAAAACGCACGATGGGAGGACCGTACTGTCGAAACCGGAGATTTCAGCCGAGATAGAGGATTTTTATGGCCGTCTGTACACTGCACATGCCCCTCGTTCCCGACGAGACGACCTTGATTCTAGAGCCACCCTGACACGCCACTACACCGACGAACTGCCAGACATCAGTCAAGACGAAATCGTGTTAGCTTTGAGGCAGCTTAAAAATGGAAAAGCCCCCGGTGAGGACGGTATAACTTCAGAGCTTCTGAAGGCAGGAGGAGCGTCCGTTATACAGGAGCTACAACACCTCTTCAATACCGTCCTCCACAGTGGGAGAACTCCTAAGATGTGGAGCAGGAGTTTGGTGGTGCTCTTTTTTAAGAAGGGTGATAAAACTCTCCTTAAAAATTACAGACCCATCACACTCCTGAGCCACATCTATAAGCTGTTCTCACGAGTGATCACGAATCGTCTCGCCAGGAGACTTGACGAGTTCCAGCCACCGGAACAGGCCGGGTTCCGCGGAGGATATGGCACCATAGACCACATACACACAGTGAGGCAGATTATACAGAAGTCCGAAGAGTATAATCAGCCCCTGTGTCTCGCTTTTGTGGACTATGAGAAAGCCTTTGACTCCGTTGAATTGAAACCTGGGCTGTTCTGGAATCCTTACAGCGATGCCAAGTAGACTATCGTTACATCGAAGTGCTGAGGTGTCTCTATGAAGCTGCCACTATGAGTGTCCAAGTACAGGACCAGCAGTCTAAACCTATCCAATTGCGCAGAGGAGTGAGACAGGGGGATGTCATATCCCCGAAACTGTTCACGAGCGCATTGGAAGATATGTTTAAGACGCTGGACTGGAAAGGTAAGGGCATTAACATAAACGGCGATTACATCTCACACCTTCGATTCGCTGATGACATAGTCGTAATGGCGGAGTCGCTGGAGGAGCTGACCCACATGCTGGACGGCCTAGCTTCAGCCTCGCGATGTATCGGTCTTGGCATGAATTTGGATAAAACCAAAGTCATGATCAATGGCCACATTGTTCCGGGACCGATAGTCGTTGATGGTCACCTTCTTGAAATTGTTTCCGAGTATACTTACCTTGGGCAGATTGTACAGCTAGGTAAAAACAATTTTGAGAAGGAGGCCAAGAGGAGGATCCAGCTAGGCTGGGCAGCATTTGGGAAACTACGTCAAGTCTTCTCTTCATCCATACCGCAATGTTTGAAAACGAAAGTTTTCAATCAGTGCGTCCTACCCGTAATGACCTACAGAGCAGAGACGTGGACACTCACGGTAGGGCTGGTTCACCAGTTCAAAGTCGCCCAGCGAGCTATGGAAAGAGCTATGCTCGGAGTCTCTCTGAAGGATAGAATTCGTAACGAATACATCCGACAGACAACAAACAAACAAACAAACAAGTATTTATTTTCAAAAATAGAGAATCAAAAAACTTACATTAAAATGTAAATTGTAGTGAAACCTCGCTCTTACTAAGAAAATCTTGTATGAAGATGCGAGGGATCCCAGCTTCGGATTTTAGATACCTAGTTATATATTTAACAAATTAAAAAGCACAATGATTAAATCTAAGAAAAATTATACATTTACATATGAATAAGCAGCCAGTAAAAAAAGGAGTTGTGTGTGTAGTTTTTGTGTCTATGTTATGTGCGGAGTGTGTGAGGTGATCTGCTGAGGACACCAGTCTCATGAGAGTCTGGGCAACAGTAGATGGCGCGAATGTAAAGTGTGTATGTGTGTGTATGAATATGTATCTATAGTAGTGTATATATAGTGTAGTTGTTTGTATATCTATTTTATGTCAGGACTTTTAGGAGAGATTCCGTTTCATTGTAGTTTTTTTGTTTTAAAAATTCCTTTATAGAGTATTTACATTGTAAGGCGGGTAAATTACTGATGGGCGAAAGTTTATTGATTTTGTTGTAAAGATAGGGAGAGAGAAAGTATGAGTGTTTGTGAGCAAATGCCGTTTTACATTGGAAAGTATTATAAGTTTTATTTGTTCTTCTTTTGTTATGCGATTCAATGTCTGGATTTATCTTGTGCTGTTTTAGAATAATATTTTGAATAAAAAGTTTACGCACTGAAGGAACTTTACAGTCGAGGTATAACTGCGAAGTAGGATACCTGAAAGGGAGAGAGTGCGCTACTTTGAGCACTGCTCTTTGTGCTCGCTCTAATGGGAGCATGTGAGTAGCAGCAGCTCCGCCCCAAGTTGTAATGCAGTAGGTGAGCAATGATTCACAGAGAGCCGTATACGTGATCTTTATTTGAGACTCACAAGCTGCATGTCTTATATTTTTAAAAATAGCTATTAGTTTTCTTACTCTAGACGTAAGAAGACTGATATGAGGCGCATAAGACAGATTAACATCTATTGTAATTCCTAGATATTTAATAGTTTTCGAGGATTCTAAGATAGGACAATCACAACAACTTAATGTATTTGAACTTAGGCATTGCGGTGCGTGGGCTTTTAAAGAATAGCTTAGACTGTCCGGGAGCCCTGGGTTGCGCATCGAAAACGCCAGATATTTGGTTTTGGTTGCATTTAGGGTTAGAATATTTTGGTAGAGCAATTAAGACACTTGATTGAAACCAATTTGGGCATTTCGAAACGCTTCTTCCCAGTTATCTCCCTGGAATAGCAAAACTGTATCATCAGCAAAGGCCAATAATTTGCCATTCATTAGCTTTTGCTCACAAATTACGTTCATATACGCCAAAAATAGAGTCGGTCCAATTATTGACCCCTGTGGAATTCCGTAGGTGACTGGAAGTTGTGCACTTTTATGCTCCCCGATTTTAACCAATTGCGTTCTCTCACTCAGATAGCTGCGAAAAATTTCTAGTTCCTTACCACGTACACCTAGTCGTTCTAACTTAGCTAATAGCAAAGGGATAGACACTGTATCGAACGCTTTTGCCATGTCAAGGAAAATAGCTATGCATTTTTTGCCATCTTCAAGGCACTTAACTATGTAGTTATTAAGTTCAGATACAGCGTCTGATGTTGAGCGTTTTTTGCGAAAACCATATTGATTGTTAGAGAGTAGATTTTGACTTTCCAAGTAATTAACAAGGCGCGTGTTCAGTGCTCTTTCTAAAATTTTCGAGAGAGCGGGCAGAATTGATATAGGCCTATAATTTGTTAATTCTTTTTTGTCTCCCGCTTTATAAATGGGTAATATAACTGATTTTTTGAATGACTTTGGAAAGGTCGATGTTGCGAAACTCAATTTGCAAATGTGTGTCAAAGGTTCTACCAACTGGTCTACGTTTTCTTTGATAATCCGTGAAGAGATGTTGTCCCAACCGGTAGAGCAGGTGTTTTTCAATGACATTATCAAACTATGTACTTCGGTAGAGTCGATGTCAAAGAGAGCAAAAGAGTTTTTCGGAACTTCAGTAATCGTCTGGATAAAACGAGGGGATGGGAGTTGAAACGTGAACTTTTCAGCTAGGTTCCTTCCTACATTGGTGAAGAAATCGTTAGCAGTGTTGACAGCTACGGACGGATCTTTTCCTTGAAGAAGGTTTTGTGGAAGTGACTTTTTCGTCTTGAAATTTGTTATTTTATTTATAGCATTCCAAATTTTTTTCATATCTGACCCGGCTTCTTCTAGTTGTGTTTTCTCATATTCAGTTTTGAGGTTTCGTAGTAGAGAAGTGCAAAAATTGCGATATCTTTTGTAAATAAACTTACAACAGACAGAGAACCAAAGTTATCGACATAGCTCAAAGAATTAGCAAGCTGAAGTGGCAATGGGCCGGCCATATCTCGCGAAGAACCGACAATCGTTGGGGTAAACGTGTTCTTGAGTGGAGACCGCGACTCGGTAAACGTAGCGTAGGACGCCCTCCGGCCAGGTGGGATGACGATCTGCGAAAGACTGCTGGCAGATGCTGGATGCGTCAAGCTGAAGACAGGGTGCAATGGCGCTCATTGGGGGAGGCCTATGTCCAGCAGTGGACTAATATAGGTTGATGATGAGGGTTGCACGAAAAAGCGGAGCGGAGATTTGATGGCAATCCTATTGGTTAATATTTCCTCGTTTCTCCGCTCCGCTGCCTCTCTCCGCGTCAATGGACAGGCAGCCTAAGCAGCTAGGAAAATAGCTGCAGCTGAATATACACGACTGTCCATTTCGAATAGATTCAGATTCAGATTCATTTATTGATATAACAAAATATACACGTCAAAGATTTCCAAAAAGGTGGTAATACAATTTTGATTAAATTCGTAATACACATACCGTAATACTTGCGTACTTATGATGGCTCAGCCTGCCTCGCGAGGCGGCCTCGTGTAAATTGAACAAAACTACTGAGGCTGCCTCGGGAGCCATCGCTCGCGATCTGGACACCGAGGCTGCCGCGCGAGCCTGTGCGCTAGGTGGGTGTACGCGGCTATGACAGTTGGAATGGAAGCTTTCAAAGCTCAATTTTCTTCTTTTTAATCTCTGTGCTGCGTCTTAATAATGCAAGAGGTAGGAGCACTCGGGCACCGGTCTTAGTAATGCGCTATTTTATAATTTCTCATGAAAGTTGCATGTGTGTATAGCGGCTATAAGGCAAAGAACAGACTATGCTATCCTAGTTATAATAAAACCCAGTTCAAAAAAAGGAAGAGTATCTCGAATCATTTGCTTTTTCTTTGCATGCTCTTAACTATTTTCTAGGCGATCTGTAATTTATTTATTTAACTAGCGCCCCGGCTTCGCACGGTTTTATTATAGAATATAAACCTTCCTCTTGAATCAATCTATATATTAAAAAAAACCGCATCAAAATCCGTTGCGTAGTTTTAAAGATGTAAGCAGTCAAAGGGACATAGGGAAAGGGGGACAGAAAAAGCGAATTTGTTTTATACTATGTAGTGATTAATAAAGGTACACCAACAGTATACATATTAGTTATGGATCCCAAATTGGCAGGGGCTATGTTTTATACGGTTTAAATATTTGTGTTTCTCACAAAAACCTGATGTTTTCCAGCTTGTGCTGTAGCACAAAACCTAGCAAGGAGGCGGAAAAGGAAAAGACAGACTGTAAGAGTTGTAAAGCAGGTGCGGACGGCCATTGCATGCGATCCTACCACTCCAAGCCAGCGGAAGCCCGCTCGACCCCTGGAACCCCGCGTAGTGGACAGTGTTCTTCAAGTCTTCCACTCAATAAAGCATTGAACAATGTCAATGAGGTACCTAACTAAAATATTTATTTACTAGCAGCGCCTCGCGGTTTCACCCGCGGTAATTCCCGTTCCCGTGGGAATTCCGGGATAAGATATAGCCTATGTGTTATTCCAGACTATAATCTATCTCTGTGCCAAATTTCATCCATATCCGTTCAGTAGTTTTTGCGTGTAAGAGTAAAAACATCCATCCATTCATACTTAAAAACTTTCTCGTTAATAATATTGGAAGGATACTCGCGTCTCGTGTCTGGAGATTTAGTAAACAACTAGATCACTCCCATTAGAAGAAAGTTAAGGTATCTTTCAATGTATACGCTTCTACAACAAAACTCCAAGGGAGTTGCAAAAATTATCAGTAAATAAATTCAAACAAATTGTCAAACTATTCTATGTAAAAAGGCTTACTATAAAATATCTGATTATTAAGAGGATAAAAATGTTTGGTAGGTACGAGTTTTGCTCCAATTCGAAAACAAATAACCTAACAAGGTAAAGGTTTCTTGTTCACTTCCTTACTTTACCTTAAAAAGTGATCAGTTTATATCCTAGTTTTAATTATTTCTATCATAAATTTATGACGTGTCGAAGCGTCAAAAAAGGAATCAAAGTCAAAAGTGCTTTATTACTTTTGACTTTGATTAGGTAGGTACTTGTCCTATAGACCTAGTAACGAAAAAAAGTACCTACTCAAACGGTCTCATTTCGTGTCTGTTTTAAATAATTTATGAGAAGTGTCAGAATAAGAAGGCTAACAATGCTGCTAGAATGGTAAAAATTTTACAAAGAAAATTAAGTTTTACAATATTTTTCCTTGAAGTACTATGTTATAGTAGCATTTGTACCTAGTTCCTATGTATATTGTTACTAGCATCTGCATTAGAGGCTAGTCAAGGCTATTTTTATCCTGTTTACGTGATTTACGGGATGAAAATAGGGGTTTTTGCATTTGAATATTGGTTACAAGGGAATAGAAGTTATTGAAAATATTTTGGGGACAAGGGAGATACTTTAATCTGACGAGCACTGTACGTACATAATGCAAAGCATTTTATTACAGATAATTTTTATATTTACATAGAAACCACCTGGAACCAATATTCGCATATCGTAGAAATTATTCTCGTAGCCTTAAAAATGTCATACAATATTAGTTTGAATTTATTTTTTTGGGATGGGGACACGCTATTTTTTTGGCCAATTTAATAATTTTTTTGACACAAATATATTGATTATTTGGCTGGTTTTGTTTACTTGGATAAAATGATAAATAATAATAATAACAAGTAAAATCATTGTAGGTAGTTACTCTATAATAGTTAACCGAGATTTGATTTTTAGGATTATTTTTAAGCCTGCAGACAATTCACTAAAATAAAGTGGTGAATCCGAAGCCTGACCCTTAAAAAAATATTCTAAAGCTGGAATCAAACTCGCTACCTCCTGCCTCTTATTCAAATCTTCGCCCGTAGCGCCTCATCGGTCGTCAATAGAATAGAATTAAAGATAGATAGATAGAAAAATCTTTATTGCACACTTAAAAGTATTAAACAAAACATAAACAATTTACAAAATGTGTAACAATAGGCGGTCTTATCGCTCAAGAGCGATCTCTACCAGACAACTGTGGATGGATAAGAGTGTTGGATTGGACATGGGGATCCGTGTGCATTTTAATGATTTAGTAAATACCTACTTATATTACATATAAATAAATATAAATATATAAATAATACCGGACAGTCCACACAGCATCATCTAGCCCCAAGCTAAGCAGAGCTTGTGTTATGGGTTCTAGATGACTGATATACTTAATATAATACATTACATAGATAGATATTTTTTATTATACATAGAAAACACCCAGACCAACAGAACAAATTTCTGCAGATCGTACACAAATTTGTTCCGAGGCGGGAATCGAACCCGCAACCTCCTGCGTCGCAGGCGGACCTTCGCCCACCGCGCCACATCGGTTGTCACACATAAACTACTACATAAAAATACATATACATATATTATATTAAATACATATACTACTATATTAAAGATTAATATACATATAAATTGTAATTTCCAGGCGGCGACATTTGAATCGTATTGCGTTACCAAAATAAACGATCTAATCATAAAACAGTTAAAACTAGTGCAGCAAGTAGAGAATCTTGAGACGCGGGAAAAGGATGGTATCAAGATGTTGAAGAAAGCAGATTGCATGTGGAATTGTATGGAAGAATCTTACAAGAAGCAACTGCAGGAATGTACAGAAAGGACAAACACTTTTTTAAATGAGGTGAGCTCTTTTTCATTTATACAATGTGATTTTTCGAACCTTGATCAAACGAAATGTGCGGATAAACGACACATATTTATCGATAAAAACCGAGATAAAAAAAATTTAATGTTATTTTTTTTAAACACAAGTCAAGTACAGATATCAACAGGAATCTCAACTGATTTAATCTAAATGGCAGAAAGTACCTAATTTAAATGGTGAATAACATGACAACGGAAAGAGATAGACCCCCAGTTTTTGAAGGATTTGTAGAATAAACTATGAAGTTTAATACAACATGCAAAAAAGTACACCCTTATTACCCAGTTATAAAGTTACAGAGAAAAAATAAAAATCGTAAAATCGTTTTTTTTGTCTTATTTCTAAAATAATACTGTTTTTACTACGCTTATGTATCGTATTTGTATTTTTTATTTATTTTATTAGCTAGGTAAACTATCTAGCTTTCAAATGAGACTACTTCGAATAAAATACACCATTTACTCAAAAAGAAACGAAGAAAAAACCAGATGAAGTAGTCTTCATTTTAAAAAATATTAAAACTGCTTTGTTTTTGAGATAAATAACATATAATTTTTTTTATACCGATTTTTACCGATAAATATGTGTCGTGTATCCGCACATTTCTTTTGATCAAGGTTCGAAAAATCACATTGTATACTTAGCTAATTTAGAAACAATACAAACCAAAAGCTTTTTATACAGAAGAAAACAAAAAAATATATCCTTACTAAAATTATAAATGCGTAGTTTATATGAACGTTTGGATGTTTGTTCCTTTTTCACGCAAAAACTACCGAATTGATCGGGCTGAAATTTGGAATAGACGTAGTTCTAAGTTTGGAATAACACATTGGCTTTTCATCCTATGAATCAGTTCCCATGGGCTAGAGACGTTTCCATAGAAACTATGCGTGCGAAGACGCGGGCAGATGCTAGTAAAAATATAAAAACTATCCTGTCTATTAATAGGGTCGATATATTTCATCTAAACCTGCCGTATGTCATGGAACTTTCAGATAAATAATGATAGAATGTATGTGGTTTTGCGAGCGCGATGTATGAATGCATTTATAAAATCTATTTGTTTAAAAAAAAATCTTTATTAGCTAAGTACCTACTTATTGTTTAATTTTTCTTCAAATTGTATATTTTAATTTTCTTATTGTGTACCTATAAATAGTTATAATTAATGTAATTGGTGTAGACCGTATTAATTATGTATTTAAAAAAGTAAAATGGGAGCTCTGATAGGAACCATATTTTGAATTGGTTGTTAATGTATTAATGTATTTACTGCGATTCAACAACATAGATATTTTTTCTAAACAAATGAGTTACAAAACCACATGAATATTGGTGAAACATATTTTACGACACTGGTATCATCATAGTGAGCTGCAGGAGCTTCAAACTAGTTGTGATATTGACAGTTTTCATTCATCTTTCCATTGGCCTCTCATTCGTTATCGAACTCGAACTTTCATCTTTTTCGCTGTGCTTGAGCAATGATGTGTTATAGAAGTTTTAGTTTTGCTTTTTAGTTGTAAGCTTGCAGCTATCCTGCTGTTGTCTGTTATTGTTATTAGCTTTTGTTAAGTTTTCATTCATAAATGTCATTGTTTACATAAAATATCTATGTTTCTGAATCAGAGTATAGATACCTTATTACTTTATTTATACGTCTTATGTATAAATATATTTTATAGGATTGTAGTGTAGATCGCCTTAGGGTGAAAGAAACCTGTTATGATGAATAAATAAATAGTAAAAAAATATATACTTAGGTACATAAAAGATAATTTATTTAATCATAGTGATTATTCAAGTCTTACTTAAAAGTCTCCACACACAGAAGCCGGAGGCGTGCCGGTTTTTCCTATGGCACCGCGCCGCCATCGCCTCCGGTGTGTGTGTAGTCTTTCATATGATTCAATAGGATACAACTCGCACGCCTTCGCCTCTGCTCCGCCTTCGGCTTCTGTGTGTGGAGACCTTAGCCGTCACTGACGCGATTTCGAAGCCGAAGCTTCACGTGCGAAGGTATAGGACGCAGAAAGTTCGGTCGTAATAAGTAGTTATTAAAATCAAGTGTTTAATTTTTAATATGGACTAAAGCAATCTATTCCACTGTCTTAGATCAAAGAAATAGAAGCCAGCAACACAAAATGGCGAAGGGCCAAAAAAGAATTGGAGACCCAAATAGCTACAACGAAAAAACAGATTCAAAGCATCGAAGACCAGATTGCACAGAAAAAGACCGATCATAAGTTTTTGAAATTGGAGTCAGATGATCTCAAAAAGAGGATTGAAATCAATAAGGCGGATGTTGCCACGGCAAAAAAATGTTTGGAGACTAAGAAACACAACCACGAGGTTCATTTTATTATTATATCAATTGTATAATAATTATAAAATAAATACCTAATGCTGGACAATCCACACAACATTATCTAACCCCAAGCTAAGCAGAGCCTGTGTTATGCTTACTAGATGACTGATAAGTATAATAATACAATCTTACTATCTTACTTATATCTTATCTTATATTATAATAAATGGGAAAGTCTGTGTGAACGTTTATTATAAGTAATCTCCGTAATTACTTAAGTTATTTAGATGAAATTTGGTACGTAGATAGTTTAGAACCTAGAATAGGACTAATAAAATTTTCAAAAATTTGCCTCTGGAGGGGTTTAAATAGGGTGTAAAAGTTTGTATGAAAAATTATTTTTCCTTGGTTCCATTTACTCAAAACTCGGTATAAATAAAGTATGAAATAAATAATTAAACACATGTTTTTTATTTTTACAAAATAAACCCTAGGGGATGTGTAATACATTTCTGAAATTTGTATGGAAAAAATACTCTACGCGGGCGAAGCCGCGCGGCGCATCTAGTACATTATATGTATAGAAATACAATACACTAAATAAATAGATAGATTTTTATTAACCGTAAAAAATACCTAGAACCCCAGGAACAGATATATGCAGATCGTACAAACATTTGACTCAAGGCGGGAATCGAACTCGCAATCTCCTGCGTCTACAGAAGTAGTTCCTACTTCTATGCCTGCGTCGCAGGTGGACCTTCGCCGGCCGCGCCACATCGGTCGTCGAAATGTATGACGATGTAAAGACATTTTCGTATATTCTATTCTTTATCATCATCAACCTGTATTAGTCCACTGCTGGACATAGGTCTTCCCTAATGATCGCCATAGCGCCCTGACTTCAGCTATTATCAATTCTATCCTTTTAAACTTACCATCAGGTGAGATTGTGGTCAAACGTAATTCTATAATTGATGCAAAAAGCCGACGTTTTTTTTCGTTTGTGAGTTTAGTCGAAACAATAAATTCCTTTTTAGATAAAACTATCAAATATGAACAGTGAAATGACTCGTCTTCAGAAATCGCTAGACGATGAATTCAAAAACAAATTAAAAAAAGAAAAATCTGGAAATAAATTTGTGAAAGAAGGCCGACAGGAGTTGCAGAAGATTTGCAGAGTTTTACTGAGAAAGAGATTGGAAAACGAAGACCAAAGAGCAGAGGTAATATAATTAAATTCTAAACTAAAGACCAGAGATCAGACTAAAGACCAGAGATCAGACTAAAGAACAAACATCAGAGGTAATTATTATGGTCAAATTATCAATCATCGAAATTATCTGAGCGTCTGGTCGATGCGACGCGTGACCCGAGAGCTGGTGAATATCTGGCTCAGCGCTTCAGCATTGCCATACAGCGTGGTAATGCAGCCTGTGTCTTGGGGATGCTTCCAACTAGTATTGACATGGATCAATTGATCTACCTTTAGACTGTTTGCAACCGTCTGCAGTTAGCTCAATGATTTCAATTGTAAATACTAGTTGTAATTTTTCTATTCCTTAATTGTTATTTCTAGAGGTAATATAATTAAACTTTAAAATTAAGACTAAATAAATGAGGTAATATAAAGAGCGCGAGAGATCCCATAAATCAGTATCTACCCATAGGATAGAAATAGCCTCGAAACGTTCCCATAGAAACAACTCAGCCAAAATACCTTACCAATCAGACAGACAATCAGACAGATTATCAGATAGACAGACTATCAGACAGACAGACAATCAGACAGACTATCAGACAGACAGACAATCAGACAGACTATCAGACAGACTGGTATCAGACAGACAGACTATCAGACAGACAGAAAGACTAACAGATAGACAGACAGACTATCAGACAGACAGACAGACTATCAGACATACATACAATCAGACAGACTGGGTATCAGACAGACAGACTAACAGACAGAAAGACTATCAGACAGACATACTATCAGACATACAGACAGACAATCAGACAGACAGACTGGCAGACAGACATCAGACAGACTATCAGACAGACTATCATACAGACTATCAGACAGACAGACAGACAATCAGACAGACTATCAGACAGACATACTATCAGACAGACAGACAGACAATCAGACTATCAGACAGACAATCAGACTATCAGACAGACATACTATCAGACAGACAGACTATCAGATAGACAGACTATCAGACAGACAGACAATCAGACAGACATACTATCTGATTGTCTGTCTGATGAATATATTAAACTACGAAAGTTTTCATAGAACATAATTATCAAAAGTGTTTAAAACTACACTTTTGATATGTTCAACAACACCAAATGCATAAAAGTAACTTTGAAAATTTTAGTTTGACGAATTTATAATTACTATAAACGGCTGGTATTCTTTTAACACAAACTAGTTTCGAAAATAACTCGCTTACCGACATAATAAACCTAATTCATCATTCTTCTGACTGAGGTAGGAAACACCAAAATAACTTAAAAAAACCATAACATTTTACTAGGTACATATAAAACATTGTTTTGAATCTCGTTCTGCTTGCTCTCAATAGGTCATGGCTGAAAATGAGTGCTTTTGCTTCCTTGGCAAAATATCACACCAAGGCATTTTTGACGACTGCAGCACACATAGACATTATACCTTGATTTGAATAAGTACCTACAATGTTTGTTGTTATTAGTTAAATTAAATTTATTATACTGTCTATTTTTACTATTGTAATGTTTAACTGTTGTATTTTGTATGTGTGTGCCTGAAGTTAAAATTAAATCACTATCTATCTATCATCTATCTTCATATATATAGAAAGCAGCGCTTCTTGAAGAGATAGACCTTCTTAACGTTACCATGGACCAATGCAAGCATCGCTGCAAGCTTAAGCAAGACACACTTAACGAAGATATAAAGAAAATGGACGAGCGAATCGCGACCTACAAAATGAAATGTATTCAGTGCAACCAATGCACAGACAGTAACGATGCTAAGAGGTTTTGTACGGATTGTCCAAGGTGTAACGAGGACAGGTATTTTTTAAATTTATTTATTATTCATAACATAAAAACAGCCTTATTGTCTAACTTATAAGAATATCTTTATTGTGAAATTGTGTAGATATTTATTGGAGAGGTCTTAAAATAATTAAAGGTAACAAAAATTTATCCATTTTGGACATACAATATTTTGAAAGCTAATCGGGCCTAATAGGGCTAGTTTTCAACCTAGTCGGGTTCTTTAACTACTACCTATTTACTAAAGAACTCCTTTAAATTGTAGTGCACACAATTTACAAGCCATTTCCGTAATTTAGTTTTAAACAAATCTTGAAATCGATTATCAGTTAAATTCAAATAGATTAGAATAGGTACAATCGAAATGTCAAAAATGATGGATTTCGATTATCAGTTAGACAATGAGGCCGAGACAAGGAGGTTTATTTTTTTTAACCATAAGGCGATGCTAGATCTAGGTACACTACAAGACAATATATT
This sequence comes from Eupithecia centaureata, assembly GCA_944547425.1. NCBI lineage: Eukaryota > Metazoa > Arthropoda > Insecta > Lepidoptera > Geometridae > Eupithecia > Eupithecia centaureata. Next base: position 12,792,998 of record OX155683.1, on the reverse strand, counting down.
TATAAAAAAGTAACTAGGTGCCTACCTAAATACAAGTGAAAACTACCAAAATACATTCGGTTTCTATCACGAGCTATGACATTTCCATGATTTTCGGCAGGTTTTGATGAAATACAACTCTAGTATTAATGGACAGGATATTGAGTAGATAGCGAGTGACATGGGGGCAAACTTAAGTTGTGTTTAAATCAGTGTAATATTAATTAATTATATTAGCGTGGTAATGCAGCCAGTATATTGGGGACTCTTCCGACCGGTATTGACATAGATCAAATGAGCTACCTTTAGACTGTTTGCAACCGCCTGCAGTTAGCTCAATGGTTTCAATTGTATATCCTAGTTGTTATTTTTTATATGTGCATGCCTGTTAGAGGTGCACATTTTATACTATAGATCTTCTACAATTGTGTTAACTGTAATGTTATACTATGTGCATTGTTGGCAAGCCTTAAACATAAATAAATAAATAAATATTAATTATATTAATTATAAGGCGGTAGAACACCGCGTGGAAACGTATCAGTGAAATCGCAGTACCTACTAGTGTCCTACCTGCTCTAACGCATGAAGATTTCATTATGATTCTATCTCTATTTCATTCGAAAGACGCGGGAAAGAGAGCAACAACATCAATTCTATTACTGTTTTATATGTTAATAAACTTTCCAATTTGGAGGAAACACTAAATAGTACAAAACAAAGTCGCTTTCTCTGTCCCTATGTCCCTATGTATGCTTAAATCTTTAAAACTACGCAACTGATTTTGATGCGGTTTTTTAATAGATAGAGTGATTCAAGAGGAAGGTTTATACGTATAATAAAACTACAATATTTCTATTCCGCTCCTTTTGAGTGGGGAAGAGATGGAATCAGTCAATTCTATATGGTTAGAACAGTCAAGCAAGACACAACTGCGGTTTTGCTGCTACGTCTCTCTGTCGACTGTTTTGACAGATATTGTTAAGTGAAGTTAAAAGCTTCATTGCAACCACCAATCTTATTTATTTATTCAAGGGAGTGCATTTACGAAGATGGTTTCTGCTACGATGACACTTGCGTATGCATGAGCGTTAAAGAGAAGTTTCTGAACAATATTTTTGATAACATGTACACGGTATTGGAGAGGCAAAGCAAGAACGCGCAGGGCAAGTTAATAGGGGAAACTATTATGCAAAGTTTGAAGAACAGTAGGAATGGAAAACTGAATGCTGAAACGAGGAAATTGCTGCAGGATTTTATACTCAGTACGTTGAGGAAAAATTTGAATTTGACGGTTATTGGTGGAGCCGTAAAGACCCGCTGCGAGGTTGGTACTATTAGTAAAATATAAATTTTGATATTACATACATATTAATTTCTACGAAAAGCGACAGCAGAATTTATTTATTTTTATTTATTCATTAATCATAACACCATTACAGGTTTCTTTTTTTAACCCTAAAGCGATGCTACACTACAGTACCTACAATTAACAATTATTTTTATGTAAGCTATTAAATACAGTTACAAGTTACAAATTACAATACACAAATAAACTAATCTAAAAAACAAATTTACATTATTATAGAATGACTTGCTTATGTCGTTTTTTAGGAAATTATTCAAACCGACATATTAGTTTTCGTTTCTGTTGAGTATAATTGTATGGATTTAGCACTCATAAAGCTTGAAAACTAATAAAGGCATGTTATAATATGGATGAGCGACCATACACTGAGAAAAATAACTTTCGTGATTATGAATAATTTTAAAGGAATTCCAGCAATTTTATCCGTATTCCCAACAAAAACGGACCAAGAGTTCTTACTAAAAATTTGTGCGTAAATCCTAACAATTTATCAATAAACTGGTCACCAAGGAACATCATTACAATAGCACGACAATACAAAGTGCTGTAAACTCTTGTCTTATCGTTACACGTCATAACAAAACGTCGTGACTAACTCTCTGCTCGTGCCTAATAATCATTACTAGAAATGAGTTTCCATCATGATGGGAATGACACAGAGTGCTGCATACTCTTGTGTTGTCATTACGCGTTATAACATTTTGTCGTGAAGAACTCTGAATATTCCTAACAGTAATGATGAGAAATCATGAGGGGAATGATAGAAATTGTTGAAGTCATATTAATATATCATTATTTGAATGTCATGTTGTTGTGGACATCATGTTAATTAGTAGAAATTTCCTAATAATATTTGTGAAACTGACCTACCCTAATTGTTGTTAGTATTGTAAGGATAAGGTGCGACCTCTTTTATCTTGAAACTTTTCGATCCGTCAGTCATGTCAAATCCGTATGCTTTACTAATATATTATTAGTATACGTGGGACCAAAATGTTGGAATCCAAATAAAACGGCGCTTTGAACTTGGCAAAGGTACTTCATCAATAAAGTACGAAGTTCGAAGCGCGGTAGAACTGTCCAACTGTACAACAGTACAACCAACCAACCAACCGAGTTCAGCAAGGAGCATAATACTCTCTACCGAGAGGAGCTCAATGTAACAAAAATCACTGCCACCTTATAGCCGACACCCGTGCGTTCTCGTCAGCGCGATCTAGCCTTCGTCCACTTTTACTAGCGACATCTAGTTAATTTTTATAGGAACTAACCAGATCCCGATCGATACCCAACAAATACAATAAGTACCTAGTTATTCTTGATTTTCCATTTCCAACATGTAAGTTTGGTATGACAGCACGAATTTTTTTCATGAAAGCACGAAAGTTTGTCATGACAGCACGAAAGTTTGTCATGACAGAACGATAGTTTGTCATGACAGCACGAAAGTTTGTCATGACAGCACGAAAGTTTGTCATGACAGCACGATAGTTTGTCATGACAGCATAATATACTATTAAGCTTTCCTAACTGTTTATAGTGATTCTCCTGTTAACCCTACACCTAAAGTTAGAAGGAATTCTTGATTTTGTAACGTGATGAATTTCGATTCTTAGTCTTTAGTCAATACAGTCTTGACAATTAATCATGCGCAGCCTTGGTAATTTAATGATCATCACTACTCATGCAAGTTATAAACTTAAGAAATGTAGTGCTAGTCACTTAATCAGGAAAACAACAGAATAATATGACTTTCACGATAAAACGTCATGCTAGTTCTGATACCTCATTAGTATGTAACTTCACGTTCTAATGATGAGCAATCATGATAGCCAACCAAGTTTTTCATCATATATAAATCTGATGTCACGTAAATCGAACCAGGCAAAACAACATTTTAAAATGCACATGATACTAATTCAGTTGTCTTGATTAGTTATAATTCTTCATGTTTAAATATAATGAAGGACGAGAGTCATTTTTCTCAGTGTACCTAGTTAGATGACTTACTTGGAATACTTTGAACAACTACGGTGTACCGCAGGGTTATATCTTCGGAGTCTTTCTATACATATTGTTCATAATTGGCTTTTCAGTTGGATCCCGAAACATACAAGCTGCTGATGTATTGTTTGCAAAAAGTTACTCCTCAGAAGGTGCCTAAGGAAAAAGCGGAAAAAGCTACAGAAAAGAAAGTAAGTAATAGATTTCAGATTGATGTAGTGACTATTTCTGTGATCTGTTTGTCTGTCTGTCTGTTATTATTTCTTATACTTTTCGCATAGATAAAGAATGGGACCGAGAAAGGGACAGCTATCATGCTGTTACTCGCATCCCATTATCTAAGTATTCGTCTTACACCTAGAATGTACAATTAAAGAAATAATTTGAAAGCAGAAGATTTTCTACTTTTTATTTCTTAAATATTAACAGGAGTGTGAGGGCTTACACACTACCCTTACTAATATTTTGACGACCGATGTGGCGCGGTGGGCGAACGTCCGCCTGCGACGCAGAAGGTTGCGGGCTCGATTCCCGCCTCGGAACAAATTTGTGTACGATCTGCATAAATTGTGTTAGGTATATGTTTATAACTAGGGATGTGAAATAAATAATTTTTCTTTTTTAGGATCCGTGTAAGCACTGGTTCGGCCAAGTCTCGGAATGCAACTGTCCTTCTGGGCCCAAGGACTGCGTGTGCAAAGGGATTGCGCCCGCGCAAGCTCCGCCCCGGCCCTCGGAGGAGAAACAACCTAAAGATGCAATTAAACCGGTAAGTGTACCAACAACCTTAAGATGCAATTAAATCGGTGAGTGTACCAACAGTGGCGGCGCTAGGCGTCGGCGACGTCGGCGACCGCCGACGGCCTCGCGCTTGAGGGGGCCTCGCAAAACTTTTTTGTTAGTTATTAAAAATTTAGTTATTCATTATTATTTATTTTAATATCATACACTTGCGCGATTTAAGTGAGTGTGTTTCTCGTTTTTTGCGATGAGCACTTTACTGGCAGAATCGTCTGGCAACACTATGAAAGTTAAACAACTTCGTGCGCGAGACGGGGAATACCCGTGTCGTTTTTGTATTAAATTTCTTCTGCGAGCGAAACGTAAACAATCATTCCTTTTGTGAATGCAACGCAACACTCGCAGACTAGACTCGCATGGTCAAAATTTCTTTTTATTGTGTTGTAAAGTCAGTCAGTACCCCGGTGGTAATTTAGTGGATAAAAGTGTTAATTCATATTGAGATTTCGTTCATACTTCGAAGGTTATAAGATAAGGTAAGGTCAGTTGGGGTAAGTGCGGCTATGGGGTAAGTGCGGCAAGCATCATTATTCAAGAAATTAGCAATGTTATTGCTAAAAGCGCCATCTAGTCATGACAAGAGACCCAAAATTAGTTCCCTGAAAAAAAATTGGGAGCGCCACTTTAAGGAAAGAGGAGTTGTAGGTAGCCATTTTTATTTCTCGCTCGGATTTCAATACACATCGTAGGTGATACGTGTGCGTTGCTGTGCTACAAAAACAAGTTTTTTGCTTAGATTGGATAATCTGTAATACGTTAGTGTTTTCTTTAGATCCTAAGCTTCGTATTTATGTAGTTATTTTATTTGTATCCTTGCGAAATAAGCTATAATCCTAGTTCAAAAATTTCCATGCTACTTACAGGCTACCATGCTTACCCCAAGTCAGCGGTTTTCAACCTTTTCAACCTTATGTTTTGGCAGTAAATGTATTGTAATTTATTTTAAATATTTGGTCATCCGGAGAAATCGTAAGATCGACTGAATGTCGTTATAATAATATGAAAAATTAAATTTTAAAACCGCCTTAATATTTCGAACTTCGAATGCTAAAATTATGCATAATTTTCTTATAAATATAAAAAAATATGAAACTTAATTTATTAAACTATTAAGTTTATAATATAAGTTTATTTTGATACTGTCTTTTCTACTTGTTTCTTAATTTTTGTGAATTAGTTCTATTTTTCATTTAACAAGCTTTTTCAATCAATAAAAGGGAACACATAAAAAATTATGGATTTTTAAAGTGTACTTAAACATTATCATTATGAGCATTATTGTCAAAAAAATGTAGTACATACATCCCATTACCTTTATCTTCCTTCTTGGGCAGTCAGGTACAAATGTTTAGTACCACTGGATAGCTTGTTCCTTAGGAATTATGCCGCACTTCCCCATTTCACAATTTTCTAATTTTTTTCGGTCCACCTTAATTCTAGGATCCAAGAGTCGAATATAGACTTCTATTTGAACGTTCCTCTTTCTGATATTCACGTCGAAATTACAAAAAAGAGGCATTTACTGGCATTTGTAGACCCCTGCCGCACTTACCCCATTTCGTTGGTAAAGTGCGGCTATGGACATGCTGTTAAAAATTCAATGAAATACATAGAAAACTACTTCAGAACTCTAAAATTGCAGGTTTCATTTGGAGATAATTCATCAGGGAACGTGGTAATGAAATTTTTTTTTTTAAATGTTCACAGTATAAACACAATTCGAGTGCAAAGTGAACTTAAAATAAAATACGCCGCACTTTCCCCAACTTTTGAACTTTTATAAGTTATAAAAGTTCATATTGACTTACCTTATCTAATATTTTATTGAGTGGGAAAAAAGGAGGCCTCGCGAACCTAATTTCGCCGACGTCCACGAGAGATCTAGCGCCGCCACTGTGTACCAACAACCTTAAGATGCAAGTAACCGTTTGAGCAGAATTTACACTTATTAATTTAGGTTGTTGGTACACTCACCAATTTATTTGCATCTTAAGGTTGTTAGTGTACCAACCACAGAATTAGGAATAATATGTTACTAGAAATGATAAAGCACCCGGATTACGTGCAAAACGCTTGTCGCCACCCTGGCCTCCCACCCATGCTGTCACTACTACATACGCGTTTATTCAAACGCAGAGACACGCACACATAAACAGCGCCACCCAAAGAATAATGCACCGTGATTGGTGCTCACTGGCACAAACGCTTGTCTGTGAACTTACGAATACATTGAAAAAACACACATCTCTAGCTTACGACCATCACGAGCGGCCCTACCATGCGAGCAAGACGATATCGTAAGCTTCACATTACATTACTACGTGCGCTTGTATCGCTCCAAATGTTGATGAACTAATACAGCAATGGTGTGCAAAATGACGATAAACGGAATAAACTATGATTCTCATAGTAAATAATTACTCTCTGGCAATTTTATTTAAAAACAGCTAAAATATTTTATAAACTGACTTACCGATGAAATTTTATCCCCTTATTTTTGTAATTGTAAGTTGTGGAAGCATTTCCACAGTTGGTTATGCTGCAACACACCATTTTTACACGTTCTTTCTCGTCCGCCGTTCGACACGATACTAAAAATCAAAATGCGCTTTGGTGACACATTAGTCATCTTTGCGACGGCAAGGTCACGCTAGTATGCGACTTCTAGTACCATATTATTCCTTCTTCTATGGTACCAACACTAACTTTAAATAAAACGGTATAGTATTATTATTATTTAACGAGGTCAAATGACCGATGAGATGGAAATGTACAGGAGATTCTGCATAAAATTATTTATGTTACAGGGTGAAGTAATAAAATGTCCACACAAAGCAGAGTCGATAGCTTGTGGCCCCGACTGCGGAAAGTTCGATGCTTTAATGAAAGTCGGCGCTGAGATGTCTAAGTGGAGGCCTGATCCTTGCTCAGGTATCATTTTTTTTTATTACTAAATAACAATTACAAATTAAGACTCGGTGAATCCTCTGATTTCCTTTACTAATACGATTTTAGAAAACACTTTTTTACATCTGGTAATTTTTAATTAGAACTCTAAAAAAAATTTCTTCTCTCACTTGATAACAAAAAAAAAACAGATAAACCGCTTTGCACTCGCAAACCATAGTTACCTTATTTCGATTCAGTCATTGAGCCATGAAAGCCATTCCATTTATAAGCTTTTTTGTTTCTAGATTCGTCTTATTACTGTTACTTATTTCGTCTAAATAAATAAAAAAACCGCCCAAGTGCGAATTGGACTCGCAGGGCTCCGTATCTATCAGTATGGCAAAAAAATATTTTTTTTTAAATATTTTTTTAAAGTATTTGTTAGCGGCAACAGAAATACATAATTTGTGATAATTTCAACTGTCTAGCTATCGCGGTTCTTGAGAAACAGCTTGGTGACACACAGACGGACGGGCAGACAGCGAAGTCTTAGTAATAGGCTCCTGTTTTATTAAGTACGGAACCCTAAAATGATTTATAACGCTATTTTTCAGGGCCGGCATGCTCTTTCAAGAACGTAAGGGCTGTGCAATGCATCATTGGCCCAGAGGTTTTACACCAGCCACATATGGAAATAACTGCTACCAGGCCGCTTTTACCAAACTGCGCTCAAAGCGATTTAGATAAAGTGGTGAGTGCATCAGACTTATTATTATATTTACAAGATGCGCCCCGCGGCTTCGCCCACATGGAAGTTTATTTGACAAATTTCAGAAATTTATTGCATAGGGGTAGTTTCGTAAAAATAAGAAGTAGTGTCTAATTATTTACTTTGCAGTTATTTATACCGATCATCAACCAATCAAACCCAGGAATAATATTTTTCCATACAAACTTTACCACCCTATTTAATGTTTTTTTTTATAGATAGTGATTCAAGAGGAATGTTTATACGTTAAAACCGTGCGAAGCCGGGGCGGGTTGCTAATATTATCATAAAAAATTAGATCCTAGACATTTCCTAAATAAAATATCTTCAGTCGTCAAAAGGTGAACAAAAATGATAAAATTAAATAATTTGAATCTTTTCAAAAAAAAACCCTCAGATGTTAAAATTTCCAAATTTTAATAGCCTATGTCTTATTCTATATTCTAGCCATACAGCTTGTAGAATGTTTACTAACAAAGGCACTGACAATTCAATCAGCTGATGAAGGTGCGAATAACATTTTTAATATTTAGGTTAGCTCATATCAATACCTGCAGCTTCTTTTGCTTGTTTAGGATACATAATTTAGGTTCAAATTGAATATTATTAACCCAAAAATAAAACAATAAATCAGCTCAGTTATTATTACCTATCCTTATTTATATAAGCAATATGATATACCTTTGAGTCAGTGTAATTTTTGTAATATTCAATAAACTTTACTTATAGAAGAGCTTTTTCTGTCTCTATGTCCATATATCCCTATGTACCTTTGAATGCTTAAATCTTTAAAACTACGCAATGGATTTTGATGCGATTTTTTTGAAAGATAGAGTGATTCGATAGGAAGGTTTATATGTATAATAAATCTGTGCGAAGCCGGGGTGGGTCGCTAGTATATAAATAATACGTTGATTAATATATGAAGAGCGGTCGGCTTATCAAACAAATACTTCAATCTTTATCAACAACTTTATAATTGTATTCCTTGTTCACAGATAAAAACCTCTTTTAGCAAATCCTGCCTTACGGACTCTTCAGGCCCTAAAGAAAGTAAGTCCATCACTTTGTTGTTTTTCAACTTAACGTGGGAGTACGTATACTGAATGATTTATTTAGTGAAACACATGCAAAAATATTTGATATAATTTTAGATAATCAAAGAAAACGGATCATAGAAGAAGTAATGGGAAAGTACATAGATGTGTCCCCCATTCAAAAAGTAAGTTGCACTACGCTGAATTATAAGTTCAGTTAAGAATCTAAATTTGTACCGAAGTCTAAAAATTTATTTTTAATTTCCTAGATTTACATTATTTTTGTGGTTAATAAATTCAAAAACATGGCGCTTGGTGGTTTTATTTTATGTAGCATTTATAAATAACTATTATGCGGCGTTTTCTTAACACATGTTTTCGTACTAGGTGACGTCAGAAAAAGAAAGTCCTCGAAGATCTTTTGAAAGTATTGAGTACTTCTCAACTGCAATTAATATAAAACATTTCGATGAATGGGATTCTCCGAAAACAAATATAATGCAATCTGTAGATAAAAGATGCGACGGGAAATCTATAATAAATAACACACGCGTAAAGAAATATAAAGATGCAGATGATTATAAAAAATTGGAGCCAAAGAATGCCAAAATTAACTTACTTGGTGATTCATCAGAAAAAACTGTCTTGAAAAAATCTGAAATTGAGAAGCTCAAAAGAAAATCATTTATCAGCAATCATGTTGTTGACTGGGACGTCACTAATGGACAAGCCGCAAGGATTTCCCCTGATTCAAAACTCAAAGTAAATACTAGAAATAATGAAACGAGTTTCGTCGTCATCCTTGACTCCAAATTCTATGCACCCAATAGTAAGGTTAGTACAAGTACTTGTTCATTTACAAGTTGCTGTAGCTCTTATGACTCAAAAAATATTGAAGGAGCATCTATGGTGAGCATTGATGATGACAGATTAAGCATTGGATACCTGGTAAAAAATATTGATGTTTGTAACACTGCAGAAAACCTAATTAAAGATGTCATTGTATCAGAAAGCAAAGCTAACAATTATCGGGGACCAGAAATCGAGTGGATGACTATTCCGTCTTTCATAGATAAACTCACCAAATGCTCTAAAAATAGTTTTAGCAATTTATCCTACAAGGAAGTTCAAATAACCGATACTACCTTCGAAACAACAAAATCGACCTATAAAGAAAAGGGTAACAATAAATTCATGAAGAGTTTACTCAATGATACAGTTCTAGAGAAACTAGAAGGAAGCTTTAGCAAAAGTTTAAATATATATAATAACCAAGATATATACAACAAAATAAAACTATTAGAAAGTGCTAAAATTTTGAGTGAGAACAAAGACGAACTTTCGAGTTCTAGCTTATCGCAACCATCTATTAAAAAAATGGAAAGTCATTGTAGATTTTGCAAGTATTTTAAGCGTGATTCGTTTCATGAAATGAGTTATATCGATCCGTCAATGAATTGTTTTTGTAAATTCGCCAAATATAAATGTAGGAAACCAGTAAATTGGTTTGAATGTACAAGTGCTAATATGACTTCAACCAGTTCATCTTCTACAAGTGCCTAGTGAAAAGTCTAATTGTGATCTCAAATTAATGTTCTCAAGAAAATATTGTAGGTACCGTTATTACTTGTTTTAGAATTATTAAATAAATTTAAATTGACTCTTGATTAATTTTTTTGTGTCGTACTCCCACGTATTTGCCCATAAATTGCGACAAATAAGTTTTATTTTCTATAAATTACAGATCAAGTAGGAAAACCTCTTAAGAAAAGCTTAAGAAAAGCACCAAGTTTTAAGGAAACTGGCACTGCCAAGAATCATAATGCAGGTACCTACTCTATTAAGTCAGGATCAGAAATAGACCGAGATAATCATCAACACTTTATTGTTGAAAATAAAAAGTTTAGTGATATTGAAACAAATGTCAAAAAAGTAATTACAAGCGATCACCAAAACTACATTGAAAAGAAGGAAAAGTTAACTAATATGAAACAAAATGATAAGGCAATTACGATCGTTGACGATCATCAACACTTAGTTGTTGAAGAAGAAAAGCGCACTTGGAATACAAGTAACGATAATACAAAAACGTATAAGACCAAACTCTCTAAAACATCCTCAGGTACTTTGGCTATTTCATTAGGTAACGAAGCAACTAAATTAGTTAATGAAAAAGCCGCTAAAAATATCAACTCATCAGTATCTCTTATTAAAACTCCTTCTGGGCATTTTGAAGTTGATTTCAATGATGAACATGATACAACTGATAATACCTACAAAGCGTTTGTGAAGAAAACTTTGTCAGGTACAAATACTTTAGAGGTATATAAAAATAAAAAAAAAGCTAAAAATGTTACTAAGAAAATGTCAGATAAAGGAATGTCAAAAACACAAAATACCAACTCACACAGAGACATATCAGCAACAAAAAAAGAAAATTTAACGAGTGAGCTATTAAAAAGCTTAGTAACAAGTCTGCCAATAGAAGTTAGAGTTAATGGTGGAAACGGACCAATAACTCAAATTAAAGCCACCGTTACTAAAACTTTATCAGGAAATTTAGCTATTGATATCCAAGAACTATCTTTACTTGGTGAAAATTTACATGCTTCGGGACGCCCTGTTTTTCTGCATGTATATAAGCCTGGCTTGTTTGGTTTAAGTATCAGTAAAGAGAATAAGGATCCAAACGCTGTTGTGAGGAAAACCCACAGTGGGAAAGTTTTAGTTGTTTTAATAAAACCTATTTTGAAATCGAAAGATGAAAAACCAAGGGGGGAAAGATATTCTCAACTTTTGATAAGAAACAGTGATGGTAAAGAAGATTTGCATCTAGCACTTAAAGAAACTCCTTCGTTGAACCAAATGGTAATCTTTGATAAAGAATTCGAGCAAGAGTCTAAAAATCTATCAAAACATTTTGTGAAAGAAAACGTTAACTACCACATAAATTTAACAAAAACAGAATATGAAAATTATCTTATCAGGCTCGACAATAACAAGTCTTCTAGGAGTAACGCTCTAATTGTAAGATCGTCATCTGGAAATATAAAAATAGTAAAGAAAGATTCAACGGGGAACAAACCAAAGACATCAAGTTCTTTGAGGTCAGGATCTGATATTTTAAAACAAATTTTCAGTCAGACTCCTAGATCAGTTGAAGATATTGTGACACATTCTAATGGTAAAGCAATGAGCCGCACAAAATCTAAAAGCGACTCTAAGTTGTGTGATTGTGTGAATATCCTGTCCTCCGTGCACAGAGATTTAATAGGGAACCCTTTAACCACATTAAAAAAGACCAAATCTGGGCAATACGCTGTTGTATTACGTAAAGAGTGCAAGAAGGCTTTTTTAAAAAATATGAAAAGTTTATTGCAGAATGACTCTAAAGGATTGATATCGGTTAAAAGGACTGAGTCGGGAGGAATTATGATAATGCTCAATGAAGACATGAAAACCCTTACAGGCACGTCTCTTAAGATCACATCGTCGGGGAACGTTTATATTATTGTTGAAGAGAATATTGTTAAAGAAAATGCAAGCAAAACATTTGATAAAGAAGAGCAAACGTACAATAAAACATCTGCACATGTGATTGGAAATTTAAAGTGTCCTGTGAACAAAGCGGTGACTACCTCATGCAACGCAAAATATGATTCTGTTGGCTGCGATTGCGATGAGCGTCAAGAATCATTGAAACGGCGGGCTTCTTGGCAAACAAATTTTAATTATACCGATAATTTGTACAACCCAAAAGACCTAAACGAGAATAGGAATTGCCCGCCAAAGATAAGCAATAAACAGAACTATCCATATTCAGGTCAGATAAGGCACTGTAATTATTTGGATCAAATTATCATCACATCCCGTGAAAGGAAAACTGAGCTTAAAAATAATCCTCACGCTATAGAACAATGTCACACACCCACTTATGATTTTAATGAACAAGGACCTAAGGACATGATTAATGTTTCTATTTTATGTAAAAAACAAATTAATGCCTCTCCTGAAACGACACACTGGGATTCACTAAGTTTTTTACCTCCGCAATTGCCATTTTTTCTACGTGATTTAAAATATTAGTGAAATTAGCGTAAAATTACAATTTTGATGTTCAAAGACATTATAACGTGGATGTGATAATAAAGAAACTAAGTTTTTTTGCTGTTTCTATGTAACTTTCTTGTGTTAAAAATATGATAATGTATCAAGCAAACACTCAAACTTAACTATTGACCATGATGAACACTGCTATACCTACAATTCGCACCGTGGCTGCTATATTTTGAAAATGTTTTGCGATGGCCGAACCAGTTTCCATTACAATAGCAATTAGTGATATCAGATGGAACGCTCTCAGGACAATTTAAGGTGTTCAATATGATTTTTATTTGTTGCATTGATTTCTGTATGGTGTTTTCTAATTGAACGACCAAAACTAAGGAGTTTCTGACGGGTTTCTCTAAAATACAAGATGGTAAATTTAACTATACCTACTATTTAACAGTCGTTTAACACGACCACCAAAAGGTATGGTGTGCAATAGGATAATCTTTTAAAAGAAAAGCACCCTTGAATATTTTAGTTAACCCAGATATTTACTCCTAGGCACTCCATTATGAGTAAAATAAATATTTACCGAAATGCCGTTCAGGCCATTCCGCAAATGCCCATGATCATATAATATGTAAACCTGCGAAATCTGGATTCAGCTACCATTCTTGCTTTGCTGACTGTTTCTATTTTCTGCAAATTCAACGGAGTTCGTAATGACTTCGCTTGGCAATACTTTTCTGTTTGCGTCAATGTTTTCCCTTTAACTTTGCAGAGTCCGCCGTAAATGGTTTAACTTTGCCTGCAGAGTGCAGTTCCATCCGACACGTGTGTCGATTGCGTCGCGAATACATAATGCCGACGCATTAGTTCAAAGAACGTTAGTCATTTTTATAAAACGTCCCCCGGTTCCGTTGGCTTCTCAGACATTATGCCTTTTGAACATTCTTTCTCGGAACGGAACTGAAGTTTGCAATTTGTAGCCGCTTGTTTTTTGTAAAGAATTGGATTTCTTTCACCTAGTTAAACTAAATACCCAAGAGTTAAGAAATGGTTACTATGCTGTCTTTGTTCGAGGCATCAGCTTTGCATAAAACAATGATAACTGAGCCTACGTTTCACCTGTTCTCTTTTCACTCGGTCATAATTTTCTCACTGTCTCGTGCTTTTAAACAATGAAAGGGAACAACACCCCTTTAATCTAGTTTAAAATTTGCATAATAAAAACAACACAAGCGAGCGCAAAAGGCTAGCAATTACAACGTAACAGGTACGGGAGCATTATAGCCTTTGGCGAGCTTGTAACACGTTTCAAATTACATTTTACGCACGCGGGATCCCATTTCATAACCTCCGTCGTATTCCATTTGCGAGTCAACAAAGCTGGCGAGACGCAGTGTACCGAATTCTGGCTGCGGATCTTGACTGGCTGGAAGAGACTAATGTCCAGCGCGAATCGAGCATGTCTGTGGGGCTATTTATTTGAACGCATGTGATGAAGTGGCCCCTGCTTATGCTGCTTGATGCCGTTTGGCTCGTATCCACCTCCAATAGTTTCTCGATTTTAATACCATTATATTGCTGCTTGTGGCAAATGTAATTTTTTTCTTGATGCCTTTCCCGACTCGTCACTACATATAGCATAAAACAAAGTCGCTTTCTCTGTCCCTTTGTATGCTTAAATCTTTAAAACAACGCAACGGATTTTGATGCGGTTTTTTTTTAAAGATAGAGTGATTCAAGAGGAAGGTTTATACGTATAATAACCGTGCGAAGCCGGGGCGGGTCCCTAGTTTCCCATTTATGAATGTCCCATTTTAATGGTTTTAATGGTTAAGAGTTAATGTTCATGTTCGTACAACTGTTTGTTCTGTTTGTACAACTGTTTGTTCTCCGAATAAACTGAAATAAAATAAATGTTATCGCTGGATGATTTCATTTATTATTGAACTAGTGACCCGCCCCGGCTTCGCACGGTTTTATTATACGTATAAACCTTCCTCTTGAATCACTCTATCTATTAAAAAACCGCTTCAAAATCGTTGCGTATTTTTAAAGATTTAAGCGTACAAAGGGACATAGGGACAGAGAAAGCGACTTTGTTTTATACTATTTAGTGATAGTTCATCTAGAATATAATCCTCCCGGTCAAGATAAGGTGAAATTCGCAACGAAGCTATATTTTGGCTCGGCACTTACTCCCGCGAGCCCGCGAGGCTTATTGAATACAAATTGTTTCTTTATCAGAGTTCGCGAACCGAGAATATTCAAGAATAATCCCGACCCTCACTTTGCTCCATTCGTTTCCGATTGCTAGACGTGAGTTTGTAAATCTGAGCACGAGTCATAGGTTACTCCTATGCCTGACATTAAAGATTTAATCTTGAAGTCGCAAGACGCTCTTCTTTATTTTAGTTCTCTTTCATTGTTATATTAGCTGAATGTACGGCTTTCTATGTGATTCAATAAATCGCGCGTTTCATCATATCCGATATGGTCTAGTGGCTAGGATACCTGGCTCTCACCCAGGAGGCTCGGGTTCGATTCCCGGTATCGGAATACTTTTTGCTTTTTGTTAGTCTATTCAAAGCACAATTTTCATTCGGTTTAGGTTTGAACTTCAGAAATCTGCTGACACATTCTGTAAAAGTTCGAACTCGAATTCTCTCAAGTAACAAAAAAACAATCAAAATCAAAGTTAAAGGGTTTCACAGAATAGAAAACTTTAAACTCACTGCGATATCAGCTTAGTGAGGTTCGAAATGATTGTATAGTATACTAGCGACCCGCCCCGGCTTCGCACGGTTTTATTGTACGTTTAAACCTTCTTTAAATAAACATTAAAAAAAAACGCATCAAAATCCGTTGCGTAGTTTTAAAGATTTAAGCTTTCAAAGGGATATAGGGACATAGGGACAGAAAAAGCAACTTTGTTTTATACTATAGTGATGAAGCCTACTGATTGGAATAAATTGAAGTTAAGTTAAAATCAATAAAACTTTATTTCTCCGATACCAATTTAAGGTTTAAAGGTTGACTTGCCTCAGTGCTTATTTTGTTTGTATTCTGTTATTTTTTATAAAACTAAACAATCGCTCAATCTGTCCATATTTCATCGTAAAACTATTTTAATATTTATTTTTTACCGACACGCAACAAAAAACTCGGACAACAAGCTTTCAGCAGTGGCCGTTCTGACCTCGGGTTTTTCGGGGACTTCGAGGGTTGTTTTTTAACCCTCTAGTGCCCTCGTCCGCTTGATTGATTTATGACCGAGTCCACAGGATGTGCCGATGTACCCCTGATCTAGTTTAGATGTTCCGTACACAGTGCTAGATCTCGCGATATGCACGGTACCCGTTCGTTTCGTACGGAATTGATGGAAACGATTGCCTGAATCCCAGATGTCGGGGATAAAGTAAGATGATGAAAGTAACAATATTACCTACGCCAGGATGAAAGGAATTGGGTTTTTGGAAGTGGAAGAAAATTGGCGGAATAAATGTGAAAATGGAATGGAGGTCTTTTGGTAATGCCTAAAAATTCTGGTTGTAACTTTTCTTTTTTATAATACTTCCTTATAGGTTCACAGTTAATACTTCCTACAGAGTCGGTTGGTAAAGGCACTATACCGCGATTCAACAACATAGATATTTATTGTAAACAAATGAGTTACAAAAGCAAAGGAATATCGGTGGAACCTATTCTACGACACTGGTTTCATCAGAGCAAGCTGCAGGAGCCCCAAATAATTCGTGGTTTTGACAGTTTTCATTCATCATTCCATTAGTCTCTCATCCGTTATCGAACTCTAACTTGCATCTTTTTCGCTGTGCTTGAGCGATTATGCGTTGATAAAGTATTTTTTTTTGTTTTAGTTGTTAGCTTGCTGTTACTCTGCTATTGTCTGTTATTGTTATCAGATTTTGTTAAGTTTTCATTCATAAATGTCATTGTTTACAAAAAATATCTATGTTTCTAAATCAGAGTATAGAGTTGAATCATTAACTATCAGCCTGTCCAGATGGGGCGCTTTACGAGTGCCCTCGCGCGTAAACATTCGCGCGTTCTTCAGATACTAGAGCGCTATACATTCCGTCCAGATGCTGCCGTGCGATTCCTTACAGCCTGTCCAGATAGGGCGCTTTACGCGCGAGTGCCCTCGCGCGTTTCAATTTATATTGCGTCCAGATGCGGCGTTTTACGCGCGCTCCACTGTTCGCCCGAGTATTTCGACTCGCGCGTAGCACGCGCGAGTCGAGAGCCCAGCGCTTTACGCGCGTAAAGCGCCCTATCTGGACAGGCTGTAACTCGCGTGTTGCGCGCGAGCGCCGCGCGAGTCGAGATACTCGGGTGCCATTGCTGCGTCCAGTGGTGCGCGCGATTCCGACGCGAGTGGACGTATTTGGAACGAAAATGGAGACTGATCATTTTGACATATTTTGACAATTTTGGTATGCAAGCCACACTGGACAGGCTGTATTATTTGTCTTTCTAGTCACACTAATATTATAAATGCGAAATTTTGGCTGGATGGATGTACAGTGGTGGTCATATAATTAAGAACGCTGATGTAACGCGAAGATTTTTTCAAACTAAGACCCAAAACTAATTGCATGCAATTTTTTTTTATTTCTCTCGGTATCATAAAACTTTTACATAATACCACTGTATTCATTGGTACACAATGATTACCTAAAAATAAATAGAAAAACTTTTTATACTACTTCTAAACATAGTATTCCTATGTACTGGCTGGTCACGTAATTAAGAACGCTCAATATTTTATACCTTTTTTCAAATATAAATAGAAAACACTCAGTGGTTTGGTAACTGTTTGTATAATTTTGGCGCCATTTAGTGCTGTAAAAGATAAAAGTGATTTCTCCTAATAAAAACAATGGGAAAAAATAAAAGTTGTGACAAATCTACAAGGGAAGTAATAATAAAACTGCGCCGGAAGAATTGGTCTTATAAAAAGATAGCCGACCATCTGCAATGTTCAAAAACGATGGTTTTCCATGCTGTAAAACATTTTGCTACGTTTCAAACTACTTCAAATGTTCCACGTGTACCTAAACAGAGAAAAACAACTCCTCGAGATGACCGAAACATCATCGTTCGTATTGCTAAACAAAATCCTTCTAGAGGGTCCAATGAGCAGAGAAAAGAATATTTTGGTGAAAACGACCCTTCAGCAATCTCAGCACGCACTATTCGAAGACGTTTGGTAGAAGAAAAATTGCACGGTAGGATAGCAAGAAAGGTACCCATGTTGAAACATTGTCACAGGCAAGCCCGTCTTGCATTTGCGAAAAAGTATGAAAACTGGACTTTGCGACAATGGAAAAATGTACTTTTTTCTGACGAGACGAAAATAAACAGAGTATGTTCTGATGGGAAACGATATGTACGACGTCCCCCGAACAGCATTTGACCCTAAGTACACGAAAGTTACTTTAAAGCAAAAAACAAAAATTGGTGGAAATGTGAAAATTTGGGGGTGCTTTTCTGGACATGGTGTTGGACCTGTAAAATTGATAGAAGGTAACATGGATCAGTTCCAGTACAAAAATATACTGAAAGAAACAATGTTACCTTATGCTGAAGACGTTCTACCGGTTACTTGGACATTCCAGCATGACAATGATCCAAAACACACCGCGCGAACCGTAAAGGAATTTCTTACAGCGCAATCAGTTTCAGTCTTAGACTGGCCAGCTAACAGCCCAGATCTAAACCCAATAGAGAATCTGTGGTTCAAAGTAAAGAAAAAGGTTTCAAATACACAGTGTGGGAATTTAAGAGAGCTGTACGACGTTTTTTTAGAAGAATGGAACTCTATTTCTCTTGCCAAACGTCAAAAATTAATAGAGTCAATGCCTCGCCGGTTTAAAGCAGTAATCAAAAGCCCTGGATACGCTATTCACTATTAATTTTAGTGAAAAATTTATGAAATTGCTTTTTAAAGTTTCTTCGCTACATGTTGTTCAGATTTTTTTTAATGTATGTGTCAAACAAAATAATTACCAAGCACTTTAATAAATCGTTCTTAATTATTTGTCCAGCTTCAGTACTGTTTGAATGTGATACTTTGGTAAAATAAAAAATATGTTAAAAAAAAATAGTTCGCGATTTTATTCTTCATTCCTAAGCAACGTTGCTCTATTAATGTGGCTATTTAAAAACATAACTAGTTGCTTCTTAGAAGGTCCACATCTCTGTGTATACCACGATTTAAATAAATAACTTCTATAATTTCAAATCGTTCTTAATTATATGACCACCACTGTATGTTTATATAATTTATACCATGTTTTGAGTGAATGTGCAAACCAGAGAATGTTATCATTTCCAAAAAAATTGAAATTTATTGCACGACCTCTAGGGGTTATTTTGTAAAAATAAAAGATAGGTACATGTTTAATTATTCACTTCATAGTTTATTTACACTAAGTTTTGAGTAAATGAGCCAAGGAATTTTCCATACAAACTTTATCACCCTATTTCATCTCTTGAGGTTATTTTTTTAACATTTACTATCCTAGGTATGTGTTATTCTAGGTCCTAAACTATCTTCATACCAAATTTCATCTACATAACATTTTATGAACAAAGGAAATTAAAATTTTGAAATAGGAAGTTTAATTCGTATTTACAATAGAAATAATTGAGCTATCTGGAAACTGTTGCAAACAGAGTAGATTTAGCTCAACTGATCCATATCAATATCGGTCGATTTTTACTTACATTACATAGGTATACCTATATTACTTATTATAAAGGAAAACGCAGCTACTAAAACCCACGTAATCAATACCGCCCCACCCTACGGCTCAGTCAATTTGTCAATCCATCGGTCCAAACACTTTAAATGGGCTGTAAAACTTTTAACACTCGCTCGACCCAAGGAAACTGTAGTGGTATATTATATCTGACATAGGAGCCGCATAAAACTGGATAGCCGATACCCAACGCGACTCACAGGGTTATTCTGTGATTTTCGTAGTCTGGTTAGAAAATAGTAATCTAGTAAACATACTTTTATGAAGTCGAATATATACCTATGTATACTAGCAGCGTCTCGCGGTTGCACCCGCGGTAATTCCCGTTACTGTGGGAATTACGGGATAAAATATAGCCTATGTGTTATTACAGACTAATCTATCTCTGTGCAAAATTTCATCCATATCCAATTAGTAGTTTTTGCGTGAAAGAAAACCAAACATCCATCCATCCATACTTACAAATCTTGGAGTTTATAATATTAGTAGGATATTTGTGTTAAGTTGAACTCATAATGATTTCACTGTTACCTAATTTATAAAGATTTACACCTATAATTGAATATCCCAAGCAAAACAAAGGAAATCCCAACAATTCATTGAAATTCGGAATGGAGATGAAATTAAAATTGAGAACAAAATTATGAAATTGAACTGTAGGTATTCGTCTAGAATCAGTCTCCTAGAAAGAAATAAAAAAGGTCGAAGCGAAGACGACGTGACCCACACTAAAACTAGGTAGTTGTTGAAGGAAAAAGGCTACGATAAGATTTGGCTCCAGTTGAGATGTGCACTTGAATAAATAAACCGAGATTTATTCGGGGCACAGCAACGACCAGTAAACCTTCAAATGAGACGTTTCGAGCACAAAAACAAGATGCTGAAAAAAACCTTTGATAGCGATAGCAAATGAAGGACATAATATACTAGAAATATAATATTACAAGGTACCTTTTCAAAGGTATTTTAATATCGCTCCTCCAATCAATTTCTTAGGTAAAGCTTTCTTGTTAGTAGGTACAATAAATTAATCATCTTGCTCTTTGATGAAATTGCTTTTTGTTCTATCGCTCTATCGGAAAATACTTTGCGAACATAATTATCATGAATTTTCTCTCTGAACCACTTCTATCAGGCAGCGATGACATTATAACATTAGAAGATACATAACATATCAAAGTATGGGAATGACTCACGATGAGTGATGAGTGGTAATTAGTAAGAACATAACAAAACTAGTGTGTGTGAAAGGATCCTTTTAAGAACTGCGTTTCATCGCATATTGCAGAAATTTGTTTCGTTGGTCTAAGTGTTTTCTATGTATAATAAAAAATATGTATCTATGTAAAGTATATCAGTCCTCTAGTACCCATGACACAAGCTCTGCTTAGCTTGGGGCTAGATGATGCAGTGTGGACTGTCCGGAATTATTTATTATTATTATTCCTGGACATAGGCCTACCCTGATAAACACCCTTCCCAAAAAAGCGCTCTACTGTGTTTAGATACTATTTATTAGGTAATAATTAATATCTTGTTCCTTCCCACCTGCTATGAATTTAGCCATATTCTATATGTCCCGTTTTTTGGCATTTCTGGCACCCATGATTCATAAAAATATTCCTGCCATCTATGACTAACGGCCAAATTCATATTCACGGCACGTTAAAACTACCACGTTAACAATCTAGGCACATAGAAAAAGACAATAATCGAAGTATTTCCATGAAGACGTCTGGTTTCCTTAGGGTGGCTCCATTATGAATTGATTTGTATTCAATCGGGGTGTATTCAAATCAGTTATTGTGTTCTTTGCAAAAGGGGACTGCAATGTAAGTACTTTTGTTATATTTTCGCAGGCTCCAAATTGTGAGCTAAAAGTTTTTGTATAAGTTGACGAGTTGGTCCAAACTTTGCACCAATATTTTTTTCTATGATTTCCAAATTTTTGGGTGTTTTGTTTGTTGTTTTGTCTTTCGGTTACCTATGTTTTTAGAAAATTTTGTCATAATATTTGAGTCTTCTATGTGAAGGGTTTCTAACAACAATGTCGATGTCTAATCAAGATAAAGGCAAGGCTGGAATGTCTTTTTTTCTAGTTGTGTAAACGTGTCAACTTTTGCTATGCTCTACTTACTAGGTACGCTTAGGTTAAAAATTAGGTACACCTCTTTTAATAAAATCATTTAAGCAAACCAATATCAGCATTTATCAATACTCATTGTTTCAAATAAATCCGAATCAACAAAACAAGGATCCAGTTTTAATAAACCAACGAAAACAGACACTTATCCTTAGCTGGTGTTGGATTACTTTTGTTTATCATCCATTCTGAAATCTTACGACTGAGATGAGTTTTGAAAACAAATCTTGGTTTCGAAAACCTCTTCATTTTCATTAGAGAAAAATTCTTGCCTATTCGTTCTTATAAGGGTAGTATATCAATGATGCCATTTGTAGGTAAATGTGGAAATGATCACTTGACTTGATATGACTAATGAGTAGATATGTATTATTTTGGTTACATCTTATATCAAATAAATGTTCCAAAAATTTTATCCCTCTCGGACCGGTGTTTTTTCGCCGCCGGACCATTTGTACCATGAGGCAGTACCATTAATGGTACAATTGGCACCGATTTGTCCCAATTGTACCATGATAAATGAAACTAGGATGGCACCCGGGTTTACTCGTATTTTGGTTTTTTTTTCTTGTTTTATATAATTTTTAATTCTCATTTGCGAAATCTAAGTCTCTTAATGTTAAACTTAATCTATACACTATCGGTACAAGCAATAACAAACCGGATTATAATCATTGGTTTTTTCAGAATTTTGTAACATGTTTTGACATTTTGACAGATGTCAAAATTGACAGTTACTGTCAATATTTACTGTGAATCTGACACTTACGGGCGGAGCTGACATTTAATGTCACATCATCACATTGACTACTACTAGTGCTAGATTTCTGGTTGTAGGCTCAAATGAAAGGTAGGAACAATACCTGCATTTTAAATGACAGCTGTCAAAATTAAAACTGCGGTATATCACTTGACCGGATTAATAAAAATAAGAATTCATAGAAAAACATATTTTAATTACTTAAATAAAAACAAACATTTCTTTCGTCAAACATAAAAAAACACTTCATTCAAAAGATAATTTAATGATTTTACTCACTTTTACTTTCAAATTCTAACTGTTACACATTTTTTCTAGGAAAAGTGGATCATTTATTTCTCCAAGAACTAATTGCCTTTGAACTAGCTGAATATATTAATTTTTTTGTTTCACTTAGGTACTACTATAGCTTGGCAAAAAAGAGTAGAAAATAATGGGGGCGCCACTGTAGGTCCTTATGGCAACACCTATAGCGCACCAAGCTAGTCTTGATACTTAGGTGTATATTTCAGTTATACGTACATTTATATCCACACATAGTATACTATCAGTAAATATTGTTTAATTGAGCAAGGTTCTCGTTATGTAAGTATATAAAGAAAGAAATATAAAGAAAATTAAAATTTAATACATTGTTATTAATACATTGTAAGTTCTCTCTCACAGTATTCCTTTTCTATTTTTATTACGTGCTGGCACGAATTCTTCCAATCCTCCTCCGTAATAGCTTGGAACCGTTCCGTTTTAGCACGCTCAGCTGCTTCCTATAAAGAAGAAACTTTTTATGATACCTTTATCTTACCTTTTTCAGTTTATTATTTAGGCACCTAATTTCTAGACCATTTAAAATACAAACGCTATAGTAACTTTATTACAAAGAAATAACACAACATTTAATTTATGTAGAAATAGATTTACATATTAGCTAGTCTAGCTCAAGTATCAAATTCTATGCCCGCGCTATAGCAGAGTACGCAGAACAAACGTAAACATAACCTAACTGCCCGATGTTTATTGTTGAATATTTCACTTGTTCCGTGGAACTTTAATTTAATCCTGCTTTAGGACCATCAAGTTACCTTTGATTCAACTTAATATTACAAAACAAACTCTCACAAACCTGTCATATCAGCGGTTCTTTGAAAAACATTGTTGAGATCTGAAAGAATAGTTCTGGCCTCAAATTCTGCCAGACATCGCCTGTATACCTTATAAATAACCTCCCTGGCAGCACTTCTAACTGTTTTATTCATTATTTTTCACTTTTCGTCACTTTATCACCACAGCTTGACCGATCCAAGTAAAAAATCCGAGAATTCGTAATCTTTGTTTACAATTTTACATCAAACGTCATTGTTTTAAGAATATTGCCATTAAACAAAAAAATTTGTTCCGTTTCAAGACTTTTTTGCCAAGCAGTAACTATATTAATTTTCGTTTTTCTAAGGGCTCGGTTATTGCACGAAAGTCGGAGTCGTCTTTAATTACTTTTAAAAATCTAGACATTGTGGTAGGTCGTTTTTTTAAGCTTCTATTGTACTGACCGTTCTAGCCCTCGCAAGTATTTGTGGTGTGTGTGATGTCTTTGACCAAAGTTACACCAAATCTTTTTTTTGGCATCCAGTACGACTTCACATAAATCCTAAACTTTTTTAAATTTTGGTTAACCCCTATTCCACGTCCCTATGTCCCTATACCTATCCATATGTCCCTTTGAATGCTTAAATCTTTAAAACTACGCAACGGATTTTGATGCGGTTCTTTTAATAGTCGGAGTGATTCAAGAGGAAGATTTATACGTATAATAACCGTGCGAAGCCGGGGCGGGTCGCTAGTAGCTAATAATTCTTATCTAAAGTTCCTACTTGAGATGATGGTACAAGTGAAACAAGTCGGTACAGTTTGGTGCCAGTTGTACCATCAATGGTACAATTGGGACAAATTGGTGCCAATTGTACCATCAATGGTACTGCCTCATGGTATAAATGGTCCGGCGACGTTTTTTCAAGATTTCTGGAAATTATAAAAGCCCAAATCAAAAAGTCATTTTAAAAGCAGCATAAAACTGTTCCTTTAATTTCATAAGTCAGAATTATGGTTTACCTACAGCGATTTCAATTCCCAATAGGTATTGACTGCAGCAAATTCAAACGCACATGCTGTAGACTCAGATACGGGAGATTAGACTAAACTAATGTTCGAAGTAATGAATGATGCCGCAACGTTGTACGGCAAATGGCGCGTTTGATTCTAATTTATAGTATAACAGTCACTATAATATAATAGGTAGAGTGAACCACCGCGACGTTGGATAACGGAGCAAGGTTGCGGTATGTACCTAGGTAGATAGATATCGGTAGAGATAGAGTAAGTATCGACCCATTCGCTTAAAGATTCCGCTTGATTAATTTTAATTTTATAGCTTAAGTATTTAATTTGATTGATTTGCTCGCTTGAATAAGTTTATGGCTTAGGTAAGTATAATATGACTGTTGATTACGTAACGGCTGCCTGTCCATTGACGCGGAGAGAGGCAGCGGAGCGGAGAAACGAAGAAATATTAACCAATAGGATTGCATGAAATCTCCCCTCGCTTTAGTGGAAAGGGATTTGCGAGCTAGTTATTATCGGAAGCGGCACGTGGTAGCGGTGCGAGGCAGCGGAGCGGGGCGAGGCGGCGGAGCGAGGCAACCGAGTGAGCCGGCGCGGCGGCGGGGAAACGGCCCGGTCTCGGGGGCGGGGGGCTATGGGATATTGGGATAGTATGCCGCTGAAGTTTGACTAGTACGTACGTGCGCTTTGTTGTAACGAAGAGTTTTTAAAAATGGATGAAAGACTGATCAAAACTGTAAAAAACTTTCCATGCCTGTGGGACACGAGTTCGGAATTTTATAAATGTAATGAAACAAAGGATGCGGCATGGAATGTAATCATTAATAAAGTGAATATAAAAGACGGTAATTATATATTTTTATTAAAATAAATATCATAGCTTACACTTCTTGCAATTCGTGAGCGCGCGTGAACAATATAGTTATTTGTGTTGAAGTCTTGTACGTGTATGAGTATTGTTGTTACCTAAGTATTTTAAGTTTTTTTTCTTAGCGCTATATCAGCGTTGCTGCCATCACGCACATACAGATACATCGTCAACACAAACAAAGCTCACGCGCAATCCTGATTTGCATGCAACATATCGATACTTTCATAATATTAGCTGTATTTCACTTTACTTAATAGAACTTTAGTTTTTTTCTAATTGTTGATTGAAATTTGTGACGAAATGCGAGTACCTTGCCATTGAACTTTCCCCTGATTATTGAAGTAAGAACAATACATTTCTCGAACTTGATAACCTTCGTTTCTATCATGTGTTTCTATTCTGTTACCCATTGAGATTAATATCTTCTCCTTGTTAATTTCGTTACTGTTTAGGTAATCAGGTTGTCGATCAATTAAATTGTGCAACACACATGTTGCTTTTATTATTTTATCAACTGTTTCGATTTTGTATTCGAAATCTTTATGATAAGTACACGTACCTACCACTTTCGTGCCAGTACCCCAAAAGTTGCTTCAACAATGCGACGTGCCCGTGACAAGTTGTAATTAACCATACTCTTTTTTCTGAATTTAGTCCATCACGGGGGTATGGCCTCATAAAATTTTCCATTAATGGAAAAGCTTCGTCTCCTATAAATATAAATGGCAATGGCTCTCCGTTCTGATAAAGTGGTACGGGCTGAGGTAAATTTAACCTCCTCTCTTTTAGGCGTTTTCCGAAAATGCTGTCGTCAAAAATTCCTGCATCTGAAAACCTTCCCATAGATCCTACATCTACCATTATGATTTTTCTTCTGGCATCAGCTAAACTCATCAAAACTACAGAAAACCTCTTTTAATAATTGAAAAATGAAGACCCTGATTTCGAAGGAGCCTTGATAAATAGGTACATGCTTGCCATCAAGAGCACTTAAGCAATTTTTGAATTGCCATAGGTCATCAAAATCCTTTGCAATTTTTTTCCACTCGTTTTCTGTTGGTTCTGACATAACATAAGGTTGCAATACGTTCCAAAGAACATAGCAAACTGTAAAATAATAAAAAAAACTTTTAACAATTACTCAAAACTAAATAAGTAGGTACTACCTAAATAAAAAATAATACTTAACAGTTTTAACTTTTTAATTCTGTTTAGGTATGTAATGCTACAGTGATGTGTTTGTTACTTGTTTCAGTTACAACTGCCAAATACCGATGGAAACTACTTAGAGACAACCATCGAGATGCAATAAAACGACAAAATGGAACAAGGAGTGGACAGGCTAGAAGACAACGCAAGGAGTGGAAATATCAAAACGCCATGTCATTTCTTCTACCGTACATGTGTAACAGAGATCGAGCATCAAATTTAGAATCCTTAGATGACTCGGCAAATGAGAATTCCAATCAGCCAAATATTGACGATAATTCTCAAGAATCAAGCGGTATCTTGCCATCAACATCAAATACCCCTGTCAATGTTTTCGATGATTCGATAGCATCTGGTCCGATTCCATCCACATCGAGAAAAAGGAAGAACGATGAGAACCTAGAAATATTGAGAAAAAATCAAGAAAACCGCGATCTTTTAAGACAAGAACGTATGGAAGTTAAAAATATGATACGAGCCAGGGACAAGTATGATGAAATAGACTCTTTTTTCTTAAATTTGGCTGCGTCAACAAAAAAGTTGCCATATTATTTACAACTTCAAATTAAAAAAAAATGTTTTAATGCTGTAATGACAGCTGAAGAAACTAATTTGCAACAGTCCTGGTATTCTCCGCATAATTATGATTGTTCTACAAGCTCAACACCAACATCTTCGCATATTGAAGAAACTGAGGCTACTACTGAAAACTCATCAACATTACCACAAAATAACATCAATATATCTACTGCTACTGCTTCAGATGTTCCAGAAACTCAGAACACTGGAAGAACTGGAACACTTGTAGTAGAGCTAACAGGTTCGGAGGAAACTGCAGATCAATATGTGGATAGCAAAAGTAATTTAAATTTCTGAATTATTTTTCATGGTGTCAACTTAGAAATTTAATAAAAGTTACTTTGATTTTAAAATGAGTACTTACCTACTTTAAACACACTGCTAACCTTTCACAGCTACTGATGGAATTCCGGAAATTTGAGTCCTGTTTCTGAATATATGGTTGAACCAGAGACTGCAGTTCATGAAAAGTACCTATTAAATATTTCGTAATATTTCGCGTATGACCGCCCGCCGCCACTCAAATGACTCGTTGCGTGAACTCGGCCTAGCTCCGCACCTCAGACTATAGACCTATCTAGACGGCGCGCTGTCAACAATGATTTTGAAGCCGGTTTCGTAAAGATGTGTGCTCGTAGTGAGTTTTGCCATGCAGTAAAAACATGTTACCCCAATATCAATGAATGAATGAATGAATGAACACTTTTTTGTACCTACTAAAATTCATTTCAACAAAAGCTCATATCTAATTAAAAAATAAACATAGTAAAAAAGGCGGCCTTATCGCTGAGAGTGATTTCTAATTCTTTACCTATATTTATTATTATTGTCAAAGTATTAGCAGGATGAATTGATAAGGAAATAGATAAATTAGCATTTAATTTTTTTATTGTACCTAAGTATACCTTACTTTTAAGAGGAACCTCGTAGGGTGATGGAACCAGTAATCGACAAGCGCCAGTGATCGACACTTTTTTTTCGTTTGTTTGGAATAAGCCTTATAAATTTAATTTATCACATGGCTACACTAAATCATAAAGAACTCACTTCCGGCTGTCATTTTTTAATCCGTCACGTCAATCTGACAGTTCGTTACAAAACCATGGAGGAGTGAACGTGTCGCCGGGCCGTTCTCAAAAATAAATACGGATTGCTTCATCAAATCGATAAGAAAGTGAGTACACGATTTTGCTTACAATTTCATCAATTACAAATATTATTGTATTTTGTTTGATTTTGTGTAAAGTTAAAAGAATGTAGATATAATTTTATAATGAGTCTTGCACCGGGACACCATTTTGTTTATTTTAGATCGGATGTTCATTACTGGTACTGAGAATGTGACTTACTCCAAATATCGACAGCTGTTCATTCTTACGTTTTTGTCGATTTTTTTGGTTGCTAAGCAAACTTAGCTCTAAATTTTTTGCTTATTAAATATATATTTGAAATACACCGATTGAAACATTAATACCAGTAAAGAACAATGTGTCGATCATTGGGTAACAAAAGTGTCATTAACTGGTTCTCACTGATTTTGTTCTAGATGGCTCCTAGAAAGCAATACACGCCGGAGCAGATGGGGAGGGCAATGGAAGCTGTACGCGGAGGCGCGAAGGTTGCCACTGCCGCTCTTCATGTTCGCTCTTCTAAGTGTAGACGTTTTAATGATGTTTAAGCTTTGAGCATTTGTTTTGAAGTAATTTTAGATTTTGATACTCATTTGTTATTTTAGAAACTATTTCTTTATAAGAAGTTACCTAATTTGAAGGATTCATTCATTTCCCATCTTTCAAGGACATCCACTAGGGCTGGTGCGGCGGCAGATTTGGCCGAGGATCTCAAGAGGCGCAAATATGCATGTCTCGACAGAACCTACGCATTTGCTCCCCTTGGATTCGAGACCCTAGGTCCGTGGGGTACCGAGGCTCTCCGGGTTTTTAAAAAATTATCTGAGCGTCTGGTCGATGCGACGCGTGACCCGAGAGCTGGTGAATATCTGGCTCAGCGCATCAGCATTGCCATACAGCGTGGTAATGCAGCCAGTGTCTTGGGGACGCTTCCGACTGGTATTGACATGGATTAATTGAGCTACCTTTAGACTGTTTGCAACCGTCTGCAGTTAGCTCAATGGTTTCAATTGTAAATACTAGTTGTAATTTTTCTATTCCTTTGCTTGTAATTTTCGTTGTTAATAAAGATGTTTTATTTGAAGTGATTTTAGATTTTGATACTCATTTGTTTTTTTTTTATAAGAAGTTACCTAATTTATATTATAATAGTTAGAAGGTAACTATAAACTACAAATCTCTATCACTGTAAATCTCGAGACTGATAGATATCAGAAAATATTGCAAAATACTGATGATTGAGACTGGATTTATAATTAGGTTGTTTTTGACTGTTTTGAATTTTTAAAGACTTGATTACGTCGCACAAATGTGCGACGTACCTTCGATCAAGTAGTAGTATAGCTTTTATTTAATATAATGTCTTATTTTTTTCATCTTTTTTATTTATTTCTACAGCCTTTACTACCTTAAAGTGGTTTATAAATTGACAAACCATGTCGATTACTAGGTGTTATTTACCGGGTAAGTGTCAAATACTGGATGTTCATAATTGGGTAGTGTCATTTAATGGGGTTTCATTACTGGATTTTCGGTGTTCATTACTGGAGATTTTGAGTTTTTTTGGTTTTGACCTTATTATTTCTCTCATGCAGCTATGCTGAAAATCTTATGACAGCCATATCTTTCCCGATAAAAATACCTACAGTTTAAATTAAAAACTGATTTAATATCGTTCTCTAAAAAAAAGTTATTTGAAATCGAATGACACGTATGCCTTAAAGTGTCATTTACTGGTTCCATCACCCTATATAAATGTTTATTACGACTAGATAGGGGAAAAGTAAAATAAAAGTTATATAAAAAATTGGTTTTCAGTGATTAGTAATTTCTTTAGGCTTACATGATACCTAAGCACTGAGACATGTAAAATTTTGAACTATAAATATTATAGAATTATTTATTAGAAATCATTTAAATACCTAACTAAAAAACTTATTAGGTCCTTTTATTTTAGTGGCCTTTTTGTTGGGTCGATTTTTTATAGTATTGGCGTTTGCTGTCCACCTTTCTGGCAATTGCTTCCAATTTAGAAAGATGGTGGAAAAAACAGATATTTTTCAATTATGCATCTTATTATACAATAGTATGTAATTATTTATAAGGCAAACATGTATTAGACACATAAGTTTTACACATGCTAGTGGTTTCTATTTCGCCTCTTCCACTAGTGGACAAAAAATTGAGGCGAATTAAATTTGACTTGTCTAAGTGCTTATTTTGTAAGCCTAAAGAAATAAAGATATTGAATTTTGAATTTTGAATTTTGAATTAAATTTATTTTATGATCTTAAGAAAACGTTGTTAATACCAAAAAATATTTTTAAAATATTAATAACAACGGATTTGTGTTGGTTTTAACTATCTCTATGCTTTCTTAATTGCATAATTTACGCACAACAGTTTCACAAATTACGCGATGCTCCCACCGGGGTCGAGGGGGTCGTCGGGGGGAACGTAGCACGGCTCGCTTCGTTCGCTGTGCTGGTTCCCGGTGTCGCATCTTGGCTCGCTTCGCTCGCCTCGATGCTCGCTCTACCCAAATAAAGGTCGAAAATTGGCCAAAATACGTTTTTTTTTAAAAGATGGTGTGGGGATGCTAATTGTTGGTAAATGAGAACGCAACCTTTATATTTTGTATGTTGGCATCTATTGTAATGTTGGCTACATTGAGCTGTCAATTTTTGTGTCACTTCCTTTTCCTTTCCATGAATAAAACGCACAAGCATTTTCAAGTCTTTCTTTATAAATTCCCAACATAAATTATCAACATGGTAGCAGAGCGTGGTTGGGAAAATTAAGTTCTTACGTAAATACGCTGAAGAAACTTGAAAACCGGCAAAGTGTTTTATCTGTCTTGGATATTTTTTGAGGCCGCTGGATAACCTAACTTTCGAAGAAGCGGCGTGGTGTGCTCGAAAAATTTGCGCTGTGGTCAAAATATACTAAGAAGATGTCGAATACGGGTCACAATCCATTTCATATCGACAGACTCGTTGGGCGAGAAAACTATGCGAGTTGGAAATTCGCCGTACAAGCATATTTCGAACTAGAAGATTTGTGGACCTGCGTCATCGGCACAAATTCTGATGAAAAGAAAGAAGTTAAGGCAAAATCCAAGCTTATACTACTGCTCGACCCCATCAACTATGTACATGTACAAAGTGCGACCAAATGTAAGGAAGTGTGGGATTGTTTGGAACAAGCTTTTGATGACAGCGGTTTGTATAGAAGAGTTGCCTTATTACGAGACCTCATCACGACTACTTTAGACTCTTCTCGGAGCGTAGATGATTATGTAAATAAAATAATGTCGACCGCCCACAAGCTCAGAAATATAAAGTTTGATATTAATGATGAATGGCTTGGAACACTGATGTTAGCCGGCTTACCTGAAACATATAAACCAATGATAATGGGATTAGAGAGCTCGAGTATCAAGATCAGTGCAGATTCCATAAAAACAAAACTCCTGCAGGAAGTTCAATGCTCTGAGAACTCAGCATTCTTCACTAGGAAAAAGGCCATCCAAGGAAGTCAAAACAGAAATAAGGTCAACAAAGGACCCAGATGTTACAATTGTAATAAGCATGGACATTTTGCCAAGAACTGTCATGCTCCGAAGAAAGCTCAGAAGAGCTCAGAAAATTCAGAAGAAAATAAAAGTTTTGTTGCAGCTTTTTCAGCTTCTACACAGAAAATGAATCCGGACCTGTGGTATGTGGACTCAGGTGCCTCCATGCACATGACCAATAGATGTGACTGGATGTATGATGTGACAAGTCCTCCGGTACCCACCATAACTGTTGCCAGTAAGACACCGTTACCTGTGGAAAGTATGGGAAAGGTAAATTTATTGATAAATAATGATAAAGACAATAAAATTCAGGTACAACAAGTTTTATACATACCTAAGCTTGCTGTGAACCTCCTATCAGTAAGTGCAATGGTGAAAAATGGCTGCAAGGTAAATTTTAGAGAAAAAGGCTGTGATATCTATGACAAAAATGAGAAACTCTTATGTTCAGCCTCATTAGAGAACAACTTGTATCAGCTAAATACCCATAGAGAAGTATTTTCGAACCTGTCATGTTCAGATAATTTATGCAATGCTGTCCTGTGGCATAGACGCATGGGACACTTGAATTTTTCAGATGTTTACAAGCTGCCAGAACATGCTGAGGGAGTCAATTTCGTTGATAAACAAAAAGGTCCTATTACATGCACAACTTGCCTCATGGGAAAACAGACCAGAATACCCTTCAATAATATTGGTTCAAGAGCATCACAACAATTGCAGCTAATCCATACTGATTTATGCGGACCTATGGAACAAGAGTCACTGGGAGGTATGAAGTACTTTATTACCTTCATAGACGATTATACAAGAAGAGTTCATGTGTATTTTTTGAAAAATAAACTGAATGTCGTAGAAGTCTTCAAAGATTACAAAAATAGGGTAGAAAACGAAACCGACAAGAAAATAAAAATTATTCGTTCAGACAATGGAAAAGAATACTGCAACAGAGACTTTGCAAACTTCTTAAGCAGGCATGGAATAGAGCATCAAACAAGTACTCCGTACTCACCCCAGCAGAATGGTCTTGCCGAGAGAATGAACAGGACCCTGGTAGAAAGAGCTAAGTGCATGTTACTTGATGCTAAATTGTCTAAGCAGCTATGGGCAGAGGCTCTAGCTACAGCAGCCTACGTCATTAATAGGTCACCAACAAAATCAATTCAACATAAAACACCCATGGATATGTGGTCTGGAAAGAAACCCAATCTGTCAAATGTCAAAGTTTTTGGCTCGGAAGTTATGACACAAGTACCTAAGGAAAAACGCCAAAAATGGGATTCTAAATCTAGAAAATTAATATTTGTTGGGTATTGTGAATCTACAAAGGGATATAGAGTCCTTGATCCAGAAAGTAATAAAATTATCAAAACAAGAGATGTCACATTTTTAGAAAATGTTGAAAAGTATGATCATAATATATACATACCTTGTGAATCCTACAGCAATCCTGAGACACAATTTCCTGAGGAACCCTGTGAGGAGGAAATAGAAAACGAAACAGAAAATTCCTGTAGTGATGAATATCTCTCTGGAGACAACAATGACCCATCCTATATACCAGAAGAATCAATTGATTATGAGACACCAACACGTAACATTACGTTACGTTCACGGAAAGTTGTTAAATACGCTGAGAAAGGTGAGCATGATGTAAGTTACTTTTGCCCTGTACTTGACTTAAATGATCCTCAGAGTCTAGACGAAGCCCTTTCATCCCATCATGCAGAACAGTGGAAAAGGGCAATGCAGGAGGAGTATGATTCTTTGATAAAGAATAAAACCTGGTCACTGGTTGATTTACCATCTGGTAAAAGAGTCCTACCTAGTAAATGGGTGTTTAAGACAAAAACCAATGAAAAAGGGGAGATTATTCGCTTCAAAGCAAGATTAGTAATAAAAGGATATGCTCAGAAAAAGGGTACTGATTACGATGAGGTATATGCTCCAGTGGTACGATACACGTCAATTCGATTCTTGATTGCACTGGCTGCTAAGTATGACTTAGAAATGGTTCAGATGGATGCGATAAGTGCATTCCTGCAAGGTGATATAGATACTGAGATTTACATGTCTCCACCGAAACCTTTTGTAGAAAGTCCTCAAGTATGTTATCTACATAAATCAATTTATGGACTTAAGCAAGCTAGCAGGCAATGGAACCTTAAATTGAATGACATCTTAATGAAAATTGGACTGAAAAGATCAAAAATAGATCCATGCATATACTATCTAGTGAACAAATCAACAATGATATATACAGCAGTATGGGTAGATGATTTTTTAATATTTACAAATGATAAAAACAAAACTGTAAAAATCAAAGAAAAATTGAAGAATGAACTCGACATGAAGGATCTTGGTGAGTTGAACCAATGTATTGGCATAAGCATAAATAGAAATCGTGAGGCAGGTGTTATCACGATAGACCAAGAAAAATATATTAACCTTGTATTGGAACGTTTTGGTATGTCTGAATGCAAACCAGTTCGCACGCCTATAGAAGTGAATGCAAAATTTGATAATAACTCTGAAGAAAGAGATGAAAACATCCCATACAGGGAAGCGGTGGGATGTCTTGTATATTTGGCTCATGTTACACGTCCTGATATTGCCTATGCAGTCAGTAAACTAAGTCAGTACTGCAATAATCCAGGAAACCAACATTGGAATGGAGTAAAAAGAGTCTTAAGATATCTTCAGGGAACCAAGAACCTCAAGCTGCGCTATGTCAAGGAAGATTCGACAGACATAATTGGATATTGTGATGCAGACTGGGCCAGTGATTCATTGGATAGAAGGTCGTACACTGGGTACACTTTTCTGTTTCAGAATGCAATTATTTCTTGGAATTCATGTAAACAGCAGACTGTGGCGCTCTCTACAGCTGAGGCTGAGTATATGGCAATGGCGTCAGCAACTCAAGAAGCTCTATGGCTCCAGCAACTGCAAGTTGAACTAGGCCAAGCCATGGATAGTGCTCTAGTTATATACTGTGATAACCAGAGTGCCATAAGACTGGCATCAACAGATTGTTATAAGTCAAAAACTAAGCATATAGATATCCGTTTACATTTTATTAGAGAGAATATTGTTAACTCTAAAGTTAAATTCTTATTTGTGAATGGTAGTAATATGGTAGCAGATAATTTAACTAAGGGTACCACATATGAAAAACATTTGTATTGTATCAGTAAAATGGGTTTGCGTTCTGGAGGGAGTGTTGGTAAATGAGAACGCAACCTTTATATTTTGTATGTTGGCATCTATTGTAATGTTGGCTACATTGAGCTGTCAATTTTTGTGTCACTTCCTTTTCCTTTCCATGAATAAAACGCACAAGCATTTTCAAGTCTTTCTTTATAAATTCCCAACATAAATTATCAACACTAATGGATCAATTTTTTTTAACTATTTGTCCTCTACGTGACTGCGAAAAGATTTTTGTTTTCATCGCGCTTCGTTCGGGAGATATGAAAGGGGGTCGTGGAAAGGGGTCATGGAGAAAGTCGCTTTTTTTTTCTTCCGTAGCGAGTCTATACCCTCTATACGATCCCTCCATCCAAAACCCTCTTTCGCTCCTCCATCCGGTTGCAACTGAAAAGAGGAGGGCCTCGGGGGTCCTTGGGAGTCAAAAAATTTAAATTCCCCTATTATTTATAACCCTCTACACGACCCCGCAAAAAAATCTCCCCACCCCCCTAAGAGACCGAGAAACCCTAGTGGTGGTCGAGAAGGGGGTCGAAATCTTAAAAAGTCCGAATGTTCCCATTCTCGCCTCTACGTTACATTTCGCGTCACATTAATAACTTGCTCAATAAACGGGAACTATTTGTGACGCGTACAAGTGGCAACACTTGTGGAGGTTTTGTGTTCATAATAATTATTGAAATTGATTTACTAAAAATATGTCTATTTATGTGTACTTACGTAAGAACGGAACTCCGCTCCGCAATACTCACTCGCTCCGCACCGCCGCTGCCGGCTCGCTCCGCTCCAATGGACAGGCACCCTAAAGGGGTTTCTTATGCATACGTCGTTATGTAATCAACATTTGCAACAACAGCGAAATGACCACCGCCAGCTAATCTAATTAAGGACCAAGTGAACTAAGCTAGGCTAAACTGGGTAAAAGTAATCCGTCCACCGACAAATACCTAAGCTAAAATTACGTTGGTGATGGTCAGTTTGTCTAGAACATTGAGATAATCGGACGTGATGTAAGAAGAGACGAGCTATGACGAGAAGATTCACAGGAAAAGAAGATTTATTTTATTGCTCCTAAAAAAACAAAAAGAGAGTAAAGTAAAGTTTATTTAAATTTTAGGACAAAAACATTCAATAACAATTTAACAGCTTATTTTGAAACATATTTTGATCTAGGTGTAGGTTGTTTGTTACCCGTGGTCGAGTGACTGTCTTCCGTACTAGTTTAGCACTGTATTACGGTAAGAAGTCTTGCTCTCCCGCAAATGGTAGGCGTTAAGATTACAGTTTACAATCATAAGTGCTTTACATAAATCAAAACTAAGTAAGTATACTTAGGTACATAAAAGAAAAACTAAATAAATATAAAAAATAACCAATTAACAAGTCTAATTCAAAAGAGAAAAACATTTTTATGTGCATGCAAATTTCTTTGTCATAATAGTTAAACTCTTTAAACAATTCTAAGTGATTATTTAAAAAAAAAAAGTTGATTATTTTACCTAACAACAATAATTAAAGTTAAGGTACCCAGTTAAAAGTTTTACACTGCAATAACACAAAATATTAGCACAGCTTTTCATGCATAAAGAAGGCTTTAG
Source organism: Eupithecia centaureata (assembly GCA_944547425.1). Taxonomy (NCBI): domain Eukaryota; kingdom Metazoa; phylum Arthropoda; class Insecta; order Lepidoptera; family Geometridae; genus Eupithecia; species Eupithecia centaureata. The sequence continues at coordinate 12,756,120 of OX155683.1, read as the reverse complement.
ATAACTCTAAAATGGTAGGGTAGATCTTTTGTGGGTCATGGTAGATACATATTATGTACTTAAGTATTAATTAATTAATATAATCTAATTTTATACTAGGCTAAAATTATTATCTAACCTTCGGCACCTAACGAATACAATGTAGGTACCATTACATTTTGAACTTTGTCCATTATATAAAATTATATAATGGATAGGTACCATAATTTTGTATTACTATCACCCAGTATGTCGCATCATAGCCTATAACAAATAGTTGCGAGTACTAGGAGCTAGGAGTAGATAAGTAAGTTTAAGACTAAAGTAATTTCTTTATAGGGTAGTCATGGATTTAGGAGTAGTTTTGTGTTTGAGTGTGTGTTAACATTGTGTTACGCATAGGTATGTGTGAGTGTTTTTGTGTGAAGGCTAATTGGATAGTCCAGGAGATGATACTGTCCGGGTCACGTCATCTTGTGCCGCGTTCTATCTCTCAAAGTTTGGAAGACCGAAGAAAAAGACCGGATAAGTAAACATAAAATCCCAGGAAATAAGTATCAAATTTAACAAGCTTTAAACAAACATAAACAGGTTCGAACAACACTAGCGACAGACGCCAGCCAAGGCAAGGGAGTGCGGGGCAATGATAATTAAACCACTGAATGGCTCTTAGTTTGGCTCACTTAGTTAAGGATCTACGCAACTCTGGAAACCAGCGCTGTTCTGTACCTACCCTGGTGCAGAGCAGCATAAAGCTGAGACTGACCCTTTTGGGCTCACCACACGGGAGCGCAAAAACGTCAGAGCCTCCTGGGTGGTCGGTGTGATATTAGGGAGTGCACTAATTATAATTAGCTCTAAGTCAATGATATTTTAATTATAATATCATTGCTCTAAGTATTATTAATAATGTGTTTTACTATTTTATAATTGTGTTAGATACCTACCTGTTTACTACTAATTGTAGGTACCTACTTTCCTTTTAATATTGTTACTGTTTTCTTTTGTTAATTTTCCTGTCTGTGTGTGATTCCAATATCTGTCTATTATAACTAAGTTAGTTCGGACTTAGCTGGGCTTTTTTTCGTACCTAGCTTAGCTACATAGTTTGGACGCACATGTATGAAAAAGTGGCTCAACTATGCGAGCTAAGCTAAACTTAGTTTAGCTAGCGGTGGACGATCGGCTTACAGCCCCTTACGTAAGTTACGTAGTGGGCCAAAACCTGAGTACCGAGTAGTATACAGGAGGTAGCGAGTTCGATTTCCGAAAAACATTATTATCCTTACTAATATTAAAAAAGCCAAAGTTTGTATCTATGAATGTTACTCTTTCACGGTAGTTCTAGCTCTGGAATAAATCGGCTACTTTTTATCCCATAAATGAGTATCTATTGGATAGAAACAGCCTTCAACCGTTTCCTTAGAAAAAGAAGCCACGGGCGAGAGATTAATGTGTTTATATAGGTAGGTTGTATTTGAATTATCAGCAAATATTTGTTACCTAACTGGGTGTTGGAACTTACCAACACAAACACTGCGTACATTGCTGCGAAAAAATGTCTAGCATCATTATCATTGTCATTTGTCGCAGGACAGATGGTGCATTTAATTGTTATTTATCGTGGTGCATAGCATGTAGCTTGTCTGCGGAATGTCTTGCGCTAATTAGTGCAATTGCGGCAGTTGGCGTGCCTACACATGGGGGAAATGTTTGGTGCGTTGATCTTGGATTGTCTGCTTTATGATAATGGTCGTTTGTGGTGGGTTGGACCTGATTGGAGTTTAGATTGGGGGCCAGTTAATTTGGTTCTCTCACTCACGTAGGTAGGTACACTATTACTGATAAATTGGTTTAACTGTATTTTCAAAAGACTAAATACGTACTTTTATGTCTTGTAGAACTCCTCAGAACGTTTGTCTAGGTGAAATGATTTTGATGATTATTTTTTTATGCTGATGCTTCTGATGGTCCAACATAAATTTGTTAAATAATTGACCTAATAGTTTTAAAGATTTTATTGACTTTGACTAAGTACATTGATGTCATTCTCATTTTATTATTTGCTCTACTAGTTATCGTATTTAAAGCTCTGATTTAAAGTCTGTTTTTGTTGTCTGTTAGTTAACTCTAATTTTAAGCTTTTGTAACCTGTTAGTACCAACCGAGGTAGGTAATAGATATAATAGTTAGATAGATAGATATATAATCCTTTATTACGAAGCCTTATTAAACATTTACTTCGTAAGTACCTACCTAAACCTTACCTATCATATAGAGAGGCAATGGAATAGCCGTATTCGATTTAGGTTCCTATTATTACTGTGTTAAATATTGAGGACTTTTATAGTGACATGGTTTCTCAGTCAGTACCTAGCTTTTATTTTAAGGCGAATGTTTCAGTATAATTCTTATCTCCAACACGAAATGATCCCCGCAGACAATGTAGAGTTGTCAAGTCACGTTTTGCATCACAGCCACTGTTCTATTCTAGAATATTCCACGAACACAGCAAACAAACCGTCCACTTCAGTATTCTCTGTAGCGCTGGCATCAATCACTTGGTGGATCAATCGCAGAACGCGCGCTCTCAACCTCTAATGTATTGGAAAATTGGATGCCTTTTTGCAGCGAAGGACAGGCTCTTAAGTTGCTTGGCTCTACAGTGGGGCCGGCGATCGCTGATCAATTGGTACCGCACTAAATTTTTCCCAATAAAGGTAAATAAACTACCTTTGATTCATTTGCATGAATTTCGTTTCCTATGTCGGTTTTTGATTTTTTAATTTTGCTCGCTTGCTAGTTGCTACCTATTTTAAAAGGTTTTCGTTGAATTTCGATTTTCGATTTAATTGAATTGCTAAGTTATAAGCCGGTTCATTAGAGAAACGAATCTAAAATGGCGACTTGTACTTGCGTTGACAGATAGTACAGTTAGCATCCAAAATTTCAGATCAAAGAATTTTTCAAGTTATAAGTAATAAAAACAAGACCGGGTCGTATTTATTTCAAACTAGCTGATGCCCGCGACTTCGTCCGCGTGGTTTTTTTATTCCTTGAATTATAATAATTTGTAGATCGAAATACCTTATAATGCTTCTTTGAAGACAACATTCGAAAACTCAACAGAATAACAATAACAAACAAGTAACAACGGAAAGATAAGAGAAAATTATAACAACGAATTCGTAACAGTTCAGATCACCAGGCGCATCAAGACAGCGTGAAAGCAAATCAAGACTGTTTTTTTTCTGCATACTGTACGCGCGTGAGTGAGTATAGACGGCACTAGTGTGCAAGCGAGAGGCCATGATAAGTGCCGCCATTTAAGATTCGTTTCTTTATTGAATCGGCTTATACCTATACTTAATTATTTTTAAGATACCTACCCACGCTGCAGAGCGAGACCTAACAAGGTATAAGTATTATATTAGGTACTTTAAAGAGGGTCAATACCCCTGAAATGAAGGTAAGTATTAGATTAAGTTAAAGAATAAAATTTTGATAATAGGTGTTTGATTTTAGATCTGACTGGTTTAGTCAGAACTTTTGGTTACTTTTACACATTCACTTGAGAATGGAATTTTCTGTCAATATCCAACATCTTTGAGCAAGACCACCATAATCCTTAGTCAGCTTAACTCGGGGTCGTCTCAGGCCATCCATATCTGCAATATGACGTCGTAACCACGGGAAAGTTCATACCCTGCTGACACGCAACTTTTTGAATGTTTTTGGGGTTTCTGCATCTTGCTGATAGCACGCATTTGCTGTTTCGTTGTTGGATTTAAGCTATTCCCTATCTTATTTGATTGAAATGATTTAGGGTTACTTAGAAATCAATAGCCAATTCAACGTTAAGTTCAAACTCTAAATTAGAAGTGGATGGTTTCAGTGAATGGCTCTCAAAGCCTTTCGAGTCGATATAACCCTGTCTATACCTAAAGCGATCAAGGTTGCTTTGACCTGTCGAGTAGTCCAGATGGTAGTTACCTATACCTACCTATTTCTAGGTACAAGTACCTATATCCAATTTCGAGGCAGACATCTGATAGGCACCTTTGGGAGCACCAAGACGACCTCAGAGGACTTACGTATTTAGTATGTAACTCGCGATGTGACACTCAATTGATGTTTCCGATTGAGTGAACAGGGCGAACTGATAGAGATGTTTATACCACCTCTGGAGAGATGGAAGATTCATTTCAGATCGCAAATTCCGGTACCTAGGTCCCATTTGTTCTATGGAACATGACGTACCTAATATAACAATTTGAGAAAATATTGTCCCTATTTGTACTATAGAACTACAAACTAGCTTTTGCTCCTGTTTTTATTTGTTTCAACTAAATGGGAATATCTTTTCCCAAATTCTTCGATGATGAGATATAGGTAAGGTATATACGACGTGAATAACATTATTCACTGATTTTATTACCAGGAACAGATCACTTTCAAAAAAATGAAACTACTCGCTACATAGGTAGGTAATAGGTATTATTTTGCAAAATAAAAGAACTTCAAGAAGTAGTTATATATAAAAATTTTGTCACATGGTAAGGGACAATAAAACTTAATAAAGCATGGTTTCAAGAAGTGGGTATGAAACTATAGTCAATGGAAGTAAAAGGTAAGTACTTATAACTTCCATGCTATTATTATAATGCTCACAGAATTAGGAATAATATCATTCCTTCTTCTATGATAATGCTACTGTCTACTACAAAACTACATTCGTTGAAACAGCTCTTTGCAGATATCTCACTGTATAGAAATCGAATCACATACTCCTTGATTTTGAAGAGCCCACGGGTGGAATACGTAATGCCGCGATATCCAGCCTGCGACCACCCTTCAGTAATCGAAGATAGTGGCGGTTTATGAAACGCATTAGGTACATGTAATGGTTTGTAGGTGTTCGTTTTGAGCATGGTTTTATGTGGTTTTGGCGGTGGGGTGTTTGTTTGTTTTTATCAATAATAAAGCAGTCTAGTAGCCAAGAGTTATGAGGGTCTGTTTGCTACTGGATCGTAAAATTTCTAATGTAATTCCATTACTATACTGGCTTGCTAGTATAACACTTTTAATGTTTTTTTCTAAATTATAAGTTATGGCCTTATGTAACTTGTATTATGAAGGCTTGTAAATTGAAGGCAAAGGATTTCTTCTAGATACTTTCTTCTCAAGATCTTTAGTGGGTTATTAGAACAAAATTTTATTGTAGGTAACAGTTAATACAACACAATTTTTATAATCATGCTATATTATGCAAAGCTTATTATTATTTGTCCGATGGCGGGAATCGAACCCGCAACGTGTGTCGCAGGAGGACCTTCACCCGCTGCACCACTGAGATCGTTAAACTTACCTACTTTTTACTATGTTGTCGAACCAACACTAGATTAGGATGCTATCTCTAAATTCAAATTCAAAAACATTTATTTCAGACTCTAGGTTATAATTTAGAGACATAGTCCATATAACGAAATGTTTTTAAATACAAAATAATAATAAAAATAAAACAAAACATGAATAAAAAAATTATTATAACTGCGTTAATCCCATGCTTACTGATATTAGTTTACAATGAAAAAACTCATTTCTACTTCAACTACATTTATAGATAGACTAGCAGCGTCTCGCGGTTTTACCAGCGCAGTTCCCGTTCCCGTGGGAATTCCGGGATAAAATAATATCATGTGTATTATTCCAGACTATAGTCTAACTCCGTGCCAAATTTCATCTAAATTCCGTTCAGTATTTTTTGCGTGAAAGAGTAAAAGTAAAAGTGATTTATTTGCTAAACACGTGTAAAAAAAAGGTGACAAATATTTTTTTCAGACAATATGTTTGACCAATACCTATACCTTGGTGTGCCAAAATAACAAGAGAGAGAGTAGTAAGTAGTGGGATAGGTCTATCTTCCCGGATGAATCCAAATTCATTTGTTCACCTCTAATTCAGTCAATCACCTACTCCCCTGAGTAAGTAATTAACATTTGACTTACAGGAACTTGTTATAGGCTTCAAGGTCTGGCCAATGACCCCGAGGGAGGCAGGCGGCAAACATTAGCTTGATGTCTCTTGATACCAGTTACGTTCGTTCCACTCGATTGAGCTCTATAAACGCGCTGATAAATGCCCTCTTGTGATGCTGCTTAGCTTCTACCTTGTTTTATTTGAAGCTTGATTTCGTACCGAATTGAGAAAGTTAATTATGTCCATGATTTCGATATTTATATTCGATATTATATAATTAATATAATATGAAAATAGTAAGTAATTAATATAATCCTTACTTCCTTACCTTATAGGTAATATTTTAAAAGTGAAAGTTTGTGTGGGTGTATATTTGTTCCTCTCAACCAAAAATCTACTAGATCGGTCTGAAATTTATAAAAGTCGAAATTTTTGCGCTGGAATAACACAAAGGCCAATTTTCGTTCTCTTGGGATAAGATAGCCTTCAAAAGATTCCATAAAAACAACGCGTGCTACTAGATTCTAGTTCAAATAGGATAGGTTAAGTTACTGCAGCGCCTCGGGGATGTTCGCGGCGGCGCGCATAGATTGTTTCCACACTACTATGCGCAAGCGCGCCACATCCCTGGTGCGCAGGGTGCGGGGGAGCGCTAACTAAACATCGTCCTAGCCATGATAGCGTCCAGAGTGGACTGTGCCTACACGAGGCACTGTTGTGAACGCCATCTGTCCACGTACACTGTTAGTTTGTAAGTTTCATTTGTACCTTTTTCCCTATATGAGACGTGTGCTTGAAATAAATGATTTTTTTTTTTTTTTTTTTTTTTATTTAAGTACTTATATAAGGTGGACCGAGGCAAGTGTGACATGAATTGATTGGTTCAAAACTTTGTAATTAAATATTTCTACGATGTAATGATTTAATACAAAAAAAGGGGTTTCAATACATGAATTATTAATTTTTTGTACGTTTGATCAAGTATTTAAATATCTCCTACTAGTTTTGTTTGACTTTTTGCATATAAAACGAATCAAGGATGGAAACTGTCACAATTCCCCCATCACTGGGGTAAGTGTAACAGTACGCATTTATTTTTTGTTTTCTATAGTATAGTCTGTGGTCTCTGTTAAATTCGATGAGCTGTTACTAATACCAACGTATTTTATGATCTATTTTCATGTAGTGAACGTTCATTTTTGCATAGCATAAGATTCATATCCACATGGGGCAAGTGCAACAGCTTTTTAAAGAAATAGTGATGTGACACGATTAAATAATGTTACACTTACCTCAGCTATTTTATGCATAGGTAAATAAATCATGTGCCTAATGCTAGTTGGAAAAGAAACTCAGGAGTAAGAAAAAACATGTTTACTTAGGTGCATAGAACTACTATGGATAGGTTTAGGCAGGTGGTATTTACCTTGGTTGAGTAAGTACTTATTAATTAAAAAAATAAACATCATCTTTGTCGTATAACAAAACAAAAACATCCGGGTTTTTTTCAATTTGCAAAAGTTCAATTTTTTTCACAATTTGTGTCATAGGAACTATATCAATGTCTTGTTTCTTTGGCATTGAAAATTTTAACTTCTTTTGATCATTATAATGCTTATAATATAAAACTTTGTACTGACCATATTTTTCAATACTTTGTACTACACCGACATAAAATTTCCATTTTTTCTTCTCGTAATATCGAGCCAAAACAGTTTCATTTTCTTTCAAAATTAAATCACTTGTATTTTCTTCCGTATATTTTTCTATAGCATTCATTGTATCTTCATCAGTCAACAACTGAAGTTGCCCACTGTTTGCATATCGTGTTTCTTTTGTATCTTTCGTATCAATCGTTTTTTTAAATGTCGATAGCGGCTTTATTTTCGGTTCTGAATGAATATCGGCTTGTGTCATGTTGATTTCTGATGAGTTTTCTTCTTTGATCCTACATTTCATGGTTTTCTTGTTATTAGTATCAATTTTTGTTTTAAATCTCTTTCGTGGCCTCAATTTAGGTTCCAAGTTGATATCAGCTTGTACTGTAAGACTGTGGGTTGATATTGGTAACATGTTTCCAGTTTGTTGCTGTTGAACACTTTCAGAATCACTGTCAGTGCAAGCGTCGAATATATCAGAGTCAGAGTGCGTGCTCATAATGTCTGATTCACTGGTAGTAACAGAAACTTTTCTCTTTATTTTTTTGGATCGTTGTTTCTTACTATTTGTTTTAGTCACTTTTCTTGCTCCTTTACATGAATTTTCTTTTTCTCTTATTTCCTGTCTTTTTTTTTCAATATAGTCTTTTGTTGTTATCACTTCAGCACCAATTCCCACTCGTTTTCTTTTTGGTTTCGGTTCTTCTTTTCCTCTTGAGATAGTTTGTAGTAATAGACTTTCAAAAGAACAAACTGCATTTTCTTTTTCCTCAGAATGTCCCACAATTACTTTATCATGACCCGTGATTTTTAGAGAATCGGAATTGCTCTGTTTTCTTGGAATAAGCCTAACTTGTCCGATATTTTTTCCAGTGAATCTGTCTAAACGACCAAATTTAAATGATTTATTTTTATGATTAGCATCATCTTTTGATTTCTGTTTTTCCTGTACTTCTAGTTCGCATTTTTTTTCTTGCTTTATTTTTATGTATTTCATTCTCTGTTCGATTCCGTCTTCAAATTCTTGCCCCTGTACTTGTGGTATTATTTTCTGGGTCATTCTGTCAGTTTCATTGTTCTGTTCTTGTATTTCTTGAGTTTTTTCCATAATTTCTTCTTGTTGTTCTCTTCGTTGTATTGTTTTCTGGGCTGTTCCGTGAGTAACATTATTTAGTTCTGGTACTTTTTGAGTTTTCTGTATAATTTCTTCTCGGTGTTCTCTTTCAGTGACGTCAGGACCTCTGACGAGTGCGGTTTTGCTCTGGCGTTTTTTACTCATAAAAAGTGTTTTTAAATAGTTTTCCTAACTATCTCTGCAGTTATTTTGGAGACTGGAATAAAGTGCATAAATAGTGATCATAGGTTTTAGACGATTCTCTGTGATATTTGAAATATTTGGAAAAAACCTGAATCTATTTCTCTGGCCAAGTACTCTTACCCTCAACTAGTGCAAAAAACAGAATTTTTTCGAAATTAGCGCAGCCTCGCGTGCAGTGACTTGTGTGTGCGTTTTATAGTGCTCTAGAAACTTTAGGGATACCGTGTGTACGCCCTTATGATAGTGACGTATTCTAATTAATCGAAGAATCATTAACTCCTACTTTGACAGCGCCATCTCTCGTCGAGTAGCTGAACCCTGTTTGACAGAACTTTTTCTCAGGGCAGTGAACTACAGATAGCAACTAGATAGCAACTGTCCCAACACCGGCAGCGCCATCTGTCTTTTGTTCCATGACAACTTGACCATTGGCAGTGTGAAAGTTACTATTGAAGTGGTGTATCTATAGATGAGTATCCCTGTCATAGTAAAATAATATTATCTGTGGCTGTTGAGTGTCATAGCCGCTACCTGTCGGCGAGTAGCTGAACTATCCTCTATTAGAACCCATCATTATGGCGCAATGTGTGGCGTGTGGCAAATTCCTTAAAGCTGGCGCTGTCTGCCCGTCGTGCAATAGCGTCAGCCACTTCCAATGCGTCAACCTGCCGCGGGGCGCCAAGGTAGCTGACACCTGGCGTTGTGGAGCCTGCCAGGCTGGCGCACCCAAGGGCCGGGATCCCTCCACCCCCATACGCCTCGTCCAGGAAAATTACGCGGCGCAAGCGGAATCGACGGCGCAAGGAAATATGACTGAGTTTACGGAGGCGGAGCAGCAGCTGATGCACGCCGTTCGGGAAGATATGCTCGCGGAGTTCTCAGGGATGCATGATCAGTTGGTCACGGAAATCAATTCGTTCAAGACGGATTTTAACATCATGTTTTCCGAATTCCGTGAGTTTCGAACGGAAATGGCTGAGTTGAGGGCATCCGTGTCGGGGATGGTGCAGCGCATGGACGGCATCGAGCGGCGCCTGGAGGCGGTCGAGCAGCGCCGCGCCGAGCCTGCGCCCGCCAGCGCCGAGGTGTGTGTGCTGGAGCGCGCCGTGGCCGAGCTCAAACAGGAGCTGAACGACCGCGACCAGGAAGCGTTGCTCGCTGATCTCGAGATCGGTAACCTGCCGAAGGAGCGCGGAGAGAGCGTGCTGCACGCTGTCACGGTGCTGGCGGCCAAGCTGGGGGTCGCCGTGGAGGAGCGCGACGTGGTGTTCGCGGAGCGGGTGGGCGCGGCGCGGGGCGAGGGACCCGAAGGCGCAGCGCCGCAGCGCGCCCGCCGCGTCGTGGTGCGCTTCGCGCGCCGCGACCTGCGCGACCGCCTCCTGCAGGGCGCGCGCGTGCGCCGTACGCTGACGGCCGCCGATGCTGGCTGCGAAGCCGCGACCGCGGCCTCACGTATATACGTGAACGAGCGGCTCACGCGTGCCAACCGCCAGCTGTTCTACCGCGTGCGAGAGGAGTGTCGTCGCGCGCAGTGGAGGTTCTCGTGGACCAAGCGAGGCCGGGTGTACGCGCGAGAGGCTGAGGGCAAGCCTGCCTACCCCTTGCGCACGGAAGGTGACATCGAGAGGGTTTTTGGGACTGCTCGCGTCTAAGCCGCTTTAGTGTCAGTTGCCCTGTTAATGATAGAAAAATTTCTTTTTGTAATAATTTGTATCTAATACTTTGTCTATATACTATTGCCTGTTATTCTATGTTAGCCAAGTGTTATATTATTTTAATAATTTTTATTGGGCATAAAAACAAATTCTCTGTTTCTTTTTATGTGTGGATAAAGGCACAACTTGTTTATTTGATATTTCTTAAACCAATTTTATGCATTGTTGTGATAATTGTTTTTGTGTCAAGTTGTAAAACTATTCTAGAACATAATATCTGTGTGCACCATTTTATATTCTTTGGCCATTGTATATGGTGGTTAACAGTTGTTCTTGTAAGAATTTATAATAATTTTTTAGGTATTAATTTATTATTTTGTACTTTATCCTGTAATGAAAATTCACAATGCTGTTATGTCAATCATCACCATAAACCCCTTGCTGTTCTGTTGTATGCTCTTATTCTAATTAGTATTGCTATTGCCACCAATAAATTAAATCTTTGCGCACCATGCAGAAAACAATACACTAAACAAAACTTCCTTTAAATAATTTGAAAGTTGGTCTTTTCAATGCAGGTTCATTGAACACCGGCCATGATGAATTTGTTGCAGCAGTGGACCGGCTAGGTCCGGATATCCTTGCTATCAATGAGACCTGGATTGGGCAAGGCCATGAATTTAAGGCTCCTAAATTGCAGGGCTTCCGCTTTATTAATAAATCCAGGCATATTAGTATAAAGGGCGGGCGTGGTGGGGGGGTGGGTTTCTATATTAGGAAAGGTGTAAATGCTCGTCTGACTCCCCACCCCATCATGCTCTCTATTGAGCAGTTGTGGCTAAAACTCAGTGTGATGGGCAAAACAGTACTTATAGGCACCGGCTACCGACCCCCTTGGCAGGATCCCACAACTTTTTTGGACGCTATTATGGATTCAATCACGTCTTTTTCCAAATGTGATCATCTTATACTGGTAGGAGATTTTAACATTGATTTAAACAATTCAAGCAACAAGAAGATCACACTGCTGCAACAATTCTTGCACTGCCTCAAATTAAGCCAAGTAATAACTGAACCTACTCATTTGAATAATCATAATGAGTTGACACTTATTGATGTTGTATGCACTGATGCTAAGGTCCGTAATGTAAACATGGTGCATACACCAGAATTGGGAAGGCATGCAATGTTGACTGTCGAATTTAATATTAAAAAAGATAAACCTTTGCCCCATACAGTAACATATAGACCACTTAAAAATATAATCCCTGAAATTTTCGAAAATGACCTAAATTCTATTAACTGGACATCACTTCATACATCTTGTGGGGTCAACAATCTAGTCCTATCATTTACCTCATCAGTTCTCAACCTTTTTGACCTCCATGCCCCCATTAAAACAAAGACATTTAAAGCTCCTCCACATCCTTGGATAACTGACACTGTCAAAACTATGATAGGTATTAGAGACAACTACCATAAAAGTTATAAGAAATATAGAACTGAAAATTTTAAAAACTTGTACAAAAACATGAAACATATTGTATCAACAGCTATTGAGAGTGAAAAACGAGCATTTTTTACTCTCAATATTAATAACAGTGTGGGCAATCCGAAGCGTTTATGGGGAAATCTAAAACATAATATTTTACCCAGTAAAACCCGGTCAGATGACTTACCACCACAATTCAATGATCCTGACAGTATAAACACTCATTTCCTCAATGTCCCTGGCACTGACTACATTTCAATCTCACAACTGACTTACTTTGAATTTCATCGATATGGCCCCAACATATTCTCCCTTGAACCAGTCAGTGAGACTACTGTGCTGAAGGTAATCCAAAGTTTTAAATCTAATGCAAAGGGCATTGATGGCATCTCTTTAAACATGTTACTTCTCACTCTTCCTCAATCCCTTCCCTCTATTACTGATATTATAAATACTTCAATTACTGAATGTGCCTTCCCTGAATCTTGGAAAGTAGCTGTAGTAAAACCAATTCCTAAAACAAGTCAACCCTCCGCTCTTAATGACATCAGGCCAATCAGCCTTATTCCTTGTCTGTCAAAGGTTCTGGAAAAAATTGTTTGCATGCAGATGATTAAGTTCCTTGAGGATCACCAGATACTCCCCCAACATCAGTCTGGCTTCCGTAGGGGACACAGCACCGCAACTGCCTTGATTGATGTAGTTGACAATCTGCTGGCAGCACAGGATGGGGGCAAGTGTAGTATTCTTGTACTATTAGACTTTTCCAGAGCCTTTGATTCTATAAATATTCCTCTTCTTCTTTCCAAATTGGCTTTTTATGGTTTTGATGAGAAAACAGTAAAATGGTTCTCAAGTTACCTCAACTCCAGATCTCAATGTATCGAACTTCAGTTGCCTGGTGGCAGGTCGGTACGTTCTTCTACTCGGGTAGTTGCACGAGGAGTGCCCCAAGGATCTGTACTCGGACCTATTCTTTTCGTTCTTTACTCTGCTGACATCATCAAAATGGTTAAATTCTGCCAATATCACCTCTATGCTGATGACCTTCAGCTATACTTTTCCTTTCTTCCTTCTGAATGTGATGGTGCTGTAAAAAAGATAAATTGTGATTTAGAACATATACGTAAATGGTCAACCATTAACTCACTAATACTTAACCCAAAAAAATCTAAATTTATGGTCTTTGGCACTAAGAAAATGCTTCAGAAGATTAGCCATCCTAATATTATTGTAGATGGGGAGCTGGTTGAGCGTGTTGTGGAAGCAAAAAATCTAGGGCTAACTATGGACAGTCAACTACGTTTTGAATCCCATATTGCTGAAACAGTGCGTCAATCTCTCTATCGTCTCAAGCTTCTTTATAAAATTCGTCCATACTTGAGTGAGGATATAAGAGTCATGCTGTGTGAATCCCTAGTTTTGTCCCGCCTTAACTATTGTGACACAGTCTATGGCCCCTGCCTTCTGACCCGAACTAAAAATCTTGTTCAACGTGTGCAGAATGCCTGTGCACGTTACTGTTTTTGTGTTCCTCCACGTACACATATAACCCCTTACCTCAACTCATCGAACCTACTGAAAATGATAGAGCGCAGGGATCTCCATCTAGCAACCCTTCTTTTTGGCATCATCTTACATAAATCTCCTCCCTATCTTTATTCCAAACTTAATTGGGCTAGAGAGGATAGTCGATATCCGAAGCGGACATGTACGAACCTTATTCTTCTCACGCCAAGACATAAATCTGTGGCCTTCAGAGGGTCTTTTCGATTTGCCGCGTCACGGTGCTGGAACGTTTTACTCCCTCCTTCACTCCGCTCCTTAAAAACAGTTGGTTCTTTCAAGTCACATCTAAAACATGAGCTTTTAAGAAGACAAAAATCGTGAAACCCCAAATACATCAATCACCATAATTACTACTTACCATGCTCTTCAATTTCTTGTCCTCTCTCTTTCTGCTAGATATCAAATCCACACTGGCCACTTTTTCCACTCTTTATGCTTGCGACTTTTGGTTTTAAACTTATTATTCATTTAACAGGATCATCACGCATATACTTTGATGAAAATACTTCCATTCCGTGAAATTATGTTGTTTGTTTCAACTTCTTGATTGATGCCACGTGACTGTTTTGTTGACGTAATGTGCGTATAACCTCTTTTCTTTGGTCTTTGACATAAGGTTTTCGGTTGGCATTGACATAACGAATTGGAATATTCTTTACCTCAATTAAATCAAGTCTTTGGCTGAATTGTGTCGCTAAGACGCAGAGCCATTACACCAAGAATTGAATTGAAATCAAGTCTTATTTTGTATACTTAATTAAGCAAGCTTGATAATTATGTTAGACCTATGTAATAATTGCCTTCGAATGATACACCTTGTCATCTACTCATATGCCTCGTCTTAGTTCCTGGTGTCACACAAAATGGGCCAGTCTGAAAACCAGCGCTGTTCTGTACCCTCCCGGGTGCAGTACAGCATAAAGCTGAGACTGACCCTTTTGGGCTCACCACGGGCAGCGCACTAACTGAGTAGACAGTCCCTCCCTCCCGTGTGGGTGGGCGGTGTTATAAAGGCGAGTTTAGGTACTGTAGGTAGGTTCAATTAAATGTAATTTAAATTAGTGCCTAGCATAAGTACTTACATATTATTATTAGCTCTAATTTAGTTTTATTTATAATAATGTTTACTTTCTGTTTTACTTTTTCTTTTCTTTATGGTGTTAGATAGTAGGTACTTGTCTTCTTTCCTACTCTATGTACCTACTTACTCTTATAACTTTGTTTTTGTTATTTTGTTGTGCTGTTTGTGTGTGATAACAATAAAAATATATTCTATTCTATTCTATTCTATTCTTTCGTGTATATTATGTGCTGTTTTGTGAGGTCCAGTATTCGGTTCCTGTATGTTTTTAGTTTCCTGTACAATCTTCCCTTCAATTTCTTCTCCCTGTAGTTTTTGTATCTGTGTTGTGGCGTTGGTATTATTATTTTGGTCTTGTATTTGAATTTTCTGTTTAATTTCTTCTTCAAAGTCGTGTCCGTATAGTTGTTGAATACTTGTTTTGTCGGTCTCAAAATTTTGTTGATTTATTTGTTGACTATGTAGGATGGTTTCTTCTTCTTGTACTTCTGTAATTTTAGTTGCCAAGTGGTTTTTCCAACGCAGTAGTGCTGAAGGATCAAATTTGTCATCTCCAATTTGGTTTCTATCAAATGGATAAGTTGAGTTTTGGGAACCCAATAGAGTATGTTGAAGAATACATATATCTAGGACAAGTTATTTCACCAGCCGATTTAACCACAAAAGAAATAGAAACAAGAATAGGGAATGCTTGGAAAAGATATTGGACATTTAAAGAGATCATGAAAAACAAAGACGTTAGTGTAAAAATTAAAACAAAACTCTACAATACATGTATTCTTCCAGTTTTAACATACGGTTGCCAAACATGGGCCCTTACTAAATCACATAACAAAAAGCTAGAGGTCTGCCAGAGGTCTATGGAGAGAAGTATGCTTAGCATAAAAAAATCAGACAGAGTTAGAAACTCAATGATAAGAGGAAAAACTAAAATAGAAAATGTAACACTAGTAGTAAGAAAGAATAAATGGAGATGGGCAGGTCATACTCTGAGGGGAACGGAGAGGTGGAGCAAAAATATTACAAATTGGCAACCTAAAAACAGAAAAAGAAAATGTGGGAGACCTTTTAAAAGATGGGAAGACGACTTGAAAACAGTAGCTGGAAAACTATGGCCAAGGGTTGCCAGGGATAGGGAAGAGTGGAAGAAGTTGGAAGAGGCCTATGCCAAACTAGGGCAAACGGATAACATAGAATAAGGTGTTAGATTAAGTTAAATGTAAATAGTTATCCGAATAAAGGCTTTATTATTATTATTATTATTAAATGGATGAATGCCAGTTTTTCGAAATCCATTACTTACAATCGCGGGTTCGAGGTCATTCCATGTCTCAACCAAAATTTGTGTAAATTCTTTTTTTGGTAACTTTTTACCGATATTGAGCCGTTGCCATTTGATCAACCTTTGATCCCATCAATCTTTCATCGCTTTCATAGTGCTCACATCCAAGGGCTGTAAAATGTGAGAAGAATGAGGCGGTAATTTCAGAAGAGTAATATTGTTCTCTTTTGCCTTTATAATGACATTTAAGTCAAGGTGAGTCGAATGACCATCATATACCACAAGTTGTGGTTTGCCTGTTTTGCATATTTCAGGGATTAATACATTTGAAAAGTAGCTTTCAAAAACTGAAGCCTCCATCCAACCTTTTGAGGAAGATGCAAAAGCCGAATCAATCGAATCATCATCCGGTAGCCATGTGTTCCAAAGATATGTTCCTTTGAAAATTATCAATGGGATAATTTTGTGACCAAAGCCATTACATGTAAACAAAACTGTTGTATTGTCACGACCTGGTGAGCTGGTGGTTCTTGTGGCTTGGAAACCTTTTAGTCCGACTATCTTCGACTTTCCTGGATCTTGACAAAAACTTGTTTCATCAAGATTCCATATTTGGTCGCCTTCTAACTTGTGCTCCTCTACAATTTTCTCCAGTAAATCATAGAATTCATTTATGAGAAATGGGTCAGCTGCTTTTTTTCTTGCAATTTCCACAGATTGTGGTTTTTTTAGAGACAGTTTATTTCTTTCTTTGAAACCTCTAATCCATTCTTCTCCCGGAATCCCGTCTTTGAAAGGAGTGTCAATTTCATTGCGTCGAACATATTGGCCAACTAGAGCTCTAACTTCACGCTGTGTTAAACCAAAACCATGCCGTTCCATACTGTGTAACATTGAAGCCATATTTTTTTCAAATTCCGTTGTAAAGACTGTCGGTCTCCCATGAGTGAGAGACTTCACACCACGATCACCATTTACGTGTGAGATTATAGTTGGTCTAGGAACACCATAAACTTTCGAAGCCTTCAATGCTGACATGCGCTGCTCCCGTACTGCTTTAACAGCCATCAGAAGAGTTTCTCTAGAGTATTTGTCTTTAGTTTTTCTTTGATATTTTCTAACCATCTAAAAGAAAACAAAAACAATGTTTAGGGCTTATTCATCATCATCATCATCAACCTATATTAGTCCACTGCTGGACATAGGGCTTATTACTGCTGCAAATCTTGCAAAGTTTCTCAATTTTCTCATTCGTTCAACAATTATAAAATAAATAAAAAATAGCAAAAACTGATTCATTTAAAAATACGCTGTCCCATCACTAGTTATGTTATTCTCATATAAGATGATCGGGGTAAGCGTGACACTGTCACACTTGTTAGGTTTTAGGCGAGGTAAGTGTAACAGCGTCCGTATTTCACAGAATATTGAACTTTAGGTCAAATAAACATATTACACTCCAAGTACCGATATTAGTTCATGTCACTCACCTTTGAACTTGTTAAAAATAACTCCACAACTCACAAAAAAACTTTACAATATCATTCCAGAAAATTGTAGGATCTGGCACTAACCAACTTGTTATTCAAAATGGCGTGTGTCGCGAAAACAGCTGAGGTTATGTTACCAGTCGTTGCAACAATTTATAGCATAAACGTTTCTCTATTGTTTCATAGATGGCGCGTAAACGTAAAACGTTTTGAAGGCGCGTAATTTGAAATTGTTACACTAACCCCACTGTCACACTTGCCTCGGTCCACCTTACCTACTAAGAAACTGTTTAAAATCGTCATTAACGTTACCCGACGTTAAAGTAGGTACTAGGTTTTATTTAAATTCTTCATCAACGTTACCCTACGTTGAAATAGTAGGAAGGTAGGTATTATTTAAATTCTTCATCAACGTTATTCGTTAACGTTCCCCAGCACGGCAATGACATAACGCCCCTGGCAGAGATCCCTCAAACATCCTGGTCAGACTGTTTAATATTTCATACCGTAATCTAGCGGGCTCGCATTTTATACCACATCTATAAAGCGGCTCCTCTTTACGATGAGAAGCGAAGCCGCTTTTTCCAGCTTTTCTATGATTAAAATTTAATTATTCAATTCCATCCATCTAGATGTTGCTTTTTTTGCTGCCTATCACTAACCTTTGCTCTCCTGGTGGAAAATATTGCCGTTATAGGTCTGATAGTTCTTTATTCATTCATTCATTGACTATTCTTACACTTAGACTATAGAATATACTTATCCTATCCTACTAATATTATAAACGGTAAGATTGTAAGGATGGATAGATAAATCGATGGATGTTTCTTACTCTTTCACGCAAAAACTATTGAACGGATCTGGATTAAATTGGCACAGAGATAGATTATAGTCTGGAATAACACATAGGCTATATTTTATCCCGGAATTCCCACGAGAATGGGCATTACCTACGCGGGTGAAACCGCAAGGCGCTCCTAGTCAATACATAGTTTAAAACAAATGTCCCTATCAGAAATCAGAAATCAGAAATCAATATCTTTTATTTCTTTAGGCTTACAAAATAAGCACTTAGACTAGACAAGTCAAATTTAATACTACAGGGTTACTTGTAAGTAGACCCGATCCTTTCAGGACGTGATAGCAGGGTTCAGTAGAAACCAATTTGACTCTGAGGTACCCTGGTCTAAAGTTAAGCCCCTTCGAGATATTTGAATTTTTAATATTTTTAGTGAAAGTGTCACCTTGAAGTCGAAGATTTATGATATTTTTTAAAAAACGTCTTTTTTTGTAGGTTTTTCGGTGTTTTTTTGTAAAAAATAAATCACTAAATAAGAATAACCTTTGAAAGTCTAAGAAATATGGTAAACGCTAGAGCGGTAGGCCCTTTAAATCTGAATTTAATGTAAAAATTTGGCAAAGTATTTTTTTAATCGACGTTTTCTCAAAAACATGTACCTACATTATTTTGTGCAGATTATTTAAAAAACATCTACATGTTTTTAGCTATCCAAAAAGGTGCAATAGTTGGGGCACCAGTATACGATCTTTTTAAAAATTCGATAACAAAGGACTCAGGTAGTCAAATCCCAAGTAACGCTATTTCAAGGTTAAGCTTGCCTTCCTAGTACAAGGGCGGGTTTTGTGATTGAAAGCACTGTGATTGGTTCTCCTTAACAATGTTATGCTGTTACTG
This sequence comes from Eupithecia centaureata, assembly GCA_944547425.1. Classification (NCBI taxonomy): domain Eukaryota; kingdom Metazoa; phylum Arthropoda; class Insecta; order Lepidoptera; family Geometridae; genus Eupithecia; species Eupithecia centaureata. The sequence goes on along the minus strand of OX155683.1, from coordinate 12,736,921 downwards.
TTAGTGATCCTCTCGCTCCGCATGTTATGTTAGTGTGCTTTCGTCATTCGTACGCGGTACATACTCTCTCTCAGAAATTAAGTTGGCTTTGGATATCGGACTCTTTGACACGGCTGTGAATCTTGGACTTTGATTTTCTCTTGTGATTTGGATTGTGCTCTTCATAATGGCAATGTATTCTAATGAAGAATATGCTGATATTGTCATGTGCTACGGATTTTGCCAGGGTGTGTGTACTGCAGCCCAAGCTGAATACGCGTCGCGGTACCCGGGGCGTCGGTTACCGGATTTAAGCGTGTTTGATGCAACTTATCGCCGCTTGAGAGAAACGGGCACTGTCTGTAGACGCACGTCAGACCTGGGTAGACCCCGAGTCTACAACGTGGACGACGAAGATGAAATAAGACGACATTTCATAGAAGACCCTACCACGTCAACAAATGTTGTTGCAAATCGTCTAGGCATATCGCAGTGGAAAGTGTGGTTCACAATGCACACTGCAGGGCAATACCCATATCACTACACTTCAGTACAAGCAGTAGAAGAAGGAGACCCTTTAAGAAGATTGGATTTTTGCCGATTCATGTTGAACGCCGACTCCGAAGACTCGCGATTCCTGAAAATGATTTTGTGGACCGATGAATCGAAGTTTGACAAGGATGGCATAACAAATTATCACAACGCTCACTTCTGGGCACAGAAGCAAGATGGTAATCCAAAAAAGAAAAGGGTCAAAGGCTCGCAACGCAGATTCAACCTAAACGTGTGGATGGGCATCATCGACAATTATCTGATAGGACCGTATTTCTTGCCTGAACACTTGAATGGCGAATTTTATGAAGATTTCCTGAGAAATGAATTGCCACTTCTTCTCGACGACTTGCCGCTTGCCCTAAGAAGAGACATGAGGTACCAACACGACGGTTGCCCTGCACACTACCGCAGAAGTGTACGCGACTGGCTCGACGAAAATTACCCAAACAAATGGATTGGGAGAGGCGGTCCCATACCATGGCCCGCACGAAGCCCGGATTTGACTCCGATGGATTTTTATGTTTGGGGTCACATGAAAACCATCGTGTACCAAGACGGCCACCCTGTATCTACTGTGGAAATTCTCCGACAAAGAATTATTGATGCGGCGAACGTGATAAGGGGTCAGTTGTCGAGCAAAGTCGTGAAAACCGGTTTACGCAACAGAATGCGGGCCTGTGTTAGGAACAGAGGTGGCCACGTAGAGCATGAGTTAAAAAATTAAAGATTACATGATTTGAACCTAATATGTGTATTTTTTACTCTGTCCTCAAAATATTGTAACTTTGAATTTTACTACCTGAGTCCTTTGTTATCGAATTTTTAAAAAGATCGTACACTGGTGCCCCAACTATTGCACCTTTTTGGATAGCTAAAAACATGTAGATGTTTTTTAAATAATCTGCACAAAATAATGTAGGTACATGTTTTTGAGAAAACGTCGATTAAAAAAATACTTTGCCAAATTTTTACATTAAATTCAGATTTAAAGGGCCTACCGCTGTAGCGTTTACCATATTTCTTAGACTTTCAAAGGTTATTCTTATTTAGTGAGTTATTTTTTACAAAAAAACACCGAAAAACCTACAAAAAAGACGTTTTTTAAAAAATATCATAAATCTTCGACTTCAAGGTGACACTTTCACTAAAAATATTAAAAATTCAAATATCTCGAAGGGGCTTAACTTTAGACCAGGGTACCTCAGAGTCAAATTGGTTTCTACTGAACCCTGCTATCACGTCCTGAAAGGATCGGGTCTACTTACAAGTAACCCTGTATAGGTACACAGTCATCAAAACAATATCTATACTTATAATAAAACTGTAACAGGTCAAATTCTGTACATTGAAGATATTTTGAAAATTTTTTTTGGAGGGCACTCTATTATCGATACTCAAGCCAAAACTGTAATTTTTTTCATTCATGTCTGTCTGTCTGTCTGTCTGTCTGTCTGTCTGTCTGTCTGTCTGTCTGTATCGTAAACGCGCATCACGCCGAAACTACTTGATGGATTGAAATGAAACTCGGCATGATTATAGATCATACTACGAGGAAGGACATAGGATACTTTTTATCTATACTTATAATAAAACTGTAACAGGTCAAATTCTGTACATTGAAGATATTTTGAAAATTTTTTTTGGAGGGCACTCTATTATCGATACTCAAGCCAAAACTGTAATTTTTTTCATTCATGTCTGTCTGTCTGTCTGTCTGTCTGTCTGTCTGTCTGTCTGTCTGTCTGTATCGTAAACGCGCATCACGCCGAAACTACTTGATGGATTGAAATGAAACTCGGCATGATTATAGATCATACTACGAGGAAGGACATAGGATACTTTTTATCCCGGAATTCAGTAAGGTTCCCCTGGGAGAGAGGGTGAAAGAAATATTTTTAACCACGCATCACGCCGAAACTACTGAATGAGTTGGAATGAAACTCGGGACGATTTGAGTTCATAGTACAAGGAAGGACATGGGATACTTTTTATCCCGGAATTCAGTAAGGTTCCCCTGGGAGAGAGGGTGAAAGAAAAATTCTTTAACCACGCATCACGACGGAATTGAATGAATTCGAATAGAACTCGGGACGATTGGACATGGGAGACATTTTATCCCGGAATTCAGTTTGGTTTCCCTGGGCTATACGGGTTTTCAAAAATTTCTCACATCATCTGAACGACGCGTGTGCAACGCGTCGTTCAGATGCTGTGAGAAATTTTTGAAAACCCGTATAGCCCAGGGGAATCAAACTGAATTGAACTGATAAACGCGAAAGTTTTTAAGTATGAATGGATAGATGGATGGATGTTTGTTACTCTTTCACGCAAAAACTGCTGAACGGATCTGGATGAAATGGCACAGAGATAGATTATAAGCTGGAATAAGAAATAGGCTTTATTTTATCTCGAAAATCCCACGGGAAAGGGAATTACGCAAGTAAAATCGCGAGTACTCCAAATACTAATCATGCGCAGACGAAGTCGCGGGTACCAGCTAGTAAGAAATAAAGTGACAATTGATGTTCAGTTCGCCTCAGTTTTTTGTCTATGTTCTCACTATGTCCCTTTGTATGCTTAAATCGTTAAAATTACGCAACGGATTTTGATGCGGTTTTTTTATAGATAGAGTGATTCAAGAGAAAGGTTTATACGTATAATAAAACCGTGCGAAGCCGGGGCGGGTCGCTAGTAATATTATAATTGCGAAAGTTTATAGACATATGGATCGATCATAGATAACAGAAAGGATCGATGCTTGTTCCTCTTTCACGCAAATACTACTCAAGTCATCTGGCTGAAATTATGAGTAAACGTAAGTAGTTCTAGCCCTGGAGTAACACATGGGCTACTTTTATCCCATAAATCAGTTGCCATGGGATAGAAATAGCCTTGAGACGTTTCCAATGAAACAACTTTCGCGTTTATATGATATTAGATAGTAAGGAATAAAACACGCCAATTTATTGTAATCCTAAATATAGTATTTCCCACTTATTTCGAGTCCTAAGCCATTAAACATTGCTTTCAACCGTACACTTATTATTTTCGTCGTACTAAAACTGAGGTTACCTAAAAAATAAACGTGAAAAATTCGTGCCATTAAAACTGGAATACTTCTCTTGGCACAATGTTCTGTAACGCCTCTGACCTACTTGTGACCTGACCGCGGTACTTAAATTACGACATGCATTTTTATTTTAAACTAACTTTCCGCTCGCGGCTTCGCTTGTGTAGACTATTTGATTTGTCAGGCTCTTCAATCTAAAAAAATTGTAATTAGGTAGTACTCAAATCTGTGGAAGTTTCAAGCCACTGGATAAAAGTTATACTAAATATATTTGTTCTGAACTCAGCTGCACATTAGTCTTAGGTAAGTTATTTTAATGTGGTAGACTTAAACGTCATTATCATCATCAGCCTTTACTACTCCAGTGCTGGACATAGGCCTCCCCCTAAATAAATTTATTTCATATATCTTTTTTCTTTTTCATTTCACCCTTATCCACTCCTTCCCGACTAGGTAAGTATATTATAGGTACATATATCGTCTGATCAGAGGATATACCTAGAAATAAAAAATCCGTCAAAGTCAAAGTGCTTTATTTTTTTTAACACCTTACAGCGACACTTGGGGACACGTCATAAAATTCGTTTAGTTGTATATTTTTTTAAGGTAAAGTAACGAAGCGAACAAGAAACCTTTACCTTGTTAGGTTGTTAGTCATCTTATGACCACTTTATTCACCACTCAAAGTAATCACTACGCCTATCATCGTCACACAAGCTCCCGCAGTGCTTTCTATCAGTCAGCTTGGGACACTTCCGTCCACCTGAGCTGCGCTTGCGCAGGACTGTGCGTTCGCGCGTCTGTTCGCCGAACCCACAGGTTGTGGAGCAAGGAGTCCAGTCGGTCCATTCCGAGACGAGGCAATCGTTGGCTAGAAAAGGAAAGAAATATTTTGCACTTAAGGTAAAGTTTTAATATCACAACAAATACAAACAACAAAAACAGGGTTACTATAACAATTTAACCTACAGCTTATTTTGTAACTGATATCGTTCTAGGTGTAGGTAGTTACCCATGGTCGAGTGACTTTCTTTCGTACTAGTTTAGCACTGTATTACGCTAAGAAGTCTTGCTCTCCCGCAAATGGTTGTAAATATAATATATACCTAGGTACCTACAGACTTTAGTAAATTACGCAATATAACGCGGATGCGTGATATATCTACGCGTTAAGGCTCATTTACATGATACCATTTTCTTGTATATTCAAGAGCAATAATTGAATGCAATTAATTGAAAGCAATAATTTTGTTTATATTATTATACAATTAATTGTTTAGACCATGCAAGTCATTTATTGCTTCAATTTAATTATATGCAACAGGCAAGAAAATGGTATCATGTAAATGAGGCTTTACTGTAGCTCTGTTTTGCCGGTTTTTTGACAAGTTTTTTTGCTGAACTAATGTTAGTACTTACAAGAAGTAATAATATGCAGTTTGGATGGATGTAGGTATAGATTCTGCTGCACACCAAAACTTCTGAACAGATCAGACTGAAATTACATAACTGATCATAATCAGCCCATTGACTCATACTACTGGATAAAGGATACCATTTTTAGGCCAGTTCAATCGCTCGATACCTATATAATTACTATACTTCCTAAGGTGGTATAAATAAGAGACCTAAATTTCTGTCACTTACGTTGAACCCTATTGACAGCATGATGCAGCCTGGACCTGAAGTGCCTCGGAAGGTGTTTCCCCAGCCCCATCCTGCGTCCATGAGCCACTGCTAGCACCACATCATCCATGTTCTTCATATCACTGTCAAACTCTGGTTCCGATGTTCTGCAAAGAAAATATCAGTATCATTATAAAGTTACCCACAACTAGAAAATTTCCATGACCCGGACACTGGCAGAAAAGTGTACTATAACCAGACACAAGTTGCCATCAGCTAAGAAGTTAAGTCAAGTTACACAACTTATTTTGGAGCCCGCCTAAGGTCCAAAAGCCCGCCTGAGATGGTACGCTTTATAAGCTACTAGCGACTCGCCCCGGCTTCGCACGGTTTTATTATACGTATAAACCTCCCTCTTGAATCATTAAAAAAAACCAAATCCGTTGCGTATTTTAAGAGATTTAAGCATACAAAGGGACATAGGGACAGAGAAAGCGACTTTGTTTTATACTACGTACCAAGTGAAGTCAAAAATCGGGCGAATTTATGCTTTAGGTACCAAAACCTAAAGCTTATATACGCCCGATTTTCGACATAAGAAAATCCCAAGATTTTCTTGTCTGTTGAATAAGTCTTATAACTCTTACAACCCGAAAATCACATTTTACAAAGCAGTATTTTTTGTGGCTTCTTCAAATACAGATTTTTACCGACGCAATATTTTTTTCAATTCGCTGAAATCAATATTCATGGTTCGTAAATCTGATGAAATTATCGCCTTGTAAGAAGGTACATATTGGTTGAGACAGAATTGTAGAGTCGAGTCGTGTTTTACTTTATTTTATGTCTAAGACTTTTAAACTAATATTAAAGCCCAAGGTGAAAGTGGCTTTCAGGATATCTTTCCGTTTGGAGAGCGGGGAGAAGCTCCATTTTCAATTCTACCACCAAGCTGCGATCCTCAACTCGCTTGTCCAGCGTGGAGCTTATGTCATTACCTACCTAACCTCTAAAATAAGAGCTAATAAGGACCTATATCCAGTCCAGGTGCCTTATTGTCTAACTCAACTAATAATCGAGATCGATTCATTTTTGACATTTGAAACCTAGCCTGGACTTCGATTATACCACGGTAATCTATGTCTTTAAATTTAACTGATAATAATCAATTTGAAGTTAGACAATAAAGCAGCAGCTGAAGACTGGTATCTACCAACCGTCTAGGCAAATAGGCAATAGGTATTCGTCATGGAATAACCCCTTCATTGTACCTACCGTGTACCTATGTAGAAGAGAATAATTGCAAAAAGTTGTGGTCATAAAATTTTATTATTCGAGGACGAATCTGCAGGGTATAAATATGCTATGTTACATATATTCGAAACATTTACGGATTGAGCCGAGTTCAGATTTCGGAGCTTCATTGTTGAAACAAAATCAACATAACTACAAAATCACTCTTACGCGGCCTTATCTCCATGTGTAAACGCGAACTGATATATCAACTAGGATATGGTAGATACAATATTATTTCAGTGCGTAAACTTTGTTTTCCTTATAGTAAGTTCTAGTTGCGCCCCGCGGCTTCGCCCGCATGGAAAATTATTTGTCAATTTTCAAAAAGTTATTGCATTCCTCCTAGGGGTAGGTAGGTAATTTCGTAAAAATAAAAAATACTAGTTTAACTATTTACTTTGCAGTATATTAATATCGAGTTTTGAGTGAATCAAACCAAAGGAATAGGTAATAATATTCCACAGGTAGACAAACTTTACCTATCTCAGAATCAAACCAAGGAATAGGTATTAATTTTCCACAGGTAGACAGACTTTACCTATTAATTAAACCACCTCAGAAGTTAAAATATCCAAATTTTAATTTCCTAGGTACTTATATGTAATCTGTCTACATAGCAAATTTCATTTTAATAACATAAGTAGTTACGGAGATTACTTACCTATAACAAACATTCACACAGACTTTCCCATTTATCATAATAGTAAGGTAAGTAACTATTTGAACTTATATTACTAAGATACCTAATGTTAATGGAAGAGCAATGAGCTCTTGGATATGAACACAATTCTAGCAAAGTGATATTCTGTTATTATTTGCTCGAGCGATTGCGAATATTTTACGGTTATTTATTTTTATTGGAGTTGGGAAGAGCTTTGAATGGATCTTCACTTATCAAGTTAGTCAATATTTTCCTATTATTACGTGATTATTTATTTGGATTGAGTATTATTTAGGTATCAAATTACAACCTCAGTGGCATAGCCATTGACGAATTGGCAAGAGTTCTGGGTTTTTTATGTGTTATTGAAAATATCTATCTAATAGATGATAATGTTAGATAAGTACCAATAACTTTTTACAGTTATCGCGCATGTAATCTTAACAGTTCTTTTTTTTGTGCGTAATTGTTTTCGGTGTTAGGCAGTTAGGTAAATTATACCTATAGCTACCTACTTACCTATATAGACACTTTAATAAGAAAGTTTACATAGTTTCATCAATGTGGCTCTATGTAACCACAGTAGGTTTATGTTATGCGAAAGTTTGGATGGATAGATGGATTTTTGTTACCTCTTCACGCCAAAACTACTGACCGAATTCGGTTGAAATTTTTACCAAACACGTAATAAATTTGAGAGCATCTTGTAAAATTTGTATATTCAAAACTGTTATAGAAAAATTACTTGGTTTCATAGATTTTGAAATACATTTATTGAAGTGTCGAGAATTTGACCATTGAGTAGGTACCGACCGTCAAAATTTGAAAAGCAATTCATCTGATAGGAATGTATAATTGTACCTAAGTATATACCTATGTACATGGTAAGTACCTACTTACCAACTGGTTTCAGATATTTATGAAATAATGAGTCTCTTACACTAGGTAGGTACCAGACTTATGGTATTTTTATAACTGATACAATAGAAAACCTTGGCGCGCGTGTCACATCTCCCTTGACAGATTCTTTTATAACTTACGTAGTAGTCGTAGCAGGGGTAGTTACAACAACAACATTGTTATCCGGTAGACCAGGCAATGGCGTTCCAACGGGGTCTTCTTCGAGGTCTTTCAAATTGTCCACATAATTCCTCGTTGTTTGAGCGTCTACTGAGCTGAAGAATTTCTTGCTTCGAGGCAATCCTTTGTGTAGATCTTTCGACTTTAGTTTGGCTAACATATCTTTGCGGGCTAGGTTGTTTAGTTCTATTGTTGAGTATTCTTTCACCTGAAATCAGAATCAGTTTTAACCTATTAGGTTTTTAAAAAATTATCTGAGCGTCTGGTCGATGCGACGCGTGACCCGAGAGCTGGTGAGTATCTGGATCAGCGCATCAGCATTGCCATACAGCGTGGTAATGCAGTCAGTGTCTTGGGGACGCTTCCGACTGGTATTGACATGGATCAATTGAGCTACCTTTAGACTCTTTGCAGCCGTCTGCAGTTAGCTCAATGGTTTCAATTGTATATACTAGTTGTAATATTTTCTATTCCTTGATTGTAATTTTCGTTATTAATAAAGCCTATTAGACCTATTAGAACATTATCAATATTTACCTATTAACTAGTTGATTTTTTAGTTCAAGTCTATGGGTACTATTACCCACACCTTTATAAAAGTAGATTATTATTTTGTTTACCTATAAAATTTCAATAACATTTTATTTTATGTTTATTTCCTTTAATAAGGCACCTAACTACACCCGGGTGTAGGTAGTTCCTTACTTATGTAGGTACCGTTCCTTAGTTGGTTTACTGTTCCACAAAGGACTCTGAATAAATTAGTCATGAGTAAATCTGTTGTAATCACCTATGAGTAGGTACTGTACTAAAGGTCGAATAACTTAATTTTCCGCTTCACCGAACTACATTGATATCCTTAATGGACTATAAGTGGTTTATTAAATTATCCATTCTTAATATCAGGAACAGATGTAATTTTCTGTAAGTAGGCTGTGACTGTGTCAGGACAACGGTTTTTAACTGACTTCAAAAAGGGAGAGGTTCTAATTCCAACAGATGTTTTTGTTATATTCACCGACCAGTTAATGACGCTTGAACCGTTTGAGAATAATTTGTTGAGAATGGTTTTAAAAAATCGACGAAAATCTCTGATATTTTCTACGGTTTTATCGTTCGACTTACGGTGTTATCGTTTACCATGGTAACGGGAAGAAATATTAAGCGCGGAATTAAAGTAGGCTTAGGTATAGGTGGTTTCTATTTCGCTTCTTCCACAAGTGGACAAAAGAATGAAGCGAACTGAAAATCAATTATCACTTTATTTCTTATATTATTTTGATAATTATGTACCCATAGTATTAAATTTGACGTCTAAGTGCTTATTTTGTAAGCCTAAAGAAATAAAGGTATTGATTTATTTATTTATTATAAAACACATAAACTTGTATTTATTCTGTGTCTATTAATTTTGTTTAGTAGAAGCCTACTAAGGCTGGCGTTCACCAAAAGCTAATCAAACAATTAAGCATCGCAATTAAGCATTGTTGCTTAACTTGTAGGTATTACGTAAGACATCTCGCATCTAATATATCTGGATGATTTCTTTTCAAAGCTTAGGAGCCTCTGAGCTTCAGGGCCCTGGTGCACTGCCACCTTACCCTATGATAGCTACGCCACTGGTTATAAAACGTCCAAACTAATGTTTAAAATTAACCATTTATTGGTTAACTAAGGCTCTGAGTAATTTCAAAGTCTGAGCTCAGGATTATAAGGTAATCTTGTCTTATGTTTGAGGGCGGCGGTGCCATAATTAGACTTTGATTAGGGTCATGATTTAGTTGGAATGGGAAATTATTTCGTGAATTTAAGCTTTCGACTGGTCCAACCTAAAACTAGATTCTATTGCGATTTGATAGACCAGATGTGATAAGTAGATAAACTTTTAGATCACGTACAAACAGCACAGGAAAGGTAACAAAAGTACCTGACAAAATATAAGTGATACTCTCAGTAACAAATATGCATCCAAACTTTCGAATTTATAATATTAGTGAGATTAAAATTATCAGAAGGGTAGGTACCTACATCTACCTATATTAGCTACACATAAGAAATCGATCGCATTTTACCAACCAGGTAAAAAAGTTTGTATACTAAGCTGTTATTTTTTAATAAAGAATTTTATTTCATACTACTTTTCTTAGTCTTTTTGTTCCGTGAAAATTTAAGATAAGAAATGTATTCACCTGAAGTCAGGGCGACCTTTGACCTGTGTCCAAATGTGGACTAATATACGTTGATAATAATGATGATTCTCCCGAATCATAGTTTATCTCTATATACTATGTATAGGGTACTAAGATGACTCTTGTTGAATCTTACCGCAGAATAGCAGATACCTTAGTAAATTCGACTTGAGCAATAGCAGGCAGTTCCCTCAAGTTTGGGTAGTAGAAGCCCGCTGCAGGATGACCAGGTGTCTTTGGCCTGTGCTTGGAAACAGGCTCTGGAGGAGAGTTCTCCCAGTGTGGTGCTGTGAAGGTTAAACCGCTCTCTGCTCCTGCGTCGAGGGGTTCCAACTGTTGGTATTCAAAAACATATGGTTGGTAAAAGAGAATTTACAGAATTTACATTTACCCTAATTTACAGATAGCTGTATGACTTTTAGCTACTCGTAGAAGTCAAGCATCATAGACTTTCTTAGAAGTTGATGTGGATACTCAATGTTTCTCGGTGCAGCACTCAATGTTTGTCGGGGCAGTTTTAGGTACCAAGCAACCAAGTGCTGGAATAATATTCCACCACCTCTTCGGCTATTAAAATCAAAATTCACTTTTAGAAAACGGCTTAAATGTGTTATTTTGGATCAGCAAAAGTCTGGTTTGCTTGTTTCCGATGCCCCTTTTAAGTGTTAGGTTTTGTATTAATATTTAACTTAAATTCATATTATTTCCTTATTCATATTGTTTCCCCATATATATATATTTACTAGCGACCCGCCCCGGCTTCGCACGGTTTTATTATAAGTACCGAACGGGATAAAAAGTATCCTATGTCCTTCTCCTGGCTCTAAACTACCTCCCTGCCAATTTTCAGCTAAATCGGTTCAGCCGTCCTTTAGTTATAAGTGAAGTAACTAACACGACTTTCTTTTATATATATAGATATTGTAAATACTACTATTGAAATAATTGAGCGAGTATACCATATATATATTTTTTTTCATATATTGTTTTCGCAGGGTCCTGTGATTGTTCTTGTCCTGGTCTTGGCAGAATAACAGCGTCTACTGTTCACAACAGTTGACATTATGCTGAGCCTAGACCCATTTGCTACTGCAGCACGCATTAATAGTTTAGGTACCTACTTATTTTCATTTCTATTTTTTAGTTTAACATAACAAGACATAGTCTCTAGTTGTAATTTTTCTTTTTGTAATTTGAGAATAATTTATTTAAGTACCTAATTGTATCCTTCTGTGAATATTAAAATAATTGTGTGTATTTATAGTAGCAAATAAACGATATGTCTATGTCTATGTCTATGTTTCTCGTAACTTCTTTTGGAGAAAACGATTTTACATAATTTCTTTTTTCTTGGCGATCGAATATGCTAGCTAGGGGAGGCCTATGTCCAGCAAAATACAAATACAAAATAATTTAATTACCAAAAATGATGACTGAATGAGACTTAATGTTATAGGAACCAACTAGAGTTATTTTTTACCTATGGTCCCCGTACTAGGCTAGGCTGAGGTTGAGACAGCGGTACACTAGCAAATAAGTAGCAGTGGACTAATAAAGGTTGTTGATGATGATGATAGAATATAAAAAAGACTATTGAGGCTTTTTCCTATCTGATTCCTAAAATCCTAATAATTCATGTGTTGATAATGTTGTGTGGCCAATTTAAGAGTACCTACCTAATCTTACTACCTTTTCAGAATAGGTACTTACATCCAAGCTGATCTGGTCAACCCAGGTGGAATCGACGCACAAATTCAGGCTGTCCACGCCAATGAACCAATCAGGAGATGGAATCATACGACTTATCAGTGAAACCTGGAAAAGAGGAGTGTAAAATGTACTAAGTGTTGGACCCTGGTAAATCTCGAGTGCCCTCTAGATTGTATTTTACAAGCAGTGAAAGAGATATTTGACATGACATCTATTTAACCTTATTCACTGTGATGAAATCTGGGTCTTTTAAACGTTAGATAGATAGATAGATCGTAAAGCCGCGTACAGATTGCTGTAACGTAACATGCAATGTATCACGCAATGAAAGAATTTGCCGTCCACACTGTCGCAATGTATCATGCAATGTAACAGAAATCACACAGTGTGGACGCCTCGCGCGCACGAACCGAGAACACTACGAGCACGAACAGAGCATTTCAACTCGTGCTCGCCGCGATCCGCCATTTGTCGGTTTTTTCGCCGAACACAATGGGGCGCGCAGCGTGCGCGGAGCGCCAGTGTGGACGGGATGTACTGCGGAACGCGTGCGAACGTTGAAAGAATGGAAGAAAACACAGCTACAGCAGAGCCGTTTACGTTACGTTTTTTTTCACATGATTGATGATAATCATAGAAGCATTGACAATCATCGTAGCCAGTAATAATTGTATAATAAATTCTCTCCGCGTGTTTTCGGCAGACTGAGCTATGTTCGCCGCGCGCATGCCGGAAAAGATGCGAACACGTACCTGCTCAGTTCGTGCGCGCGCTGCGTCCACACTTATGAAATGCTCCTTTCATGTTACATTGCATGTTATGTTACAACAATCTGTACGCGGCTTTATATTATGTTTCCCATAAGCGTCCATGTACCTAAACCAGAATTTAGTCTGGTTTACATGACACTATTATAATTATTATAATAACTAGCGACCCGTCCCGGCTTCGCACGGTTTTATTATACGTATAAACCTTCCCCTTGAATCACTCTATCTATTAAAAAAAACCGCATCAAAATCTGTTGCTTAGTTTTAAAGATTTAAGCAGTCAAAGGGAACAGGAGTTACCCATGTATGCATGTGTAATGTGTGTGTGTGTGTGTGAGTGAGTGTGTGTGGTGAGTGATAGTTTATTTGAGAGTGGGGTGCTCCTGAGGACACCGGGCTCATAAGAGTTCGGGCAACAGGAGTTACCCATGTGTGCATGTGTGATGTGTGTAAGTGTTTGAGAGAGTAACTTTGTAGGATAGAGTTCATTTTTGATATTTTAAAATTTCTTTTTATATGATAGTATTAATAAGTTTTTTTGTTATTCTTAAGAGCTGTGGATTTTGTTGATAAATAAATACTTAAATAAAAATAAAGAAATAAAATAATAGATACTTAGTTACTTACAAAGCTATGCGCTCCATCCACCAGCACCATATTCCCCGTCCCCCCCACCCCGCTGCCGACCGCCGGCGCTGAGAACTGGTCGTACACCTTCGGTTCCTCGTCGCCTTGCTTCACCAACTCCTTCAAGCTCCCGCGCTGGGCGAAGTCGCGGACTGACGGCCTAGCGACCTCGCCCACTCGGTACAGCGCGTAGGAGCTGTTGTGGGATTGTCCTGGGGACGGATTGATATTTAAAAAGAGGTTTTTTTAAAAAAAAAACACCCAAATGAGCGGCTGATGACCTCATGAAGAAAAACATTAACATTTCGGCGACTAAAGAGAAGACCCCTCAAGACCTTATATGATGAAAACTTAAAAGAAATGGATATGTCAATGGGCATATTATGTACCATACATCACATGACTGGCAGCGACAAAAACACAACTCTTAGCGGAATACCCAAACGGGCAGATAGCGAGAACAAACAAGAAAAAAAGAAGATGTGTTGAATAAAAAATTCTAGTTTGTTGTTAGTTAAGCGACTTCAAGCGCGACGTGAGAACACACAAGGTTTACAAGTCAATAGAAGGCGCTCAATAAAAAGTGACCTTGGAAGCTGAAACTGGCTACACTACCTAGTAATTCAGAAATCCTCTGCTAGATGGCTTGGCGCTAAGACAAATTCTGAGTGCAAAAAGAAGTACATGTGACCAATTATTCCTAGACCGATCAAACGCTGGCCCCAACAACATTTGATCCATATCCGCCATCAACTGTCGAAAGACTCCAGGTATGTGGGCCAGTTGGGCCGACTTGATACGGGGAAGACATTCCTTTGGAATAATTTGGGGGAATACCACTTTAACCCTAAAGAAAAAAGAAGTCCATTAGGTAATTTAAGCAGCTCTTGGAGTATTTTTCTATGGTGGGTACGCAGGATTCTCAATGTGTAACTACTTAATAATAATAATAAAGTATTTATTTCTCAACACAATGGGCCAATTATTAACAATAGGTACAATAATATTTAGTACTATATGCCTTCTTAAAAGCATTTTTTGTAGAGTTACTATGATAATAATTGTTGGGTGGCCTTGGACTGTAGGTAAAATAAGCTTGGGACGAGTTATCCTCCAACTCGAAAACTAACAATCTAAAAAGGTGAAGGTATCGCTTCTTTACTTTACCTTACAAACATTAAAGTGAACGAAAATGAAAGTGATAACTTTTTATTATTATTATTTCTTAGTTTAACTTTAGTAATATTATTTGAATTTCTGAGCACTTTTAGTTTAAGTTTAAACTGCAGACGGTTGCAAACAGTCTAAAGGTAGCTCAATTGATCCATGTCAATACCAGTCGGCGTCTCCAAGACACTGGCTGCATTACCTACCACGTTAGCTCAATGGTTTCAATTGTAAATACTAGTTGTAATTTTTCTATTCCTGATTGTAATTTTGGTTGTTAATAAAGTTTAAACTGTAGACTATCTATCTATATCTTTGTAGTGCTGGTAAATTTAGTTAGGAGGGCAGTTGATATGTAGCTAAGGTTAGTAGGTACGTAGCAAGCACTCGTCATTGAAAAATGTTATAAAATATCAACGAAAATTAAGAATGAGGAACTCTTACAGGAAAACGGTTGTTTTTTCCCACGACAAATATGTTTGGCAAAACAACTTGTTGGAGTTAGGTATTTTTCCCACTTTATCACGGAAAGATGAATTGATTTAATTTATCACGGCTATCGTTAGATCTCAGAATATCTTCGAGTTAGTCAGAGGCAAATTCCTACCAAAGCAATTTATTTATTTGGCTCATGCTATTTCAGCGATATATTCCGGTCGTTGAGAAAGATGGATTTCGGTCGTTGACCTAAGATTAATTATAAATATGGATACAGGTATTTATTAAGACTGAATATATCTTAGGTAGGTCTATTGAAAAGTTTATTCTGTGATTGTGTATGTATATAAGCTTAAACTTAGAACTTTTGCTCTCCTCGGATTTGATTTTTGTAAAACCACCTATTTAGCAAAAGCGACATTTCTTGTTGGCAAGGAAAATAAATAGCCTTGTGACGTTTACATAGAAACAAAGCGTGCGAAGTCGCGGGCAAATAACGTTATTAGTTTATAAAATAAGTGTGAATGTCTCGATCAAGAAAAAGTGCCTTACTAAAAGTACCTATTTACTATCAAATTCTCGCAAAACAAGATGTTACAAATTCTCGGTGAACAAGATGTTAAATCCAGAGAGAAATAGGGCGACAATCGTAATGATAGTCCGCGTAACGCCCGCGAACAACAAATAAATATCATCCTATCTGAAACAGAGGAAGCTTGAATGTCGCTTAGTGGACCTTACAGACTATACCAACCATGCCACCGTACCTGGATGGCAATTAAAGAGTTGACAACTATGAGAAAATTAAAATACTAGGTAAACACTAGGTACTTAACCCAAAGATAACGATTAACGCTTCCGTTATCTTATCCATGTTCACATACCTTCTAGCTTTTACATAACGACATGCAGTAAAAAAAACTAAAAGATAGTAGGTAGGTGTCTTACTAATTCTACTTTATGGATCTTCCTTTTTATACGCTAAGTACACACAGTTTAATACAAAAAGAGTTTTCGAAAGGTTAGACTTTAACTTGTATCTATATAGACAAATACAAATATTCGGTGAAAATAGCTGTAGATATCTACAGCTATTTTCACCATATTAATACGTAGGTACGTAGGTATAGTTTCAAAGAGAGCTGATAAAAGTTGCTATATAACTTCGAATCTCTTACTTTTACTTTAGAAAAAAATAAAATTTTAAAGGGTCGTAGGTACCCAAGCTTTAAACTATGAAAATTAGTTACTGTCTATCGGATAAAGGAGCATGAGGAGTTGCAAGGAACATTGTATAAAAAGACCTTTCTCGTCATCGATAACTAAAGCACAACTGGTGACATTGATTCATAAAAAAGGTTAAAACTCTACCCAATCTATTACGTAATCATTTTGTACCCAATCTAAAGGCTCCTTAACAAACTGGGTCCCCACAAAAACGTCACTTAACCGTTACGAGATAAAAGAACCTAAATG
This sequence comes from Eupithecia centaureata, assembly GCA_944547425.1. NCBI lineage: Eukaryota > Metazoa > Arthropoda > Insecta > Lepidoptera > Geometridae > Eupithecia > Eupithecia centaureata. The sequence goes on along the minus strand of OX155683.1, from coordinate 12,720,277 downwards.
ACGACGGATGCTTTGTTTTTTCCGATTTCTTTGTTGACAGAGATTTGATGAGTTAAGTTCTACCAACTGAAATATTTAGGAAAAGTTGGTTTTTCTTTTATTTTCAGTTGCTTGCCTCGAACGGCAATTTTCCAGGTTTTTACGATTAATATAAATGGACTGGACCCATCAAATATTAGAGTTTCTAAGTACATCACATCAAGACCTGTCTGGAAATCAGCGCCGTCATCTATTAGCGTAATGCTGAGACAGGGACCTTTTTAGCCCCTTATAGAACTAATTTTATACAACAAGCTGAAGACAGGGCGCTATGGCGCTCATTGGGCGAGGCCTATGTCCAGCTGTGGACTAATATAGGTTGATGATAATTCAACATAGCTAATTATGTATATGTGTAGGTATCTAAAATAGGACATGATTTTGATTTTATAATATGACCATGAGTTTCTTGCCAGTATTACATGTTATATCTGTCATGTTATGTTATTATGGCAAATAAAAGTGCAAATAAATGATTATCTTTCATTATTTATTTCTAGGTTCTACTACATATAAGAGTGTGGACGCATCCTAAGAAAATTAAAAATAAGGACTAAATTGCTATAAAACTAATTTTTGCCCGCTATTTCGCTCGCACACGTTGATATATTCAAAGGTTATTTATATTCCAATAAACTGGTTTAAACTGATTTTGGGATAAAAAGTACCAAATCCATATACCTTGTTACTTGAGTCCAGGCTTAGAGCTACAATTTTGCAAAATTTCAACAAATATTCTACTTATCCAATAATCCAAACTTTTAAAATAAATATAATAATTAAGTAATAAAAATATAAAAATAATAATACCTAAATAAAAATAATACAAAAAAATATGGACAAACCGCATAGTACCACATATTTGATATGGTTTCACTAAGAAACCCTTAAAGAAGGTTTAAGTGTTCATCAAAACATACAAAGACTCGTATTCCATAAACGATGCAACAACATAATTATTTTCTTACGTTACACCTTACATGTAGATACTTATTATTAAAACAACCCCCTTTGGTCGGACCTAATTATGTTATATCGGTAACATTACCGAAGGGAAACGTAATTAACAAAGGTAAGTAAGGTAACCATTCACCCTCCCACATAGTATCTAAACCTATTTCAAGCTTTGAAGATTTCCGACCTGGTTCATTAGGAAGTTTTTATCACTTTAAAGACCTTTCCCATAACTGAAGTTAACGTGTAAGGTAGCTAGGTTTTTATAATAACCATATAATGCACTTTATGGTATAGGTAATTAGTAAGTTTTAGTAATTTAGGGTAGGTTTAACATGGTAGAAATAAGCTAACAAAAGAAAACACATCTTTTTGACCTTCATTAATAATCATAAAAAGACACAAGAAAGAACTTTGCTTTATTGTATACAGGTTGTCCTGTGTAAAAAAGGGCTGTTTGTGGACTTAAAGAAGACAATAATAGCGTAGGTCATAAAAACGTACCAAAAACTTGTGACCACTGAGCCTTGGGCCAAGATTGAGGGTAGTCCTTAGGGAAACGCTCCTCACTCCACATCATCTGTAGGGACACTTTGTACACTGCCACGTCATCAACATCGCACCCCGAGGTCAAACCAATTAGCACTAAAACAAAGATGGCGGTCATTCGCCTTCCAACCATCATTGTGAACACACGTGCATTCGAACGTGAACTGAAATTCGATGAGTTTAAATTCGAACGTTGTTTCCGCGTAATTCTCTATTTAATTCGATTTGGGTGCCTTTCCGCGTGCGTGCAACTTCTCTGAAGAGATGCGGTGGACTTTTCTATTTTGGATTCCCGACGGTTTGGTGACAGAAATAAACACGTCTCGAACGTTTCTGTACGCAAACGTTGTCGCTTGCAACTGTTTTATTTAGACTGCGACTGATTTTCGTGCATTTGAAAAGGCGTTCTGTAGATGCACCGGTGACCTGATTCATGAATAACATAGCAGCTATGTATGCAAGAATCTGAACATTGTTAGAATTTTGTACGAGACTCTAATAATAAATACGGTGGTACATCATCATCATCATCATATCAGCCGTAGGACATAGAATGACAGAAAACTGTCAATTATAGCTAAAACTAGCGACCCGCCCCGGCTTCGCACGGTTTTATGATACATATTAACCTTCCTCTTGAATCACTCTATCTATTAAAAAGAACCGCATCAAAATTCGTTGCGTACTTTTAAAGATTTAAGCATTCAAAGGGTTAAGTAATGGTTTTTATATTATAAGTAAACTCAATGTTTAAAGTAATTTAAAACCTGTGTTTGTGTTGTGTGCATGTCTGCAGTAGTTTCCGATGTTTTGTTATTAAAAGTACAGTGTCTAGATAAACTATAAGTACCTATCTAGATAAAAAGGGTTTAAGACACAATAAAAGATAATAAGTTTGTATTTATCAATAGACGCGTGACCCGAGAGCTGGTGAATATCTGACTCAGCGCATCAGCATTGCCATACAGCGTGGTAATGCAGCCAGTGTCTTGGGGACGCTACCGACTGGTATTGACATGGATCAATTGAGCTACCTTTAGACTGTTTGCAACCGTCTGCAGTTAGCTCAATGGTTTCAATTGTAAATACTAGTTGTAATTTTTCTATTTCTTTGCTTGTAATTTTCGTTGTTAATAAAGATATTTATCAATACATTAGGTATATTTAATTGCAAAAGCTTAAATTAAAACACGTCTAGCTTTTACGAAACATCTGGTGGGATATATTTGCTAAAGCACCATACAGTTGGCACAGAGGTGTCTGCAAATATTTGTGTAGCAAGTTATCCGCTTACAAAGCCAGCGTTGCTGTTAGCTTTTTATGTTTTACTTGTTGATGTTACAAACATACGGTTTTAAATTTAGAAATTCAGAATGTCTATTTTTGTAACAGAGAAAAAAATGGTTGTGGTTTCAAACATAGGTTTACCTAACCTTTGAATGATGAGCTTACATTTTATATTCACATCATGTTTAATAAAAAACCAGCCAATTGCGAGTCGGATTCGAGCAAGAAAGGTTCCGTACCTATAAATATGGCAAACAATTTTGTTTATTGTATGGGAGCCCCCTTTAAATATTAATTTTGAGTTTAGTATTTGTTATGTATTATAGTGGCAAGAGAAATACTTACATAATTTGTAAGAATTTCAACTGTCTAGCTATCGCGGTATTTGAGATACAGCCTGGTGCTAGTCAGACGTACAATATCTTAGAAATAGGGTCCCGTTTTTCCCCTTTGGTATGGAACCCTAAAAATACGAACAAAGCTCGTAATTAGTTGGTCTGGGTGTTTTCTATGTATAATAAAAATATCTATTTAAGTAATGTATTGTATTTAGTATATCAGTCATCTAGTACCCATAACACAAGCTCTGCTTAGCTTGGGGCTAGATGATGCTGTGTGGACTGTCCGGAATTATTATTATTAATTTATCTATGTAATTTCTAGTAAATTACATGCAAAATAGCACACCATCTGCTTTCGAAGATAGAGAAGTTCCAACCTAATATCCCAACAAAGGTGCGTAATCCCAGCTTAAACATTCCTGAAGGATTAATCGTTCAATCAATTTCGTCCAAACATCAACTTGAGTCCTGAGACAGCCCAAGTAGCGGTAAACTCTTGAGATTAGAGAGTTTAGACTTACGTGATCGTAGGTGCGATGAGAGGTCTCAATAGGTAGGGATGTCTTTACGCTATAGTATTTTATCCCTTCAAACTTTATTAGAGGGATCGGATTACATATCTCCTAGTTGTCGTACATAGTATAAAACAAAGTCGCTTTCTCTGTCCCTTTGTATGCTTAAATGTTTAAAACTACGCAACGGATTTTGATAGAGTGATTCAAGAGGAAGGTTTAAATACGTATAATAAAACTGTGCGAAGCCGGGGCGGGTCACTAGTATAGAATAATTTGGAGTTGTTGAATGTAATTGTTCCGATAGAAACAACTCTAGTAGGTATAGACGGATAGGAATTTTATACTACCAATATTAAAACGCGAAAGCTTGTAAGTATGGATAGATGGCTGTTTGTTACTCTTTCACGCAAAAAATACTGAACGGATACGGATGAAATTTAGCACAGAGTGTGGAATAACACATAGGCTATATTTAATCCCGGAATTCCCACGGTAGCGGGAATAACGCGGGTGAAACTGCGAGGCGCTGTTAGTAATAATATTCTCTCTCTTGAGTGTTCACATCTTCTCAGATGCTCTATCAGCCAAGTCTCAAGTGTCCTTTCGCATCTCAAGATAGTTTACCAAAGTTTCGTTTAGACTTCACCCATACCTACTCGTTAACCCTCGTGTCCTACGTATGACAAGGGCCCTGTCCTTTATCACATTATAAAACAACCCGACGTGTCTGTCTGTCTGAACGTGATAAAACAAAATCTGACGAACGGATTTTTGTACGATGTTCACGGAAGGAGCTATGTATGATGATGAGATAGGCGTGTAATACTTCATTTAAAATTCGAAATTCTAAGTCCTTTATTTACTTACTAGCGACCCGCCCCTGCAACGCACGGCATTTTATAATACGTATAAACCATCCTCTTGAATCACTCTATCTAATAAAAAAAACGCATCAAAATCCGTTGCGTAGTTTTAAAGATTTAAGCAGACAAAGGGACAGGGAAATAGGGCCAGAAAAAGCGACTTTGTTTTATACTTTGAAGACCTAACGGGGTCTCTTAGACACGTAAGCAAAAATTCAAATTACACAAGTAAGTTTTTTTGTTGACTTCGATCTTTTATAGATAAGGAAGAGAAAAGAAACATTTAAATTGTTAGGTTGTTAGTTCTTGTTGGAGCTAAACCCGTCAAATTCTTGAAGGTTATGTGTAAGTTGATTGAAATACGACTATGATTATAAAGACGGCTAGGAGCTTTGCCGTCGTATTTCACGTAAACAAAGAGTTAAACTAGTTAATGGAAACAAATACAACGGAATTATTCACTTATATCTGTTAAATGCTCTGCGATCCGTACGAAGCCGGCTGTATTGCTAGTTAAGCATACATACCTTGACAGACGGAATTTCGGGTCCGAGTTTTGTTTAGATTAATTAACATAGTTGCTAAATTTTGTTTGGCGCATGTGTTTACAAGATTAGGGCTTGCTTTGCGAGGGTGGAATTTGGATGTGATATTTATATGGGTTGGTAAGATGATAAATGTTTGAGGATTTTACGTAATTGCTGCGTTATTATTAAAACTGTGGGTCTGTCTGTGTGCAAAATAAGATTAATTTAGCTTAGGATTAGTTGAAAAGCTCGTTTGGGGTACAATCTAAGAGACTGTACTGTGCTAATGAGTACTTGTCCTGAAAATGATTTCTACTTTTGGAGTAAACCGAGATCTTTTGTAAAGCTGTAAGTAAGTACGGTTTTGCAGTATTTATAATAAGTAACTTCTTGTGGTAAGTTTTAGATTCGTCTCACCTATTTTGCATAGGTATATGTGAGACTAACATAAATAAATAAATAGGAGACAGGATTTTTCAATGGTTTTATTTTTTAAGTAGTTATTCAAGTAAACGTGATTATATTTTTAAACAAATAGAGGAGACGTCAAATTGACAGCTGCTATCACTCAGTAAACGAAGAACCGACAACCGTTGGGTAAACGTGTTCTTGAGTGGAGACCGCGACTAGGTAAACGTAGTGTAGAACACCCTCCGGCCAGGTGTGATGACGATCTGCGAAAGACTGCTGGTAGATGCTGGATGCGTCAAGCTGAAGACAGGGCGCTATGGTGCTCATTAGGGGAGGCCTATGTCCAGCAGTGCACTAATATGGGCTGTTGATGATGATGATGATCACACAGTATTTATTTATCTACCCTCCAGCATCACCTGCATCCAGGTTACTTTGAGAAACTGTTGTTATCAAAAAGTTTATTCATCTGAATAAAATTAAAACACACTTATATTATACTAGCGACCCGCCCCGGCTTCGCACGGTTTTAAACCTTCCTCTTGACACACTCTATACATTAAAAAAACCGCATCAAAATCCGTTGCGTAGTTTTAAAGATTTAAGCATACAAAGGGACTTAGGGCCAGAAAAAGCGACTTTGTTTTATACTATGCAGTGATGATATGCGAAAGATTGAATGTATGAATGACGTTACTTTTCATGTCAAAACGGATGGATTGGAGTGGACGGGTTGAAATTTTCAATAGACGTAATTCTAGGTCAGGAATAAATCAGAGGCGAATTTCCATCAATTTTTGGATGAAGCCTCGGGGCGCAGCTAGTCTTTTAATAGTCACTCTTATCTACCTATTGCTCCGTCACTACATCCCTACTTAGTATAAAACAAAGTCACTTTCTCTGTATCTATATCCCTATGTATGCTTAAATCTTTTAAACTTCGCAACGGATTTTGATGCAGTTTTCTTTTAATAGATGGAGTGATTCAAGAGGAAGGTTTATACGTATAATTAAAACCGTGCGAAGCCGGGGCGGGTCGCTAGTTTAACCAATAAATAGTCAGGTCTGGGCAGTTTTAATAGCTTACAATCAAATGACTGAGGGTGGTTTAAACAATAGTATTGTAAACACGAGTAAATTGCCAATTAAGCCTCTTTGTGTGCATGTCTGACCCCAACAAAAACTGGTTGAAATTGTGGACTCCAATTGCATCCAATTTTTAACCGAAAAAAGAAGTAGGTTCTATGTTCGATGATTTCTCTGCCAATTGTGGACCTATTTATATGGGATTTCGCTAATGTATAGAGGTTATTAAATGATAATCGAAGGTCACGGGTATAAAATTTTAATGGGACATGGGATCACATGAAATAGTATGCTTACTCATAGCATTATAGGATTTTTTAACGAAATCTCGTTGCAAAAATACACCTCCTCTGCATAAGCGCGATGCGCGACAGAACACTGCGACATAGCGACTAAAATCCGCATTAATCACCTATCGAACGCTATTGCTCCTCTCCTGATAGCTCTTACTGGTTACCAAGATGTTTGTGTTTAAAGTTTAAAATCGGTGCTGAGACACCCTCTACTTTGTTATCTGTTTTCTTTTTATTGTGCTGTCTATGTTTATATTATGAGTGTTTTTTTATATAAATGTATAGTTGTAACTTCTAGATGTTTTATATTCTAGTGCTGGTGACCCGTAATACAGGTTCTTGTGAACCTAAAACAAGCACCAGTCTCTCACAGTGCTTGCTATAATATTTGCTAACATAATATTATGCTCTAAGCTTTTATTGTGAGAGAAAAATAAATATTTATTTGATTTGATTGATTTGATAATTATGTTTGTGAACTAAATATTTCGCTTGTTTGCGATAAGGATGACACAACTCAAAAAACACGATTTTTCAGCAGAGCATTTTTAAAGTTTGAAAAATTATAGTTCGTTAATTATGGCTCTTTGAAAGAAACTTCCTTAGAATGAAATAATGCCTGATTCAATACCTTTTTAAATATATCAGCAAACATTATGGAAGATTCTCTGCTAAAATCTTAGCCGTAATTTTATCGAATAGGGTAGAAAATGTGTCATTTTTACAGAAAAACTAAATAATATTTTAGTATTATTTTGACTTAGGACATTATCTTCAATATGTTGTTTAAATTTGGGTTATTAATTTATTTAATAAAAGAAAAAGTGACATTATAGAAACATCTTTTAATAGAATTCACAACAAAATTAACCAAAACATAGACACATCTAAATACAATATCTCTTTCGGTCATTCAAAAAGTTAGCTAAAACTAGAAAAATCAACACTATTAGCTAAGCTACAAATCAGTCTTCATTACATTTCCATCGAAATTAGCTTTTAAACTTACTTTGGGGCTAGATGGTGCTGTGTGGATTGTCCAGCATTATTTATTTATTTATTTTATTTTATTTATTTAAACTTTTTATAAGTTACTTAGATTAATCATACTATAGTCAACTAGTATAAACTTATAACAAAATTAGAAAAAAGTTTTATAAATACAAAGTTTGCAATCAACATAAGTCAGTGCTTCTCGCAAAGTCCGTTCTTACGAAGCACTATAAAATGGGGCATAGAACCTTGGTATTAAATTTTTATTCAGTATTTAAATCCAACAAATCAGCCTTATTTCTCTCCGTTACACCGGGTTTTCTTTGATATGCCTTTTTTTTCGACATCTACTTCAATCATTATTTTCTTTTTATAAGAACAGCTCTCTTTAATTGATGATTGAGATGTCTTGTAATACATACATAGTACGAGGGTTGTTTTTTAACTTTTAGATTTTTCATTCCGTTTGCGTTTCCTTCCAACTTTTACTAGTGGAATTGTTGGTAAAAAGGTTGCGTCTCTATTCTTCTGTGATGTTGATTGTACTAAAGGTACATTTTCTGTTAATCAGCTAAATTTTGGTTAAAATTTTCAAAAGGCAAATCTTAGATTTCTACATCAGATAAGTCCGCAAAATGTTGTCCAAGAGATGTGGTTCTGGCAGTGTGTAAAGAGAATCTCTGAGTCGTCACTGTCTAAAAAAAACTTTTCAGTTTAACACTAGGTATAAAAATAGAACTTAAAAACATGTAACAAAAATAAAAATGTGGGTACCTACACAAAATATAGTATTGAAAAAATCAGATGACGAAATAGGACATAGGAAGAACTGCTGGAATCTAAAACATCTGATGGTTCTTGAATAGGTCTTTCAAATTCATGCTCAAATCTATCAAACTGAGGTGCAGACGGCCCTTGAGATCTTTCAAACTCTGGTGGTAACTCATAGGAATTGGGTGGCACCTGAATAGGTAGGAATATCAAACTCAGATGGAGCATAGATTTGCTGTCTTTCACAATCTAGAAAAGTAAAATACAATAACAAATAATTTTCTTATTCAAAAACTATTATTATCAGTAGTATTATTAAGGTAGTTAATAAGCAGTACAAACAACTTTTATCAATGAAAACTCCTGACCGGGTTCTTTATTCCAGCTTTGGTCGATTGGAGTCAATACTTTTATTGCTCCTTGAACTCCCTGACAACGTCATTGTAACGAATCGTCTGCAAAAATAATAATTAAATCTTAAAATTGGCCACTGAATGTATATTTTAGTATACATAAAACGTTTTAAATACAGATAATTTTAAATTAATACAAAAATAACCTTCAAAGTTTCTGAATAATTGTCATTTTTTGACAAAAAATTTAACTTAAATCATTAATTTGTGCTTTTTTTACAGTCAATATCGTCATATTTTATAGTAATTCTTTTACTGTTCCTACTTTTTTCTGCTAAACTGACATATCACAAAATAAGTACTCAAATAATTAATAAATATTTTGATTCAAAAAAGACACATTTTACTTAGATACATTATTATAGAGACAAATTTATAAATATAAAACTAACCTTTTCACGTAGAACGTCAAAACCAGAAATATGTCGAACTTATCGCGAACACAATTGCACCACTGCTGAGTAATGACCTTCTTGCGCAAAACATATACACAAAATGAGATAGCGCAATAATGTCATATCTTCTGTCCTACTATAACCATAACCCTTAGAGAAATGTCGTTTTGCAGGAAAATAATAGATTTTTTTCTGAACTTAGCTGTATACTTAACTCGAAAATCGTGTTTTTTGAGTAATGTCGTCCTTGTTGCAAACAAGCGATTTCATCTGTCTTTCTACTGTATCGTATCGTATATAGGTAAGGTACGCAAATTTCATATTCTCTATATGATACAAAAGTTTATTCACAACTTTTTGGGATAAATTATTCAATTAGCGACGTAACTTTTTGTTTTTCATGAATAATATGCTGTCAATTTGTGAAATGAATACAATTTGAATTTGTTTTACCTACTTAGCTTTTTTTATGGAATTCTAGCATCAGCCTTAACTTGCGACCTAGGTACTTATTTAAAACTAGCTGCACTTCGCGGTTTCACCCGCGTGAAAATTTATGAAGTATACCAACGTGTGTATTTAAGGCTAGTGTTCACCAAAAGATAATTGAAAATGCGGTAGCTTCGTCGGTTAATTTTGTTTTGGAGGTATTAAAACTTCTGTCAAAAACGTCTAAATAACTGTTTAAAAATTAACCATCCTTTGGCGAAGCCGTGTCTGTAAAAATCGAATGTTACCAACAACGGGTGGGTAAATCCATTAACCCCTCAAGTATTTGCCTGCCTAGTTCATTAAACGAAATTCAATATTTATAGAATGTTCCACAATCGGTGCGATTAACCATACTAATGCGTAGGCTAAGAGTTAAGTTTGATAAAATTTAATGGACTTTACTTTTATTTAAAAAAGGTTTTTGTGTGAAAATGGTTTACCAGTGTGATAAGTTAGATTTTATTGATCGTTGAAATTAAAGTTAAGTCTAATTTCTTTGATTATTTTTACAGTCAAACCTATAAATAAACAAAACGATTTAAGTTATTTATTTATTTTGAACTACTAACAGAATATTATACATAATCTCTGCTTAGCTTGGGACTAGATGATCTTGTTGGCGTATCGTATCGACTCTACACGTGTGACAAGGCATTGGCGGTAGACTGACTCAAACTTCAAGTTTGTTTGCTGGTAGGATTGGAATCATTAGTAGTCAAAGGATAAATACTTACTTGCATTCATCCATAATTAAAATAGAAAAACTGTTTGAAACCGATATGTTTTAACTAAAACAATTTTCAAAAGTAGGTAATGGTTTTACCTACTTTTGAAAATTGTTTTATTTTGTTCTCAGCGCTGTAATTTACTAGAACCTACACATAGGTATTTGTGAAATTAAATACCTATACTATCTTCCGTAGTTTTAAAGTTTCTGTAAACATTTTTTCAAAGTATTTTCTGTTTACTTTACATTTTTATACATGTAGGTATATCCGTTCTCGAGACGTACACCCAACTTAAACTTTACTTAGCTTGGGACAAGATGATGCTGTATGTTTTGTCCAGCATTACATATTGATATATCATGGCACGATGACTTGACCGCATGACGTAAGAACACGCGTGTTTTCTCCTACAGTTAACAGCCTGTCCAGATAGGGCGCTTTACGCGCGAGTGCCCTCGCGCGTTTCAATTTATATTGCGTCCAGATGCGGCGTTTTACGCGCGCTCCTACGCGCGATTTGTATGGGAGGAACCCAGGGACAGTTATATACATGGAGCGAGACAAAGCAGTCGTGTTGTGGCTTGCATACCAAAATTGTCAAAATATGACAAAATTATCAGTCTCCATTTTTGTTCCAAATACGTCCACTCGCGTTGGAATCGCGCGCACCACTGGACGCAGCAATGGCGCCCGAGTATCTCGACTCGCGCGCAACACGCGCGAGTCGAGAGTCCAGCGCGCTGCTCGCCTTTTACGCGCAAGGAATCGCGCAGCAGCATCTGGACGGAATGTATAGCGCTCTAGTATCTGGAGAACGCGCGAGTGGTTACGCGCGAGGGCACTCGCGCGTAAAGCGCCCTATCTGGACAGGCTGTAACAGCCTGTCCAGATAGGGCGCTTTACGCGCGTAAAGCGCTGGACTCTCGACTCGCGCGTGCTACGCGCGAGTCGAAATACTCGGGCGAACAGTGGAGCGCGCGTAAAACGCCGCATCTGGACGCAATATAAATTGAAACGCGCGAGGGCACTCGCGCGTAAAGCGCGCGTAAAGCGCCCTATCTGGACAGGCTGTTAGGTAGACATTGCGTGCAGGCGATCGGTCATGGTAATACCGTGGAGCATTGCGTGAATTTAATACTTTATAAGTCTCTAGATATTGAAGGATTGAGGGAGGCCTTTTCAAGTGTTTGGATGGACGATATCGATTTGGTAAAGCGATTGGGGGCTATGGAGTTCGATAGTGTATTTTACTTAGGGACTTAGAATATAAGTAAGTAGAAGTTTTTTTAGATAGGTGTAAGTGTATCCTAACTAGTATAAATGCGAAAATTTGCATGGATGTATGTTATCCGTTCACGCAAAACCTACTGAACGAATAGAGCTAAAATGAATAGACGTTGTTTTAGCCATGGAATAATAAAATATTTTATTCTAACTTAACTCTCTCCAATAAGGATTGCTGGAAGAGAACTCTTTTTAGGGTTAAACTCGCCTGTGACATAACTTATCTAGTTTTAAGATTATCTTATCTATGTTTTTGTACATTATAGAAGAATAAAGAATAACACAGAAGCCGCGGGCAGGTAAGTACTAGTAATTACCTAATCCGATACCTATATTTATGTTAGGCTTCGGAATAGGAGACAGTGGCCAGTAAAATACTATGTAGTTTCAAAAAGTTTTACGAAGTTTTGTCTCGCTCTGTATTAAATACCTAATCATAAATGTAAAGTAACTACCCATTACGGAAGCTCTGTTTACTTTGTGATTAAATAGATTATCTGTAAAAACACCCAGCTAAAGGTATTTATGTACTTATTTCTAAAGCACTCCCTTACTCTACATTTAACGGAAAGTGTTTTAGGCCTATTTCGGTTTCACTATCTCAAGATAGCGAAAGTGTTTCGAAGAAAAAGTTGTTGATCCCCGTAACTTGTGTGTGGGCACGAATCGGGGAGCAAATGTTTAATGTCCATTACCACTTGATCCCCCGGGCTGGGGGATTAACCGCTCATTGCGGGCTTTTTTGGATCCTTTTAGACATTCAATAACAGGGGATTTGAGGAAATTGTTGTAGAGAGGTGCTTTGGGTATGGAAGTCCGCGTTTTCTTAAGAAGACAAATTTTATCCGTTTAGAATTAAACATCTGGGGTAAAAGTATCTGATCTATCTACTAAGTTTAAGAATTACAAGTAATCTACGGTCTACTTAACATATTCGCGTCGTCCACATAAAAGTCGTAATGCTATTTAAATTACCAATTTAAAAAAAAACTACATTTATTTATTCCATGGAATAGAAAATCTCATCTCGAGAGCTATGTAGGAAACTAGGGTTATTGCCCAAGACTTTATTTGACGTCATGCATCGATGGATGAAGCTCGTCACGAGAAAACACCCTCGCAACGACGAGCAAAAAGATTATGGCGGTAAAAGTTTTCACTATTGAATCAAATCTTCATGCAAATTGCACAATTTGCTGTGGGGAAGGAAAGCATCCCGCCAATTTTTGTTTGCGGAAAATCAGACCTCAGACTTCATAGACAAAGGCAACATAAAAACTTTTTTAATATCGAAAGAGTTGGACCAACCTCCTGTTTATTTGAATTTCGAACGGAATACTTGTTCAAACTTGGCAGCTTGGGCGGGAAGTGAAAAATATTGGACGATCATAATAAAATTTAACGATACTCTCATGCAATATTATGATTCTTACTAACTTAACATAGAAGGACTATCTATTTTTCTCAATATTTAAGTCTTTCAGATTTGAGACAGATTTTTTTTGACTGAAATGGTCATATGAAATTTAATATTCAGGTATTAGGTATGTATAGGGTGTCCGTGATGGTAGCGTACCCATAATCGAATACACGATTGTTGTTATGCCTAATAAATACTGTATAAACAATGCATAATTAATGCAAAACTAGAATAAATAGTGCCTCTCTGGTTTCGAAAATAATGACCATTCTTAGTGGGTACGCTAGCATAACGATCAAGCTAGCGTACACATGACCGTACTCAAAAACGACTCATGTTACAGAAACGAAATTTACACAAATAATACGCTACAAATACTGCCACAGCTATGCAAAATTTCATAATGATCGCTTCTAAAGGAACGGAGATAATAAACAAGACTTTCAAAAACATTCCGAGCTAGCGTTATGGCAGCGTACACATTAAAAAACCTAATAGATCTTATAGAAAATGAACTTTACTGATTATAAATGATATATGTATAAATAGTGCGTGAAATACTCCCTCTGCCAGTAGTCATTCTTTATAAAAATTCTTAGTGAAACAACGTAAAAAGTCCATGTGAACTTCTAGGAACAAATGCATTGTGGTACAGTCGCACACACAACAAATATTTTAAAATGGAAATTATACACCGTACAATGTATATACTAAATATAAGTAGTTTTGTTACTTTCATGAGTAGGCATTGCTTCTGAATGATGCTACCTACGTGCTTGAAGGGTCCATCCTATAGGTGCTGCAAGCTTGTCGTAGTAGGAAGTATTTCTGTTAACTGAATGCACATGAATTCAATGAAAAGAAATACTTGATTTTCAATATCGTGCTAAAGTTTTAACAAATTATTTACCACTACAAATCAGTGCTTCTGGTGTCATTCGATCATTCACAATGATCGATATCAATCATGACCTAGTATGAAGATGATCCGGATCATAAGACCCGTTCATTTGAATGATTGATTTTGCCGGCGGCCTATCATCGCCTCACTTCGAGTTTTAGTTTAATGCCAGAAACATACTTGCGTGTCGCGGTGTGTCGGGGCGCGCCAGAAGCATATCGGTTTCATACATTTAGTGGGTGATTTTACGAAAACTCGTTTTTTGTCTGACTTCTGTGGCACATTTTTTTTTGTTGAAATTGCACATCATGATAGATATTATAAATTAAGATTTAATTCTGAATTTTTTGGTAGTGAAGGGAACTTTATTGGCTTCATGGTTACGGAGTTATTCAATTTTAAAAATATGGTGTCCACGGAAATCTGAATTTATATCACCAAAATCAAATATGGGTTGGTTTATCAATAAAAATATGTGTTTTCGGTAGTAAGTAGATTATTAAGCTTCTTAAAACTAAGGACCAATTATTTGACGTTTGTTGTTTTAATCAGTTTTTACAAAAACACCTTTAAATCATTACTGTAAATACAAGTAACTTTTTACAAAAATCACACTAAAAATGTTTATCTTTGTATTACAAATATTTTAATTATTCATTTTTCACCTCCTGGATGCTCTCCATCATCTTGGACACCTCCTGGATGCTCTCCATCATTCTGGACACCTCCTGGATGCTCTCCATCATCCTGGATGCTCTCCATCATCCTCTGGATGCTCTCCATCATCCTCTGGATGCTCTCCATCATCCTCTGGATGCTCTCCATCATCCTCTGGATGCTCTCCATCATCCTCTGGATGCTCTCCATCATCCTCTGGATGCTCTCCATCATCCTCTGGATGCTCTCCATCATCCTCTGGATGCTCTCCATCATCCTGTGGATGCTCTCCATCATCCTCTGGATGCTCTCCATCATCCTCTGGATGCTCTCCATCATCCTCTGGATGCTCTCCATCATCCTCTGGATGCTCTCCATCATCCTCTAGACACCTCCTGGATGCTCTCCATCATCCTATGGACACCTTCTGGATGCTCTCCATCATCCTCTGGACACCTCCTGGATGCTCTCCATCATCCTCTGGATGCTCTCCATCATCCTCTGGACACCTCCTGGATGCTCTCCATCATCCTCTGGACACCTCCTGGATGCTCTCCATCATCCTCTGGACACCTCCTGGATGCTCTCCATCATCCTCTGGACACCTCCTGGATGCTCTCCATCATCCTCTGGACACCTCCTGGATGCTCTCCATCATCCTCTGGACACCTCCTGGATGCTCTCCATCATCCTCTGGACACCTCTTGGATGCTCTCCATCATCCTCTGGACACCTCTTGGATGCTCTCCATCATCCTCTGGACACCTCCTGGATGCTCTCCATCATCCTCTGGACACCTCCTGGATGCTCTCCATCATCCTCTGGACACCTCCTGGATGCTCTCCATCATCCTCTGGATGCTCTCCATCATCCTCTGGATGCTCTCCATCATCCTCTGGATGCTCTCCATCATCATCTGGATGCTCTCCATCATCCTCTGGATGCTCTCCATCATCCTGTGGATGCTCTCCATCATCCTCTGGATGCTCTCCATCATCCTCTGGATGCTCTCCATCATCCTCTGGATGCTCTCCATCATCCTTTGGATGCTCTCCATCATCCTCTGGATGCTCTCCATCATCCTCTGGACACCTCCTGGATGCTCTCCATCATCCTATGGACACCTTCTGGATGCTCTCCATCATCCTCTGGACACCTCCTGGATGCTCTCCATCATCCTCTGGATGCTCTCCATCATCCTCTGGACACCTCCTGGATGCTCTCCATCATCCTCTGGACACCTCCTGGATGCTCTCCATCATCCTCTGGACACCTCCTGGATGCTCTCCATCATCCTCTGGACACCTCCTGGATGCTCTCCATCATCCTCTGGACACCTCCTGGATGCTCTCCATCATCCTCTGGACACCTCCTGGATGCTCTCCATCATCCTCTGGACACCTCTTGGATGCTCTCCATCATCCTCTGGACACCTCCTGGATGCTCTCCATCATCCTCTGGACACCTCCTGGATGCTCTCCATCATCCTCTGGACACCTCCTGGATGCTCTCCATCATCCTCTGGACACCTCCTGGATGCTCTCCATCATCCTCTGGACACCTCCTGGATGCTCTCCATCATCCTCTGGATGCTCTCCATCATCCTCTGGATGCTCTCCATCATCCTCTGGATGCTCTCCATCATCCTCTGGATGCTCTCCATCATCCTCTGGATGCTCTCCATCATCCTCTGGATGCTCTCCATCATCCTCTGGACACCTCCTGGATGCTCTCCATCATCCTCTGGACACCTCCCGGATGCTCTCCATCATCCTCTGGACACCTCCTGGATGCTCTCCATCATCCTCTGGATACCTCCTGGATGCTCTCCATCATCCTCTGGACACCTCCTGGATGCTCTCCATCATCCTCTGGACACCTCCTGGATGCTCTCCATCATCCTCTGGATGCTCTCCATCATCCTCTGGACACCTCCTGGATGCTCTCCATCATCCTCTGGATGCTCTCCATCATCCTCTGGATGCTCTCCATCATCCTCTGGATGCTCTCCATCATCCTCTGGATGCTCTCCATCATCCTCTGGACACCTCCTGGATGCTCTCCATCATCCTCTGGACACCTCCTGGATGCTCTCCATCATCCTCTGGACACCTCCTGGATACTCTCCATCATCCTCTGGACACCTCCTGGATGCTCTCCATCATCCTCTGGACACCTCCTGGATGCTCTAGACACCTCCTGAGACACCTCCTGAGATTAAAAAGACAGACCTACTAGCTATAATAATTTAAATGATAAAAAAGCTTCGGACGAGTTTTGCTCCAACTCGAAAACTAACAACCTAACTAGGTAAAGGTTTCTTGTTTGCTTCAGTACTTCAACTTTTAAAAAGTGAAGTGAACAAAAATGAAAGTGAGCGCTTTATTACCTAATTTTAATATATTTGTTATTCATTAATATTGGTACTTAGTATAAAAAATTCAAACAGAGAAAACGAAATTAAAAAAACTGAAACCCGAAAAATAGCTTAGAACTTGAAATTGTTATTCAAAATTCCACCCAAACTTTCACATAATTTAATTATGATTATTGTAAGTTATTACTAAACTTGATTAGGTACTCTTCAACACCCCAGGCAAGGGCCTTGTAAAACAAAATTATTTCATAGAAATAAAGTAGATGCCTAGTAACACCTTTTCAATTTACAGGATCGCTCTCAAGATTAAAAAGCAATCTTCCAAGCTTGAACTTCCACTATAATTTTCCAAGAACACCGTTACTTAACTAAATTAAGGCATAAAATAATTAAACTAACTTCAAACCTAAAAGTTAGCAAACAAAGCGTCCAAGACGGTCTCCTTAGAATCTAATATATCATTTTCGCGAATTTATATAAGTTTAAGTTAACTTTCATAAGTTTGAAATTCTGAAACTCTGCTGCATGAGGCTGGACGTAATTTAAGATAACTTAAGATTTAGATAGGGTTAAGTGAGGCTAAGTCGAAGTTAAATGCTAAGTTAGGGTCTTAAGCGGTGAATCAGAGTTTTCTGAAGATGGAAGTTTGATTTTAAGTTTGGCAAGTTTTTGCTTTAAATTTTATATCCAAGTATTTTATTAGTAAAAGATAGATCGCCAGTTTGAGCGATTTTTTATTTTTATTGAACATGGTTGGGCGTTTAGTCACTATCTCACTTACGTAGGTGAAGATGTGGCCTAAGGTGTGGTATAGGTTGTTTGGAAGAAATAACGTTAAGCAATAAGGCTGCCTGTTTTTTGTTTTTTGTTTGATAAGAAACAAGTGAATGGAATGACAGAATGGACCACAGTGGCACAAAACAGAGAAGTGTGGAAGGAAGGAAGGGAGGCCTTTGCTCAGAAGTGGGACAGTACAGGCTTATAAAAAAAAAAAAAAAAACAAGGCTCACCCCAATAAGACGTACCTATCTACAAGGGTATGCATTGAATTATATTACCTATTTATTTGTTTATTTTTTTATACTTATAAAAACCACATTATTTAGAGGTTCACAAGCGTGCCGACACAGATATTCTGTAGTGTACGGCCGTGGTGTGATCGTCTAACAATTATTTATGTGTATACCGAGAGTTGTTTAGGCTTTTCCAACGAAAAGTTACGACGTTGGAGAGATCAGCTTGTGTCTGTAAATTCGTTATGTTATATACATATAAACAAAAAACTTGTGTATCAGCTGTTTATGAACAATAAATGTATAAAATCTACCCATTGGCGTTTCAACTCAAACCCTTCTTCATCTGACGGAAGTGCCATGAACCCTAAATACTAAAATATTTTTCTAGATCTTGCTTTATACTCTGAATACTTCTTACACATCTTCTCTAGCGAGAAACGCTTGCTTCTATCAGAGTCAAAAACACGCTAGAAATCTCTTTACACTGATTTAATAAGTTCATAAAGCTGGCTTACCGGGCTATTTCCACGTTAATTCAACTCAAAACTCGCTGTATCAAATTCAAGTTGTTTATCCGTCGGACGTCCGGTGACCGCTAGGTTGGTTACCAACCGGAACGTTGCTAATAAATTAAAAACGGTGCGGATCTGTTGCTGTCAACTAAGTTTTATCTGCGACTGTACCGCGCTGGTGGAAAGTAAGGTATTATTTTATTATGTTTACCGTTGCTTTAAATTTTTTGAGGTTCTTCCTTTACTTTTTACATCGCCTCTCCTATAACTCTAAGGTTTGGAAGGAAACTCTTTTAAGGGTAAAGCTCGCCTATGTACATATACAGTAGAACGCCGATTATCCGAACTCCGATTAACCGAATCGCCAATTATCCGAATCGGTCCTAAGCGTAATATGAAAAATTAAAACCAAGTAGTAAGTAATGTACGGCGCGGTGCTAATGCTCTCTTTCTCTAGTGCACTACTTACATAATGTAGAACTGTGTTTGTTAAACTTAATACAGTTTGTTCTATGTGTGACAGTTCGTTTTTATGGCCGATTATCCGAATTTTCGATTATCCGAATTGACCACGGTCCCAATTAATTCGGATAATCGGCGTTCTACTGTACCTACTAGGCTCAGCGAGCTATGGAAAGAGCTATCCGCGGAGTTTCTCTGAAGGATAGGATTCGTAATGAATACATCCCACAGAGAACCAAAGTTATCGACATAGCTCAAAAAATTTGCAGGCTGAAGTGGCAATGGGCCGGCCATATCTCGCGAAGAATCGATAACCGTTGGGGTAAACGTGTTTTTGAGTGGAGACCGCGAATTGGCAAACGTAGTGTAGGACGCCCTCCGGTTAGGTGGGATGACGATCTGCGAAAGGCTGCTGGCAGATGCTGGATGCGTCAAGCTGAAGACAGGGCGCTATGGCGCTCATTAGGAGAGGCCTATGTCCAGCAGTGGACTTATATGGGCTGATGATGATATACATGTCCTATTTTATGAGTTCATGCTCTGTATTTATGTGTGTACAATATAGAATTACAGAATTAAGTATGGAGAGCTCTATCTCGTCAGTCCATTGCATTTGAAATATCAACGAAACATTTGACGTTGGCCTTTAAGAAAATGTACCAAAGAAAGCTTTAAAAACCTCTTGACTTTACTTATTAAATCTGTGAAAAGGACTGTGCTCTTGTGCGGTCCTTTTAGTCTTAATAGGTCTCTGAGGTCACAGGTGTTTCGTATTTTTTCCTAAAATAGGGAGATGTTTATTTTTACCCTGAAAATAGGGAACCTTTAGATATTAAGGAGCAATTTATCCCCTCAAGTGTCTCAGATTGATTGATCGATAGTCATGGGGTATATTGAGTTATTTTGGTCTCGATATTTTTTTAATATTCGAGCGTAGAATTTTATTCTTACAGGAGTGTTTACTTAACACAAAAAAGTTACAATGTACCTATGTCAACCCACTCATACGATTTTATTAAACTGAAATAAAATCCGTAGAGGTATCTGGGATAGCTTTTCATTGTAATAAATGAAAGTTATTTAAATTCCCTATAGTGGACATTTTGTGTAGAGCTTTTTAATATTTTATCAATACGAAACACTGAATGGAATGGTAACCCATCATTTATTTAACGATCTGCATAACCATTAAAAATCCCATTATTGCAGAGTGGTCAGGAATATCCGGCGCTTTATGCTGTAGAAGTGATGTCACTACAAAAAAAAAATGTGAGGCAATTCACGACTCCATTCAGGCGTGACTTTTAGTCACCATAAATCATGCATACGTAAATTCACCCATGCCACCTAGTCTATATTTTGAGATTGTTAAAATTAAAAACCTTAGTTACAAAAATTCTCGATAAATTATTCGGTATAGTCTATCTATGAAATTGCTTTTATTATGTTTCTATTGTAAATAGCATGTGGAATAAATAGGCATCAAGTTTAAAAATACCTATATACCAACAAATAATAAATCATATCTCTAAGTTTTTAAGTGTCTTAAATGGGCTAAAAACCAATAAAAATATTGAAAGCCTTTTATTCCGTATCCATAGGTCTCAACAAAATAAAATCAAAAGAGGCGCTTGTTTAACAAGAGCCATCTCTTTACTAAAGCACTTGGTGCGTGCCCATACATAAATACCTATTATTGTACCTACGTTGTACTAACACAGCACCACCGATTGGTTTCATTAAGCAGGCTGGGACTAAATGTCCCACAATGGTCTACCAATGGGTCGACCGCGTGGACTCGGCAGGTTAAGTGCATAAAATAATGGCCATTGTCTCTCTGAGTTTAAAATTATTGTGGTAAAACAATTACCTAAAATTCCCTTTCTAAAATGCTATTATAATAACTTAAAATAGTGGATAAAAAGTTTTATAATTATTTATTTAGAACACACTAATATATTCGACCTCCATTTTAATGCTATACAACCTCCTTACGCAAAAAATAGTCGTAATAAAACTCCTCGGCAAAGAATACTTGATATACAAACTCCTTGTGCAAATACTTCTCGAGCTTCGATTACAAGCGAGGGAGCTGATCCGCTTGTACTCCAAAGATCCATCGAAGGTAGAGATAAGATCGCCAATTGTAACTAAGTAATTTTACTGTATTCTTATTTTTAGTGTGCAATAAAGTATTTTCAATCTACATTAAAGCACAAAGATCAGAAATCGTCAACTTACGTACATGTCACTCCGCGAAGCCTGTAAAGATCCCATGAAGATTCTGAGCTTTTAGACGGATTTAGGCTTCAATTATAAGCGTTATCTTGCTAGGATTCAATGCTAGCAAGATAACGCTTATGGGACACATAACCTAGCCTTCCCATCGTTAGCTGTAAGCGTATTTCTCAAATATAAGTTTCTGTTTTGCATAAACGGTGAACCTAACGATGTCTTTTGGCTTCAGTGCAGCCACCGGCACTAACGGGCGTACTTTTTGTAATCTTTCTCAAGTGACGTCCTACGAGGATCAGAGTAGTATTTTCTCGAGATTTCAAAGATTTTACATACTTTGGTATGTTATTATTTTACATCCAGACGCATTTTCATGACATCTTAACAGTTTTCTCTTTTATAAGTATAGATTGTAGAAATTGTACGTGCTCATTATATTTCGTACCTACCTACATGTTTAGTGTTTAGTTCTTAGCAAAAAAGTTCCTCGCATACACACCGCCGATGCTACAAATTGTAACTGTAAAATAAACAGATAAATTGTTGATAAATTAACAAATCGCTTGTTCCTTTCTTCCTATACATAATGCGGTAAAATATTACCTACCGATTTCAACGAAAAAGCGTCGGTCAAAGTCGAGAAACTTTTTCTTAGTTATGGAAGGCAAGTCTTCACCTTACTCAAGATATCAAACTTACAAAGATACATTACCAATACAGTTCTTCAGAGCCATACATCAAAACCCGCGTATTCCCTTGCCCAGTACACTCGGAACATGTAGCATCGCTCGCCAACATCTGTTTTCAAAGTTTGACCGCCATAAATCTAATTCCCTTGGGACGGAGCCTGTGATCTTACTGTGAATGTGCTGTAAGCATTTTGTGGTGGGAGCAAAGCCGGAAAATAGGGTAAAGAGTTCCTACAACTGATTACTTTTTAGCATCCACTCGATAAAGATAGGTACTTCAGGACCTTTCTGTAGTCCTGAGGAATGCTAGTGAGAAGGCCTCGACTATGTGACATTCGATTAATGATAGTAAGCGTTGTGTAGTGGTGACAAAACCGGAAAATAAAGTAAGGGTACCTACAACTGAGTACTTGGTATCCACTACCCGATAAAGACTCTTCAGGTCTTTTCTGTAGTTCTGAGAAAGGCTGGTTAGAAGGCCTAGACAACGTGACATTCGATTAATGATAACGATGGTATAAAATCCAAAAAATAGACTTAAACTTTTAATTACTTACGTGTTTCCTAACGTAGTGGTTGGCCTCAGTATGAAAATCATGCTTTTAAAAATGTTGAAGCCATAGTTTCTAAAAACCTTTTCCGACTAAAGCTTATCTTTTCACAGCACTAACTGTAAAGTATTGTCGAAGTCAGGGTACACCTATGAGGTAACATTTAGCCTTATTTGTAGAGGTGAACTGATTTGTAACTAGGGACCTGAGTTCTGAGGTTCTGACCTTAAGGGCTAAATGCGACTGTTATCGACTATTTGGCCCTTTTACTTTGTTAAGAAAAGCTATGTAGCTTGACAATTGGCTACATTGCATTTCATTTTTAGCTCTAGCATTGTATTGTCTCTGCGTAAAGAGTAAAAGCCGATTCACACATCACATTTTGTACAATATTGAAAAATCACTGATGAATTTCACTGATTTGTGTGAATCATTCTTTAATTCTAGAGATATAATGTATATAAAGAACTATTCATACATTATATCTATAGATAAAATAATGTAATAATGTATTTAGCATTTAATAATTTATTTAGTTTTTAATATAGGTGTGTAGTTATACTTTAGTCTTTAAACCTACTTTAGCGCAAAGAACACCTTGTACATACTATCTATTTAAAGTTTTTGGTTGTAAAAATCTGTCTTTAGCAATAAGACCGCCAATTGTCATGGTAATGGTGCTGTCTGAAAGCCATCAGAACGCTCATACACTTTTTTTTATTCGTGCATCATTTCGTTGACAAAACATTGTATCCACCTACATCACTTAAACCTCAGTTGATTTATTACGGTCGAAAACCCAAATATTACAAGGACATTCATCTCGGTCGTTACTTTAAAATTTGCTGGAGCGAAACCATAAATATTTCTCATGAATGCCATCTTAACCGTCCCGGCATCATCGGAAACTATAAGGAAGTTACGAGCGGGATGTTAGATATTTTAAAGCTGCACACTCCACTGGGTTTAAGAGGGCATGTCGGATGAAGAGGAAACTTTAAATGCAATAGATACTAAAGCTATATTAGAGGTTAAGGCGCTCACAGCGGCTAAAAATGCGGCAGAAAAACCAGGAGAGTTGACAAGGGCTACCTCATAGATGGCGCATGTCTACCGTTAATGAGTATATTAGTTTTTATAAGATCGCGTTGCTGGTACCTGCGTAGGTAGGTAATAATGCTTTACTATGGGTAACTTTACCCTGTTTTGTACCTGATGTAACGACCTCCCCAAGTTCCTAGGTAATGCATAAGTAAATTAATAATATGTATGGTTAGGCATACCTATACTACATTTCATCTTTATCATTGTAAAATATAATACTATAATCGCGAAGAAACGACAACCGTTGGGGTGAACGTGTTCTTGAGTGGAGACCGCGACGTAGCAAACGTAGTGTAGGACGCCCTCCGGCAAAGTGGGATGATGATCTGCGAAAGACTGCTGGCAGATGCTGGATGCGTCAAGCTGAAGACAGGGCACTATGGCGCTCATTAGGGGAGGCCTATGTCCGGCAGTGGACTAATATAGGCTGATGTCTTTCGCAGTCTTTCGCAGATCGTCATCCCATTTTCCCATTTTTCAGATTGCTACGTCGCGGTCTCCACTCAAGAACACGTTTACCCCAACGGTTCAGCATCTATCAGCAGTGTTTCATATATCAGCCTATGTATGCATTTTATAAATTCATTTCGAATATCACTTAGGGTCATACTACACGGGCGGTTCTCCCGTCGCGGGTATCCGCTCGACAAAGCTGCCGTAGACCATCAAACAACAAGGGATACGCGGGGATAATAAACCCGCGCAGAATGACGTATAGCGCGAAAGCGTCCATGTAGTAAGAACCGGTTATCAGCGGTGGTTTGAAGCTACTTGCGGCGCTCGTATTGCTCCCGCCTAGCTGTGAACCGCGAAGGAAAATCATATCTTTCATATTAAAATGTGATTAGTGCGGTCCAGAAGCGTATTCCCGCAGCGGGAGAACTTCCCGTGTGGTATGAACCTTAGAAATCCGCTGTCAGTTTAAAATGCTGAGATTTTGACAATTAGGGGAGAACAGGGCAACAGGAGCCTACTCCAGGAAAGTTTTAATAAAAATTTGACAAACTTGTCAAAATTCTTCCTATTATTATTATCAATTTCATATATTTGTATAGAATACCTATAGTTAAAATACGGGACTGGCATACAAGAGTCTCGAAATATGAAGAATTAAAAAAAAACTTTTCTTGATTATAAAATAGTACTCAACTATAGATATGTATTAAGGTACAATTTACAGTTTAACAAGTCAGTCGCTCCTTTTGCCTGTCAATTGCATTGAATGAGTGCCCATTTAATGCTAGAGAAAATATAATTAATTTTATATCAAAAAATTGCAAAACTCTAACAGTAACACCAAACATAACATTTTTACAATCAAAATTAATCAATTAATTTTGCAAACAAAATGGAGAAAATAAATATAAAATTATTGATGGAAAACAAAAGATCTAGACTTTATGGATCCAAACAAAATGTACAAAATATCTCTCGAATCTGGACTATCACTGCCAGAACACTTTTTCATCATCGGTACCACGTATCTCTACTTGTTTCAGTTTATAAAAAAAATGCACATAAATTTATCTTCTTCAAAATATTAGCTAGGCTACCATCAATTCAATTTTACCTTATCACTCATTGCCCGACCGCTTTCGACCTACGTTCCCCTAATGCCCGTCATTCTTTAGCATAGAGCCTATGCTAAAGAATGACGTAGCTCGGTCACTAGAGTGGATTCGAGTTCAAATTTAAGATTTTACAGAATGAGTCTACCTGCAGATATAGATAAAGAAATAAAATAAGGAAATAAACAACTTTATTCACAACGAAAATTACAATAAAGGAATAGAAAAAATTACAACTAGTATGATAATATACAATTGAAACCATTGAGCTAACTGCAGACGATTGCAAACAGTCTAAAGGAAACCTCATTTGCCATTTAGGTAAAATCAGGTAAAATAAAACATATTGCGAAATATAAGAAATAGGAGGTATAATCCCGTGATCCCAGGATTCTCTATTTTTAATAATGAGAAAAAATTACTCAAAATTCAAATTCGTTTATTCCTTATTTTCAAATTCGATCAAAGCTAACTGTCTGCTGTAAAATAAAAATGCGAATGCGAAATATGAATGTTAAGTTCCATTAATTGGTTCTGTAGTTTGAACACTGTCAGTTTTGGTAGGTATATCTGCCGGTGTGAAATATTATATTATTCATTTAATTTATAAAAAAATAATATCTCGTGATTAGAGCATTATTCAAAATTCTTTACCCATGTTTTAACAAAAATGCTCTTATATTCTGCAGTGGGTAACTAGTTGCCGAATAACTTACAAGACGCTACCTTTGACAATGTTTAAGAATAAACTAAATAAAATTTTGACATCTAAATGCTATTATAATATAAATTGACATTAACTAACTGAATAACTAATAGAAACCTTTTTATTCTAAATTTTAATTTTATGTTAAGTTCATGTTGACTTGATGTTTATATTTTTAATTTTTATCTCTTTTTATTTCCAATCTTTTATTTGTTATTAAATTTTGGGTTTTAGTCCTAAAAAACCTAAATTTGCATGCCCTATGACTAAGGCAAAACATGTATGGTACTAACTATTTTCTAACCACCACCTTTGTGACCCTTGTTTGCAAATAAATGATTGTATTTGTATTTGGGTACTGATAATTTTATGAACTAAAGTCAGTTTGAACTAAAGGCAACAATAGTTATATTACACTCATTATGTTGTTGCTCAGAATAATGCGGATACTTTGTTTTGAGTGTGTGAAACTGGCATCGCTCAATAAAGCATTAAAAACCATAAGGCACAAACACAAAACACTGATATAACCCTAAAAATTTCATACCTATTAATTTTTACAAATCATCACTACATTGTATAAAACAAAGTCGCTTTTTCTGTCCCTATTTCCCTTTGACTGCTTAAATATTTAAAACTACGCAACTGATTTTGATGCGGTTATTTTAAGAGATAGAGTGATTCAAAAGGAAAGTTTATACGTATAATAAAACCGTGCGAAGCCGGGCGGGTCGCTAGTAAGTAAGAGATAAAGCTCCAACTAACATACCTTATACCGCGAAGGTATGAATAAATCCGAAATGCTACAAGATGATGGAATGGATAAAGTTTAGTTATTTCGGTACTGTTCTAAATGCTAAAATGATTTTCCCGAAAGATCCGAAATTTTCCGAGAAATTATTTACAATAACCAGGTTTTGAAATCATCCAGAAATTTCGGGAAATCCTGGGAAATTTAGAACCTGGAATCCACGGGACCAAATCCTAATTTATAGATTTCCATCAAAATACCTATTTGTTTGTGCCATCTCTATTATGTTCCAGTTCCACTCTACGCAAAACGATATGATATCTCTGGATGCTAAATGAAATTTAGTTCTGATAATTTGTGTAGCGTACTGGTATTCTATATTCAAAAATTTGATTTTCCTAAATCCTAGTTGTCAATCGAAATGAAATATCGAGTAATAGTCAATCTGTCAGGGAACGTTAGCTAAGAGCTTGTCCAGATGGAGCGTTCCTACGCGAGTGCTCTCGCGTTTAAACATTCGCGCGTTCTCCAGATACTAGAGCACTTTAACTACATCCCGTCCAGATGCTGGTGCGCGATTCCTCGTCTATATAGTGGAACGCGCAATGCGAGTGGACGTATTTCGATCGAAATTGGAGAAAGATATCTTCGTTACCGTACTTTTTATAGACAAAATTGAAAAAAGAGTAGCAATATGGGAAAATTGAATCAATCAGAGATAATTCAATAGAACCATGAAACGTTAAGAAGAATTAGTAGAATTGGATGTATGTTACATCTTTGAAGTTCTTTTTGCTTCCGACGTTTCCAGAACTATTTTATTTGGTTCCATGTTTTTATCTGTCTCCGAGTCCCCCTAACGTAACGCGCATAGGAGCGCACGTAAAACGCGCCATCTGGACAGGCTCTATTCGAATATTCACGATAAATATTACGTATGGATTGTCATTGAAGTCTGAGACGACATCAAGCACACGTCCAGCCTTGACAGCGGTCACGGTGGTACTGAGGCATGGGCGGCGGGCTCAGCGCCTGCTGTTAATCGAATAAATTAATATTTAACTTTATTGAGAATCTTCATCAAAAGACTAAGCTAACCAGATTCTAGATAAAAATGTTACCTAACTTTAACAATAACTCCCTAGTTGATGTTTATCGTAGCTATCAATATATTTTTATATTAAATTCTGAAACGTGCCATTTTGAAAACATATATTTATTGAGAAAAGTTTCTGCTGTTATGTTTTCAGCTTAGCTGTTAATCTATGTATGAACGTGAAGTAATATGTATTTATAAATTTGAAATGTAACTTGCTCAGAAACATTTCCTATTTCTACTTAAAAATGACCAATTGTCGACATACAGGGCCTGCAGTTTGTTAGGTTTGGTTTGAGCATCGTGCATAATGTACAACTTTGGCCAAGTAGGACAAAGCAAATACATAATATGTATTTGCTTTGTCCTAAACAAATACATAATATATATTTGCTTTGTCCTACATGTTTTCTTCCAGAGCTAGAAAATTTCAGCTCGATCAGTTTAGTAGATTTTGCGTGAAAGAGTAACAATCATCTATACATACAAACTCCCTCTATATTTAAAATTATATTTCTTATATTTTAAATTAAAATTAGTAATGATACGGATTCACAAGCGAAGACAAGCTCTGCTTTACTTGGATAACTTTGATTGAACTTACTTATCTGTCGGATTAAACCGAAACGACGAAACCATATTCGTTATCAAAATGCGGGAAGAAGTCATGTCCTTCAAAGAAATTCCAAAAAAATGAAATTCCTGACAGTCAACGTCTCATACACTTTGACAATTTAACATTCTCAAAGTCTCTAAGCGGTCTCTTTCCAGCTAGAGACTAGTATATTCAAGACTCCCAGACTTTTAAATTCCAACTCACTATTTAAAGTTTGCTTGAGTGGAGCAATAGAATTTGCTAAGCTTTGAACTTTAAAAGAGGGGGCAAAGTTGGCTTTTGAGTCTCCTTGGACTAGATTTCAATCAGCTTTTATCAGAGCTCTAATACTTATAAAGCCAGAGGAGGTACCCAATTGAATTTGGTATAATTGACTTACTAATTAACTAAGTAAGCTGGGCCTTGTAATTTTTTTTTAAATTAATTAATAAGATTATGGGTCAATTGAGTTGGCTTTTAGTTCCTTTATGATCCATTTTGATAGCGTAGATCGACGTAGATCGAGCGTAGACTGACTCATCTTTTCCTTGTGTCCTATCATTTATTTCCTTTAACAACTCGTCTTGATAGAACGGTGATTGAAATGTACGTTTTAGTAGAATCACTAGTTCGCCCCAGTTACAAACATGATCTTTGTTGGCTCTATACCATATAAGTGCATCCCCTTGAAAGAAATCAATGGCACATCGCCATAGATCATCCTCGGTGGCATTCCGCGCGTCCTTAAGTTCATCAACGCGTTCTATAAAAGCATTAACACTGTAACTGTCATCTCCTGAAAATTTAACTCCCCACTGGCTAATGGGCACTAGCTTTCTCTTGATTCCGAAATCCTCAACGACTGTAGATGCCCTAAACAGCCTGGCCTGTTTTCTATCCGAATTGTGTTCGCTTGCCGCATTTTCTATATTGTCTATTATTTTATTACCTATTTCCCCTAAAGTTTCTTGAAGAATTTTTTTGTCTGCCACAGTAAGATTTCCCTCATCTGAGACCTCATCCTGTTCTTCTAATGTAGCCATTAAATTTTCTACTTTTTCTTTTAAATCTGACTGTCTTTTCTCCTCTTCTTCTGTTTTCGAAACAATAAAATTCAATCTGTTACTTACATGGAGCAGTCTAGATATAAGTCTTCTAAATAAATTCCTATCTGGTTTCTCTGAGATTTCTCCACAGTAATGCGACAAATTATTAATTTTCGTAGCACATAAATCCAATTCTGAAGAAGGATTCTCAAAACTTCGGCGTGGAGCTGAAACTTTGTAAGGTATTTCCCCAGTTTGTTCAGTGTCCATTAACTCTTTTAGTAATTTCTTTAAAACTGATACGACGCTCTTAATGTAAACGCCGCGGCAAGCAAGTTCAAACTCCAGCTCATCTTTTAATAATAAGTTTGGATCCATTTTTACTAAGAGTACCTAGATATAACTGTGATTTCCAATGCCTTTACACTTTTGTTTTATTAATATTGAATTAACCGATATAACTAGTTATGTCTTAAACCTTAATCATCTACACTAACTTCTAAACAACTTAAACTTTGAATGTTAGCTAGAATCTAATTTATTTTCATAAGTTTTAAGTTAAGTAGTTAGGTATTACTTTATTTTTAGGTACTTATGTAATAACGATATCTATTTACAAGGAAGAAGGTGTTTTATCACGATAAGTTAATAAACAACAATTTTATCCAAAGCGAACCTTTTAAAAACAACGAAACAACAAAATAATCTGCGCACCAAAAGGTGAGCGCGTTACTAACAACTAAATTACAACTTTAACCGAAGCGAAATATTTCAAAAGCGCAAACAAATAACGGTAAGTACCTACCTACGTACCAAAAGAAAAACGCATCTACCAACTAAAATTATTGTACTATTTTACCAAATAAAAAAATATATGCAAAACAGTAAAGCTACATAACAAACTTAACCTACACTTATTTACACTTTCACTTATTAACTAATGATGATATTCTATGCATATATGCTAACTTCTAAATTGCATATAATCTTCTTCATCAATTGCGTTACATAGAATCAACTGCGTAATTGTCGAAATAAGACAATAGACCATAAAGTTCTTCAAAAAATTTCATCAACCTTTAGTTAGGCACGTATTTTAACGTTGGGCGCCATTTGTTACGTGTCAGGTTGAGAAAAAGAGATTTAGGTAGATATTAATCAATTTATTAACTATAAAGAGGGCGCCAGGAGGGTTTTACAAGATGAGACGATGGAACCCTGCCAAACCAAGAGGGAACCGGCTTATCAGCGGTATGTGTGTGAGACTTAGGTATCCAGGTTTAAATATTCTATCTACACTAGGATTTCGATACTGAGAGGAATATTGTTCCGTAGTTAGATAGGTGTCCGTAAATTACAGGGCGTTTCCAAAGGCTACAACAAAACAAAATAATGTTAACCACTTACTTGATCAAATCCATAAACAAACGGGCATAATTGCGCGTAACACTATTACAGACACTCACCCCTACAGGAACTTAATACACTTGGATCATTAACCTGAATATTTCAGGACTAAACACAAAAATAAAATAGCAACAACTGCTCAGAGCAGTGGCGTCTTTCAAAATGGCTGACGGTCAAGTCCTAATTCTATTTTATAATAAATCAACAATGCACCGGCCTACCTACACTATGTTTTCGCTAGACATTGGAATACAATGCGAACTCCAGCCAAATAATTTTAAAGATGAAAAAAGTAACGCGTTGTCGTAGAGATTTGAACTTGCATCCGCTCGCACCTAAGGCGGACCTGATACACCTAAGCCACTGTGCAGTTATTAGAGACAACGAATATAAGCTTGAGCTCTAACATCATTGGGTGACGTCACATGAAATGTTCATTACAAAATAAATAATGCTGGAAAATTTCCTAGCTAAGCAGAACTTGTTATATGAATAAAATAACTGTTCTGTAAGTTTTGGAACTGTATCCATTTAACTTCGGAGGAGGGCGTTGTCATCTGCGACACAGTTTTTAAAACTCCTTCGCATCGTTAACATTTTTAACATGAAACTATTGTTATTTTTCCATAATAAACGCCTTACTAATTAACTAAGTAAGTCGGGCTTTGTAATTTTTTAAAAATTCATTCATATGATTATGGGTCGATTGAGTTGGCTTTTAGTTCCTTTATGATCAAATTTGATAACGTAGATAAATAAATAAAGCTGAAAAAATTCCTAGCTGAGCAGAGCTTGTTTTATGGATAAAATAATTAATATTATACATTTTATTAGAATATTTAAAAGATATTTCTAATATAAATAAAAACAACCAAAACACTCTTCAGATCGTCCAAATTTTTGTCCTATAGTGGGAATCGAACCGCATGAACCATGTGACAAGGTGGGCGAAAGTACGGACCTTAGCCAATAGGTAATTATTGTTGATGTTGCTTTTATTTGTATTTTCATGTATTATAAATGAAAACACTTATAAAACCCCCTCATTTCCCGTAAATTGAAATAAGTCCAAGAAATCAAAATGCATCGTAAATACCTCATCTACTCTATAGAAAATTCTACAAATAACAATCACAAGTCTTGGCGAGGTTCGTCAGTACTCACCTACTTGCAATGTTATCAGTTTTATACCATTCAGCGAAAATGCTAAAATGAAACTTGGCTGGTCTAAAAGTATTTTAGCGTTTTATCTTTGGGCCGTGGGCCAATACAAACGCTCACTAGACAAGTGTCGAATAACACACAAAATAAAAAAACGAGCGTTTGGCGCCTATCGTGGTTCTTACATTCTTGTTCTTATGCTCGAGTATTTTATTCCTAAGACAACATGGGTATAATCTGCGAGCGAAACATAAACAAGCCTGCCTTCTTGTTTATTTTCGTTTTCACGTAAATTTATACCTAGCAGTACCTGTAGTAATGAAAGTGGAAATGAAAGTTTTTATGGTAATACATAAGAATGAAAACTTGCGTTTGAATTTGGAATGTGAATTTAATTTTGGCACGCAACATGGGCCAATCAACGACGAGGTGGAAAAAAACATTGTGATATTGAGTCGATAGAATCTGTTAAGTTATACAGATTTTTTTTGTTTTGTGTTATTACATTAGATTGTTGTTGGTAGAGAAATAATAATTGTTAGTAAAACCGGTCAAGTGTGAGTCAGACTCGCGCACGAAGGTTACTGTCCTAAAAAAACAGCAAAATAATAAAAAAACAGTTAATTTCTTTTGTATGGATTCCCCTGATTTTTTTTTGTATTATATGACGTGTCTGACTACGACTGAATATTGATTCCTACTGGTAGTTATTATTAGTAAATAAGAAGTTTTTTTACGACTTAATTCGCCCCTGCCTTTGTCTTGTGCCACAATCCGATCCAGCATGGTGCCGGGTGGCCGACCATATTGGATTACCGTTGACGAAACCCGCTGACGCGACGACGACGTGGCGGATCCGTCACGAGCTTCCTGCCGACGACACGTATTCCCCAAAATAGTGTTTTTACGCTGAAATTCGGCATTTTTACTGCCGTGTTTTGTTTCGTTTTTAACTGTTGAGGTTTTACCATGAACAGGTTGGAATTTATTACTCTTTTTAAGAGCTGGAGGAATTTGCGGAAAATGTTTTGTTAGTACATAAAGTTTAATGTTTTAAACAGTAAATTTTCTTCACCAAGACTAATTTGATTTCAGAGAGGGAAATAATATACCTACCTACATGTCTGATATTTTCCTGACCCCAATATCACCTCCTGAATCTCAATTTCTAAAGCCATCAATTCGTGTAATTATTTTCCAATAGGTAATGAAAGTGCAGACCTAAAGGAAAGTATTTACGGTTAGCTTCCGCGGCAGATGGCGGAAATTCAAAATGTACAATTTAATAACAGGTGAGTCAGATGGAACATGGCCTTATGAAAAAATAACGGACTTTTGCTTTTTGGCGCCATATTGTCGTGAGATTATTGGCAGGTAGGAAGAAAAAGGCTTATAAGGAATTTATTTTTTATTCCCTTGAAGATTTAGTGTCTATCAAAGCATTAGGTATGAATTTATATGTTTCGAAATTATGAACATAATAGTCACAGGCGTTGCTCTTTTTACTAAGTAATTTAACAATAGGGCGATATGGCGCTCATTAAGGGGAACCTATGTCCAGCAGTGGACTAATATAGGATGATGATGATAGTGATAAATTTAACAAAGATAGGAGTTTCAATTCTTTGAAAGTAGTATCAGTTTTAAGCAGTAGGGTAAAATCGGGTAATACCGGTCAGTTGGCAATACCGGTCACCTTACTTTTTTACCAAATACTGCGTATAGGCACACTCTCATGCAAAGAGTGTGGCGTGACCATTCCCTGCCCCGCCGCACCAACCACCTCTTAGTTCCGTCGATTCGTCACTGCGTTATAGACGTTTGTGTGTTTTGCGCCAAATGTTTATAGGTAACTTTCTAAAAATAAGAGGTGAGTATTGTAATTTCTATATTTCATTGATTCTCAGATACAAATAGATGATATTTTGTAACGCAATAAATTATGATTATGATTATGATTATTTTATTAAACAACCTTATAAAAGGAGGAGGTTCTTTGTTTGAATGTTTGTATTTGTTTATTGTAACTGATTTTTCTGCCAATTATGGACGAATCTTGATGACCCCATTTCATAAGTTTTTTTATACAAACTGTTCTGTAATTGTACATACTCATGCATACATTTTTAATTTTAGCATGTCCAAACAACGGACTAGGAACCGAGGGCTAAAGGTGAAATGGAACAAAGACGATTTAACCAGGACATTCAAACTGGTCGAAGATGGGGATTTAATAAGAGAAGCAGCGCGATCTACATGTATCTCCTTTCTACCCTTCAAGAAAGGCTGAAAATAAGAACCCTGAACGATTCCCCTGAAGACTATATTGGTGATTTATGCCGTTAAAATAAATGACCGGTATTGTCAACCGGCTGACCGGCATTGCCCGCTACGTCGGGCAATACCGGTCAAACCTATATTTTTTTTAAAAGCCAATTGTGCCAAGTATTTTAAGAAATCAGATGTCAAAGTTCTTTACGAAAGAATAATAATTAAATTTAAGTATTTCAAATACATTTAAATAAAAAGTAGTTTTTTTTGTAATTTGTGTTTAATTTTTCTTAGGTGACCGGCATTACCCGATATTACCTACCTAAGTAACCTTTCTACCTATATCAATAGCGTTTACAACTTATTTTTTGAGAAGCAGCAAATTTCATATGTTATCTAGCAACTGTTTGCAACATTCGGCTCTATCGCATCAAACATGCAACCGTTTCGCACCAAAATTCGAATATCCATTTTAACCTGCAATTTCACCGCACTCGAGCGTCATGATGACGTTTTCCCGCGTTCAGGTAATTCAATATGGCGGCCGGTGGAGCGGCTGACACGCCCGCGGCGAGACATAACCTCAAAATCACATCAGCTCATACAGATTACCGGAAAATTAACCTGCCGCTGCTAAATTATAAGCTCTCCGTGTTTTGGTCTGGATATGGGTTTAGGAAAGATATTATAGTTTACTAAAATGAAATAGGCTACTTTTCTGATTGTCAGTTATGAAGTAAATTCAGATGAAATCATGAAGGTTGGTTACTTTTCATTTTTCGTCACTATATGTAAATGATAAGCGTAGGTAAGTAGTAAAAAAATCCTAAGCCTATGAAACAAATAAATAATGTATGACGATGCACTCGGTAGCGTCTAAACCCAAGCTACATTATACATATTAGGTTTAAAGAATTTTTATTTCTCATAAAAACATTACAGTTCACTTAAAATGAGATAAATCTAAAACAGTAAGTACTTAATCTAATTTAAAGTAGGTATATAAATAGCTCCTGGGCTCTGAGGCTTATTTTAAATTCTTATGTATACTTAACTAATCTAGTGTTAGTCTAGGGTTGTACTTATACTCGTATTTATTATGTAGTTATATTATTCTTTTGACAAGACATGTGCTTTCAACATATTAATAAAATATACAGAACCCTCGGAAAAAATTTAATATCTCCAGATCTAAAGATTAAACTAGGGGCTAGGTGATGCTTTGTAAATTTGTCCAACATTACTTAATTATTATTACATATTTATTTGTCCGAGGATTGATTCGAACCTGCGAACTCCTGCGCCGCAGGAGGACCTCCGCCCAATGCAGCAATCAATAAGAGACCAGTAATTCTTTTTGAATTCAGAAGGTGCAGACTAGATATCAACTTTATTTCCACACAAGAGGTTTCTATTAATAAGCTTACCAAACCTGCCAACTATCGAGATACCATAGCTAACTACATTTATGGAGGGGTCAAGGGTTAAGTTTCACAAATGGAGCGTATTGGCAATATCAATATTTTCCGCAAATAACAACCAACAAGAAACTTTAGCAGATCAATTTATTAACTCCAATTAGGCCAGAAAGGCAGACAAACTAATCAACCCTACCAAATACCATGTTCCAATAACGCGGGTGCAGCGTTGGGTCGATTGTACCCACAAATTGGTTCTCGTTAACATTTGGACGCGATTTCCGAATTTGTTAGCCCTTAATAAGACGGGCGAAGGCAAAGTCGGAAACCGGAGGTCGGAATGACCGGATACGCCTCAATTAGCGTTTGGAGATGCGAAACGTTTGGATGCGAAATGACGGGAACATCATGCCGTGATCTTTTTCGAATTCAAAGTGCTTTTTTCCTTTAGACCTAACATGACTCCACGTTTTATGACTTGTCCAACGTCATTAAATACATGTTAAAACTAATTAAAACTGCGATATAAAGTGCTCACTTTAGTTTTTGTTAATTTCAATCTTTTAATTAAAACTAGGAAATAAAGAGCTCACTTTCTCTGATTTTTGTTCAGATCAATTTTTCATTGCTTTAAATTGAAAATATTTATTAGCATTTCAAAATACACACAGGGTAGGTACTACTAATAACATAAATTAAAATTACAAGGGACATGATTACGATTAAGTATTATAAAACAGCGAAAATAT
The DNA here is from genome assembly GCA_944547425.1 of Eupithecia centaureata. Classification (NCBI taxonomy): domain Eukaryota; kingdom Metazoa; phylum Arthropoda; class Insecta; order Lepidoptera; family Geometridae; genus Eupithecia; species Eupithecia centaureata. Next base: position 12,683,644 of record OX155683.1, on the reverse strand, counting down.
AAATAAGCCACTGCACCGGCTCAGTTTCAAATGCGCCAATATTCAGCAGTTTACCTGTTGGATTTACTCTTCATATACCAGAAATTCTTTGCGTTTTCGGAATTCCAATAGCAACCACAGATGGCGATTTTGTCTATAACAAAAAAAAAACATAAAACAAACGGGACTCTCTGAAATAAAGAGGTAGGTTATTCGTTATTGATCAAAGCTATTATCATTCTAAGCGATACTTAAATGATTTGTAGGTATTTTGTCGTCATTGCTATGTGAAAAGATTTTATTAATAAAAGCGCCAACATTATCGCTCTTGGATTACTAGTAAAGCTCTTTACGTTAGATTGCGTTGGGTACTATAAGAGCTGTCTGTTGTACAAATTAGTAATCACTACATAGTATAAAACAAACTCGCTTTCTCTGTCCTTATATCCTTATATCCCTATGTGTAAAGCTACGGATTTTGATGCGGTTTTTTTAATAGATAGAGTGATCCAAGAGGAAGGTTCATACGTACCTATAATAAAATTGTGCGAAGTCGGGGCGGGTCACTAGTAAATTAATAAATTTGGTCAATTCACACAACATCATCTAGCCCCAAACTAAACAGAGCTTGTGTTATGATTACTTCTCTGATATACATTTTACAATAGATTACATAGATACCTCTTGATAGAAAACACCCAGAACCAGATAACAAATATTTGCAGATAGTCCTAACTTTTGTCTCCAGGTCGAGTATCGATCGAACCCGCAACCTCCTGCATTGCAGGCTAATCTTTGCCCACTACGCCATTCAGGTCGTCCAATTCGAAATTGAAAATTGGAAAATTGATGGATTAAAAGAAAGAAATGAAAGTATTGGAAGATCCAACATCCTTAAAGCTCTATGTTTCTGCAATGAGCAGGCAACGACCGTCAAGACAAGTTGTATCTAAACTTTCAAGTACCTACCCCAAAGCTCCGACTATCTTTTGCTCGTCTATTTATTCAGTTTACTCTTTCTATTTTGCTTCCGGCATGCTTTCGTCAGTTTCAGAGTAGAAAGTTTATGCTAGTTTCTTTAGTATGCTGTTTAGTTTTACTGCCGGGAATTTCAAATCCAAGCAAAATACTCCTGCAGCATGATTAAAATGTTGTGTCAGAAAAACTGCTCAAGGTAGAACGATTTCTATTTTGATTTTTAGACGAGATTTAGTTCATAATCTACACAACAAAAGGACCAAATATTAAAAAAAAATTCATAACGTCAAAAATTTGGAAGTCAAACTGTTTTGTATAATTTAAAAGTAAACTAATACGATTCTGTTTATGGTTTTATGTACTTATGCTCATTTGGTAGAACATCGACGTAATTTACTTGGATGTTCTATCAAAATTACGTCGATGTTCTACCAAACGAGCGGTGATGTAACTTAGGCTAAGTAGGTAGAAATACTTTATGTATCATGGCATTCAAGAACTTTTGAATTAAACTGTAACTTAGGCTAAGTAGGTAGAAATACTTTAAGTATCATGGCATTCAAGAACTTACGAATTAAATGAAGGCTGAATAAACAATAGTAATCCATCCCCTTAAGAACGATCGAACCTATCAATTCCAATGACAATCAGCAGATACAAAAAGCTCTTCGTTAAACAAACATTCAATTACCGCGAAGCAGGTTCCAACAAACAGGGTAGATATGGCCAAGGGCTGTGTCGATGCATAAATTATACAATTGCCGGCTCCATATCACCCCGAGGGGAGCGATACATTTCAATAAAATAGCGGGTATTTATCCGTTTTTCCTGTTCCATGCAAATGGAAGGCCAAGGTCGGGTTTTTTGAATGATTGCTACAGAATTTATTAATATCCTAACATACCGTACCGAATCTACCAGAAACCTACAAATATAAAACATCTTACAAGTCCCCTTATATCAATTTGATGGCCATTTCGTGTCATGGATGGTTAGTTTATTTCCATTGTATCGTAATATAAACCATTTTCCTTGCTTTGACTCGTTTTCTATCCTCTAATAACAAAAAACTTGACTGGAACTTTCTCCAAATGAACTTACAAATGGCTTGGCAATACAATAGCTTAATCAAAGGGCGTTAAGATAAGGAAAACAAAGACCCTTCCGGGATTGGTGCAAATCAAGGGAGAATGACTGGTATGACCTAATTAATCGTGTTTATTTGGAAGAATGTTATACTAATAAATGTTTATTGAAATGGGCATATATTTTCAAAATGTGTACAGAAACACAGGATTTTATTATCTGCACCATCTACCCATCCTTTTTGGGCTAAAACAGGAAAGTAATTTTATAGGCCATGAGTGCTTTATTAGTATGATAAATAATAAAGCAATTGACGTCTATAAAAGTACAATCAGTGACTTCTAACGTAAGAAGTTCTTAAAGAGGTACTAAAATCTATAAAACATCTCTAAATTTTTTCCAATACATATAGACAATATTATAAGTCTACGCTGCTACGAACTTTGCCTATGAGTCTATGAACTAAGGTCTACGAGACCGTACGGTCTAGGTCTACGCTGTGGCTACGAACATTGCCTATGAGTCTACGAACTAAGGTCTAAGAGCCTAAGATCTTTAGGTCTACGTAGCTACGAACTTTGCCTATGAGTCTACGAACCGAGGTCTACGAGCCTACGATCTCTAGGTCTACGCAGCTACGAACTTTGCCTATGAGTCTACGAACTAAGGTCTACGAGCCTACGATCTTTAGGTCTACGCTGCTACGAACTTTGCCTATGAGTCTACGAAGTAAGTTCTACGAGCCTATGATCTAGGTCTACGCTGCTACGAATTTGTCTATGTATTAATCTACGATGTCTACGAGGCTATGCTCTAGCACTACAGGTCTATGCCAGTGGGTCTTAGATTTAGGTATACGCCGCTGCTGCGAACTAGGCTTATAGACTCTGTCTACGATCTGTTAAAAGTCTACGCTGCTACGAACTGTGGCCTACAAATCTAAATTACTTGAATTACCGATCATAGCATAATTTCTACAAAGTTTATTTCTACCTACTTATCTACTACTTTTATCAATGTTTTATCTTATGGCAAAGTGAAAAACATCTCACTTTTTCAGCCTCAGCTTCAAACTCGTACCACTTTTTGAGTTCCACAAACGCGGTAATAAAAAGCGACAGCACAAAATGATTTATTGTCTAACTAGATAAAGCGAGTGCCAAGTTTAGTCGGCTCCAGATAAGATAATAATAGATTTGTACTTTTGGTAAGACATGACAGCAAGCAAAAACATCAGCTCAATTTCAACCAGAAAGTGTCAGTGTTTTGATATTTCAAGGAAGCGTGGCTTAGAAATGAATGGACACCGGACTCAAGCTGGATCCAGTAAAACACCATTTTGGAATTTAACATCTGAGATTGTATAATGTTTCAAATCATGATTCTGGATCATTCTTTAACCATAAGCTCTTAATAAACAAAAATGTAGGATACCTCACTACATAGTATAAAACAAATTCGCTTTCTGTCCCTATGTCCTTCTGAAACTACGCAACGGATTTTGATGTGATTTTTTTTAATAGATAGAGTAATTCAAGAGAAAGCTTTATACGTATAATAAAATCGTGTGAAACCGGGGCGGGTCACTAGTTGAGTAAATAAAATAGAGTTTTTTTGTAAAATAATTAATCCTTTCATTTGAGTGTAAGAAAAATAGAATATCAATATAACGTTAAACGCAAGGTACGTAAGCCCTTACTTTTTATAACCATCCAGAAACAGGAAAGGATTTCCCTGGAGTTCCTAAGAAACCGACTGAATAGCAAAACGTGAAATTTTCAAGAGCTTCTCAGCATGAGTCTCGCCGGGGGGTCGTAAAGGGAACCCACAAAAACGTTGTCAATGCCGACCTTCGCGGTAAAATGTGAAAGTTTGTGTGAAAAAGGGAAAACTTTTCATATTTACTTGACTTCTTTTGTGGTGCCGTTGTTAAAGGACAATGGCGGAATATGATTTCTGTGGTACCTTATGTTTCCTTACAATAAATTCTTAAGTCTTGATTTCAAAAATAAAACATAATACAAGGATCTCTTAAAACTAGATGTTATTTTATTTATATGTTATGGCAATGACAAGTTTAACCCTAAAAAGAGTTCCCTTCCTGCAAACCTTCTATCTACAACCTTTACTGGTCCACTGCTGGACGCAGGCCTTCCCATGATAAGCGCCTCATTGGCATTCATCATATGGGAGTAATGCCCATAATCCCCACGCTGGGCATGCGGGTTGGGGATCGCAGTTCGGTGGTAGAATTGTTCTACAGGAGGCGCTGCTGCCCGCCCCCCGGTGGATATCCCTTAGTCGCCTCTTACGACACCCACGGGAAGAGTTGGGGTAGTGCAAATTCTAAGCCGGCACCACACGGCTAACCTGCAAACCTTATTGGGAGGGAATAAAAAAAAAAAGTTTAAAGTTTCAAAACTTTCGCGTTTATAATATTAGTAAGGTATTAGTAAACATGTTAACACGTGTAGTTCAATATAATGAAAATACAAATAAAGACTTATAAAATATAGCAGTTCTTACTTCTGCAGACTTTAAATGAAAATTGAAATTGCAAATGTCCTTAATTGTTTAATTCCAAAGACAACAAGGGTCTTATTAGCATACAATACCTAACTAATAAATGGAGCTTAATTGTTGAATCTAATTTATTTCATGCCCATAACCATTCATGTGCAGTTTTATGGCAATGGAATGTTGCGATTGGCAATAGATGGTTAAGGCCCTATTACACTATAGCCGTGACTTATATAACGAATACGATAGTTGTTATTAATTTACATCTTTGTAAAGTAAGATGAAGAGGAGTGAAAGAAAATGTGTCCCGGTTAAGTATTCCATTTGAATATCTATACTTATAATAAAACTGTAACAGCTCCAATTCTGTACATTGAAGATATTTTGAAAATTTTTTTTGGAGGGCACTCTATTATCGATACTCAAGCCAAAACTGTAATTTTTTTCATTCATGTCTGTCTGTCTGTCTGTCTGTCTGTCTGTCTGTATCGTAAACGCGCATCACGCCGAAACTACTTGATGGATTGAAATGAATCTCGGCATGATTATAGGTCATACTACGAGGAAGGACATAGGATACTTTTTATCCCGGAATTCAGTAAGGTTCTCATGGGAGAGGGTATGAAAGTAAAATTCCTTTACCGCGCATCACGCCGAAACTGCTGAATGAGTTGGAATGAAACTCGGGACGATTTGAGTTCATAGTACAAGGAAGGACATGGGATACTTTTTATCCCGGAATTCACTAGAAGGTTCCCCTGGGAGAGAGGGTGAAAGAAAAATTCTTTAACCACGCATCAACGACGCGTGAGTACGCGTCGTTCAGATGCTGTGAGAAATTTTTGAAAACCCGTATAGCCCAGGGGAACCAAACTGAATAGAACTGATAAACGCGAAAGTTTGTTAGTATGAATGGATAGATGTATAGATGTTTGTTACTCATTCACGCAAAAACTGCTGAACGGATCTGGATGAAATTTGGCACAGAGATAGATTATAAGCTGGAATAACACATAGGCTTTATTTTATCCCGAAAATCACACGGGAAAGGGAATTACGCAAGTAAAATCGGGAGTATTTCAAATACTAATCATGCGCAGACGAAGTCGCGGGCACCAGCTAGTCTAAAATAAGTGTACAAAAGATAATTTTCATAAGTGTCTTAGTAAGCATCAGAAAATCAACTCCATTATAATTCAGGTTTTTTTGCTCTCAAAAAAAACTAACGATTTAAAAAATACATATTAAACCTTGATGTCAATCCTTGTTTTGATCCGCTTTAAAAACTTCGACGTACATATAAACCTCATATGATCGGATGACAAACAATAAACCTAATTTTATCCATAGTGTAGTCTTCCTTAGAAGCATCAACTTACATGATGGTATTTCAATTATCTACAATGCAGAATCAAAGCTCTGTTTATTATACCTAATAGTAAATCAGAATTTGCAATTCAGCACTCCGCTACACATTATTGCTTGTGCCAATTTACCAATAATACTATAAATGGTTTACCAATTACGATAGTGTAATTAGCTTTTAAATAATTGCCATTACAATTTATTAAACTGTAATGGGATAGTGATCAAAATTAGGTATATTTGTTACCAATTTTGTAGCTGTATAAAACTATATAAAAATGGGTTTCATTGGGGATTTCATTTTAAGTAAGATTAAAAATAAAAAAATGCTGGAAAGCTTCATCAAAGCAAATTAAGCAGAGCTTTTATGAGTTCTAGATGACTGGATAATACTGGATATACCTAATACAATATATTACATAGATAGGGGAGGCCTATGTCCAGCAGGAGACTAATGGTTAATAATGATGTTGATAATATACATATAGATGTTTATATGATACTTTATATTACCTATACCTTTTTTTTATTTTATTAGGTAGATAAAAAATCTTTATTAACAATGAAAATTACAAGCAAGGAATAGAAAAATTACAACTAGTATTTACAATTGAATAAAAAAAAAAAAAAAAAAAAACTATACCCCGGAACAAATATGTAGGTTGTACAAAAATTTCAAAACAGTCCGCAGATAATAACGCCCTCTTCTGAATAAAAAATAATACTGTTCCAAAAGATTACACACTGTAGGTAGCTAATTTTAATAGAGAGCTACAATAAAGTTTAACTCAGCTGAAAAGTGGTCCAATTTATCTCAATTTTGTGGCAAACTATTAGCATCACAAGCCTAGGGGTGGTATAATTCAAGCATTGTAATTCTTAAGATAACTAACGACTGTGGTGGTCGGAGTGGTAGTCGTTAAGCTGAAAAAAAGATCAGACGCGACCACCCGGTGCGACCATGATTTTGCTGGATTTTCTTAACGTATATTTATTTAAAAGGTTCTGAAAATTTTCTTCTTCTTTTTACTTTTTATGTACAACTCAAACATGTCCAAAACGTGAGTGCACTAAAATAAATAAATATAGCTTAGTAGGATAGTTTAGCCTGAACTAGGTAATCCTGTGTTTCAGGCTAAATGCAATAAATGACTCAAAAGAATTCTGATGTTGATCGGCAAACGCAACAAATATAGAATGCTAAAGCACGTCACACACGGTGAAGATAATATAAAATATATATTATCTTAGAGCATATTTTAGAATATCGCTCACCATAGAAACCATCACACACGACGAAATTGATTTATATTTTATCTTCAGTATTTTAGGATGCCGAGTGAATACACAATTAAGGAAATATATATTTTGTATCTTAATAATTATGTTATCTTAAGATATGAGATAAACACATTTTAATATAAATACATGGTGCTTTTGTGTCGGGCTATGTGCCGACGCAGCTTTTTTATATCTTCCCTATGTAGTCAAATCATGAATTGAAATGAATGTATCTCTTGACGTTCTAAAATACTCTTGAAATTTCTTCGTTGACAGATCATCATAAATGTTACATTCGCCGCAGTTTCTCTTTTTTTATGTGAGGCTGTATCCAAATTTTTCTCCTTTTAGAATGGGCTACTGCAATCTGCAATTCACATTCTTTATCAAAATCATCGTCTGAGGAGCTGTCCAACAAATCAATAAGTAAGGCAGTATCACTAATATACAATCACCCTGTATATAAACTCTAACAAGGAATACGTGTGGCACCAACGCAGACTCGTAAGGAAATGAACAGGTTTTTTAATATTATGGTATCTTAGCCGTGTGAGATAACCTAAGATACTATAATATTTTATATTAGGGCATCTTAAGACAAAATATTATATTATATTTATCGTGTGTGACGCGCTATGTTAAAAATAAATGGAGAATATAATACTTGTATCAAAAGATTTTCGTCTAATATAGTTTAGCCTCGTAGCGCGAAAACCGCTAGAAGTTGTAATAAAGACATTTTGTTTCTTGTTTCCTATTCAGAGTGGTCATAAATTAACATAGGAATAGTAATGGGATAGGCAGAGGATAGGAAAAGTCGCGTCTAACATTTCTAGCGAGAGCTAAAGCTGACTCATGATTGACGGATTCCATTGAAGAGATGCTGGTCATGCTACAGAATACCGGACAGTTTGTGAGGATTGTTCGTCATGCTATAGAATAAATAGCATTATTCAGTATTTGTGTGGTAGAAATGTAAAATACTTGATGGAGTATGGTTTCAGAAAATTGGCTTTTAAAGTTTGACAAAATGCTAGATATCTTTTAGGAATTAGAGCCGAGAAAGAAAGAGAAGAGAGTCAATAAATGACCCAACATCATGTCCAATTATAGTCATGTAAACATCGCGACATTGTATCTATTATGAGGTCTTACCAACTATCGGTCGTCCTTCTCCATGAGCTCACGTTTTTATATATTTTACATAAAGTAAAAGGTTGTCCGAGATCTTGGTACTCACAGGTTCACTTCAGTAAAAAAAATTAAAAATACTTATAGTGAAAGTGCACTGATTTGTATATAATTTGCTCGAGATCTATTTAAATGACTTATGATTCAATTCGTAGATTATAACTAATTACATACTTACTAAGCTAGTTTCCTCGTTTGTTGTGTAGAATTTTTGAATTGAACAATACTTAGATTTTTTGCGCTTACGTTGCTTTTTTACCTTCAAGACCAGAGTGCATACGTGACAACAATAGACCTGATATTATTTCGACCACGTCTTCACTTACCATCAGGTGAGATTGTGGTCAAACGAAGGTTGATAAAAAATCTCCTACGAAGTTAAATCCTATTCCTTTCCTATGCGCACAAATTGGAGCAAAATGTCCTCCTATTGGGACTCTATGAATTATTTCTATGATCTAACATATTCGAACTATCTCATGGGTGGTAAATGATAAAGTACCAAACCATTTAAATTTACGTTGGTGCACACAGTTAGTGTTTAATAAAACTCAAGTTTTAGTGCTGTAAACACTGTTATGATCAACGACGAAAACATCAAAGCACTAAAAACTTCACCTGAATCCGAAATCACTTATCAAAACCCAATAACCATACATCTTAGCAATACAGCAGCGGTTAAACGAAAACATGTCTTTGCCAGCGATTTGCGAAGATTTATTAGGGTTTTTAAAGTTTCGGAGCACGATGCATTTGGAGTTCGTAAATAAAGTGCACGCTCACTGCGACACTTAAATCCTATCTAAATCTCTAGCCAACCTACTTTTCGGAAACTGTAGAAGTATCGCGAGACGGTAATATGTGTCTTATTTTCTTCTCAAGAGGAAAATACTTCTAATTTCAAGTGAAAATAGCAATGTTAGGTTTGGATGGGATTTTGATTGGTCTTTTTTATTGATCTACCCTCGTCAATCTATATTATCATGAGTGATGTGAAGAAGCTATGGTGGCCGACGATATATTTCGTTTCAAAGGTGGTTCTACTCTAGACCGAGACGGTCTTGAGTAGAACCACCTATTTACTCTTGTTATGTCTTTTAGTGCCTTTCAGAGCTTTTTATTGTGTAAATCTATGGCCAAGTTCACGCAAGTTCCTGCGATGTGAAAATAAAGGAAAACATTTATTGGAACCATAGTAGCTTATAACATGACATATTGAAATACATTGGTGAAATACAATACACACCTATAAAGAGAATAAAATTTGTAACAAAATGTCATTTCATTATGCTGCTATATGAAAGCTTACTGATATGATAAATTGGCAAAGCTACCGACAAGATAAAATCTCTATTAGTCTTGATGTCTAGTTATGGAAAAATGTAATAGAAAGATAGAAAACATGATATTCCACCATTAATATCTAAGTAAAAGAAACGGTTTGCCTAACGACCCTGATCTTTCCTGGAGTAATCCCGTATAGAAACAGCATAATACTTTTTCCTTGGCTATCTACGGAAGCACAATGTGGCTTCAATCAGTAAAAACAGGTAAAAACATTCTCATACGCTGTGATCGTACTCAAAGCCCAACATCATCAATGCATGGACTTTCAAATTCAAAATATTTTCTTTAGACTTTACAGGACTTCTAGACAAGTAATAAAATTCATGTTCCAATAATAAATCAAACTAGGAAATAAAATGCTCACGTTGATTTTTGTTCACTCCAATCTTTTTAAGGTAAAGTAAAGAAGCGAATAAGAAAGTTGTTAATATATTGATATTGATTCAATTCACAACGAAAATTAAAAGGAATAGAAAAATTACAACTAGTATTTACAATTGAAACCATTGAGCTAACTGCAGACGGTTGCAAACAGTCTAAAGGTAGCTCAATTGATCCATGTCAATCCAATTCATTCAATTCTATATACTAAGTATTTATTTGTTTTTATTCCTTGATTGTAATTTTCTTTGTAAATATTGAACACAATGTTTAGCATATTTTACAACCATTAATATCTGTAAACTTACAGTAAGAAGTTATACTTCTGCCTGAACGTTTTAATGTGGTTCCTTAGTGGGGTTCCTGTAAACACAGTGGGGTTCCATCCCTTGATTGCGGCGTGTCCGCGGTAATCCGACATTAGTGGCTGCCCTGCCGCGGATTCGAACCTGCTTCTTGCACTAGTGTGTGCTTAGGGAGATTAGTTGGTATTAAGGTGATGTTGGTAACAAATAGGCTAGTATCTGTATGTTGTCCGAAACATTTTAAGGAATAAAGTTTTCTTATTTTCTAACTAGCTTCTCATGCGTTTTCGGAAGAGAACTATATATTTTCTAAATTTCAGTCAGATTCGTTCTGTAGTTTTAGGTAGAGGTAAATAAACAAAAACATAAACACAAACGGTCGCATTTTTAATAAACTAGCGACCCGCTCCGGCTTCGCACGGTTTTATTATACGTATAAACCTTCCTCTTGAATCACTCTATCTATTAAAAAAAACCGCATAAAAATCCGTTGCGTAGTTTTAAAGATTTAAGCGTTCAAAGGGACAAAATGACATAGGGACAGAGAAAGCGACTTTATTTTATACTATGTAGTGACTAGACAGCGTCTTGCGGCTTCACCGATGAAAAGTAGCCGATGTTTTATTCCAGGCCTCGAACTATGTATGTAGGTACATTTAAAATTTTAGCTCGATCCATTCAGTAGTTTGGCGTGAAGAGGTGACAAACATCCATCCATCCAAACTTACGCATTTGTAATATTACTGTGACTAGTTTGTGCCCGTAGCTCCACGTGCGTTATTTCTATAGAAATGTTTTCTAAAACATAATCACTTAATTCACATTCATAACATTATCATATGTAGTGTAGGTATACATAATATGATAATATTTAGTTCTTGAATGTCGTTTATTTTAAAAGCCAAGTTTTAGAATATTAAGAAGGGATGCGAGAGACACAAAGGAGCGTATTGTATAAAAATGCACTGCGAATTCAGTGAGATTCCCCAAGGATAAGAAAACCAGGAGTACCTAGACTTCAGCATAACTTTCCATAACATACCACAACTTGCATAAGTTTTTCCAGCTCGCAAAATGAGAATGGAATTAGTGGGTAATAGAAACTTGCTTACGGGGAAGTAACCCCAAGGTGTGGATTTATAACTCAACTAGACCACGAGGGACGCAGGCCTTACTGCTGGGGTCTAGGGATAACCGACAAGCGAATGAAACTCGAGTTAAGGTTAATAAGCTTTATTTCTCATAAAAACTATAAAATATTCACTAACAATATCAATAAGTTATTCGTTAAAAATGATAAAATTTTTGTTTTCTTGACTTATTGATATGTTATGGTAGAATGTTATCCGTAGGGTACCGAGGCACGCCGGGTTTTTAAAAATATATCTGATAGTCGCAGTGACCCGAGAGCTGGTGAGTATCTGGCGTAGCGCATCAGCATTGCTATACAGCGTGGTAATGCAACCAGTGTCTTGGGGAAGCTTCCGACTGGTATTGACATGGATCAATTGAGCTAACTGTAGACGGTTGCAAACAGTCCGCATTTAGCTCAGTTGTTTCAATTATAAGTATATACTAGGTTTAATTTTTTCTTTTCTTCGATTTTAATTTAAAATTCCGTTTGGACGTTGTTGACACAAGTTTTCATATATTGAACGTTAAAGTTAACCGACGAAGTTCTCTAATTGTTCTTATTATCTTTTGGTGACTACCAGCCTAAGATGAGCAAGAAATACCTACCTACCATCGGTAAATCAGACTCATATTCTGGGACTTTAGCTTACTATTGAAAATTTAAAAAAGAATAGACTTAAGTTTAGGAATTTTTTCAAAGATTGCTAATAGAAAATGGATAAATCAAAAGAGAAGGAAAGAAAAGATTTCAGTCCAAATTCACATAAAAATACACCTAGTGAGATTACAAAAGTTCTTCAAAAGTCTTCAAAAATTTTACATTCTTTATCGCACAATTAAAACAAATATGTACATGAAAAACTTTAGGCTAGACAGCTTTTGGCACAGGCAAGCTTAACGCTAAATAGATTTCTCGTCCAGCAAACTTTACTGGAAGAGAGGGTCAAGTAATGGTTGTTTGTGTTTGAAAGAAAAGCGATTGAATAAAATATTTTTTGAGTCAAAATTAATAGAATACCTACCGCTACAGCTTGTAACTAGAACCAAAACGTTATTCCACAGCACTTAACGGGTTTATATAGTAACAGTTAACCGCTTAATTAAACTTAACGTAAAGTATAACAGGAAGGTTGAACCTGTTGGCTGTTTTGACGGCTTCATTAAGATATCTGACCCTAATACTGATAAAACAAGATATTAAAATTTAAATATTAAATATTTAATTTAATAATTAAAACTTGCTTTTGGGTAGGATGGATGAATAGAAGCTGAGAGTTTTGGTTATAAAAAAGTGCCTTACACATAGATTACACCAAAACGTTAGACAAGCAGAGATTAGAGTAAATAAACATATTGGTCTGATAGAATAAAGACTCCTGATAAACAACTCTGCTATTGAATGTTAGAAACTGACAAGCACAAAACTGAAAAGCTTTGTCACAAAGCCGGCTCTCAGGCCCTCAGGGTTTGAAGCTTTCAAACCCTGAGATGGTGTCGAAGCGAGCCTTTTACTATGCCGATGAAAGCCCCGACACGAGGACGCAACGTGAATGCAGAGGTGGATGGCTGATGGTGGTAGGATGTCGCGACAGCGGATGCGGAAATGGGCGAACAGCAGATGCAGTAATATCCACATAAGCCCGTCGCACACGGCTGAACAAAGGCCTCCCTTAAAAGAGTCAACGAACGAACGGTCAAAAGTCCTTTCATCCATTGATGCCCTGAAATCGCTAAAAAATAGTGTGGCCTCTATAATGTCAGATGTAGTAACGTATATACGAAACACTGGTACACACTAGTATACCACAAAACATAGCCATCTTGGATCTTCGGTATCAAAAAACTAGTATTTTTTGAGGTTTCTATTTTGTACAAAAGATTGATAAAGTGGAAAATAAACACATATTGTGCCGCCTCCTGATATGAGATAAGATCAGAAAAAAGAAACAAAAGAAGCAATAATTGAAGAATGGCGAAAATGGACCCAAAAATTTGAGGAAACGTACATGGTCAGAAATTGGAACATTCATTCCTTTGATTATGGGGCTTTTAATCAGAAAATCTCATAATTTTTAAAGTTGGGAATCGTAAGTTATAAACGTTTTAATTTTTCTAAAATGTAATAACGAAACGAAATCAATGATGAAAAAAAGCGAAGAAATAAAATAAGTGCCAATAATGGAACGTTCAAACGTCAAACTACATGTCAAATGGCAAAGTCAGTTGACATGCGTGCAACGTTTTGACTTTGATTTTGTTTTCGAATAATCTTAGGCCTCATTCGCACGAGAGCTTAAAAAGCTTTGCGTTCAATCCCAACGTTGGCGCTTTTATAACGTTCTCGAAATTATTATTCATATGGGCGCTTTTAAATAACTTAGTTAAGTTATGTTTCCTCTCACGCTTCCGTACGACGACGTCGAAGTGGTTATACTGCTAAATTACTGCGTTTGCGATATCACCTATACTGTACAACGTCTGGCATTGAGATATGTAAAACAATTAATGAAGTTTCATAAATTATGATGTACTTATTCCCTTTAACGCACAACGCCCAGCGCTCAAAATGGAACACTGCTCGATAAAAAAGCGTCGCGATTTAAAAGCGCTGTCGTATGAACAAGTACTTGGAAATGTATTTGTTCTAATAGTACGCTTTTTAAAAGGGCGTTAAAAAAGCTCACGTGTGAATGAGGACTTAAATGGGACAGGAACTTCAAATTGCCAATTTCAAAGCGATGACTAACATTATATATAGCTTAGAATAATTACGCTTAGAACCGCAGTAGGGTCACGCGAAGCGGAGACATTTAAAGGTAGTCTATAAAGGCTACGTACATCTCTCGACTCGTCAGTAGGTATATTATTATTAAAAGATGATAAATATGTTGATTTTGTTATTGATTTCAATTAGATCTTGATAAAATGAGTCTCAGATTCACATTATCAAATTCGAAATCATCATCGAATTTGCACAAGTTTTAGATAAAAATGTCAATTAGTATATAGGTAGGTACAGCTGTACAAAGTACCCAGTTAAAAAAAGTAGGTAGGTACAACTTATTCATGAAAAGCAAAAGTAATTGATTTCATTACTTACCTGATTTAATAATAATAATAAATTCATTTATTTACCCAAAAAACAAAAAAGAAAAATACAAGAACAATATAAAGTAATAAAATAATAAAGATAAAGATAAAGTAGGTACTAAAAAAAAGCATAAACAACTAGGGCTAAATACAATTAAAAAAAAAACAATGAAGTACCTAGTTACCGATATTATTTAAAACTAACAACTATTTATAATATTGGGTAAAATGGTCCCTAACTCAGCATTGCAGTACTAGGCATTGCCCAATACTGCGCTGGTTTTCAGTTAGGGCCCTTTCGGAGTGACGACACAGTATGTACCTAGTTAGCTAAATTTAACACCTTATTGGACAAAACCTATATCTTATATACTAGTTCAAGAGAGAAGAAGAAGAAATACATTATACCTATTACATACCGACTTAAAAGTATAAAGAAACAAAAAAGTAAAAAACTATACTTAAATACCTTCCTAGATATACATTTTTAAAAATACCTAGTGAATAAAACTAAATTTAACCTATTACAATCAATCACTAATTAAGTCAAGTACCTACCAAACAAATTCACATTTTATTACATCCAATCTTTACCTACCATTGTTCAATCAAGTCAAAACCAACTTCGATAGTCAGAAAATAGAAAGAAGAAGAAATAAAAGAAGAAGAAAAAAATGTGACAGACGCTATTTGACAGTGAATCAAGCTCATTTTCTAAAAATTCAAAATTCAATTTTATTAAATGATTTAGATAACTGTAGGGTCATGCTTTAATGAAAAAGTCTTGGGGAGTCAAAATAATGGTCACAAAATAGTTTTATGTTGTATATTGTAGGAGACCTTAGAGTAACTAGACATAGAGTGATAATTTCATACAAAATTCCGCTTTAACTTGAAGCCATAAAATATTTTTTCAACATTTTATTGTAATGGCGTCTGTATTGTTTAAGCTTGAACTTACCTAAATTATTATAACCTAACTTCGTTCATTGTTCATATAATATCTTTTTATTCCCAACTTTAAGAAGCTAAATTCTAATATCATTTTGTTTGTCTTGCTAAGTTGTATGAATATTGATTGATTTCGTTCATGAACGCGGCAAAAAATGGGTGGGGCTGAGAGTCAAAGAACTTCGCCAGTCTTCTTTCTCAAAAAAACAAATTATAAACAAATTATAAAACAAATTATATTAGCTCTTAGTAGATGATCAATATAGAGGTACATAATCTTCCTCTCTTCTCTTTTTCGTTTAATCTACATATTGAGGGCTGGTCATCATTTAGCGACTAGGGGGGTAACGGGCCGTTCCATCTCGGTCCACCAGGCATTTATAAGTTTAATGATGATTCTGGGTAGATCACAGAATATCATCTAGCCCCAAGCTAACAGAGCTTGTGTTATGGGTACTAGATAAAGCAGTAGTGGTGGATCTCCTTGCCAAATCGCTAATCTCAGTCAGTAGCCCTATCCCTTACAATCTTATGCATAGCGGAGTGAGTCTCCGTTTCACGCTGAAACAGTCCCATTCAGCTTGTAAACAGAGCGGGAGAATTCAGCCGGGGACGTTTTGTCTTATATTGTATGGATAAGTGGCCTTTTTGGTGCTCCTGTTGGTTTTTCTCTTCAGAATCCTTTGTCAATAGGTTCAGGGTGTTTGAAAGTTTACGAGTTAATGTAGATTCAAAGAAAGGATTCGAAGATTTTGAGCATTTTGTTATTAGTTAGGTTAGGTTAGCTGTTGGAAAATTACGATAAATAATTGGTGTTTAATTAACTTTAAGAAATTTAAGTGTTTACTTAAAAGCTTGCCATATAGAACGACTCTTAGCTTGGGGCTAGATGATGATGTGTGGATTGTCCAGCATTATTTATTACTATTATTTATAGACTCATGCAGCACAAGTTAAGCTCACAACTCTAAATTATGGTAAGAATTTTGGGTCTAGACTATGCTGTGTCTAGAAATAAAGGTTTCTTAATTTTAAGTAATCCTGACAGCAAAATTTAGTTAAAATCTACATTTACCTCATCATCATCATCATCATCAGCCTATATTAGTCCACTGCTGGACATAGGCCTCCCCTAATGAGCGCCATAGCGCCCTGTCTTCAGCTTGCCGCATCCAGCATCTGCCAGCAGTCCTTCGCAGATCGTCATCCCACCTGGCCGGAGGGCGTCCTACACTACGTTTGCCGAGTCGCGGTCTCCACTCAAGAACACGTTTACCCCAACGGTTGTCGGTTCTTCGCGCGATATGGCCGGCCCACTGCCACTTCAACTTACTAATTCTTTAAACCCAAAACCAAAAAACCCATCCAATTGCGCAGAGGAGTGAGACAGGGGGATTTCATATCCCCGAAACTGTTCACGAGCGCATTGGAAGATATGTTTAAGACGCTGGACTGGAAAGGTAAGGGCATAAACATAAACGGCAATTACATCTCACACCTACGATTCGCTGATGACATAGTCTTAATGGCGGAGTCGCTAGAGGAGCTGACCCACATGCTGGACGGCCTAGCCTCAGCCTCACGACGCATCGGTCTTGGCATGAATTTGGATGAAACCAAAGTCATGACCAATAACCACATTAATCCAGGACCGGTCATCGTAGAAGGCCACCTTCTCGAAATTGTTTCCGAGTACACTTACCTTGGGCAGATTGTGCAGTTAGGTAAAAACAATTTTGAGAAGGAAGCCAAGAGGAGGATTCAGCTGGGTTGGGCAGCGTTTGGAAAACTACGTCGAGTCTTCTCGTCATCCATACCGCAATGTTTGAAAACAAAAGTTTTCAATCAATGCGTCCTACCCGTAATGACCTACGGAGCTGAGACGTGGACACTCACGGTAGGGCTGGTCCACCAGTTTAAAGTCGCTCAGCGAGCTATGGAAAGAGCTATGCTCGGAGTTTCTCTGAAGGACAGGATTCGTTATGAATACATCCGACAGAGAACCAAAGTTATCGACATAGCTCAAAGAATTACATTTACCTATCTAACCCAAACCTAGAGTGCTCTTAGCTAGTCTCTATGTTAGATTAAATGTGAATATATGTATTATGCAGTGACTATGTGTAATACCTATTCAACCACAGAGCAATGTGGTAAGATTATGTAGTGCTTTGACAAAGCAACATGAGAGCTTATTGCAATTTGGGTTGGTCTAACTAAGAAGAGGTAAAATCAAACCTAATAAGAATCAAGACTCAGTTTCGAATATAAAGAATAGTATTTGGGTTTGATGTTAACTCTTGTTATATCTCTTTTTATCTTTTTTTTGACTTTTATTTCGTTGAAAATATAAGTCTTAAGTCAGACTAGGATGATACAGATGATGATGACTAATAAAATCAACATATTTCACCCCTTCAAAACTCTTTTGTCAGTTACCTCATTATCATCGAGCTATATTAGTCAACAGCTGGACAAAGACCTTCCCAGCTTGCCGCATTCAGCATCTGCCAGCAGTCTTTTGCAGATAATCATCATGCCTGGCCGGGCGACCTACACTATGTTTGCAGAATCGCGGTCTTCACTCAAAAACACGTTTTCCCCATCGATTGTCGGTTTCGCGAGATATTATGGCCACTGCTAATGCTTTGAACTATTTCGATAAATTCTTTTTCTTTTGGGTGTATATTTATAATTCTTACCTGTCATGAAACGAGTATTGAAATATAATATGATAGTTTATTCAGAATAATTCTATACTTTCGCAAGATCCGAAGATGACAACCGATGTTGCGCGGTGGGCAAAGGTCCGCCTGTGACGCAGGAGGTTGCGGGTTCAATTCTCGCCTTGGGACAAATATTTTTACGATCTGGAAATATTTTTTCCGGGTCTCGGAGTTTTTTATGTATAATAAAAAATATCTATCTATATAATGTTATAGTATTATGTGTACTAGTCATCTAGTACCCATAACACAAGCTATTCTTATCGGCTAGATGATGCTGTGTGGATTGTCCAGCATTATTTATTTATTTATTTATCCCTGAAATCTCACCCTATGGATGTTCAACAATCGTAAATATTGAATGAGCTCGCCCCAGCTGGGACAAATGGCTCGAGACGACCCAGTTATCTCTGCTGACCAGATTTTAAATGTAAATGACTTGAGAAGTTACTTAAATACCCAAACAGGGATTAGATTGAGTTCAAACAGAGATTAAAATAGACATATTATACAACTAAAGAATAAAAAACATGAGCAAACTTTTAGCTCATGAAAGAAATTATTCAACTAAAAGTGAGTGCCCAAAATGCAGAAAAAATTATACAACTAAAGACCGTAGTTTATTTGAGTCTAGTCTCAACTTTTTGTTTGAGTTTTCTCTTTGTTTCTATGGAAACGTTTAAAAGGATATTTCTATCCCGTGGTAACTGATTTATAGCCCGATTGATTAACGCAATTAACCAGAAAGTATTAATAAACTTGAACCAACCAAAATACATACAGAATCATGTGTATGTATGATGTGTGTATTAAAATTATTATTTTCATATTATTTTATGTTCCAGTATTATTTATTTGTTCCATAGATTTTGAGACGAATTGATCTTAAGCTAAATCAAGTTTAAAATTTCTGAAGTGTACTGCAATGAATTCTCAAGGGTTTTTACAATCTTATCAGTTTCAGTCATCTTGCAAAAGGTTAAGATTCGCATTAGCAATAATTACTCCAGCAGATTCCACTTCAACAAAGAGATTGGTTCATTTGATGTCCACTTGAGCAGATGTGACCTGGTTGACATCGTTTTTGCGATCCTTGGATAGCTGAGTTTTATCTGCACTTAACTTAGGTACTCGGTCATTACTACAATTAGAATTAAAATTCCAATCCAAAGTAAAAAATAACTTTTATCGACTTTTGTGTAAGACCATAGGGACCTATATAGTAATAAAATGAATTACTTTATACTAGCAGCGCCTTGCGGTTTCACCGAGAACGGTTCAGTAGTTTTTGCGTGAAAGAGTAACAAACATCCATCCATCCATGCTTACAAACTTTCACGTTTATAATATTAGTAGGATGTATACCAACTACTAGTTAATAAGTTAGTATGTTTACGAATATTTGAGTAATAACTAGTAGTTATCATACAAGTACGATCTGCATATATTTTTTTTGAGGTATGTGTGTTTATTATGTACTAGCTGGTGCCCGCGACTTCGTCTGCGCATGATTAGTATTTGGAGTACTCGCGATTTTACTTGCGTAATTCCCTTTCCCGTGGGATTTTCGGGATAAAATAAAGCCTATTTCTTTTTCCAGCTTATAATCTATCTCTGTGCCAAATTTCATCCAGATCCGTTCAGCAGTTTTTTCGTGAAACAGTAACAAACATCCATCCATCTATCCATTCATACTTACAAACTTTCGCGTTTATCAGTTCAATGGGATACATTTTATCCCGGAATTCAGTAAGGTTCCCCTGGGCTATACGGGTTTTCAAAAATTTCTCACAGCATCTGAACGACGCGTGTGCAGCCACACGCATCGTTCAGATGCTGGGAGAAATTTTTGAAAACCCGTATAGCCCAGGGGAACCAAACTGAATTCCGGGATAAAATGTATCCCATGTCCAATCGTCCCGAGTTCCGTTCGAATTCATTCAATTCCGTAATGATGCGTGGTTAAAGAATTTTTCTTTCACCCTCTCTCCCAGGGGAACCTTACTGAATTCCGGGATAAAAAGTATCCCATGTCCTTCCCTTCCCTCGTCCCTTGTACTATGAACTCAAATCGTCCCGAGTTTCATTCCAACTCATTCAGCAGTTTCGGCGTGATGCGTGGTTAAATAATTTTTCTTTAACCCTCTCTCCCAGGGGAACCTTACTGAATTCCGGGATAAAAAGTATCCCATGTCCTTCCTTGTACTATGAACTCAAATCGTCCCGAGTTTCATTCCAACTCATTCAGCAGTTTCGGCGTGATGCGTGGTTAAAGAATTTTTCTTTCACCCTATCTCCCAGGGGAACCTTACTGAATTCCGGGATAAAAAGTATCCCATGTCCTTCCTTGTACTATGAACTCAAATCGTCCCGAGTTTCATTCCAACTTATTCAGCAGTTTCGGCGTGATGCGTGGTTAAATAATTTTTCTTTCACCCTCTCTCCCAGGGGAACCTTACTGAATTCCGGGATAAAAAGTATCCCATGTCCTTCCTTGTACTATGAACTCAAATCGTCCCGAGTTTCATTCCAACTCATTCAGCAGTTTCGGCGTGATGCGTGGTTAAATAATTTTTCTTTCACCCTCTCTCCCAGGGGAACCTTACTGAATTCCGGGATAAAAAGTATCCCATGTCCTTCCTTGTACTATGAACTCAAATCGTCCCGAGTTTCATTCCAACTCATTCAGCAGTTTCGGCGTGATGCGTGGTTAAAGAATTTTTCTTTCACCTTCTCTCCCAGGGGAACCTTACTGAATTCCGGGATAAAAAGTATCCTATGTCCTTCCTCGTAGTATGTCCTATAATCATGCCGAGTTTCATTTAAATCCATCAAGTAGTTTCGGCGTGATGCGCGTTTACGATACAGACAGACAGACAGACAGACAGACAGACAGACAGACAGACAGACAGACAGACAGACATGAATGAAAAAAATCACAGTTTTGGCTTGAGTAACGATAATAGAGTGCCCTCCAAAAAAAAATTTCAAAATATCTTCAATGTACAGAATTTGACCTGTTACAGTTTTATTACATGTATAGATAACAAAAATATTTATGAAATGTGTCATCACCCAGGGCCCGCATTCCACTAAATAAATCGCTTCACCATTTAAATAGTCTCGTGTGAAAATGACAGTGTTAAACTCTTTTTGGTGTTTTACTAGAACTTTTTGAGTTCATAACTGTGACGATTTCGTTTCAGACTACCAATTTGAAATTCCAATTATGAAAGTCTCTTCAAGCACAAAAAATACTAGAATACCAAATGCACAAACGTCATTTTAATCATCTTGATTGAATGACACTATTGAGACTTTCGTTTTGACATTAGTGGAATTTGGCCCCAGTACTCATAACAAAAATAAATAACAAAATACTTATAATGTTGCTTCAAGCCAAGCACAAATTTTTTTTGGGCTAGAAGATGCTGTGTGGATTGTCGAGCATATTATGATTATTCAACTTCACTGACATAAAAATTTTACACAGTAAAAGGCCGCTCCTGAATTTTATTTTGCTAAAATTTTAAGTTTAATTTTGGAATATTTATCCAAAATTTAACTTTTTTTTTTTATTATCCTTCATTTTCATCTATTTTGTTATATATATATTTTAATAGACCAAGGTTACAAAACCACTGGTTTTATCTGAGAAAATCAGTCACTAAAGATCGAACCAATTTTTTAAAATTTTTATTCGCTTCTTGTTAGATTTCAGATTTTTTTTTCTTTTCTCGCTGCTAATAAGGTGTGTTGTTGAACTTTGTGTTTTGTTTTATAGTGATTATCTAGCTGTTACCTTATTTTTTTCTGACAGTTTTTTTGTTTTTCTTATCTTTGTTGGCGTATATAGGTAGTATCTTCTAATTCTTTAACAAACTTTTAAATGGTAAGAAGGTTTTTTTTAAGGGGCAATGACCCCTATCCTCTCACCATTCAGTAGTGAATTGAACTACCCTACAGGATAACCCTTCGTTGCGAAGATCCTCATTATTTTCTCGAAAAGGTAGGGTCAACGACCTGCGAAGTAGTTTACATAAGCGTGTGTAGACTTTTCTGTGGCGTAACTCAGGAATCGTGTTTTTCTAAAAGTTTGTAAAAAACGTTCTTAGCATCTTCTTAAAACGACTAGCTATCTATTTTAAATTTTTTATAATATATTAGTAAGTAATTAAAAATTTTGGTAATTAGGTAATAACTCTTTCTTAGCGAAGAAACTCACACATCAAGAATTAGAAACAAATGAAAATTAGTAAATTAATATTAATAATGAACTAACTGCAGACGGTTGCAAGCAGTCGATTTAAAAACTCAGACGTTTTTAGATCTGATAAACTGATAAAACGCTTATGACAATCACAAATAACTTTAAAAGCTTCCTAAATTTATATAGAGCTTCAATATAAATCCCGCATAAGCCCTCGATATGTCATCGTGCCACTTCAACGTTTTATTTAGCATCCGCCATTTTGAATTTGGGGCAACCATTTTAAATTGACGCGAGAACGCGGGAACTACAGTGCCTAAATCTCTACTCGATTTATTTTGTAGACATGTTGATTAATTTGTAGCTATTGTAAGGGATGGATCAGAGGGCTTTAGCAAATAAACAAGCAAGTTCGAGTCCTATTTCCAGCAGGCTTTAATTCATATTTCTCTGAAATATCACGAGCAAGTCCTGCCTACCTGATTCCGCATGAAGATAATGTTTCATTATATCTAAATAAGATAGTCAAGTTGGCAATAACTTGAATAGAACTTAACTATAACACTAGGTATTTGAGTTAAACTATCCTTAAAACTTTATTATAGCAGCTTTTTGCTATAAGAAAAATAAATTTCATTTACTAAACAGTGATAGATAGGTAATAGGTAGGTATTTCAGGTATTTTGAGTTACTGCTTTTACCTATATGGCTCTATATTTATTACACGCATATTTTAAAGTATTAATCCGATAACAATAAAGTATTAGTAAAACTTTTACCAATAAATTGATTATTCTGATTATTCCACTGTGTGGTCCGTGGAATGCCGTGCCCACAGAACTCGGTTTAATTAACTGTAATGATTCAGAGCTACGAATAATTAAACAATCAAAATTATTTTCCGAATAATAAATTTATGCGTGCTAAATAATTTGCAAGCGAAAATGGTAAACTTGGAAGCGTTGCATTTGAGCTTTACGAAGCTTTGATAGGTTCTCTCTTGATTTGTTAATTTACACTGTTGTGATCCCAGTATCCTATATACTTAGTATTTAGCTAGTAAGTTGAGTGAGTACAACTGTTTATTCTCGGAATAAACCAAAATACATAAATAACAGAGTGTATATTACTAAAATAATCATATACTAATGAACACTAGCTCCTTGCTTCAGTTTCAATCGACCACGTTAGAAACTTACACTTGATCATTTCCATCAAAAGCTTTTAAGGTTATTTAGTTTCATACCATTCCAATCCCGAGGGCACTGTGAGAGTTCAACAAATAGCCCCCTTCTGGGTTATTCTCCCGCAATTGAATACGTTTTGCTCAGAAAACTTGGAGAAATAGGACTCAAAGTTCGTAAGAAACTTGTGTGTTAGTTTTCATTGAGAGGAGAGCTAGGGAATCGCGGACCTTACCTTTAGCTCCCTACTTATAGTTCCATGGGGAGTTATTGTCTTTAGTATTCACGATCGAACTTAAACTTTTGAGCCATTGGGGAGTGATTCAAGAACTGTTCAAAGACGAATATATTTTAATGTAGGTGTGTGAATGTGTATGGAAACGTGTCAAGGTTATTTCTATCCCATGAGAACTGATGTATGGAATGAAAAGGAGGCTAAGTTTAATACCACTACGTCTATTCAAAATTTCAGCCCGATACGTTCAGTAGTTTTAGCGTGAATGAGTAACAAACATCCACACAAACTTCTACTTTTAATTTGTTTTTATTTCTAGATAGTTTTTTTTTGTTGAAATAAATGTATTGGCTGTTTTAATGTACTTAACTGTATTTTATTTTATATTTGAATATTTAAACAAATCTTAAAAGTTGAAGTATGCGTAGCTGTCCACGTGGCGATAACTAGTAGCATGTTCGCCACAGAGCAAACTCCGTGATGTTCGCTGTCCGCGTACGCTCGGCAAATAAGCGTATGATGTATAACTGCAAACTGACAACTAACTGCAGTTTAAAATAATATAAACTTAATCTACTTTACTTAACTTAACTTAAGGTACTTTACTAATTTAATTTACTTTGGAAGAGCGAGATTCCCTAACACAGGTAACTTATTTACTTAAAAGGGAATCTCAAACACTGTAAAACTGATGTACATTAAGTTATTGAAATAAATATTTTTGTATTTTTGTATTTTGTATTTGCAAAGCTTGTGGGAAACAAAATGGCGACCAACGACTGGCTAGGTTGCAGCAAGCTCACCAACTGCGGGCTCTATTACAATTATGTCACTTTTAAATGTACAGCTTGTAAAAAAAGAAGGAAATAAAAATAATAAAAAGTACAATAAAATTTCTTTATATGAGGATGTAACCTCATTTCACAGGAAAAAATCACACATAGTTTCAATTTAAAAATCTTAAGGTGAAGTTGAAATATAAGATATTATATTTCAATACCAATTTTCGTGATGTCTAGCAGCGGGTGTGTGCTATACTGTCCTTTATTATCTAAGTTCGATCATGACCTACATGATATTAAGATCTGCCACAGATCTGTTTCTCAACCAGGCCTACCCGAAGAAAAAAATAGAAAAAACCTTTATTCGCTCACCAAGTACAGGACATTAATAAAATAGTACTTATCTTTTTATTTTTTGTGTACTTTTAAGTTATTTTTAAAATAGCTTAAAACTATTTCTAGTGAGCTATTATTAGATACCTAAACAAACTACCCCAAACAAATAAGTAATAACTTTAAGTAATTTTACACCTGTTAAGAGTAAGTTTACCCAAAACACCACAATACCTCGGTTGTAATACATTTGAGACGGCAAGGCTGCTGGTAACCCGCCACTCCAACGCAGCCGGAGGGCTTCGCAAACATTCCTCCCATTCCATTAACTAATTGTTAATTATCCTCTTTCCCCTATCTCCCCTGCAACGATGACGTTCCGCGGAGTATTAGACCCTGGACTCCAAATTCAACGGAACAGCTTAAATGTTTGATCAATTTTACAAAAGATTCGATTGCGATTTAGGTATGTAGGTACCCACACCCAATTACAGTACCCGGCGATAAATAATGCACATCGACCTTTGGAAAGAGACAATCGGCTAATTTCGGCTTCCTAAAGCGTTATCTCTGTCGCACGAAATACAAACAGTCCGGTATCTATTAGGAGCTGTTGAAACAATTGTGATTTGCTTCTTCATTTTTTTTTAATCTGTCAGCTTCGGTTACAAAATATTTATAAACATTGTAGATAATTTCGCGTGACTGACCTCGTAAAGGTTTCCCTCTTTTTCCTAAAGATGCCATATTACAACTTTAAATTATTTAAATTTGGGGGTGTTAACAACTCTCAATATATATTTTGAATTGGACGCGACCGTACTCTACCGCACTTGAACAACGACTGACAGTGATGTTTCGTCAGTCGTATAGGTAGTGTGCGACAGAGATAACGCTCTACGAAGCCGAAATTAACCGATTGTCTCTTTCCACAGATCGATGTGCATTATTTATCGCCGGGTACTTGTACTTAGGTAAACATTCTTCTTTGAAATCCTTTGTTTGATAGTTTCATAATGATGGAACTGTCATTTTAACCATCCAAGATTTGTTGGTAGTTTATTTTTGGTGCACAAATCTCTTGGGTAATTTTTTATCCAAGTAGTTCTCAGCACAGAAGCACTGGGACAATTAAGGTCGTACGTAGTAGTCTTCATAGAATAATTATACAGAACTACAGGGATAAGCTATTTTTGTAAAAACACTTGTTTTTAATTTGTTAAAATAGTTTCCCGGTGAAAGGTATTCAAATACGAATTAAATTGTTAAATATTTTATTTTGCACTCTGAAAACAATTTGTCCTAGTCCATTAATTGAAAGTCCAAGGGACCTTCCTTGATAGAGTATATTAATAGTATTCTTTGTTGGGGAGAGACGGCCTACTGTCACCAGCTTCTAATAATTGACACTTTTTCATTTTGAATAATTATAGGGGAGATGTTGGACAATTTTGCAATTTATTTTATGGCTGAGCTATGATTTTTCACAGTGAAAATGTTTTATCTTAAAAGTTCATTTTATTCCTTACAGTAAAAGATTTTTTGCCCTGGTAACTTAGCTATATAATAATAATTCATCAAACGTAATAAGGAAGTTTTATGATAAGGTTTTTGGCCTTAGGGCACGTATTGGTATTGGTGGTCGTTCGGACTTTCCTTTTAGAAACTTTACATCATAAATTCTGAAGCCTTAGGTTTGAGAGATTTGATTGAGTAGGAATATTTATTTAGTTGTGTAATTTATATGAAATAAAGTTAACAGCCCTAAAATATGGCCGCTCCTTTCTAATGCGAAAAAAAGGAACACCTGAATTTGACCCCTGTTAAATTTGTTTACTTTTTGTCCCATTTAAATTGACATCAATATCTTTAATTGTCTTAACTACCTTTACTTTGCATAATTCATTGCATTGTAGCAACTACACATTATAAAATAGTACCTAAAAGTACAATTAATTTGCCGTTTTTTTTTATCACAATATAGTATAAAACAAAGTCGCTTTCTTTGTCCCTAAATCCCTATGTATGTTTAAATCTTTAAAACTACGCAACGGATTTTGATTCGGTTTTTGTATATAAATAGAGTGATTCAAGTGGAAGGTTGATACGTATAATAAAACCGTGCGAAGCCGGGGCGGGTCACTAGTTTTTTATAAATTTAATCTACGACACTAAATTCATTTAAAATAAAAACATCATCATTATTAAAGATAAAGTACCGGTCGGATCTAGATTATCAATTTTAATAAGATATCTAAGGAAAATACCAGTTAAAAAAAAACATCAAAATCGGTTCACCTTGATAAGAATGTTGGGGTACAGTCGAATTGAGAACCTCCTCCTTTTTGAAGTCAGTTTAAAAATATGTACTACATAAGTTTAAACAGTACAAAAGGATTGCAAGCCGTGGCCGTATATTCAGATACCGATCTCCAATTTAACTTTCTCGATTCCCGACTTTTGTTTAACAGAACATGCTACTGCATTCCAAACTCTGTTTCATTGGAATAGGAACAAAAGTTGGACAGAGTAACTTAGATGCAGGTAACGTTCCTAGTAGCATCAATGGAATTGGAATTTTAGGTTATTGCGCATCTAGATAACAGATGTAGGTAAACCTAGTGGAACCAATGAAATGGTTTTCGGGTTGCGCGGAAAGGCCAAGGAACTCTGTTGGCTACCTATTTAGAGATATAAATAGGGTCCCATCGCCACCTTCCCTATCGCAGGACACATCTTCGGTTACTCAATTATTAGTGAGACTGTAGTCAAACTCGAGTAATTTCTTTCTCAAGCAGCTAGGTTTTAATTATTATTGTTAGTCATGATCCCACCATTTAAATAGCTGGGCAAAGCATTTTCTCTACATTTACTAAAAAACTAATTTTAGTCTGACCATGATTTCATGAGACTTTAGATTCTGGCTATTAGACATCTATGACCCCACGAAAGAAAATGAAAAAAAGAAAACATTTAAAAACAGATGTGGAAACCGTAGTGCATGAGTCAACTTACACTAGGCTGGGCATCCCATGTAAAGCTAAAAAAGCAAACTTTTCATAAAAGTATATGGCCATACAGGACGCTACAAAGATTTCTACTTAAGTTCCCAAAAAAATAACTTTTGTCCAAAACCCTGGAAGTTTTTACAAAAGGCCAGAGAATAAGCACTCAAAGAGCGTGCTCATAGAAGCGATTTCAAATGTACGTGCCTTTACTACACGAGAATACACTTTTCAGGAGCATTAATTTTGTGATCGACATTATAATTAAAAGAATTGGTAAATAACGCATGTTCGTGTTAGGGATTAAAAAATTTGACCAAAAACAGTCGTAAAAAGCTTTAAGTTATGAATCTATTTTAAGAAAACAAAAATCTCCGTTCTCATGACTTTCGAATATTGTTATTGCTGAAAACTTATGTGATAATTGATGGTATTTAGATACGAATGCTATCGTATTAGGTGTCCCAAGGTGTATATCAGGTCCTTCTGCGGCGCACGTTTTCGGGGCATACCGTGAAGAGTTCTGTCGTTTCTGGAAACAAAAAGTATTAACATAAATCGTAGGTAAATACCGGGAACACAAATAATGTTTCTAATGTACTTATCCTTAAAATATATGGATTAGTACAAGTAGTATAATTTCGGTATTTGTAATATTATATTAAATTTGGAATTGATAAGGATCAGTTGCGCTACCTCTAGACTGTTTGGAACCATCTACAGTTGTATTGTTTACACTAGTTAGTTTTTATTTGTTTCTATTCCTTGATTGTAATTTTAGTTGTAATCATGATATCTGACATAAACGATTATTATTTCACTTTATTTATTTTAATACTCGTTAAAAATTACTTTTTTTTATAGAAAATACAAAAATATTATAAAACTAATCTACAGTAAAAAATATATCAAAACGGTGGATCACCGGCCGTGAAGATAGGCTCAAGCAGCCGGTTATCATTATTATTAAGATTAACATACAAGGTAAGAGTACCTTGTATGTTAGTAGTTATCGATAGAGATCGATAACTCTACACTCACTCCTCAGTATATGAACCACTCACATAACTCACTTCCAAGATTTTATTTGAGCAACTTTCCTGTCCCTCAGGAGAATCACATCCGGATGTTTGACTGTGTGTCATGCTCTCGAGCCGGGATCGAATGGAACACAATGGGTTTGTTTATCGGCCTTGGTGATTATGGAATGTTTACTCATTTGACAGGGGGAGTTCTGAAGGGTATGAATTATTGAGATTTGGGATGTGTAGTAATCTACTAGATACAGATATTCTACAAGAACGTCAGTACGAACAGATACCTACTGTAGTTACGCAAAGTAAATGTATACGTATATACATACACTTAAGTACCTGATATTTCTCTCAATGTACATTTATTAAGTAATTTTAAGAGCTAGGTATAAAAGTATGACATATTCAAATTAAATAATAGGTACTTATACAGTTTTCAGACAACATCAAAATTTTAATGTTTGTTAAAACTTTCCTTTAAAAAAATGGTTGATATTATGTGCAGGATGACTCATCACATGAATAAAACACAACACAATAAGATGCACGTGCTGCCCGTTCGCGAAGAATAAAATATTGTAAAATAAACACCTTATAAAGTTATTTCATCTAAGGCTGTTGTTGTTTTGGGTTGTCTTAGAAAATTAGAACTCAAGAGCGTTTACTAGGTACTTAGCAGGTAGGCCTACAGTTCAGCAAAGATGACTGTTGAAGGCTAATTAGATAGCTCATACGAGTTATACCGCATTTACCCCACTGTGTTCGGACTACGAAATGCGAAAAACCAATTCCTGCTTAGTTTTAATTTAAGATTTCTTACAGAAAAATAGCCAAAGTACTGCGATCTACATACTTCAGCCTAATACATTTCTAAATTGATTTACAAATGGACTATGTCTAGGTAAACTGTGTCAACGATAACTTTGTAATTTTCAACTAGTGATCTCCACAATATACACTTCCATTATCTCCTTTCTCTACTAGACAAACGAACTACCAGCTCATCTAAAATACCTTAATAAGCCTGCAAAACGCCGCTGAGCCCGGCATTAGTATGTATCTACTGAAACTCTTGTTAACCGTAATTATCATGTAAAGTTAGCGTCAGAACTTTGCATGATATTACGAAAGCGAGTGTAAAAAGTTCTCTTGGTTAAATCTACGAGAACTCTACTTAGCAGCGATAAGAAAGTTTAGCTTAGTATATTATAATAGAAAAAGAACTAAGTAATTTTTAGTAAGAATACATAAATGCTGGACATCCACACATCATAGCTAAGCTAAGTAGAGCTTGTGTTATGGGTACTAGATGACTGATATACTTAATATTATACATTACATAAATAGTTTTCCTTTACATTGAAGACACCCAGAACCCCAAAAAAAATATGAGATGATCATACAAACATTTGTCCGTAAGCGGGAATTGAACCTGCAACCTCCTGCGTCGCTGGCGGACCCTCGCCCGCCGCACCACATCAGTCGTCTATTGCAGTAACAATATACATTTAAGTAGATAGTTAC
Source organism: Eupithecia centaureata (assembly GCA_944547425.1). Classification (NCBI taxonomy): domain Eukaryota; kingdom Metazoa; phylum Arthropoda; class Insecta; order Lepidoptera; family Geometridae; genus Eupithecia; species Eupithecia centaureata. The sequence goes on along the minus strand of OX155683.1, from coordinate 12,653,003 downwards.
TTATAAGCACTAACTGGTTTTATTTTTCATATAAAGAAGGAACGAACTTTTGTGTTCTTTTAGAAAAAATAAAGAATCTTTGAACAAAAGAAACTAAACAATTCCCACCATCTAGTCACAAACAACTAAGCAGAAGTCGTATGCGAATAAAATGACTTTTAAGTACATTTTCATCGTAAAAGTAAACAACGATTCCTGCCGGGATACTTAACTCTTCCATCCTCTCCAAATCCAAATCGGTCTAAGCCAGCTTAGCTAAGGATTGTTGTCACCATTTTAGCAAGTACATTACTTTCTCATTCATATCGAGAGTCTACCCTCAGATCAGCAGTATTTCCTTCACCAATCTATAAGCAAAATCACTAAACATAAATATTTTTCTCAAACCGTTGCCTTTGGAACTATTAATAAATAAATATTGCTGGACAATTCACACAGCATGATTTAGTCCCAAGCTAAGAAGAACTTTGCTATAGCGTTCATTAGGGAAGGCATGTCCAGTATTGGACTAATATAGGTTGATTCATCATCATCATGAAGCACAGTTTGTGTTATAGGTACTAGATGACAGACATATTTAATACAATACATTGGATATTTTTAATAAACATAAAAAAAAACCCAGAACCTCGAAACTTATATTTTCAGATCGTACAAGCGGAAAGGCGGAAATCGAACCTATCACCTCCTGCATCGTAGGCGGTTTTTTTTGCCCATTGAGCCACAACGCCAAATAAAACACACACGACATTTATATGTCGTACGTACCTAAGGCGGGAGTGGTGAATTCCTATTACATTTCATTTTGCATTTTTATACGCAAAGGAAACAAAAAACGTGTAAAATTCAATTAGAATCCAAAACATCTCTGAACAAAAGCATCCTGTCACCATTCCTCATGCATATCTCCAGCAAAAAACTTAATTAAAGGCATTTTTCGTTGAATTTTCTATTATTTGGCGGAGGACATTTTGTATGCACAGCAAGACTCCGACAGGACACGGGTGTCCGGGATTTATAACGCAGCGGGACTTGAAATAGCTGGGTTAAATTGTTCTAGATCTTTCTCAAATTAATATAAAATCTCAACGGATCTGAAAAGCACACTTATATTATAAACTAGCTGCACCCCGCAGCGTCGCCCGCAAGGAAATTTATTTATTTGTCAAATATCATATTTTTATACATAATATGCTATTCCCGACGAAGACAAATCCAAAAACACAAAAATCATAAAAATCGGTCCAGCCGTTCTCGAGTTATAAGTGTTGTAAAAAAACGACTTTCTTTTATATATATCGTTTATAGCTTTTGACGCCAAAACTAGGATCCAGCTGAAATTTTTAATAGCCATTGTTTTTATTGTGATAAGTTAACCTTCCAAGTGGTTAAGATTCAGGCCTTTTCACCTTTTACTTTGCAACCACAAGCCTTCCAAATACCTATTCACATTGAATTGAATTTTCGAATGCAACCACAAGCCTTCCAAGACCTTCTTCACTTTAAATTTGAATTTTTCGAATTCAATTACAAGCCTTCCAAAAACCTTTTCACTTTGAATTGAATTTTCGAATGCAACTACAAGCTTTCCAAATACCTTTTCACTTTGAATTTAATTTTGTGAAATGCAACCTCAATCCAAGGACCTTTTCATTTTGAATTTGGATTTTCGAACGCAACTACAAGCCTTCCAATTACTATTTAATTTTTAATTTGAATTTTCGAATGCAATCTCAGTCCAAATAACTTTTCACTTAGAATTTTGGAATACAGTCACAAGCCTTCCAAATACCTTTTCACTTTGAATTGAATTTTCGAATGCAACCACAAAGCTTCCAAATACCCTTCCAAATAGCCCAGTTCCACAGTGAATAAGCTGTTTACATTAGCCAGCTAACAAGACCGGACGGCACCGGACAACTCCGCAAGATTAATTGCACGTTAGCTCACTATTCGGAGCACGTTGATTTTTGCCGAATGCCGGACGTTGGGATACGTAGCCCAGGATATTGCTGAAATGATTCATATGCACTTTACTAATGTTTGTGGAACTATGGGAGTTTTAAACTTGGTTTGTTTATCACACTTTTTTATAATGTTCAAGTATGATCATGGATGTTTGAAATTTGATAAAGTGGCAAAATGAATTTGTACCTCTAGTGTATGTTACCTACCAATATTTTTTTTATTTGCCTTTTTTCATGTTTAAGAATATTTTATTTCTCACTAAGAATAAATTCACTTACATGAGAAAACACAAAAATTTTAACAAATTAGGGCTAACACGTACTAAAATAAACTTACAAAAAATTATGCTAAGTTAAAAAGAGGGTAGGTAGATCAACAGAACAACTTAACTTATTGCTAGTTACTACTTTTTTATAATCATAATTTTATTTTATTAGATTTAATTCGACTGATATAATAGCAATTCATACGATTCAGACTCTACAACCTTATTTGTTTTCTGATAAATATATAAACAAATACAAATACTTTTATTTTCAAATAATGTACAAAATAAATATATAAATGTATTTAGTATGTTTGGAACTCTCCTGTGGTAGCTACAATTACCTACACTTCCTTACTTCATAACTCAATTACTCTTTCTTTACTGGAATAATTAAGTAACTCCATTTTATTTGAATAAAGAGTAGGTACTTACGTATCAAAACATCTATAATGACTACGGTGACTTAATACAATGGCTTTCTACGGCTTATATTTTCCACAAGCAATATGAATGTCTAAGAACCTTAATAACCCTTTTCTAAAGACTAGACTCAGGAAATCTACTTTTAAATTCTTTCCTTCTCCATTTTAGTTGCGAAGGTAGGTACCAACCGTAAAGAGAAATGAACGAACAGAACTAAAGGCTAAGACACACTTATACCACCCTATCTAAAGCTAGACTCGGTGTGGTGCTCTTTGCGGTGTCGCCCTCAAATTGAGTTTGCTGCGATTCCAGAGGCGTCTAGATTGGTGAGATTACCAGCATTACTAAAGGTTCTCGATAATCCTACTAATATTATAAACGCGAAAGTTTGTAAATATGGATGGATAGACGGATGGATATTTGTTACTCTGTCACGCAAAAAGTACTAGTAGTAACACATAGTCACATATATTTTATCCCGGAATACCCACTGGAACGAAAATTACACGGGTGAAACCGCGAGGCGCTGCTGGTAATTTATATTCTAGTAGCCTACGAGCACATCTACCGACTCAATCAACTATTCTACCGCTTTCAAACCACTATACCAATATAAACAACGACAATTATGAAAAAATGAACTAATTGTCATAGTTCTTTACCCGCTAGAGAGATACTGCAAGGCGCCAAATCGATCAAAATACAAAAATAAATTACTTAGACCACAAATTAGATTGACATTATCCCTTAATAACACCTATATGATGGCGATTAAAATTTATAATAAAATTCCTGACGCTTTTAAAGAAATGACATTATTAAAAAAATTAAATTAAATTTGACTAAATGGCTCTCTGAAAAATGTTTTTATGGTATAAATGAATTCTTTGAATTTAAATTATAATTATTTTATAAATAGACATTGCGTGATTTAGTTTGACATGATTTTCTTATGAGTTAATATTATATGTGATTATTAAATTTGTCAAAATCAATAACTTTAATTTTATATATTCATACGTCTGCAAAGACAGGTTTTGGTAGTAATATAAGAATAATTTTAAGATCAATGTATAACCTAAAATCTAATGAATAAATGAATGAATATGAAATGAAAGAGACGATAATTTTTATCGTTATCATAAACGAATGCAACCGGTAATAAGGACTCAGCTTGTTTTATCAAGACTTAAAAGTAGGGTGATACTTCCTAATGGATAATTTTATAAAGAAAATTGTCTGTAGCCATTCTAACTAGTTGGTAAAAAGTATCTACTTGTCTCATAATAAGTAGTTAAACTAGGAGATTTGACATAACCTACTTAGCCGGCTTCCGTCTCGAATCCTGTTCAGCTTATAAAAGCTGAAGATAATAAAGGTAGGTAATTTATTGACGAAGAAAGTTTCAGCTAGAGCCCATAGCCACATAGAGCCCATAGCAACAAGCCCATAGATTTTTTTTTGGTTACAAAATTCAGCATAGGTTATGCCTATAGATTTTTTTTGTTAAAAAAAAATTCGAGACATTGCTTTTTTCCATGGAGTTTTTTTTACAATTGCGCGACTACAATCTGGAGTTTTCTGGCCCATTGGAATAGGAGATTCAGACAGATGGTAGGGGCTGTAAACAAAATCATTCATCATTCAAACGTTATAAATTGTAGAAACATTAAAAAGTTCACATCAAAATTTTAGAACCTAAGATTACATTCCATAGAAACAATGTGAGGAAGTGAATAAGAATCGAGACTAAACCCAATAGTAAGAACTAAGTGAAAGTGAAATTTAAGGGCTGTTACACCACGATGACTTGCGCAAAGCGAGGGTTGAAGGGCGCAATATCTGCCTACAAATAATCGCGGAAATATCGACAGCTTGCGGGAAATTCAATGTAATTTACATAGACTTATATATTACATACGGAGCAAATTTGCATGCACACATTTGTATTTGCTCTTTTAGCTCCGACTTGTTGGTACCAACTGGAGATGTGCTTCAGTTGTCGAAGAAATTTAGTGGAAGACAGAACACTACATAAATTCAACTACTTGTATGGTCTTTGAGTTCGTCTATATTAAACATTTATTATGGGCGCTCCACATTCACACGAGAACTTCGCGAGAACGCGAGGAACATGCGAGAAATGTGAATGTGGAAGCGATTCGCGTATTCTTCTCAAGTTCTCGCGTTGTTCTCGGGCTTTTCTCCACTTTTTGTCGGTTTTTTGGCGCGAGACAAAGGAGCGCGAGAACTTGAGAACAGGCGAGAACGTGTATTGACTCCAGTGTACCCAAAGAAGTTTTCGATGCGAGAATCTCCGGAGATTCTCGCGTGAATGTCTCGTGTGAATGTGGAGCGCCTATTAGAGATCCGAGTACTTTTCGTAGAAGCAGAAAAAGCACGAGTTAAAAAGAAACTTACAGACAAGAGTTACTAAGAAACTAACAGACATGATATGTCTGAATTATTTGATTTTTATGATTTCTAAGGCTTATATTTTGCCCCAAGAATTCACTGAATCCCTAAGAAGCTTAATAAGCCCGACATGTTATATTTGTATACAGATTTTGTTTTATTATTTTACTGGAATATCAGAAGACAAACAAAACATACACGACGACTAATTAAGCATTAGTCGTGTAGTTTTTTGTCAAACAAAATAGGAATATAAAGCAACAAATGATAATATTTGTTAATATTCTGCAGTTAAACATTTTCTAGCGGGAATCAAACTCAACCTAATTCCTCAACAGAGGTCTTAAATAGCATCATTACTTAACAATACGACGTTATTAAGTTATATAACTTGATCGATGCAGTGATCTTAATCTAATTCCTTTCCAATAATGAGTGCTTCTCGAGCGGTATTAATGACACTAATTAATTTGGTTAAAGAGAGTCATAATGAAACAGACGTTTCTGGGATTCAGAGGAGCCATCTTTACTTAGATACTCTTGTATAGGGAATTTTCTAGAGCTTTCGAGGTCAATTTAGAAATATTAGAAGTTGTAGGTACCTCTTTGTCATTATGGAAGTGTCTCGCTTAAGTATTTTCCTTTTTTTATACTATCTTGGTTCCATTTAAGTTTTATAGTAGGATTGTATGTAGGTAGGTAGGTGTCTACGGATACTGAGTTTATCGTTTGCAAAAAAAACGGTTCACAAAAATTAGTTTACAAAGTCGGTAGGTACCTACTTTTAGACTGTTTTTTATATAGTAAATTACAATCAAGGAATAGAAAAAATTACAACTAGTATTACCATTGAGCTAACTGCAGACGGTTGAAAACAATAGACTGTTTTGATTCTGTTCCTTAAATAGTATAAACATAAATAAATATATGTTAGGGAACTAAATTATGTGCGCATTGTCAATGTCTAACATTTTCTGACTCAGGGTGACCAAGGGAGCAATTAGTAATCCGTTGTGTGCTTTCCTAAAATCGAATATGCATGCCGCAATTTTCATGACAAAAGCCTTAAATATTCCAAATATCTATCAAAGTTATAAAAAAATGTAACAGTAAACACAATCATTCCAACAGCCCCTCAAAACGCGCTCAATAGACGCAGCATCGACAAAATCCACAAGAAGGGAGATATAAAAATGTGAGCCAACATTAATCTAATCCGACGCGAGTGGTTCACAAATCGAATTGTAACGCGCCTCGCGTCACTCTCCATCAGAGAACCAGATTCCAGAGGAAATCGCATCAGAGAATCGCATTTAATAGAATACGTTCCCATAGTTTACATAGTGTCCTGCGTAAATGACATATGCATAAGTTTTTGTAGGTAGTTTTCGCAATTTTTTTTATCAGATTGGACATTGAATGTCGATCGATCATACTGCCTCTCGAACTCTTGGTGAGAGTTTAAGAAAGCTGAATATTTCTATTATCTAGTTATAAAGCTAAATGTTTGACGGAACAAGTTTCATCGTGAGTTATTGGTGTACGTGGTGACAAGATGGGTGGTGGCGTTGTAGTTGCAGTCCGTCGTGAATTATCAGTTTCTTCTTCTTCTTGCATTCCATTTTGTAACTCTTACGCGGAGGCTGTAGAAGTAGTTATTGATATAAATCGCTCTACCAAATTAAGAGTTTTTTGTTGCTATATTCCTCATGGTCACTTACATCGTGACTCAGTAAAATACTTTTTTGAGTTTGTTTCTCAGAAAACTGTTGAACACCCTGATGACTTTTTTATGATAACTGGTGATTTTAACATAAGTGATGGTCAATGGAGTTTTTCAGACGGTAATTTGCCAAAGCTTATAAACCCACATATTAGCCCTTTGTCCATTGAACTAGATAAGTTTCTTGCCTTCACGAACTTTCAGCAATTTAACTGTGTTTTAAATCAAAATAGTAGGTTACTCGATCTCATTATGGGTAATTGTTCTTGTAATATTATAAGATGCTTATCTCCTTTAGTCCCTGAAAACCACCATCACCCAGCACTTGAAGTAACTCTGCTGGAACTTGTATATAACACTATTCGCCCGGCTTCGCGTACGGTTTCTCTCTTTCACGCTGCTAATTATGAAGCTATTAATAGAGCCATTACCGAGGTAGACTGGCCTACTCGTTTACATTTAGATGACATAGAGGTCGCCTCTGAGTCATTCTATAAGATCATTAATAGCATCATTGATAAATTGGTTCCAAAAAAAGTATCTAAATCAAATAACAGATATCCCATCTGGTATACTAAACCCCTTATAAAAATTATTAGAGAAAAATTAAAATTTCATACTAAATGGAAAAAATATAGAAACCCTAGTGATTACGACTCTTTTAAAAAATTAAGACATCGACAAAAGTTAGTAGAAGCCCATTGCTATGATTATTTTATAAAAAATTCAGAACTCCGAATAAAATCTAACAGTAAACATTTTTGGTCGTTTGTTAAATCTAAGAAAAACTCTAATGACTTACCTGATACTATGACATATAATGGTGAGAATAGTTCTAATGGTACAAAAATTGCTGAAATGTTTAATTGTTATTTCCCTTCGGTTTTTGAACCACCTGACAACCTAGCTACTCATGATTCTAACTTTAATCTTAATAATATAACTAGTTTAGACAAAGTAGAGATTTCTATTCCAATTGTAAATAAATATTTGAAAAATCTTGATGTCAACAAAGGTTCAGGACCTGATGGGATACCTCCCTTATTTTTAAAAGCGTGTCATGAAACACTGTCCTATCCACTTTTCTTATTGTTTAGTTTGTCTCTTCGCTCGGGTTGCTTACCTAAGTTATGGAAGCAGTCTTTTGTTATACCAGTTTGTCTGGAAACAAGCACGTCGTTCTCAATTACAGACCTATATCTAAGTTGTGTACGATAGCTAAGATGTTTGAAAAGATCGTTTATGATAACTTGTTTTCTGTTATTAGACCCCTTATTATCAGTGAGCAGCATGGGTTCATGAGTAGACGCTCTACTGAAACCAACCTATGCGAGTTTACTCATCTGGTCTCTGATTCCATGGACCAAGGCTTCCAAATGGACGTGGTCTATACAGACTACTCCAAAGCCTTTGACAAAATTTCGCACTCGCTTCTTATTAAAAAGCTTTCGGAGAATGGTATTCACGGAGACCTTCTGAGGTGGCTTGAATCCTATCTTCGGTTTCGAAGTCAAGCGGTCACAATAAAGGGTTATTGTTCTTCGTTTGTGCCAATATCATCAGGAGTACCGCAAGGCTCGCACCTGGGCCCTTTGTTATTTTTAATATTTATTAATGATGTTTTTAAGAACTTCATTCACTCTAAATGCTTGATTTATGCAGATGATACCAAAATATTTATGAAAGTAGCATCAAAGTCTGATTGTCTTCTGCTACAAAGTGATTTGTCTAGGCTTTTTGATTACTGTGTTGCCAATTCTTTATTTCTTAATACTAAAAAATGTCATGTTATATCTTTTTGTCGTAAACCTGCACCCATTGTTTTTGATTACAAATTTAATGACATTATTATTTCAAGGGTTTCTGTTATAAGAGATTTAGGAGTTTACCTAGACAGTAAACTTACTTTTAATGCCCATATCGAGAGTATCACTTCTAGAGCTTATCGGATGTTAGGATTTATTTTAAGAGTTGGGAGAGTGTTTGAACAACCTAGTACCTTGCTACTCCTGTACAATAGCTTTGTTAGGTCTGTGCTTGAATATGCATCCTCTGTCTGGAACCCTCAATATAAAGTTCATATTGAGGATATTGAATGGATTCAGAATAAATTTTTAAAGTTCTGTAGATATCGATTTCCTTCTAACTCTATCGACTGCATTCTGAGTCTTGAAGACCGTCGTACTATAAGAGATCAAATTTTCTTATTTAAAATATTGTCTAATGTAATTGAGTCCCCTTTTTTGCTCGAAAATATATTTTTCTATTGCCCTCGTATATCTTCTCGTAAAAAGAAAACGTTTTGGACGCCCTCCTCTAATACAAATTATAGAAAAAATATGTTCCTCTCAAGAGCCTGTGATCAATTTAATAGCACCTTCGGTGACATTGATATTTTTAACACTTCATTGTACAAATTCCGCAAAGATGTTAATGTATGCATTGCCAACCATTGATGTACTTATCTCTTTTATTTGTTTTGCTTTTAGTTTATGTTTCATTGTGTTTAAAATATTTTTTTTTGTTTTCAACCCAGTATTGTTAGTTTATTTTTCCTTGTTTAGTAAAAATTTTTATTAATGTGTTCTGAACTGTCTGCTTCCAAATAATGTATTTTTTAAAGGAGGAAACTTAGCTGGTTTAGAAATTATTTAAGTATGTTTACGTTTAGTTAATTATTATAACTGTTTGTTTCCCAAATAAATAAACATAAAATAAATAAATAAATTATTTCTACTACTTTTTTAGTTAAAATTTGATTTGATGAATTGTAACGGGCCTCGCGTCACTCTCCATAACCAGATTCCAGAGGAAATCGCATATCATAGAACACGTTCAAATGGCTTACATAGTATCTGCGTAAACGACATAACATGCGTAAGTCATTGTATTGCTTATCAATTTCTTTCTAAAAAGAAGGTAATTTTTCGTTTTGTAGTAGATAAAGGTAGAAAATAGAGTATAGTTTAGTAGTGGTATTTTTAATCCCACACCCTCCTCCGCGTGCAATGAAAGTTTCCTAATAATAAAACAAAAACACTCATTCCACGCTTTGAACTAAACAAAAGCTCGTCCCTACATCATTTTACTTTCTCTTTAGCATCCGGATCAGGCAATCCTATTCAGCCAAAACCTGACGCAGTACCAGACAAACATACGCTGCGCCAGACAGGGGAGTAAAGCTGAGTTTACTCCAAGATAGTGATTAGTAAGCAAATTGCACGCAAAGCAAATTATACACAAAGCTCGCAATCTGAGTAGAACTGGATATGGGTGTGTGTTGGAACTTGCTTCTTAATTTTATTATGCAAGGAAGAATAAAAAAAACATGGCTGCCGAAAATCTGTAACATAGACTTATTCTGTAGAATGTAATAGTAACAGTTGGTATGTTTCGTCTCACTGCAAAGCAAAGGCTTCTTTATTTTATCGTGTATATATGCCTATAAGACGAGCTGAATGCGTTTAAAAATGAGTCCTAAGGCTTGTTATCATTTACAATAGATACATAAATGAAATATCTGCTACGTGGTAAGAGCAAACATGAAGATTTTGATCTAGTCAACTGTTTTTAAATCCTGCTTAATGGATCTGCCACTTACTCGAGTCAGCAACTAGTATCGTGTATGCCAGACCTAAAGACAAGGCAAGAGGGCTCACAAAGAAAATAAAGCGGCGTCCAGACGGGCGTCAACAACTGCAGTTTGCCGAGGAGGTCCTCGGGGAAATCTGCCAGTTACCTGCACGGTACGAGTACCGTCCTCAGAAAAGTTTTATTCTATTATTATTACTACTGGAATCTATCTTGGAAATTTATCTTTGGAAATATATATGCTTGGGGCGACTTACTTTAAACTTAATTTAATGATTAACATTTCACACTGCATCATGTAGCGTGTTATGGGTACTTTAAAAGTGATAAATCTACTTTTACTATTTTTTGCATAGATAGTTAATTATTTCTAAACCAATATAGAAAATACCTGGACCAGATTTCTGAAAATGGTACCAACATTTATTTTGGAAAGGCGGGAATTGAATCTGCTACCTATTGCGTTGTGGGTAAAGGTTATATGCATACCTAATTATTTCCATGGATATTATGTAAGATATTATTTAATTTTAACTTGCAATATTTTTGTTTTAAACCCTTAATTATTACAAAAGGAAATTTTGTAATGGATATCCTCATCTGTCCATTTCTTCTCATATCTTCCACAAAACTTGTAGAATTTTTTTTGGGGCAAGTGTTTCGGCGAATCGTGCTTTTTATTCGCCCCATGAAACGCTTTTTTGGTGTTGTACAGAGTTTTTTATTGCCAAATATTTTTCATTTATGAATTTGCTGTCGCTGCTCTACTTCGAATTATTACATTGAGTTGTTAGTTTTAACGATTGACTTTTGAAATATAAGCCCGCGGCTGTTTGAAACCTTTCAACTCTAGTAACGTGGATCGCTAGCATCATTCATTTAAGGGCAATTGTGTGCGCTTCTATAATAAGCTTCCATCTGAAACAACTGCGCTCCTTATTCTTAAATTTAAACAGTAGGTAAAATACAATCTGATCAAGAAGACATGAATGATTTGGTACATCAATGAAGTTAATGCTAGGCCAGATGTCGTTCAGTTCCACACAACAGTATGTATGTAATTAGGTATTTATAAAAACAAACAATTACCTAGGATATTAGTTTTATATAAAAACATGTTAGTAGTTTATTTTTCGCATCTTTCAGTGGTGGATAAAATATTGAAGCGAAGAGTAAATGAATTAACCCATTAACGGACACGGAAATGTTTGTTACAAACGTGCTCCAGCTCGGCAGATCGTGCCCGTCTCCTAGCCGTTTCTAAATGGGAGTCAGGACATTGGCTGCAAGCACTTCCTTCTTTTAACACTGGCACTTTATTGGATCCCGCTACTTTCCGTATCGCAACATGTATTCGGTTGGGTGCAAGGTGTTGTGCGCCTCATCAATGCCAGTGCGGTACTGCAGTCGAACAGCTTGGTCATCACGGATTATCGTGTACTAGGGCCGCTGGTCGGATATCTCGTCATGCCAGCCTTAATGACATCATCCGGCGGGCCTTTGTCAGCGCTAACGTACCAGCTATTCTCGAACCGAATGGTCTGTTCCGTGACGATGGCAAGAGGCCCGACGGTATGACACTAGTCCCATGGGAGTTGGGGAGGCCCATTGTGTGGGACGCTACATGCGTCGACACACTTGCACCTTCCCATCTTTCAAGGACATCCACTAGGGCTGGTGCGGCGGCAGATCTGGCCGAGGATCTCAAGAGGCGCAAATATGCAGGTCTCGACAGAACCTACGCATTTGCTCCCCTTGGATTCGAGACCCTAGGTCCGTGGGGTACCGAGGCTCTCCGGGTTTTTAAAAAATTATCTGAGCGTCTGGTCGATGCGACGCGTGACCCGACAGCTGGTGAATATCTGGCTCAGCGCATCAGCATTGCCATACAGCGTGGTAATGCAGCCAGTGTCTTGGGGACGCTTCCGACTCGTAGTGACATGGATCAATTGAGCTACCTTTAGACTGTTTGCAACCGTCTGCAGTTAGCTCAATGGTTTCAATTTTAAATACTAGTTGTAATTTTTCTATTCCTTGCTTGTAATTTTCGTTGTTAATAAAGATATTACGTAATTTTACACCCATTAACTATATAAATTTATTTTGATAATTATTTATAGATTGACTTTTCCAAGTGTTTATTTTGTTAGCCTAAAGAAATAAAGATAATGATTATCGATTTCTGATATAATTTTTTGTTATCATTTTGGGATCTTATCTTTGCTTTCAGCAATAAGGCCGCCTGCTGTACCGTTTTAATGTTTGATAAGATTTAGATATAAGTTAATTTAAGTATTGTTTTATATTTCAAAAGGTACAATAAAGACTAAGTGTTCATTCATTCATTCATTCATTCTTATCATTTATTTATGCATTCGCGTATTGAGAGATATGAGTTGACTTGGTCAAAATGTGGACGGACCCTAAGGTACGTAGTTGGCTATCTAAATTTTGAGATGTCTACTAACTCAAAATTATGTGTTTTTTTACCAAAACCACTACTATTAGCAGAGCGGTTTGATTCCAGAGCCAAAAAGCCACCTTACGTTTTATGCATTTAATCATATAACTTTATTTCTTTATGGCTTACAAAATAAACACTTAGACAAGTCAAATTTTATTTAAAATCCATTACCTATATTATATGACTTTAAATTAATAGATATAAAAACAAGACACTCACCTGGGCCCGAATTCTACTAAATAAATCGCTACACCATTTAAATAGTATCGTGTCAAAATGTCAGTGTTAAACTCTTTTTGGTATTCTACTATAGCACAAACTTTTTGAGGTTCATTCATAGCACCAATTTGACATTCTAACTACAAATTCTAATTCAAATAATTTATTTCAGACACCAGGTTATATCATATACTCTGTGCCAAGTTATCGTAAAAATATCTAGCTAGCAGATATGCAAATGCAGGCAATCTCATCATAGGGCGACAATCCAGATTGCACTTGCACTGGGATCTAAGATTGCACTCAGATTGCCCCACTACTGCACTTGGTCCGACGTCAGACGATTTGAATTTCACAAGAAGCAATGTTGAATTTTACAGGAATAATATAGCAGGGAATATTGTCTTTCTGCTTTACTCTCGAGATTTAATTTAAGGAGAACTTGGCGTCGTAGATATCTTAAGGTAGGGAACCCGTTTCTTTTGTACAAAAATCATGTTCTAACAAAATCTTCTATAAAATGTCATAGATGATTTTGCACTTAGGTTTTAGAAAGTTTTCTAAGATTTCCCTACCACCTGCTCCACCGCCGTGGAGTTAACGCAGAACGCGCTCTTCGCAGCAATAAACACCAGCACAGGCTGGTGACACCAACACATAGGCTGAGCAAGTCGAAGAGATCGGTTTATATCTCGGGCCCGGCAGTCTACAATAGGCTACCAGATAATATCCGAAATGCAGCTTCCACCGCAGCGTTTAAGGGTCGTTTAAAGAAATGGTTGTTGGAGAAGGTTTTCTACAGCATGGGTGAATTCCTTATATTACCCGAACTGTAGTAGAGCCCCCAGTCAACTTATTAGCTAGTTCTAAGACGGTCAATGTTTATATATTATATTATGCAATTATAGCAAATATTATGAATTTATTAAGTACATAATTATAATTAATCATAGTTATGATTTACAACCGACGTGTAAAATGATATTTTTACTAATAAAATCTTGTATTCTTGTACATATTGCGAGGAAAAATTTATTACTACAGAAAATAAATAAATATAAAATGCTTGACAATTTATTCACACACAACATAAGCTCTGCTTAGCTTGATGCTATATCAAGGTTTTATGGGTACTAGATAACTGATTTCTTTGATACATTATACAATATAGATAGATATTTGTATTATACATAGAAAACTTCCTGAACAAAATTAACTGTAGGTCGTACAAATATTGGGCAGGAATTGAATCTGCAACTTCCTGACTCGCGCCTTTGCCCGCTGGGCCACAGAGGTTGTTATACTACATAAAACGGAAGATGCCCTGGGCAATTGAGCATCGTTAGAATAACGCTATTGTTTTATGGCAATATTGTGACTACCCACAAAAAATACAATCGCAAGACAAAAGCAACGCAACGTGAAAATATGTAGCAAATGCACACGAGTGTGTTTTTAAACAAAAAAAGTGCAAAAAGAGAAACATTTTTATTCTCACTTTGATCCGTTCGACCATTCTCATCGAAACTAACACGAAATATAATAGATAGACCACATATATATGATAGATAGCAATAGATAAGTTGTCTTCTTTCAGGCAATAGGCTTATTATGTAGCCTTTACAAAGCTAAAATCTGAACCTATAAATACTTTATTGCAATTTTAAAAAGATAGTATTTTTGGCCGTGCGACATGAATTACACATTAATCTTACCTTATCATACTGTTTATTAAAAACTTTTTTGAAATTTGCGGCGCGGTGTTACCAAGTGTGTCTAAGATTTCATTCGTCAAAATTAATTTGTTTCCAATTCCTTCGGCTTGGCAATTCAGACGTACCTTTCAGGTATGCTTTCAGTTTAACAATAGTCTTTCCCCTCTGTGTGTTTGCCCACCCGTGTGGCAATTGTTCACGTTCACAATACCCCATACATGCGAACGACGCGAGCTGAATATTTATATAAATATCGCGTACAGTTTAATTTTTAACGTGAAAGCTCTTTGCCTAAATGCTTTGTAGGATAAAAATAACTGGCATGGGATTTGTGAAGTGGCTTATTTGGATAATTTAAGGAATCGCGATTATTGTTTATATGGCAGAAAAAAATTCAAAATGCTAATTGTTTTAATTCCTTTAGAACTTACATACATGACTCTTGGACACGTCGGGAACATCAAATTAATGAATAAAACTAGGAAATAAAGACGCTTCTTTTTGATTTTTCAAAACCCGTCCCGAGCTTTTTATCAACGAGATAATCAGATTTTTGTAGTAATCCTTTTTACAAAGGATCGTTTTGATAATTTGTTAGAATTTATTTACTTACCTACTGATAATTTTTTGCATTTATTTTCTTGTAAATGTGTATAATGTATATCTCAAAGGGCTTCCCCTTTGAGAGATTTTAAAGTCTGTTTATAGTGCGATATCAGATAAAAGATAAATGTACAATTCTTTATTGCACACGTAATAAAAATAAAAATTAGAATAAAATAACACAGACTAAGTCACAATAGTATAGTAATATATAATATAACTCATCGCTAGGAGCTTCACTTTTAAAAGAACATTAGATAGTGTTATAGCGTATGTTACGTATTTTTATAATTTAAAAAAGTAATAATCACTAACTATAAAACAGAATCGCCTGTCCCTATGTATCATTACTTGTTAAAAATTACATAAAGGGTTTGGATATGATTTTTTTAATAGATAGAGAAATTCAAGAGGAAGGCTTTTTCTTAAGACTTTACAGGACACTTGGACTATTTTATACACCCAATAATACAACCGTGCGAAGGCGGGTCGATAGTAGTGGTTTAAGAAAATTGTGGAGAAACTTATTCCGAAAAATCGTGATAATATCACATTTCTCCTTTAGGTAGGCGGATTGGAAATCACACTGTACGACGAAAAATGTAGTGTTGATTATCGGGAAGAATCTTAGTTGTGTCTTGATTCTTGTGTGAAACAGTTCTAAATATAACACATTGCACTGATTTTCTTTTTCTAGTGGAATAACACAGTGGCTAGAAAGAAAGAAGGAAAATAAAAATACGCGTTCGAAGACGCGAGCAGATACAGGTTAAATGATATAAGGAGAGAGCGAAGAACTATTACTTCCTCCCTGTTCTTTTATAATAATACTAGATGGGCCCCGCGGCTTCGCCCGCAAACCAGAGTTGTTTTTTTTATACAAATTTCACAAATTTGTTACACAGCCCCTGGGGGTTATTTTCCTAAAATAAGAAATACGTGTTTAATTTTTAATTTTTTGTTTATTTATACCGCGTTTAGAGTAAATCGAAACAAGAAAAAATAATTTTGCATACAAACTTTACCTATTCTCTATTTAACCCCCTCATAGGTTAATTTTTGAAATTATTTTTTGCCCTGCGTTATTCTAGGTCTTTAACATCTACGTATCAAATTTTATCAAAATAAATTAAGTTATTACGGAGATTACTTAAAACAAACATTCACACAGACTTTCCAATAAACCATCCATACTACAATGAAGAACTAAGAATAATAGTATATATAACTGTTATTATAATAGTAAGATCTGATAGTACATAGGTAAGTTTATTTGAAGGGCTTTGTCTAAAATATCAAGGAACTCTATGAAGATATATAACTGGCAACTCAATTTAAGGAAGCTTAATATTAAACATTAATTAATGAAATTTCTAGCACGCTTCAGGTAACGTAAGAAATTAATACCTGACGTGATTTTCAGTTTCTAATTAGATGGGGCGGTATTTACTTACATTGCCGCGTAATTGCGAAGATTCAACTATATTGAATTTTCGGCTCTCAAGGTGATGAGAATTTGTTTAATTTTTAAATTTTCTTTACCTAAGGGTCTTCACATAAATACTTGGCTAGCGGATTAATATATTTTCTCTAGAGGACTTCGGAATAAAAATGTTATCCGCTTTGGTTCCTGTAACTCAAATCCTGTCCCTATTATTCTGAGTTCTGCATTGTAGAAGTAGAATGGTTTATTTAACACTTTCAATGCCTAAGTGGCATAGAAGATCATCGTGGGATAGTTCCCTGTGGGTACCACACGAGCTGGGCAGCGAATGGATTAAGATCCTCTGTCCACGTTTATTTGTATACTTATTAAAAAGTCACTTACAATTTCAGTGTATAAACAAAATAAACCATGTTTTTTACAACATAAGCTCTGCTTAGCTTGGGGCTAGATGATGCTGTGTGGACTGCCGGATTATTTATTTTATTTTTAAATATTTTGAAATTAACAACAAAAATCCTATAAAGCGCAGCGGGCAAGGGCCGCCGGTTCGATTCCAACCACGGGACAAATCTATATACGATCTGCAAATATTTTTTCCGAAGTTCTGGGTGTTTTCTATGTATACAAAAAACCCTTCTATGCAATGTATTGTTTAATCAGTCATCTAGTACGCATAACACAAGCTCTACTTAGCCTGGGGCTAGATGATGCTATGTGGATTGTTCAGCAATATTTATTTATTTATTATTTTATAATTACTTCAACTCAGGTCATCGATGTCGTACAAACATTTTCCCAAGGCGGAAATCGAAACCACAACCTCCTGCGTTGCATATGGACCTTTGCCTGCCGCGGCACATCGGTCGTCAAATGGACAATTATTTAGCCGCGATCGCAACGAATTCGAACGATCCTTCCTAATCAAACCTACTACAGAATATCCACAAAGGATTGAAGTACCAGTCTAAAAATAACATTAATCCGAACAATATCCGTACCTTCCTACGCTGACAAGAGTTTTATTAAACCGGGCTGGGGCTAACAAAGGAGCAGCTAATGACTTTATACAATAAATCCATTTCCAACAATGGATGGCGCGTGTGTGAGGCCTTTGATCGTGTAATGCGGGTATTATGTTGTTGTGGTAGCCTTTTAGACTGTTTTGTAGAGGCTCGGTCAGTGGCGAGTTAACCTACCTGTAAACTATAGAAAGTTTATCAATATAAATGTATTATAAAGAAACTGGTGAGAATCTGACGCAGCTTTTCAGCATAAATGCAGCCAGCGTCTTATGGACGCTTCCGACTATTGATATGGATTAGTTAAGCTACTCTAGACTGATTGTAACCGTCTGCAGTAGGTTTTGTTTCAAATGTATGTACTATTTTTAATTAGTTGCGATTCCTTGATAGTACTACCTGTTTTATAAAGGAGTAACTGACTCACTGACAGGCAGATAACACAGCCTAACCCCCTGGGCGAGACCTGAAAGGAAAAATTGTGTTATTGCGGAGACATTAGTAACATACGTTTCGATGTAGGCGCGTAGCTTGGTTACTTTAACTGACTGCACAGAAGTAGCTATGAATCTATGTCTTATAATGAATGGCGCGTCAATGATTCGCGTGTGTTAGACCTTTGATCGTGCAATGCGGTTATAATGTTGTTGTGGGAGCCTTCTAAAATGTTTTGTAGAGGCTTGTTCAGTGGCTAGGAAAGAGTTAACCTACTACTTGGTTACTTAAACTAGCCATCTAAAGATAACCATCAAGTTTGTTTATCATTCACCAACCAAGCTAACAATCTTTCAGTGCGGTCGTGGTGCGCTTGCAGTGTTCTTTCACAATAGATAACGCACGATTTTAGAAGATCGTCGCTAGTTCGCAATAACTCGGTTATGCAAATATGCATACAATATTGTAATGGTATCATAAAATCGGTTGACTGTAACCAAATAGAAACCTATGATAGGTGGTACCTAGCATCTCTACGACATCATTATTCTCCTGCAAGACATTGTACTTCTTTCTAAAGCTGCCATAACTCTTTCGATGCTCGCTTCGCTCCGCAATTTACTGGCCATAAAACTCATCCTACTAATATAATAAATGTGCAAGTCTGTGTGAATGTTTGTTAAAACATATCTCCTTAACTTATTAAGATGAAATTTTGTATTCTAGATCCGAAACTATCAAGTTTAGGATTTAGAATAACGCATCGGCTATTTTGCATACAGTATCTACCTGTAACTGATTTTTCAACGAGCTTTATGTATTAAGAGTGTGTTTTAATTATAGAATAATTATTGTAACGTTCATTGATAAGCCAAATAAATAAAATAAGAAAGGTTAGTCAAATTAAAAAAAAATATCTCTGTCTTAAAAGGGGTCGTAAAGTTTCCATGGAAAATATTTATTCCTTTTTTCGATTCACTCAGAACTCGGTGTAAATAAACTACAAAGTAAATAATGAATCACATATTCTTTTTACAAAACTACCCCGGGGAGTGTGCAATAAATTTTAAGCAGGAAATACTTAAAAATGAAAAAAAAATATTTCCTGGTTTGGACATTTAAGAAGGCTAGGAACCTCTCCTAAATCTCAGCGGCCGATCCGTGTGTATTTGTTGCTGTTTCAAGTCGAATGAAATGGAGCGCGTTATGAGTGAGAAAGGGCGCCTAAACGAGTCAAAGTGATCGTGTCACGAAATACTTTCGTCATTAACGTCAAAATAAAATAGTCATTACTCTGGATTGGATGAATTCAGAAGTTCGTTTGACTAACGTCAAGCAATCTTGTCAGTAAATTAATGACGTAATCTTAATTTCAAACTACATCAAAAATTATGAATATGGATTTTATTCAGTTACTATCATAACCACGTGGCTTCGTCCGCGTAGTTTTAGCCCCCATTTAACCCCCATTTTAAATATCAAAATCCTGAAATACGTATTCTTTCATTCTTAAAACTTCACTACTAATTGAACAACTCTCATACAAACTTTAACATAGGTAGGTATTATCTTATACCTCTTTTCAAGGTAGATCGAAAAATTATGAATTTTTCTACGTGTACCTACTTTTATTTTGTATTTGAAATAATCTAGGTTTTATAAAGTCAGAGTACGCATTAAAAAGTTTCATAACAATGTTTTCATTTCTTTTCACCCGCCTTAGTGCTTTTACTAGAAAAGGAAGCTTTTTTCCAAATTTCAACTTTTTATGTCGCTGCAGCGGTTTCGGCTCTTTTGATGATGAATCAGTCAGTCAGATGGTTTTTATATATAGATAGAATATGACGACCCGTCGAGCTTGGTCGGCTCGGCCCGTTCGGCTGCGTTCGCCCTCTTTCGCGTATTGAAATATTTCCACCAATCGTTCGATGCAATAATTGACTGGGTCTGTCAGGTGTCAATCGGTGAACGCTATATTTGATTGAGCCTGTCAGCTGCATGTCGGGGAATGGCTGAGCGGACTGACGATGACGATTCGTCGTCGGTCGGCTCGGCCCGTTCGGGTGAGCTCGCCTTTTTTCGGAAATCGTAACATTTTCCACCTCCTCTGCGTCTTACCGCCCCCCTCGCGTGAGCAAGCGGTGGCAAAAACGACAATGATTTTTAAAAAAAATAATATTTTTTCGTTGCTTTGGATTTATTTTGAATTATCGATTGTTTTCTCAAATATTATTGTTTATCCCTAAAGTTAAATATATTTACGATGGGTGCACCGTGACAGATTTTCGAATACAGGTGTTTATCATGCATAAAAAATCCCTTGAAAATGACTCGATTTAGTGTGAAAATATGGCAAATTAGTTTCGCTCTCATTTAATGCTAATTACGTTTTTTGAAAATCTAAAACGGTGCACCCGTAGCTTTTTGTTATCCGATTATGTATGCAAAATTTCATTGAAATCGAGCCGGTACTTTCCAAATGAAACGAAAGCAACGTTTGTATGGGGGCTCGGGTGTTCACACCAACCTTAAGCAAAATATAGTAAAAATTATCATTGACATGTATTCACACTGTTCTTCATTTGAGAAATAAAATTCCACGCAGGCGAAACCGCGGCGCCCATCTAGTACAAAATACAGTATTTGGAGTTTTACATTGAATTTTACCGCTATTCCCATTATGAAAACAACTTTACGAGTTCACCACTCGGTTAATTATCTCGGGCAGAATTATACATTCTCATCGAAAAAGGTCGAGCACAGGTCATTTTGCCTTTATTGTCGCTCGTCAGTTTTATGCGACCAATAAAAACCCCGGGCACGTTTTTGCGACATCTATTAATATGTATGGAATCGCGAGACCTATATTTATTTACGTTTGTTTGCGTTATTGCCAAATGCGAGAACTCGTAAACGGAATCGATGCATTTAAAATTTGGGCTTTTGAAAGGATAAAGCGGAGTAAACCTTAAAACGATTCTGCTCGCATTCATCTGGGGATTCCACTTGTGAGCATTACTGCATGACCTACTAAGTTGGAGTTAACAAGCAATTTATATTTTGATATTATTTTTTATCTTTATATAATAAGGTTTTTATCTAGACAACAGATTTATTTCTCCTAAACGGAAGCAGTTTAGAACGCCGCCGTATAGACCCTATGTCCAGTAGTGATTTATACGTGGTAGGTACGTTTGTGGACATAACTTTATTTATTTATTTTTTTCCGAATTCGAAGGTGATTTGTAACCATTTTAAATCATATAGTTTAAATAAAGTAATTTCTAAGTTCTGCTATATCCTTTGATATATCGATCAGTTGAGTTGCCTACATTTGAAAATGTGACATCTAATAATCAAAGCTTAGACTTAGAGCGTCGTAAACTGTACCGAACCGTGGCTCGTTATTCAGTAAGAAAAAATACCGGCGCACGTGTATCAACCGCCTTTTTTACCAATAATAAATCTTCGTTTGCAACAATCTGACCTGGGCCCGGATTCCACTAAATAAATCGCTTCACCATTTAAATAGTATAGTGTCATAATGTCAGTGTAAACTCTTTTTGGTATTCTACTAGCACAAACTTTTTGAGGTTCATTCATAGCTGTGACGATTACCAAATGCACAAACTTCATTTTAATCATCCTAATTGAATGGAACTATTGAGACCTTTGTTTTGACATTAGTGGAATTCAGCCCCTGATTGTAAGTGACGACGTGGTCGAAGATTAATCAATCGCGCGTGAAACAAAAGTTTTAGGATGATAGATACTTTTAAAGTAGGTACCTAAACAGAAAAACAGTTTCCGTTTCAGTTTAAAGCTTCTCAATAAATCATTTTTATCGATATTTTTCCTTCTAACACTCACGCAGCCACTTAACCTACTATTTTTCAATTAGTAGATAAAGTAGGTACCTGAATTTTCATCTGAAATGCCGCAAATGAAAAAAGCGAGGGGATAACTCGTGATCACAAGAGGCGGGTGTCAGTGATAAATTTTCCGTAATTACACAGAAAATTGCTTCGGACTCCAATACTTATGTATGGGACGTGCGTTGCATTCGTTAGTGTACATGCAGTGTTTCCGTGACTCGGTGGATTATTGAATGACTAAATACCCACCCTTTTTTATTTTTAATCAAACTAGACCTAGATTATAGATTTCTATAATTATAATGGTAAGTAAAATGTCGATCAATTTGTTTTCATTTCAATTGTAGTTTTCGTTTTAGTTTGTAAAAATATGTTGGTTCTTTTTGTTTTTTTTTTAAATCTTTTTTTCTTAGTTATTGCTTTTCTTCATTCTACCTACAACTGTAGATTTTTTTATTAAGTAGCATATTTTTGAGTTTTGTAAATTTCTACAACTATAAACGTGTTAATACTTAGATAAATTGAAGAATTAGAGTTTTATGCAACTTCCTACGGAAACGAATTAGCCTATCTATTATTCCAGGCCTAGAACTACGTCCGTCCAAAATTTCATCCCAATCTGTTCATTCGTTTTAGCGTGTACCTACTGGTAACAAACATCCATCCATCCAATCTTTTGCATATTATTGGTGTAGTACCAGGTCTACAGAACAGGTAGGTAGGTGTCCATCAGTATTATTACTAAGACCTTGAAGAACCGCACATCCCTCGCCAACAGCATAAAGGTCGCATGGAATTATTCACACAATGGGCCCAAAATCACGATACACCTCTCCATCACATTATCACTAACTGGATACAATGTACGCCGGAGAATAGTAGACTAAGGTGCGTTTATGTCGGTCATATTTGGCCAAGTTTCACCGATGGCTAAAAGCTGCCAACAGATTTTTGTTTAGCTGTCGCATGTGTCAATTAAATGTTGCTAAAACTAACTATAACAGCACTGAAAATATTTCCGTCACTTTCGTAATAATCGAAATTAACACTATTTTAGGCAAAACTAAATCCGCAGAAACTGGCAAGGGTTTGTTTTATTGTTAAGGTATATGGCTATTTGGCTGTAAGTTGGTACGGTATAACGCTTGGTAAAGATAAAAATTATTCGAAATGATTATTCTTTCGCTTTTGTAAGGATATGAATAGAGAAAGACCCTGAGTTGGTTACATAAAAAAAATTGAAGAAATCACAAAATTCCTCCTCCAAAAACTAGCATCATACTATCAAGATGGCTAAAATGACGTTTTTGCATTTGGTATTCTACTATTTTTTGCGCTTGAAGAAACTTTCATAATTAGAATGTCAAATTGGTAGTCATAACCGTAATCGTCACAGCTATGAATGAACCTCAAAAAGTTTGTGCCAGTAGAATACCAAAAGGAACATTGTCAGTTTGAAACGATACTATTGGAATGGTGAAGCGATATATTTAGTGGAATTCGGGCCCTGATCTGTGGCAATTTTCATTGCTTTAGTTGTCTAATGTGTGTACACGCCCTAAATCTAATCTATACCTGAACATACCTTGACAGATTCATAATGCCTGTCGATATTGTAGTCATGGAGCAGACCTGTATAAATGTACCTTATCACGTTCCGGACGTTAAAAGTGTTTTGATGTTTGAGCATTTCAGTGATTAAGTTTTTTGTATCTTTCCACTTTCGTTATGAGTAGTTAGTTTTTTTATCTGATTATTTGAGATTATTAGATTTGATTCATTAATATTATCATCCTCTCCACGAAAAGATTAAAAAGGTATCTTTTAGACCTTTGTCGTCAGCATCGTCAGACATATTGACACCTACTATCAGGTGAGATTGTGGTCAATCAAAGGTCTATTGTTGATAAAAAAAAGCATTTAAGGTTGGTGTGAACACCCGAGCCCCCATACAAACGTTGCTTTCGTTTCATTTGGAAAGTACCGGCTCGATTTCAATGAAATTTTGCATACATAATCGGATAACAAAAAGCTACGGGTGCACCGTTTTAGATTTTCAAAAAACGTAATTAGCATTAAATGAGAGCGAAACTAATTTGCCATATTTTCACACTAAATCGAGTCATTTTCAAGGGATTTTTTATGCATGATAAACACCTGTATTCGAAAATCTGTCACGGTGCACCCATCGTAAATATATTTAACTTTAGGGATAAACAATAATATTTGAGAAAACAATCGATAATTCAAAATAAATCCAAAGCAACGAAAAAATATTATTTTTTTTAAAAATCATTGTCGTTTTTGCCACCGCTTGCTCACGCGAGGGGGGCGGTAAGACGCAGAGGAGGTGGAAAATGTTACGATTTCCGAAAAAAGGCGAGCTCACCCGAACGGGCCGAGCCGACCGACGACGAATCGTCATCGTCAGTCCGCTCAGCCATTCCCCGACATGCAGCTGACAGGCTCAATCAAATATAGCGTTCACCGATTGACACCTGACAGACCCAGTCAATTATTGCATCGAACGATTGGTGGAAATATTTCAATACGCGAAAGAGGGCGAACGCAGCCGAACGGGCCGAGCCGACCAAGCTCGACGGGTCGTCATATTCTATCTATATATAAAAACCATCTGACTGACTGATTCATCATCAAAAGAGCCGAAACCGCTGCAGCGACATAAAAAGTTGAAATTTGGAAAAAAGCTTCCTTTTCTAGTAAAAGCACTAAGGCGGGTGAAAAGAAATGAAAACATTGTTATGAAACTTTTTAATGCGTACTCTGACTTTATAAAACCTAGATTATTTCAAATACAAAATAAAAGTAGGTACACGTAGAAAAATTCATAATTTTTCGATCTACCTTGAAAAGAGGTATAAGATAATACCTACCTATGTTAAAGTTTGTATGAGAGTTGTTCAATTAGTAGTGAAGTTTTAAGAATGAAAGAATACGTATTTCAGGATTTTGATATTTAAAATGGGGGTTAAATGGGGGCTAAAACTACGCGGACGAAGCCACGTGGTTATGATAGTAACTGAATAAAATCCATATTCATAATTTTTGATGTAGTTTGAAATTAAGATTACGTCATTAATTTACTGACAAGATTGCTTGACGTTAGTCAAACGAACTTCTGAATTCATCCAATCCAGAGTAATGACTATTTTATTTTGACGTTAATGACGAAAGTATTTCGTGACACGATCACTTTGACTCGTTTAGGCGCCCTTTCTCACTCATAACGCGCTCCATTTCATTCGACTTGAAACAGCAACAAATACACACGGATCGGCCGCTGAGATTTAGGAGAGGTTCCTAGCCTTCTTAAGCAAAAGAGCTAAATCAAATTGGTTAAATCCATTATTGTTATATGAATATTATTTCTTATCTACGTAATTATTGTATTGTATGAAGTATATCAGTCATCTAGAACCCAAGCTCTGCTTAGCCCCAAGGCTAGATGAGAATGTGTGGATGGTCCATTGTTATTATTTGTTTAGGTTCCTATTCTCAAAGACAGCGGCACAGATTTTTATCTCTGGCAACAAAAATCTGCGCTGCTATCTCACTTATACCCATTACGTATTAATATAGCTCCCGTTTGTCCCCGTTCCATCACATTAACACATATTGACGCGGTACATTGGTTTGATGAGCGCCATCAGACTTCGTTCTACGTGATATTGCCTATCTATATTTATAGAGTTGCCTTTGTAGTTTAAGAGCTGTTGTTTAATAATTTGGCGTGTTAAAAAAAAATATACATAAACTATGAAAGTCTTTGCCTTGGGATTAAATTTTACAACCGCTGCGGCTGCCGAAAGTACAAAAACAACAAAAACAGATACAGCTAATGTACAATGGGCGGCCTTATCGCTAAAAGCGATCTCTCCCAGGCAACCTTAGTATGGACAAGAAGTGATTTATAAAGAGTAGACGGTGGCATGTAAAAAAGATATCTGTAAATATAATAAAGCGAGTATAAATGTAAATACTTATATAATTTACATATATAAAATAATAAATAATTTTTAAATTATATTTTCTTGTAATTTTCGTTGTTATGTTATGTATCTTTTTTGGCTTACCTTGTGTTTATAACAGATCGTCAAACCGATGTTTATGTAATAATCGGTAGTGCTTATGTATTATTTTTTGTAATTATAAATTGATACTTCGAGAAACCAATAATCTGGGTGTTATAAGGAATCATAATAATTATGAAAGTTATGAACTACCTCTATATAAAATATTAAATCATCGGTCTACATTTTGAGGAGAACTTTCATATTTTATGTGAATAATAGCTGTTACCCGTGTTTGATTCGAACAATTAGTATTAAAGGAAATCATAATTTACAGATATTTATGCTCTACCCCATTACATTCATATAGACAGACTTTCAGAAGATAAGTTATTAAACAATTTTGTTTCACTAAAACCACGGAACAAGCTTTATTGCTTTTCAAATAATATCTCGATAGGTACTCATAAAATATTCAATGCCGTCCCACGTAATGGCAAAATGAATCTCTTTCGTAAACGATTAAATATTAATATTTTGGTTACGGTGCCTACATACCAAATCCTTTCACTTATCTAATGGATTCATAGCAGTATTCTTCCAAAATATGTTCGTAGTGAACCCGTTAAATCATAAATTCAGGAGATAAAATTAAATCGTAAAACATTATTTCCTAGGATGTGGGGTATGTCTCACTAATACATATATGTACCTAATAGCTATCAGTACTATGTAGTTACTAGTTTATGGATGTTCTGTATAGTATACTAGCTATGCCCATGACTTCGTCTGCGTTAAATAGTGACTTTGGGCCGTCGGTTCACATAAACCTCACATATTCCTCTACATACTGTCATCCACTATTGTTATTTTACAACTTTAAGCGTAACATTTTCTTACGATCTAAGAATGTCATAATTATTTATATGTAATCAAAAGCCAAAAAAAAAGTTTCAGGCTTCAGCTACAAAAATGACGAAATTTCAGACAAATTGTGTCGGTTGTCACGCATTGACAACGGTGCATGACTTTAAGATGATAAAAAAGTTATAGAGCCGCCTCTCACACTATTTGTTTTATGCATTCCGCTCGAGTGATTTTCGGCTCAACTTAATTTAGTGCATTATTCGGACTGTATTCAACCTGGCCTTTGTTGTACAGTGCCACGTATTTTTCTTTTCATAAGCCTAATAAGTAACTCATCGCGTTTCACGTGAGATATGCTTGGCTATTCCATAGCGATCAATTTCTCAAAGACACATTTATCCTAATCTCAACGTCTTATGCGAAGTGACTCGAAGAAAAGTTGATAAAAATGAAGTATCTATCTGACTGTTTTTCTATAGCATTCCGTGCAATATAAAAAAAATCACAGATTTCTTTTTATCCGAAGATATTCTACGTAAATGTAGTAGGGATCTTTTGTAAATGGGAAAGTAAACAATTTTTAACTTTATTATCACCAATTTATCACTCCTTAACGGGCTTGTTTCTTGTTTTGTAGGATAAGTAAATAAATAATGCTGGACAATTCACACAGCATCATCTAGCCCCAAGCTAAGCTGAGCTTGTGATAATAGTTCTTGTAATTTTACTATAACACTGATGTTAAAACCAGAAATAACCTATTTAGGCATCGATTGAGTATTCACCTGGGCCATTGAATACCTGATATACATTATTTTGTACTCCGATGCTTCTGCTGAAAACCAACGCAGAATTGGCACCCGTGTCAAAGGTGTATTTAATGCTGAGCTGGTTGCTTATTTGTGTTTTTACTTTAAATAATCGTAAACTTTTCACTATAATAATTGTATTTGAATTAACTTTTTTAGTTGTTATTGCCTACTAGCGACCCGCCCCGACATCTCACGGTTTTATTATTCGTATTTCAAAGATTTAAGCATACATAAGGACATAGGGACAGAGAAAGCGACTTTGTTTTATAATTTGTAGTGATTACCCAACCTGTGGTGTAATTTTGAAACTAAAAAGTATTTATTATTCTAAGAAATATTAGCTTTCGGTATAATTTCCCCCTGAACCTTGAAGGAGGTGGCACTGTAGATTGGCCTTTGTATTAAAATTGGATTCCTTTTATTGGATTTGTGAAATTATTCCTTACTCCCAGTTTCCCTGCCACAGTTGCTATATTAATCA
This sequence comes from Eupithecia centaureata, assembly GCA_944547425.1. Lineage (NCBI taxonomy): Eukaryota > Metazoa > Arthropoda > Insecta > Lepidoptera > Geometridae > Eupithecia > Eupithecia centaureata. Next base: position 12,624,647 of record OX155683.1, on the reverse strand, counting down.
GGCGTCAAGTTTTTGAATTGGTTTGCTATGAGGATTCGTTAAATTATGACGGTATTCTGAAATAGGCTAGAAATAAAGATTTTCGATTTCTTATATATACAGTGACTTTAATAGGTTTATTGTAACCCTGTGCCTACAAAAAGGTTCAATATATACCTACGTATTTTCTTAAAATACCTAAGTAGACGTCCAAATGATTTTGCACAGAATTCGCCTGAACGGTAACAGAAAGTAATATTCACCATATTTTTTGTAAATAAATAAATATCATACAAACCAATATAATAAATGCGAAGTGTGTTTGTTTATTTGTCATTCTTTCAAGCCTTAATCAAGCAGCGAACGATCTGCTTTTTGGCATAGAGTTTGTTGTAAGGATGAAGAGTAACATAGGCTATATTTTGTCCTGGTAAAACATAAAACTCCCAAGGGAAATCAATTTTTGTAAAATCGAATGGAATAGCATATATTAATCACTACATAGTATAAAACAAAGTTGCTTCCCGCTGTCTTTCTATGTACTTAGAGTTTTCAACTACGCAATGGATTTTGATGCGGTTTTTTTTAAAATAGTGATGTAAGAGGAAGAGAAGAAGAGTTTAATAGTATTATTATTTGTGTAAACTTTTAATTAGCCGTTAGTTACCCATCATGATTTTTACCTAGATGTTAATTTCCCTAAAATAGTAAAATAAAATAAATAAATAAATAATAATACACCCGTACAAAGCCGGGGCGGGTCGCTATTTATTAAAAAATAATACACCACACATCGGTCGTCAATTCACCAAATCACAGCTACCACTCTATCAACTTCCTATAAATGTTTTGAGCACAGCTGCTACCAGGACCGCATAAAACTGAGTAATTATCACAAGTGTACTCGACGCACCTTCAAAACGTATCCCAAATAAACATTCTAATTCTTTCCTGCGCACCTCTGCACCCATACCGGTCTCGCTCACTCGTCTGCTATCTCTCTCGTGCTGATTTCGGGTTGAGAGAACCGATGGATAAGCTGAGATCCTAGTTTTGCCTGCGAGCTCGCCAGGGACGGACGTGTGAAACGATCGCTAAATCACTCGATATTACCGGGACCTGAATGTTTTTTTTATTTATTTTTGATTAGTTGAGTTGAAATAGACGTGTTATTGACAGTGCTCGGATGTGTTATGTAGCAGAGTCGATGGTGAGTAGTAATTGTGTAATTTTCAGGAGCTTTCAGGTAGATAACGATAGTAGTTCGTTGGCACTGAAAGCGGTAGTAATTTTATTGTTGCTCGTTGCCCTTTGATAAAATTATGAGTTTGAATGGAGGTTTTGTTGAAAGTTCAAAATTTTAAAATAAAGTTGTAAGGTCCGTCTTCTATTATTATATCACTTGTATCTGCTGGGTTATGAAAATTATATGTAGCGGTTCATTTTATTACCTAAAATAGGACTGACATAAAATTTTCCACAAATAAAAATAAAATAGTTTTACTTCAATAATTTTTTATTTTTTACCTATTATTTTGTTTTTATTCTGGTCTGATCCATGATTTTGTGAGTTAATCCCAAAAATCAAGTTAAATTCAAATTTCAAATGTGCTGTTAAATGTGTGCAGAATAATACCAGGGATTTATGTTTGAAAACAAATAAAATAAATAATTTAATATCTAACCCACCACCGAAACGTATTTATTAAGCAACTTGAAAAAATAAATGTTTTATGCAATGGCAACCCTGTTTATTGCCAGTTCCGACGTTAATTAAAAAGGAAAGGCATAATTTAGTCAGCAAATATTTCGTAGCGGCCGCGGGTCTACGGATCTACGGGGTCTACGTTCGTAGCATTTGTTTATTCACGTCTACGGCGCGTAGCATCCGTAGCGTACGGTCAGTTTGGAATTGGAATGCTTGTTAACATAACAAACATTTGAAAATAATATGAAATGAATATTATTTATGAGACAATACGACATTGAATATATATTTCGTTCTATGAAAAAAATATTAATATCTATAACCAATTTACAATTAAACATAAAATAAAATTTAAAAAAGCTACACTGAGATTATTAAAGTGAGGTAAAATAACTAAAAGTAACTAATATATGGTTTTTTAAAAAGCTAAATCTGTTTAAAATCTTACGTTTTGTCAAATGTAACTTGCCGCTGGTGATATTCTTGTCGATATTTTATAATTAATAGTAGTTACATTATTGGAAATTTCTTACAAAAACTAATTACCAACTTAAAATTTCACGTGTTATTAAGGATAACTCAAAAACTACTAGTCGAGGGTTAATAAAATTTGCATGAAAACTCTGAAAGTGAAAAAGAAATAAAAAAGAATCATCAAAATCGATTTACCACGAAAAAGTCATGGTTTTTCGAATCAATTACAAAGCAAAATAGAAAAGAATGCTTAACACAAAAAACATAAAGTTTGCGTACCACCTCCTTTTTTGAAATCGGTCTAAAACTGGCGTCTGATAGCGCCATGAACCCGATATGATACGCATGTCATTGACATTGCTACAGAATTGCATCGCTTGCTGAATATTAATTTACTAGTGCGGTTGTAATATCGCTTTTAACTGCGGGTTCACTCGGTTTATTAGCGAGCATTTGAATTGGCTGTTCAATAAATAAAGTTGACAATTCTCATAGCAATAACTAGCCCTAAACTACGTTGTAACATACACAAAAACCATGTTTCAAAACACGTGTTTTTCTTTGGCAGGTAGAAAATACCTCCGCATTAAGCCCATTGTTTGCATAATAAAGTTTATAATTAAAATAAATAGTATCAAATTGAAAACCTTTTTTAAAGTCGTCTGATGGCGCTATCATCATCATCATCAGCAGCCTATATTAAATATAAATAACTCCAGACAGTCCACACAGTATCATCTAGCCCCAAGCTAAGTAGAGCTTGTGTTATGGGTACTAGATGACTCATATACTTAAAACAATACATTACATAAAAAATATTTTTTATTATCCATAGAAAACACCCAGACCAACGGAACAAATTTCTGCAGATCGTACACAAATTTGTTCCGAAGCGGGAATCGAACCCACAACCTCCTGCGTCGCAGGCGGACCTTCGCCCACCGCGCCACATCGGTCGTCTATATTAGTCCACTGCTGTACATAGGGCATCTTTATCTCTAGGCATCTTTTCTTCATCTTGACGCATCCAGCATCTGCCATCTGATAGCGCTATAAACCCGATGATATCATAGGGATACGAAAGTATTTTTTATCCTATAAAATTTATTAAGCTAAGAGGAAAGTTATTAAGTATATCAACCATCTAGTACCCATAAAACAATCTCTGCTTAGCTTGGAGATGATGCTGTGTAGATTGTCGAGCATCACTGTTATTTTGTCCTGCTTTACCTGTTAATAAGATTCAAAGTCGGTTTTAAGTTTATTCGAAACAATCATATTATTGAGGATTGCCCACTGGAGCATTAATAATTAAAGGAAACTCCACTCGAGCGAAGATTTAAGATTATCGGCAGTTAACAGGTCATTGGCCGGGCTGGTATCGATTTTATCGACTTTTTAATACCAACATTGAACAAAATAGTGGATTAATCTATAAAAATCCTCTAGTTCGTTCGTTCGTCTTTCGTTTTTTATAACTATCATGGCCATGAGAGAGACGGACAGAAGGATGGACAGTGGAGTCTAAGTAATAGTGTACCGTTCGGTACGGAACCCTAAAAACAATAAAATCAAAGCCTAGCTTATTAAAATGGCTGTCAGAAAAATCTTTCAAACTTTTACATTCATTCATCCGAAGCAGTTTCAATGGAAAACCACTGAATAAAGTGCATTCGAAAAGTGACCTAATTGAATTCTGATTTATACCATTGAGCAATTAAATTAATAAAGTTATTTATAATTGGAGAACTCTGAACTCTAGAAATTGTGTTCATGAGAGAAATTGCGGAATTTTCTCAAACATTTAATAGATAATAACTTCACTGCACCGTGAAAACATGTTAGACCAAGATTTATATCTAAACTAGCAACCCGCCCCGGCTTCGCACGGTTTTATTATACGTATAAACCTTCCTCTTGAGTGACTCTATCTATTAAAAAAAAACCGCATCAAAATCCGTTGCGTAGTTTTAAAGATTTTAGCGTTCAAAGGGACATAATGACATAGGGACAGAGAAAGCGACTTTATTTTATACTATGTAGTGATACTAATTTATTATTATCCAGAGTGACACAATCGCAGGCTATCTATGTTTCATTTTTCTATGTTTTATGAGGATATTATTAACAGCTATCTCTTCAAGGCAACCTTTAGATGTACAGCATCTGTTAATGTATGAAATTGACGGTGTCCTGTGATGTCCATCCGGTGACTGATGACACAATAAAAAATAAAATTAAATATTTTAGGTTAATCTACCTGAGGTTTATAAACAAAAATTTCATAAGCAAAGATTGCTTCACTACATAGTATAAAACAAAGTCGCTTTCTTTGTCTCTATGTCACTATATCCCTATGTCCCTATGCATGCTTATCTTAATAATTAAGATAAGCAAAAAAACTATGCGATGGATTTTGATGAGGTTTTTTTTATAGATAGAATGATTCAAGAGGAAGGTTTATACGTATAATAAAGCTGTGCGAAGCTGGGGCGGGTCGCTTACAAGTTAAGTTTACAAAAAAATAAAGGAATAAAAAAAACCGAACAATATATCAGGCTATAAGTATCGGATGATGATTATGAACCATATCTTTGAAGATTGGAAAGGATTTGGCCTGTCGGATGGAAATTATAAATCAGACAAAGTTTATACGAAACCGTTAAAATCTTTATTAACAACGAAAATTACAAGCAAGGAATAGAAAAATTACAACTAGTATTTACAATTGAAACCATTGAGCTACGAAACCTAATTAAAACACTAAAAAGGTAAAAGCGAAACAATATAATCATCAAAGAGCCGAAAATCAATATATTCAATAATAAGGTTGCCGTCAACGTCGCGACGTAAGAATTGACCCTTTTTCAGAATACAAACAGAAATGCTAAAGAATAAAATATTTATAACGAGCGATTTTAACGCTATGAGCGATCTCTTTCAGGCTACCTTAGATTATTTACATCCAGTATCTGCCAGCAGTTTTCGCAGATCGTCATCCCCCTGGCCAGAAAAGGGTTTTAACTCAGCATAATGACAACTAAGATCTCGTTAATACCTAGCCAGTGCTGGTCTTTTGTTAGAACCCAGAAAAAGACGAAGAAAAAACGAAAAAACGAAAAAACTCTTATGCCTTAGCATAAGAGTTTTTTTACCAAAACATCAAACATAGGTAGGTAATAAATTAATCCTAACTAATATTGTGAACGCAAAAATTTGTATGGATTTTTAGGGCTCAAACACAAAACTGCGAGCTCGCATCGCATCGTAAATATCTGCGAGCTCGCACGATAACGTCAGATCTCATTTGCATCGCGTATTCCTGTCATATTACGTCATACTTGGTGACCCCCCTTTTAGTCCGCTCTGAGACAACTTTAGCGAAAGAGCGCGGCGCCTGAGCCGCCTTCTTTGTGTTGTAAAAAAAAACTGCTTCAGTTCTCAACTCATAGTAATTTCGAGTAAAATAGTTCCCTTCAGAGTTCATAATCGTATTAAATGGATGAATCCGGCTATATCTCGCGAAGAACCGACAACCGTTGGGGTAAACGTGTTCTTGAGTGGAGACCGAGACTTGGCAAACGTAGTATAAGACGCCCTCCGGCCAGGTGGGATGACGATCTGCGAAAGACTGCTGGCAGATGCTGGATGCCAAGCGGAAGACAGGGAGCTATGGCGCTCATTAAGGGAGGCCTATGTCCAGCAGTGGACTAATATAGGTTGATTATGATGATGATGATATAAAACAAGTTAAGATTTGACAAGTTAATATTTAAAATTGCTATTTCATCTAAGTACGTAAACGAAATAAAGTATATAAAGTTCAAAACACACAGAAGCCGGAGGAGTGGCGAAGGCGAAGGCGTGCCGGTTTTTCCTATGGCACCGCGTTCGCCACGGCCTGCGGTGTGTGTGTAGGCTTTCATAGGATTCCATAGAATACAACTCGCATGCCTTTGCCTCCGCCACGCCTCCGGCTTCTGTGTGTTTCGTACTTTAACGAAAAATAAATAAATAAAATAAAATAAGTACAGGGCCAGCAGATCTAATATTAGATACCAGATGATTGCATTGATTAATTTAAGAAACCGAAGGGAAGCTGCAATAATAGACGATGTAGATGGTTTATGTGATGAACCTTATTCTGATTTGGACGAGGAGTAGGGCCAATTTTGTTTGTTTTGTCTTTTAAAACACAAAAATGATTACTTATTTTTAACACACTTTGAATCATTTTTGCATTTTAATTTTTGCACCCTACATAGCTCTTTCCATACAAAATTAATTTTGTAATAATGATCCAGGCGCAAGTTTTCCCAATTATCTTCTAAACTATTACAATTTATTCTTTATATTATTTATAGCAAAAAAGTTGAGTTTACATAGCATTAAATTAAATTAAAATAACAACATTTTGTATTACAAAGCTAGAGAAATACCGCCACAAACTTAAATATCGATTATCTCGAAATGAGGTTTGTGTGGGTTGGATCATTTTTGCTTAAATCGGTTCAATTATCTTTTTGGGATCCATCTTACGCTTCCTAAAAACACGTCCAATACGGCGGACTAAACTTGAAGATATGGTTACCCTACAAAACGGTTCGCCGCACAAATTCGCATCGCAGAAATTCGCAAATCAAGTTCGTGTGACATCGCATCAAATCGCATCAAATCGCATCGCATCGCACCAAATCGCAGTTTTGTGTGGGAGCCCTTAGATGTATGGATGGTGTTTGCTCTTTCATGCCACGGGATATAAATAGTCTAGAAACGTTTCCATAGAAATAAAACGTGCGAAGCCGCGAGCAAATGCTAGTTAGATGTAAGTTTTTAACTGTATGATCCTTCTAGAACAATGAAGTGTTCATTCATTCATTCATTCAATGTTAAAAGCATAAAAACTGTACACCCAATCTTGTTCGTAAGGTATAAAGTAAACAACTACATTGTTATAGAAACTGCGAAGAGAGGAGTATAACAAGGAAATTACAGTCATTACTTAAATTACAAGGAGCTCGCAATTTGAGTAACGAGGCTCTTATGGTGTTTTGTTACATTGTAACCATGCTGTTGTAACAAACATAACATTATATAAGATAGCTGCTACGTTTAGTTAAAATGAATATTTTGAATTTCATTTGGGCCTGGGAACTCGGCTCATGAAATAAAACTAAAAATCACAGTTTAAATGCAACACATGACAAGTCACATACAGTAATATCATTGTAAAAATATGTTTTAGTTGGTACTAGGTGTTTTACTTTGTAAATTACTTAATACATTAACTAGTAGAAAATTTGGTCCGGTCATTGGTTTTGGGTGTTTACCTCACGTTGTATCACTACATAAAAATAAAGTCGCTTTCTATGTCCCTATATCCTTATGTCCGTTTGTATCTTCAAAACTACGCAACGGATTTTGATGCGGGTTTTTTTAATAGATATAGTGATTCAAGAGGAAGGTTTATACGTATAATTAAACCGTGCGAAGCCGGGGCGGGTCGCTAGTTTACCTATATTACACAAAATAATAACTTATATAGGCTGATGATGATGATGACACAAAATAAGTATGCTTACTTCTTGGGCAAGATAATGCTGTCTAAAAAGTAAAGCGAAAAAAAAGTCGAAACTTTCTGGTATCTGTGATACGGCTTTGTAAATTGTAACCTGGATTCTTTACCTAAATCTATATTTATTCATTTTCAAACCCTTTCATTCAATTGTAAAACTTACACAGTAGCGTCTTAGGTCTGTATTCGTTCGTTCTATAAGATTCTTGTAAACAGGGAATCCGTTTTGCGAATGCAATAAAAATACTGCGGCATTCTTTTCTTCAGTGTTGCCGTTAGGTGACTGTTTTCGTTATTGTGTTTTTGTAGGAAAGTCGTATCAGTTTAATCGCTACCTTTTTCTTGAAGATAAGTATCAGTTTGTTTTGTGCCAAGAAAGATTTAAGTATAGTTAGTAGTTGTGTTTAATTCTAGATTTAGTTTACCTGACATATTTACCAAAAATGCCGTCTTTTCTTATATATAGTATAATTCATCGTGTTTTATGTAAATGTTCTTTCGTGTTAAATTAAAATAACATGAATCTCCTAATTCCAAAACAAAAAAAAATATTATCAACAAAAATGAATAAAAAGGTTTAGGCGTTATTTAGTTTTATCTCACCTACTATTTTGAATAGTTGATCTGAAGTAGGTAATTTAATTTCAATATTGTAAAAGTTTATATCCAAAAAGTTCAATGTCTAAGTTTTCTTGTCTATTTTACGTACTAGGTGCTATAAAAATATCGTACTTTGACGAATTCAATTTGAATTAATTTTCTTTGTTCTTTTCTTTTATTCTCTTGTACGTTTTTATTTTGCTATTCAAAGATTGCACAAAACTCAATAAAACAAATGACAGACTTTCACTTAGATCAAGTGTTAGAGGTAGGTATTAAGGTGAGAAATATATATATAGGTAAGTTTAGGAATACACACCTTCAGATGAGGTTCTGAATTTTAGTTGTAAAATTTTATCAACGTGGTATAATGTAAAGCCATTTATCAAAATAATATGAAATTCACTTCAGTTTCGCAAAGCGTGAAAGTATATTCCATTAGGTTTCGCAGAGTGATTAAAGGCTTCGCTCCTGAATTATACTCCTAATATTAGGGTACAGGCACTGAAGTGTGCTGATATTTTTTGTGCACGATTTCAGCTGATTTCGATGTGGTCGTTGAGAAAGTAATGGTGTGCGAATGGCTTTATTTTTGTAAAATAACTCTCACACTGAACTTTACCGGTACGAATGTATAGTTGTCAAAACTTTTCTTTGTAAAAAGGCTTACTACAAAATATCAGATTAATCTATAGGATAAAAAAAGCTTGGGACGAGTTTTGCTCCACAAGTTAAACCTTAAAATGTAAACGTTTCTTGTTCGCTTCTTTAGTTTTCCTTGAAAAGATTGAAGTGAACAAAAATCAAACCGAGCACTTTATTTCCTAGTTTTTAATATAAATAAAACATCAATTTTATGATGTGTTTTAATACTGTAAGGTCTAATAAAGCACTTTGACTGTGACTTTGAATTTGGTGGCTAATACCAAAATTAAGGAACGTATCAACAAACAACTACCACTTTTTGTTCGAGGACCTTGCTGGCGCATTGGATGTAGGTCTTAATGCGAAGCAGCTGTTTGCGGGTTCGAAACACGGGACATAATAAATAAATAAATAAATTATTCCGGACAGTCCACACAACATCATCTAGACCCAAGCTAAGCAGAGCTTGTGTTATGGGTACTGGATGACTGATATACTTAATACAATATATTACATTCGAAACACGGGACATAATAAATAAGTAAATAAATAAATTATTCCGGACAGTCCACACAACATCATCTAGACCCAAGCTAAGCAGAGCTTGTGTTATGGGAACTAGATGACTGATATACTTAATACAATATATTACATAGATAGATATTTTTTATTATACATAGAATACACCCAGACCAACGGATCAAATTTCTGCAGATCGTACACAAATTTGTTCCGAGGCGGGAATCGAACCCGCAACCTCCTGCGTCGCAGGCGGACCTTCGCCCACCGCGCCACATCGGTCGTCGATAATGTTCGTACGATCGACAGATTTTTGTTCAGGGATTTGGGGTGTTTATCTTTTTGATAAAAAATAAACACCTATACGTAGCGTATAATGTATTAAGTAAATCAGTAATCTTATGCTCTTAATAATACAAGCTCTTCTAACCTCGGGATGCCTTGGGGATAGTGCAGTTTGGATTGTGATTTATGTTGATTTTGTTGTAGGTATTCATTATGTAGGTGTATACTTACTTACCTAGACCTTGAAGAACATTTTATGAGCTTGGCATTTTTTTTACATAGGTAAAAAATGTTCAGCGGACAGAAACAGTCAGGCTAATTATCTCATAATGAAATAAAATAAACAATAAATAAATAAATAATGCTGAACAATTCACACAACATCATCTCGACTTTGATAATGTATCAACATGTTTACAATTACTTAGACAAGCAAATATCACTGTATACCTTCAAATAAGTATGTTTGGGGTAAATAGCGCTAAAATTGTTGGCAAAATAACTCGCTGTAAAAGTTTGTTCACCTTATAATATTTTTAAATTACATTTTTACGAGAATTTTCTAGTACCTTCATCAAATTCCTCAAAATCCTGAAAGGACACATTAAAGCAACCTAATTTGTAAAAGTAATAAAAAATGAAACGAAAACTTTTACACTCCTTACACCGAGTAACATCTGTCTCCAAAAAAGTGAAATACCTCGAAAGATTAAGAAATTTTTCACATTTTATCGGCAGAAACTCAATTTGCGCTTTCTTTTCTAAAGGATAAGGTTGAGAGTGAATCGTTGGATTAAGGCAGCGGTAAATCTTTCTGGAACATAGAGACAAGTTGAGGCTCTCCATGGTTTATGCCCGTCACGCTCCTTTAGCGCTATAAAGCGCTTCTCTGCTGAAAATTGAAAGTGACTTTAGTTGTAAAACGTACGAAGGGAATGTAAAAAAGCGCTTTAGGAAATATCAATTGAGATACAGCGTAAAGCTCTTTGCCTTTCGTGAGTGCTTTTTTGTCTAGATTCTTTAGAACCTTAAGCAATCCCTCTGTAAAAAACCTAACGTGTGACTTAATATGAATAAAGGGCACGGACTAAATAATATTTTCTGTAAAATATGCGCTCTGAAAGTTTCGCACTTTGTATTTTAGTGCTCACGTAAATAACAAATGTGCTGAAGTTCTGAAAGCTTTCAAAGCTTGCCATTGATCTAATAATGGCTCTTTTTGACTTGTGTTGCTTTGAAAAAGCTGTGTTTTTATTATAGTATAGGTTTAACAAAGTAAAATTAATTATGACCTACGATAACTATCTATTAAGTCTTTTAATGTGTTAACATATAAAAATAAATAGGTAAATAATGCTGGACAATTCACACAGCCTTGCCTGATGAGCAGAGCTTGGGTTATGGGTACTAAATGACTGGATATACTTAATACAATATACTTACTAAATAATAATATGAAATTAGAATTCAGGAAAAGGAAGTATTTAAACTAGTATATACAATTGAGCTAACTGCAGATGGTTGCAAATAGGTTAAAGGTATCTCAACTGATCTATGTCAATACCAGTCGGAAACGTCCTCAAGAAACTGGCTGCATTACCACGCTGTATGGCGATGCTGATGCGCTGAGCCAGATACTCACCAGCTCTCAGGTCACGCGTCGCATCGACCAGATGCTCAGAAATTTTCTAAAAAACTCGGAGAGCCTCGGAAACCCACGAACGTAGGGTCTCGACTCCAAGGGGAACCAAATGTGTAGGTTCTGTCAAGATCTGCATATTTGCATCATCCTCAGCAGAATCTGCCGCCACACCAGCCCTCGTGGATTTCATGTAGCGTCCCACACAATGGGCCTCCCCAACTCCCATAGGACTAGTGTCATACCGTCAGGCCTCTTACCATCGTCACGGAACAGACCATTGGGTTCCAGAATAGCTGGTTCGTTAGCACTGACAAAGGTCCGCTGGATGATGTCATTAAGGCTGGCATGACGAGATATCTGACCAGCGGCCCTAGTACACGATAATCCGTGATGACCAAGCTGTTCGACTGCAGTACCACATTGGCATTGATGAAGCGCACAACACCTTGCACCCAACCAAATACATGTTGCGATACGGAAAGTCGCGGGATATGAAGATTATATCCTTACATTAAAAATCATTGAATATTGATTTTTTTGTATAATTTAGTATTGGAATTCTAAATAGGGCAAAGGTTTCGTTGTTCATTATCTACCCTAATAAAATAGTGTCAGAAGCCGACTCGGATCTTCTCTTGACCGATTTCTATTACCCGTAGATAGGAGTGCCGATTGTGGGTAGGTCAGGCGTTTGTCTTATCTGTGACGTAATAGATGGTAGATTGAATATTGAACTCTCTGCAAAGGAAATAGGTTTCCTCTAGTTACCTAACCAGTGATAGATTTTCAGTCGGTTAGGTTTTGCAGAGTGTGGATTTTCTATTTTACTTTCCTTTCCTTTCGTAATACAAAATAAAAACAGAACCACTAGATATTGATGTAAACTATTTTTCATCCCATCTCGGAAAGAGTATTTTTGTTCTTCGATATCTGAGTGCAAAAGCCGTTTTTATCCTATATAGGATAAAAAGTAAATTGAATTAAGAACATCGTGTGCACTCAGTTTGTGAATTGAATACATCATGAAACCTATTTACTTCTACCTCCATGGTGCCAAACTTAACATTCAATATTTTTTAATTTGTTTAAAACTTAGACTCTGAACCTTCTTGGTGTCCTTTTTTATTGTGTTACGTGTTGTAAAAATTTACCTGTGCTCTTTTGATTTTCTCGCTAACGCTCAGGATTCTAATGTTATTTCTAAATTTTAAGAATCTTTCTCTGCTGAGCAGGTCATTAAAATTGAGCACGGGGTTAAAAAGCAACTTTGCACTCTCTTACCAAATAACTGTTATTATAATATGATTATAATAATAATTAAACATTACTATTGTAATTTAAACTTTGCATATAATTAGTAAGTACTTCTTATTCTCTTTTCTAAATGTTTTTGTTGACATAAAATATCTTGATAAAACGAAGTTCAGATAGTTTTTGTTCATTAATTTTATTAAATCAAAATTTAAAACTTAAAAAACTTATTAAGTAGCGAGAACATTGTTAAAAAGAGGTTTTTTTAAAAAGCGTGCAATTATCAGTAAGCTAAAACCCCCGTGAAAGGTCACTGCGTCAGAAAATACAAAAGGAAAACCTGTAAGGATCTAATTAAAGACTTTTCCTCAACGCTCCGGTGAGCTACAAACCTTGTGACCCGTTACGTAACCAACGTAACGGGTCTAGAGTTCTAATGGGTCTAACAAGCAAGTGTTGCACGTCAAAGTGTTTCCTTGCAAGATGGTTTTAAGCGAGAACTTGCTAGAACATTCTTGAAATATCTCAGATACGCTGCTGTAAGTTTTACAATGTGCTTTACTAGCGGCTTTTGTTTACGCCCTATAATGTTGAAAATGTATTATTTAAATACGCTACATCGGTATTAAAAAAATGTGTTAACCTAACATGACCTAACTTACTGACGTACATAATATATTTTATGCAAGAAATAAAACTCTAGATTGATTAGATAGTTGCATTGCAATTCTTTAATTTAAAATCAGAACTCTTTCTCCTTCATTTTCTTAACTGAAATTCTAAAGAACTTTTACCTAATCTAGTCATTCAGAACATAGGGTAATATTATACACCTCACCTAATTTTATTTATAACCAGCAAATCATATCACATCAGCAAAGTTGAAACACTCCATTGTATGAACCAAACAAGTTTTGTACTAGCAAGTTCACAAATGAAACCTTGTTATTATTTAGTAAAAGATTATCAGATTTTCTTAGCAATTTAGAATTGTCCATACAAAAAGTATTCATTTTGAGTGTAACGAATCTAATTTGTATTGGAATAAATGTTTCATTGCGACTTTTTCTTCACAGTGATTGCGCTTCTGAACGCGCGCGATCCGCATCCCTGCGAGAGAAAGAAAGAATTGTTTTTTTTAACCTTCAAGACTTAAAGACAAATTATTTTACATATAAAAAGATGAAAAAAAATCGTAATCGAGCTCTTTTCTAAAGAGCTCTCTCGATTTTCACTATACTCTGCAGTCACTCTGAAGAAATCCTTCCTTAATGGATGAAACGTTGTTATTCTTCCAACATAAATAAGGCTCATAGATTACCCGCTTACAGCCTCAATTAATTTCTCAAAGTTTAAGTAGTATAATCAAGACAATTTCTATATTTTCATTTGAAATAACATAACTTGTGAGCTTTTCAATAGTTTTTCTTCCAGTCTGCGATGTAGAGCGAGCTCAATGCTCCATAACCTTAGATTTATTTTCGACAGCGTTGCTGGAAGCACAAAGTTTATAGCCATTTTGTTGTAGTAAACATCTTGCTTATGCTACGTGCTTCTTCGTGCACTTATAAATGGAGAAGGCTACGCTTAGATGTTTCTTGTAGGTTTATTGTTGGTAACACTTATGATGGCTGTGTTATGAATTTTTTTTGGATTGTTTGGAAGGTTTTGGATTACGAAATTATTATTTTCCTTCAGATTCCCACATTTTTGATGTTTTGTTACTAAGAGACGGGCCCAAAATAGAAAGGAGTGGCGAATAAAAGAGGATGTATTTATCCAAGATTGGTTCAAGAGGCTACCGACTTAATGATGATGTTGATTGATTTTTTGATATTTGTATTGTATTACATTATTACCAAAACTTAAATATTGCTAGATATTATGGACACGCAAATCAAAAACAGAAACAAATGCGAAAAAAAAATCAAAAATTTAAATAAAGACCTACTCACAATACTGTATGGTTGCTAAGCGACAAATCCCTTAGTTATTACAAAAAAATTACATCGGCAGGAAGTACCAATATTTTAATTCAGTTTTCATTTGATGTTAGTATTTATCTACCGACAATATGACGTTGATACATTTTGGATTTTACTTATAACTAGTCTATTACCTCCCCCAGTTTCAGAGAAAATGTCATGGTATGTATCTCCCAATTATAATATACAAGCAGAACAAAATTGTAACGTTGAAAAAATCCGAATACGTTTCCCGGGAAAGCAATAATGAAGTGACGTAGAGAAACTTACTCATTCCGTTGAAAGCGCAGCTGATACGTTTTATTGCCTGTGGGCGTTGTTTGTTGTCTATGGTATAAAATTGTTGGATAAACTCTATTAGTTAAATTGATCAATTAAATTAAATACAACGTCACTATTTAACTAGGAGATTATAGTTAAAAGGAAATAAAATGGCTGCACTGGCTTACGATAAAAGGAAGGATAAAAGGATAAGAGGAAGCAGACCTTTTCTTGTTCCTATTCTTGACAATTAAATGTTCTCCCAAAAAATGTTTATTTCGGCAGGAATTTAACCCAGAACTTTCCTTCAGTACGGGAATTAACTTTAAGGATATTATTTTATAACCTACCCAGAGTGCGAGGGCATACAGACTATACTTACATTATCCTTAGAACAGAGCTAATAAGCAATGCGTGAAACACCTAAGAATTAAACGTATCTTTTGTTTTTCAACAGGATTGGATAAAAACTTAAATTTTTATTCAATTCTTCAAAACCTTCAAATCCTTCAAATTTTTACTTCATTGTTTTCCCTGTAGGTGAAGCTAACCGCGCTAGATTCAGCAGGAAGTCCAAAAGATTTTTACTTGACGTTACTTGACTTTGTGGTGCAGTTGGTTAGCGCGTTTTGTACTGAGAACAGGTCGCAAGTCCCGCTGCAGAGAAGCTTTGTATATTTTCTTGGGCGCACATAATCAACTGTTATATAAAATGCCTTGTCAGCAAAACGTCCCGAATTTAAAATGGTTTTGGCCTTTCCAATAGTTGGTACTCTATCGAATCAATTTGACCATTACGAAAAAAGAACCAAGGAGCAAGTCGTCCTAATTTCAGAAAGTATTTAGTACAGCTGCTACGATATTCGCCTTATATTACAAACTGAATAAAACCGTTCCGACAAAGTTTCCACATTTGATAAAGTTTCAGCGGAACCAAAGGTAGGGTATTGCAATAAGTGGCAGTCAGTAGACCATGACTGGTATGTCCCTCGTACCTTCGGGTAAAAAACAACGATGAGTTCGAAACTACGCGTGTCAGAGACAGTTTTTTTAGTCGTGTGTGCGCTGGCCGAGTGATCCCGGCTTTACAGAAATAGATCTGAAATAGGTCGTCGAACGAGGAGCACGCTTCCACATAAGTATTATTATATTGACATTTTTATTAGACTAGCTTTATAGTTCATTTTTGTAAGAGTGCTATGTATAGAATGAAAGTTGAAACAGTTCACAGCTCTAGTAAAGCTAATAATTTAAGGGCAACCAACATTTCCTTTGAAAAACAAAAATAAGAATTATGGTTTCCATTCATTTGTTTTATGTATTTTGCTATAGCATTGTTTGAATCACATACGCCTTTGATATTTTTCTTTCCTAACCGTTTTTAGGGATATACATAGATATTTAGCTAATGCAAAACACACATCATTTCTTGCTAGAAAACTAATTTATGTCAGCGGTGCATGTTGTCTGCTTATGCATTTTTCAGCATCATGAAAGGTGAAGTTTTCACCAAGTCTCCCTGACTTTGCATAATGAGTTTCATACCCATTCATACTAGCCGCATTAAACCAACAAAAGAATTCAATTACAAAAACTCAACAGTTTTTCATTGCAACTATTCATTTTAATTTTAAAACAAGCACCGTAACTCGGTCAACTTCGCTACAATCTAGCTTTAACCCAAAGGTCTTGTTGACCTCATTCAGGTTTGTACTGAATTTATCCGAACATAATCCGAGCTAAAAATAAGCTTCAGGATATTTTGAAATGTTTCCAGCTTCGTAATTATTACGACTGAGGACGTTGTGTAGGGATGCTGCTTTCTGATTTGCGGATCGACTCGTCTCAATTCCCTCGTTCGATAAGCACCAACGTATGAACAATTGCGTTTTTCAATTCAATGCACATAAATGGTTTTTGAAGAGGTTTTTACTGAATGTGAGAGTAAGTGGTAATCGTAGAAACACCCTTTATGGTATCTACCACACAACGACACAATAAATACAATGTTTTTCTTTCAGCCGAACCTAGTAAACACTCGAGATGCAGAATGTATAGACGATAAATTTGATCATACCTATATCTATCATTTAAATGGTAAAATAGACCTCATCATCATCATCATCATTAGCCTATATTAGTCCACTGCTGGACATAGGCCTCCCCTAATGAGCGCCATAGCGCCCTGTCTTCAGCTTGCCGCATCCAGCATCTGCCAGCAGTCCTTCGCAAATAGACCTCAATAGTTTATAAAAAGTATAAATAAGAAAAATACATTTTTGAAATGTCAAGTTTAAACTGAGGTATCGACTTTAATAGTTGATTCCTAGAGGCCTTCTTTGACACATACCGTACATATATGTACTAAGAATGCACAAAAACGCTCAGTAAAATATCTGCAGATCGTACAAATATTTTTTTCGAGGTGTAAGAATTGAACCCACAACCTCCTGCTTCTTTACCTCGAAGGCCTACAGAAGGTCGTAAAAATAACTTAGATAACGACTTTAAATAACTCTTATCATGTGTGTCAAAATAGACTGAACCGTACTATACTATGGGATTGATAATGATTACCTCTCATGCTGTCTTGCTACTTTTGAATCCGATCTGAGCGAGACAGCAGGTTTTAAATAAGGAATTAGTAGCATATGCACAAAAATGTACTAAACACACAGTACGGTCAGGTACAGCCCTATAGTCTCTGAAATAAACACAGAAAGCTGTGTCAGTTTGTCATAATGTGTCCAAGGTTAACGGTTACCGTGGTGTCCAAGTTTATAGTCTGCCTGAATAAATTATGATTCATGAAGGGTCTTTGCAAATATCTCGCGTGTGCTAATTTGTTATTGTTTAGAGAAACACGTTTCTCCAGCAGTTTATTGTGACTGATAAATAAAAGTTATCCGAACCAAAAACATGAGAGATTCTGTAACTATTATTATTCTGTGAAAATAAAGGAGTTAATTTGTTTTTAGCTCAGTCTACGTTACTGACGTAAAAAGTAAATATGGAGTCTATAAAACATAGTATGAAACATAAGAGTTATTTGTCATCAACTCTCCGTCACTAACGTAAAAAACTAAACGTGGAACCTATAAAACATAGCAATAAAACATAAATTATTCCTTGACAACAGTATTAAATGTTTCGAATTCCTCTAACAACAAAAAACTTTGCCTTTCAATACCCAAGACGCAAAGTTTAGTTCAAATCGTGTTTTTTATTCATGAGTCAGTTCCGAGTGAATGAAAAGTGGAGGCGGGCGGCGCCCACCGTGTACTATAGCCGCCCAGGAGAAACGAAACACTATGCCACGTGCATCAGCGCTATCACTATCACTACATAGTATAAAACAAAGTCACTTTTTCTGTCCCTCCATCCAGTTTTTTTTAATAGAATGAGTGATTCAAGAGGAAGGTTTATCCGTATAATAAAACCTTGCGAAGCCGGGGCGGGACGCTAGTTGTAAATAAACTGAAAGGATTGAGGAATATGCTTTTTAACTTTATTGTATATATATTTTTAACTTTATTGTATGCTTAAATCTTTAAAACTACGCAACGGATTTTGATGCGGTTTTTTTTAATAGATAGAGTAATTCAAGAGGAAGGTTTATACTTATAATAACCGTGCAAAACCGGGACGGGTCGCTAGTTAAGTATATAGTAATAAAGTCATCGACTACACAAGTTCTGCTTAGCTTGGTGCTACATGATGCTGTGTGGATTGTCCAGCATTGTTTATTTATCATTCAAAGCAATTACGTGTTCTTTATAATGAAACTTTTCCACGTGTAGCCAATAATGTCAAAGAACCCTATACTTCTTGTTTGATGTGTTCACTCGGGTTTCACGCGATACGATCAAACGAAGACTCTGTGCCTTTCTGAAAAAAGGTTTATAGCATACATACGTATCAAAAGCTAATGATGTTTTTTAACCAAAGAGTTTTTATCTCTTTTATGTTACTTTATAGGTACCACAGTATTATTAATCCTACTTATATTATAAACGCGAAAGTTTGCAAGTATGGATGGATTGGTGGATGTTTGTTACTCTTTCACGCAAAAACGACTGAAGGGATAGGGGTGAAATTCCTTTACTCTCTGTAGATCTAGTGATCAAGATCCAATTGGTTCTATTGAGAACTTTTTTTCCCAATAAATCTATTTAAAAAACTATGTCCCAAGTTGGATCTATTGCATCTACTTAGAAAACGACTAGATCCATAATGGTTCCATTAAGAATCTTTTTTCTCATTAAATCTTTAAAAAAATAATTTGGCACAGAGATAGATTATAGTCTAGAATAACACATAGGCTTTATTTTATCCCGGAATTCCCACGGAAACGGGAATTACGCGGGTGAAACCGCGAGGCACTACTAGTATTCATATAGGCCTAGATTTTTTAGATTTTTAACTTTCACGATTTAGTTGTACGTTTTGAATTGTCATTTAGGGCTCCCACACAAAACTGCGATTTGGTGCGATGCGATGCGATTTGATGCGATTTGATGCGATGTCACACGAACTTGATTTGCGAATTTCTGCGATGCGAATTTGTGCGGCGAACCGTTTTGTAGGGTAACCATATCTTCAAGTTTAGTCCGCCGTATTGGACGTGTTTTTAGGAAGCGTAAGATGGATCCCAAAAAGATAATTGAACCGATTTAAGCAAAAATGATCCAACCCACACAAACCTCATTTCGAGATAATCGATATTTAAGTTTGTGGCGGTATTTCTCTAGCTTTGTAATACAAAATGTTGTTATTTTAATTTAATTTAATGCTATATAAACTCAACTTTTTTGCTATAAATAATATAAAGAATAAATTGTAATAGTTTAGTAGATAATTGGGAAAACTTGCGCCTGGATCAATATTACAAAATTAATTTTGTATGGAAAGAGCTATGTAGGGTGCAAAAATTAAAATGCAAAAATGATTCAAAGTGTGTTAAAAATTAGTAATCATTTTTGTGTTTTAAAAGACAAAACAAACAAAACTGGCCCTACTCCTCGTCCAAATCAGAATAAGGTTCATCACATAAACCATCTACATCGTCTATTATTGCAGCTTCCCTTCGGTTTCTTAAATTAATCAATGCAATCATCTGGTATCTAATATTAGATCTGCTGGCCCTGTACTTATTTTATTTTATTTATTTATTTTTCTTAAAGTACGAAACACACAGAAGCCGGAGGCGTGGCGGAGGCAAAGGCGTGCGAGTTGTATTCTATGGAATCCTATGAAAGCCTACACACACACCGCAGGCCGTGGCGAACGCGGTGCCATAGGAAAAACCGGCACGCCTTCGCCTTCGCCACTCCTCTGGCTTCTGTGTGTTTTGAACTTTATTTCGTTTACGTACTTAGATGAAATAGCAATTTTAAATATTAACTTGTCAAATATTAACTTGTTTTATATCATCATCATCATAATCAACCTATATTAGTCCACTGCTGGACATAGGCCTCCCTTAATGAGCGCCATAGCTCCCTGTCTTCAGCTTGGCATCCAGCATCTGCCAGCAGTCTTTCGCAGATCGTCATCCCACCTGGCCGGAGGGCGTCCTATACTACGTTTGCCAAGTCTCGGTCTCCACTCAAGAACACGTTTACCCCAACGGTTGTCGGTTCTTCGCGAGATATAGCCGGCCCACTGCCACCACTTCAGCTTGCTAATTATTTGAGCTATGTCGATAACTTTGGTTCTCTTTCGGATGTATTCTTTACGAATCCTATCCTTCAGAGAAACTCCGAGCATAGCTCTTTCTATAGCTTTCTGAGCTCTTTGAACTGATGGACCAGCTTAATATTATAGTTTGAATCATTGTAGCAAATTAGAACGGTTATATGTTAGGGTAACAAAAGCAACACAAAAATGATTCAAGTGGCATGAAACACTTATACATTTTAAAAAATGGTCTTCGACATGACAGTTGTGGGTTGGATCATATGGATTTTCCACATTTGTGAACATAGAGGTGTGAGTCTTTGATATGTTAAAATATACCTTATTCTGATTACATTGGTTAAAAAAACTCGAAATTGACTAGGTTGTGGGTTGGATCATTTTTGCATAAATCGGTCCAATTGCACTGCTGTTATTGTTAAATAGATATAAAAGAAAAAGAAGATTCTGGATTCATCCATTTAATACGATTATGAACTCTGAAGGGAACTATTTTACTCGAAATTACTATGAGTTGAGAACTGAAGCAGTTTTTTTTTACAACACAAAGAAGGCGGCTCAGGCGCCGCGCTCTTTCGCTAAAGTTGTCTCCGAGCGGACTAAAAGGGGGGTCACCAAGTATGACGTAATATGACAGGAATACGCGATGCAAATGAGATCTGACGTTATCGTGCGAGCTCGCAGATATTTACGATGCGATGCGAGCTCGCAGTTTTGTGTTTGAGCCCTTACCGCGTTGTGTATTTAGATTTTATTTTTCACCAAAAATTTAATAATAACGTAAAACCTCAAAAATAATATTATGGTACAAGAATACGTCCAACACTAATAAGAAAAAGAGTCCGTCGTCGTAACGAAGATAAAAATAAATCCA
Organism: Eupithecia centaureata; assembly: GCA_944547425.1. Classification (NCBI taxonomy): domain Eukaryota; kingdom Metazoa; phylum Arthropoda; class Insecta; order Lepidoptera; family Geometridae; genus Eupithecia; species Eupithecia centaureata. The sequence goes on along the minus strand of OX155683.1, from coordinate 12,603,152 downwards.
TCATTATCGATGAGATTTATGAACTGAGCTATTAATAAACGGAAGAATAACATAAACAGCGAATGAAATCTATTTCAATGAACGGAAATTGGACTGGAATAATCTTTCGGTGACGGAAGTCTTTATAGGTATTCTATCATTAATTGTTTCCCGCTGTGATTTTGTCATTATCATCGAGAACTATAGGAAACTAGCAGTGCCTCGCGGTTTCACCCACGTGATGCCCGTTCCCGTGGGAATTCCGGGATAAAATATGTGTTATTCCTATGTGTTATTCCAGACTATGTGTACTATGTGTACTTCCTATAAATTATCTATCTCCGTGCCAAATTTCATCCATATACATTCAGTTTCAGTTTTTGCGTGACTGAGTAACAAACATCCATCCATTCATCCATACTTACAAACTTTCGCGTTTATAATATAAGTATGATTTATTAAATGTAATACAAAGATAGACCTATAAATAAAAAAATGTGTTCATCTTAAAAATGAAGCGCACAACGAGTGCGCTATTTGGAAGTACTTTGGTGCGCTACAAGGAAAGGAATAACTCCTTATTTTATTACGCACTGGTCGCAAAGGCCGTAAATTTGCTAAGATATCATCAGGCCTTTTTTAGGCATCGTTGAATTGTACACCAATCCACCTAACGTGTAGCAATTTGTAATATGTAATCTGTAGTGTATTAAATACTGGAAAATACCTGCAGAGGTATCAAAATAAATGTATTAATCTGGAATTTATTCACACAGCTTCATACTAATTTGAAAGTAAATTCTTAAGTCGAGACCACGGCAAGCGCTCAGAGATAATAATTGTATTCCGACAACCAACTTTAAAACCAATTTCACAAGGGTAAGTCATGCGAACAGTTGGCAACATTGTATTATTAAAACTTAATTATCTCGGAGACAGACTCGGGCGGTAACTCCAGGAATGTCTAACGTCTTAATTATTATGCCATCTTGGTATTTATGAAGGTGACTTGCTGAAACGTTAGCTTTCGCGGTATGTTTTTGAGCTTTCCCTATTTCCTGTCAAATTTCGATCATCCTATGGTTTTCCTGCGAAACAAATCTAATTAGGAATAGAATAGAATAGAATATTTTTTATTTGTATACAGAATTACACAGAAACACTTTATAAAATTAGACTAAACTTATACTAAAATGAGAAGAGTAAATCTGTAAAAAAATGGATCTGCCTCAGCATGAGTTGGTGATTAGGTATTCTAACGGGTTGTGGAATCCTATCATATAACTTATTTATCTTGCCTACTTATTTCTCACTTAGGTAGAGTAAGTGTACCTTTATATTGACTAATTAAATTTAACAAACGAATTACCTTCTCTGGTTATACCTCCGTTTATCACACACAAAAGCCGATAAAGCCAAAGCAATTTGTTTGAAAGCCGGTAAATTTAAGAATTCATTTTCAGGCTTCAGGTTTTCCTCACTAATCCCAAGCCATCATTCTTTTCACGCACAAATTCAACGGAATGAAAATTATAATCAGTCGATAGCTTAGCTTGCAAATCCCTCTGTCCAATTTTCTTTGAGATAAAATTGCATCTCCCATCAGAACCAGTTTAAAAAATGTCTTCAGCATGCTATAGTTGCCACAAAACAATACCTAATCGAATTACTGTCGAGAGCTTTGCGTGGGTAACTTTTCCGAGTGTTTACAGCGAGGGTAGAATAGGGTAGGATGGGGTATTGTGAAGTGGTCTGTAAAAACTGGGGGAAAGCGGAAATCAACAATTAAAGTAACGGCCGATTTCTTGAGTGAATTGGTTTTTGTTGTTGAGATAATGATGTTAGGCTCGAGTCGGGTTTCAATTTTGCTTTTTATAAAAAATACAATGATCGTTATGACTGGAGGGTTAAGAATTAACCTAGTTTTTTTTGGAAAAACAGAACACCAATTTTTAATCCCATAGGCAGTTCTTTTTGTTTATGTAAGTACACACGCTTAGCTAAATTTTTGAAAGTACGAAATACCGTACAGTTCTGAAAGAAAATAATAAAATAGAAAATACTTTAGTGTAAACTAATGTATAATACTTTATTGAAAACTTGTATAAGGTGTGAAAACTTATATAAGTAATGGAGTGACAACCGCTCTGTTTACCTAGACATAGATTTATTTTAAATAATTTAAAGCTCCACTAAAAGACTTGATACTGCCTAATTCAAGTCCTGGTTAGCTGAGCAATAGTGCTAAGCCAATAGCTCTTTTACACCTATATAATGCTATTATAGTGCTTCCAAATAAATAAATACATCCCCGGCAGTCAGTAATTGAGTTAATTTGAAAGCAATAATCCCACGTCCATCGCATCGCGGGCCTCAGCTATAATTTACCTTGTTAGCTCGCTTCCTGGAAGACCGTCCTCAATTTAATCAGCGGAGGTCACGCTGCCGTGAACTGTGGCGAATGAATGGCATATGTCGAAGGGTCAAAGCTCCTTTATCGATACAAGGTTTACGGAAAATTGTAGGTGGATGCGTAATATCTGATTTCGGTATGATATTCTGATTATTCGATAATCTTTGGCGTTACAGTTAGATCGTTTCTTTTTCAAATGATTCGAAATATTTTCCTAAGTTCATCGGGTTCTTAATTCAAATGTATTTGATTATGTGGTGTTTTTCTTGATAAAGAGATTTAGTTTAATCTTTCTATTTGAAAGCTTTTTTTTTAATGTGATTATGTAATCTCCCAAGTAGCAAAATAGATCCAATAACTGTCTTCAAGACTACATTTCAACACTCCAATAACATTCTACTAGTATACTACAACGCTGGATTTGGGCGCATTTATTGGAGCACAAGTTCTTGTTATGCTCCCGCAATGAGCTAACAGAATGCTAATAAGTCTAATTACTGTCTTGCACCAGTATTTGGAAGCACTAAAGCTCCTTTAGTAGCCTTGACGAAGATTACTACTGGTAAAAGTACTCCTGTTTTTATCTACTTCTAGTTCGTTTCAAGTGTAATTATGCTATTAATGTGCTACCAAACGTACTTTGTTTTCAATAATTTGTAACACATTTTACAAGCTGGCTGGGCAGGCCAATTCTTTTTTGTTGCTGATTTGTGTGCAGTGTTTACAACTTAAGTAATTTTAGTTATTGCTTCATTTAATATTTATTTATATGAAAAAAAGCTTAAATATACAATTTAACGTGTGGCAAATCTATATTTACTGTAATAGTGTACAGTGTTACGGCTAATTTTTTAACGCGCTTACATAAATTGAATATTAAGCCAGTTAGTGTAAAAATCATATAAGCACATAATTATTGTTTTTTGATCATTCGCCATGTTTCAAAATATGCTCTGTATCAAGACATTTATAAGACCGTAATAGGAAAAACTACGCTAGATTTACTCTTAGTTAAGATGAACTCACCACCATGTTGAATCAAATAAGAGTTCCTCAATTGATGTCTGAAACCCTGCAACGGCTAAAAATTTTTGATATAACTTGTTTTCTTTATCACATTATGGTGACCCAACTGTTCTTTGTACAGCATAAAATTATATGATCATTACATTGAAGATGAATGTGTTGTTTGTCCTAAACAATTATTCTTTAATTAAATATTGATTTAACATATTAATATGGGTAGGTAATATTAGTCCGCTTTGAATTATAACAATTTTGCTGCCGCTGCACTGTTTCGATTCGTAAGGGAAGGGGTAGGGGAGGAGGGCACGGGCGGAGATGCGAGAGAATGCAATGATTCTGAGACCGATGATAACTATAATAAATCCATTGGTAAAACGTTGTTGATTCTTTTATTTAAAATCACAGAAAGTTCATTTTACGCTAAGTGCGATATATTATATTTATTGGCCCACATCTTAACTTCTTTTCGCAATTGTATTTTTTTTTCATAATCAGGTATTTCGAAATCTGATTCATATTCACTGTCATCACTATTATTTGTAAAACATGAATCATCTGCACGCTGGTCGTTAATACTAAGTATATAGTATAATAATATAACTTTTGAATTGTGCGGAACCCTCCAATAAATTGCTGGATCCTGCTTTTTCAGAACTTGCTTCAGATGATAGCTTTTCCGTTACCGATTCTGCGTGTCTTTTATTTACAGTTCTTCTATAAGCTCCACTTCTTTTGAAACGTTTCCATTCATGTAAATTCATTGTAATCAATGATAAATAATATTTGCGGTGTCTCAAACCGAGCTACATCTAAAACTGGTAAACAGCCTATATAGTATTATCCTAGCGCTATAGAAGATTATTTACTCATACAGAATCTTCTAAGCGTCTATATTAAGACTACATCCCCTCATACTTATAATGATCTCAGCTAAATATATGCTAAAATCTGAGAATCTTACACAATGCTATTATAAAACTAAATTGCTGCATATTTGTAATGATCTCAGACAAGTATATTATAAATTTTGAAAATCTTACACAATGCTTTTATAAGACTATAATTTTCGTAAGACTATTTAAACTTTGTCAATACACTTATGAGATTACATGTCTTGTAATTATCCTATAAAATAGTGTACTACTAAACTACAAGTTTGTTATATTAGTAAATTTGCTCTAGAGAGTAAAAATGCTTGCGCAGTGCTATTATAAGCAAAGATGTCTTAACAAAAGCCATTAAAAGAGCTTTTTTAGTCTAATTTTACCTATTGTATTTTATTATAGGATTTCCTTGCTAGTTTATGTTATCAAGATCTGACCAGTGCTTTTTGAGTTAACTTTAATAATGCGTATTTTATTGATGAATAACGTTTTTGGCTCATACTGATCTATTTTATTCCTGCAAAAAAATCTCTCCTCTTTTCGTTTGACCAAACATCTGTGACTCTGACACCATTTTAGAACAAATTTTTGTAAGTTTATTGGGTGAAGAGATAACTAATTATTTTAGATAAATGTATTAAGCAAAATTCACAAAGTATTCATGGAAAACTGAAGATTAACTTACCATCATGACAATGACAAATCAAAACTATTAATTACACTTTTATGAAACTCCTAATTGATAACCAATCTATTTATTTCATAAAGATATACCTACTCAGTACCATATACTTAAGTACGGTACAAGTAAAAGTAATTGTCACTGTTGGATCAATATTTACCTATATTCGATTAAGCTCAACATTATTATAAGGAAAATGTATCGGAAATACTCCCTTGTCAATAGTATATGAGACAAATTTATCCCCGGGGTATCAAAATTAATGTTAGTTAGACATCAAAAAGCTTTTAAGTTATTAGTTATTCTAGTCGGTAACCAAAAGCTATTAAGGTGACCTAAATGCGGAAAGTTATGAATAAAGTGATGAGTCTTTTTAGTATCAGCAGAATTACCAATTTACTTTCTTTGCTTGTATAACGTACATGTGATAGAAATTTCGAAGACATAGTTAACATACATAGTTGAAAGCTTCGCCTATGTAGGATATAAAAAGAATACTTGCTTCAATGGTGTTATGTAGCCTACTGCCAAAAATCTAACTTCCAAAACTCACAACATGTAAGCTAAATATACTTCTTAAATTAAAAATAAATAAATAATGCTGGAGAATTAACAGTGTCATCTAGCTAAGCAGAGCTTGTATTATGTTAATTGATATAGACAAACTGAAATATACCTTACATAGACAACATCCAAAAAACGGATCCGAAGATCGTACAAACATTTTTCACGAGGCGGTAATCAAACCCGCAACCCGATGAAGGCGGACCTTTGCCCGCTGCGCTAGTGAGGACGTTAAATCATTCGATGGGAACCTAAAGGGTTAAGATAGCTGATGTATTAGAACAAAGGACATCATTATCACCAGCATATATAGACCACTGCTGGACATAGGCCTCCCCAATCAAGGACATAATCACGAAGAAATTCGGAAAATTTTGAAGTTCCGCGTTAAATGTGGATCAGAGGTAAAATCTTTGTTTAAATCTAACCCAGTAGATCTTTAAACATTTAAACCATTTCTATGCAAACATTCGACTCCTGTGATTATAACATAAAAGAAGGTAAGCCACTGGAAAATGTAAGTTACTAAAACTTAAAGACACGCGACTTACAGCCAGTTAAAATTCGGTTCTTCCCGAAACTTTCTCGTTTCCAACTAAACGCAAGATTAAGAGCGGTTGAAGAAAATTCAACAAATTTAAAACTTACAGGTTTAGTTAACGTTTAACAACATTTTTCCATTCATATGAAATGAAAGCCTTTTATTATCTTGATAGCAAAAATAAAATATTCGATTATATACTATATCGTATTTCTATCCTATTCGATGTAGTGAACCTAAGTGAATAAGTGAGTGACGTAAGTAATGAGATTTTGGCCAAATACTCAGCTAAAATGTAGATGTTACGATTGGTTTAAAAATCTTGCCTTCTACATTCAAATTCTAACCCAGAAAACTGCTGTTCCCCATTCGGGGGCTAGATTTCCCTGTGGGGAACCCCGCTTCAGTTTCGTCAGCAAATAGGTTTCCAGTCCAACTTCATTCTGCTTTCTAATTGCACATACTAAATGGCTATGGGGGTTAGGGACTAATGGAATTGGTTTCTTGCTATTTACCACGATTTTAATTTACGCTTTCGATCGAGATCGGTAAGTAGGTACTTATCGAATGAGTAGGTACCTACTTTTAAAGGAGTAAACCTACAGGGTGATACCACGATATAGTTTGATGTGATTTTAGAGAATTTTTCTTCATTCTTGATTTAAAGATATATTAGTAATAGTATTAACTAGTTATTTGTGTGATAAAGATAGAAAAATAATTTCACGTTTCATAGGAGCCAGACAGAGCAAAGCGTAAGCGCAAAAAATCGAATTATTGTTCTTTATAATAAATTTTTACAACCCATTAAGAAACTGGCATAAAGGACACAAACAATTAGGAATGACCTTTGAATCAATGCATTAGTCACTTCAATAGACAGCAGGGTTCTTTTTTTCTTCTGAGGTCTCGACCACATTATACGCGAATGAATGCACTTGTCTTTCGTCTCATCGCTCGGCTTATAGAGCTCCCACACAAAACTGCGATTTGGTGCGATGCGATGCGATTTGATGCGATTTGATGCGATGTCACACGAACTTGATTTGCGAATTTCTGCGATGCGAATTTGTGCGGCGAACCGTTTTGTAGGGTAACCATATCTTCAAGTTTAGTCCGCCGTATTGGACGTGTTTTTAGGAAGCGTAAGATGGATCCCAAAAAGATAATTGAACCGATTTAAGCAAAAATGATCCAACCCACACAAACCTCATTTCGAGATAATCGATATTTAAGTTTGTGGCGGTATTTCTCTAGCTTTGTAATACAAAATGTTGTTATTTTAATTTAATTTAATGCTATGTAAACTCAACTTTTTTCCTATAAATAATATAAAGAATAAATTGTAATAGTTTAGTAGATAATTGGGAAAACTTGCGCCTGGATCATTATTACAAAATTAATTTTGTATGGAAAGAGCTATGTAGGGTGCAAAAATTAAAATGCAAAAATGATTCAAAGTGTGTTAAAAATTAGTAATCATTTTTGTGTTTTAAAAGACAAAACAAACAAAATTGGCCCTACTCCTCGTCCAAATCAGAATAAGGTTCATCACATAAACCATCTACATCGTCTATTATTGCAGCTTCCCTTCGGTTTCTTAAATTAATCAATGCAATCATCTGGTATCTAATATTAGATCTGCTGGCCCTGTACTTATTTTATTTTATTTATTTATTTTTCGTTAAAGTACGAAACACACAGAAGCCGGAGGCGTGGCGGAGGCAAAGGCGTGCGAGTTGTATTCTATGGAATCCTATGAAAGCCTACACACACACCGCAGGCCGTGGCGAACGCGGTGCCATAGGAAAAACCGGCACGCCTTCGCCTTCGCCACTCCTCCGGCTTCTGTGTGTTTTGAACTTTATATACTTTATTTCGTTTACGTACTTAGATGAAATAGCAATTTTAAATATTAACTTGTCAAATCTTAACTTGTTTTATATCATCATCATCATAATCAACCTATATTAGTCCACTGCTGGACATAGGCCTCCCTTAATGAGCGCCATAGCTCCCTGTCTTCAGCTTGGCATCCAGCATCTGCCAGCAGTCTTTCGCAGATCGTCATCCCACCTGGCCGGAGGGCGTCCTATACTACGTTTGCCAAGTCTCGGTCTCCACTCAAGAACACGTTTACCCCAACGGTTGTCGGTTCTTCGCGAGATATAGCCGGCCCACAGCCACCACTTCAGCTTGCTAATTATTTGAGCTATGTCGATAACTTTGGTTCTCTTTCGGATGTATTCTTTACGAATCCTATCCTTCAGAGAAACTCCGAGCATAGCTCTTTCTATAGCTTTCTGAGCTCTTTGAACTGATGGACCTGCTTAATATTATAGTTTGAATCATTATAGCAAATTAGAACGGTTATATGTTAGGGTAACAAAAGCAACACAAAAATGATTCAAGTGGCATGAAACACTTATACATTTTAAAAAATGGTCTTCGACATGACAGTTGTGGGTTGGATCATATGGATTTTCCACATTTGTGAACATAGAGGTGTGAGTCTTTGATATGTTAAAATATACCTTATTCTGATTACATTGGTTAAAAAAACTCGAAATTGACTAGGTTGTGGGTTGGATCATTTTTGCATAAATCGGTCCAATTGCACTGCTGTTATTGTTAAATAGATATAAAAGAAAAAGAAGATTCTGGATTCATCCATTTAATACGATTATGAACTCTGAAGGGAACTATTTTACTCGAAATTACTATGAGTTGAGAACTGAAGCAGTTTTTTTTTACAACACAAAGAAGGCGGCTCAGGCGCCGCGCTCTTTCGCTAAAGTTGTCTCAGAGCGGACTAAAAGGGGGGTCACCAAGTATGACGTAATATGACAGGAATACGCGAAGCAAATGAGATCTGACGTTATCGTGCGAGCTCGCAGATATTTACGATGCGATGCGAGCTCGCAGTTTTGTGTTTGAGCCCATAATTGTGACTAGTGGAAAGTCCGTTCTCCTGATTTTTGTAGTGAGCCTAAGAAATAATAAAATATATAAATGATTTTATTTATTTGATTCTCGATGATGGCCATAGGTCAAAGTACTGACTTCAAAAAGTGAAGCATATTGATGAATTATCAGAATTCACCCAGCGCGAAACGCACTATAGTAGAATGGAGATGGGAGCCGTTACTCATTGGGATTCGCAATAAGCGCTGGCTTAATTCCAGAATGATTCAGTTCTACCGGTTCTACTCCAGATACGTGAATGAAGAGTATTTGTTGTATTCGAATGTCCGTTTTAATTTAAAAAGGACGAGAGTGGCAGCCAGAGATATTTTAATAAATATTTTTCGTATTTTGATGAATGTCGAGATCGCTAATTGGGTTGAATGCAGAGATGTTCGTTGCAATATTTTGAACGTTTGATATTGATTTAACTGAAATAAGTCAGCTGACCTATATTTTCTTATCAGAAGATTTTAGCTTTTTAAGTTAGTAGTTTTTTAAGTTGGTAGAAGTATTTAGATATTTTTTTCTTAGGGCTGCTAAAATCATGCACTATGGAAATAAAGGTCACCTGACTTGTTTTGTAGCAAAATCCTTTTTCAAATAGAGAATAGAAGGAAAATTAGAGAAGAAATAAAATATTCCACTTCTGATTTTGAATTCGGATAGCCGATACAATCTCTACTAATTAGACCCCCCTTTCCGAACACATACAAAGAAGGTGCTCCCTCCATAGGTGTTCAGTTCTCTATCAAAGGGATAGAAATAGACAGACAGGTCGCTGACCTCGTTAGATGCTGCTTATTCAGGAGTGAGAGATAAGGTAAACCTGTATGGTGTATCGGAGAATATTGATGAATAGCTGAAGATTAGCTAAAAGCAGATCGTGAATCGTCTTGGACTGTTTTATCCCTCGCTGTTGTACTATCCCATAGTGTTAAAATATTAAGTTAAAAATAATGTCTGTGGCATCCAAGGTCCAAGAGTTACCATAAGTAATTTTCGGTGAATATTGGTGCAGCCGATAACTCATTATGATAGTAGCTAAATTAATACTTATATAATATACCTACCTTAAACGTTACTAAGTCCTTTCCGATTTTGTTCTTATATGCTTGATTTTACAAATATGTTTTTTTTCTCAGTATCTAAGCTTACGTAACATTTTTGAATGAAACTGTTTATAATGCACAAAAATAAATTCCTCTTTCATTTGTTTCAGATGATGTTATCGTGTTCATTATGACAGAAATAGTGTTGTGACAGTGTCGATGAGATTTATCGATAAGATGGCGGGACTGCTCGCGCTGGTGTTGCTAGCGGTCGCTGCGGCCGTGTCCGGTGACACTGACTCGTGTAACCCGGACAAAATGACCGTGTACCGTATGGTGCTACACACGTATTGGACAAGAGAGAAGTTTCCCAAACATTATCCGGACTGGAGGCCACCGGCGCAGTGGTCGAAAGTTTATGGTAAGTTTTGCAATAGTTACGTAAAAAAAATTAGGATACTTCATTTTTTGCTAATAATGGAAAGGAAAATAAATTATTTTATTTATTTAGCAGCACGTTCAGACAATAGAATAGCAGCGAACAAAAACAAAAAGTTTTAAAGTTATGCTCGGCAAGAAATTATGCAAATTCAATAACTTAATTCGATTACCGCCCAAAATAAATCACAAAGAGAAAAATAATAATTGCAAAACCTCCATTTTAAAAGGCGGTACTTGAAAGTTCGGGCCAGACGAATAAATTTTCTCCATTGTGTGAATTTGTACGCAATAACCAGCAATGAATAAATTATACTGACATAAATTTACATTCTTAAGACCTAACTTGTAGCGATAAAAGTGCCTCAGGTTTTCAAGTTTTAATGTTTGAATTTAAACAAAGGTAACATAGAAAGGTGCTTAAGATAGGCTGTAAGAATATTCCGAAGTAAGGCAATTCATCTTGTAGTATCTTCTAGCTTGCATTTCAAATGAGTTCAAATTTAATAGTTACCTCAATTAATTTATTATTCAAAACCGAAAATTTCAAAGTTGATAACAGAATCTCAACGCTGAATAAAAAATATGTAGCAGTAGACCTGGTTGATAATTGAAAAACCGCATGCATTGATTACAAAACCGTTCCACGAACGGATGACAGAGTTCATTGTTTTGCAAATAACAAATGAATAAGTGCAAATGATTCATGCTAAATAGTCTGGCGGGCTTGCGTTTGAAGTTTCAATTGAAATGAAATTATGTATGTATCGGCACCCAGTAGGCTTATAATAATAATGTGAACTGATTTTTGGAGTCCTCCCTCTTGTACCCTTCCATTAAGTGATGGCAAGGGGGAGGTATGGCGCTATGTCGCTCATTAGGGGAGGCCTATGTCCAGCAGTGGACTAATATAGGCTGACGATGATGATGATGATGAAGGGGGAGGTAGGTAGCTCAAATATTAAATTATGCTTTATATTAGGAACCTTATTGAACTTTGCAATAAAAACCAGAAACACTAGTTTACTTACTGGGAACACGAAATCGAATTTTCACCAAAAAAAATCCCTTTAAGTACGTAGGTAGGTACTTAGTTTAACAGCTTATCATATTACCATAAATTTTATTATTAAAACCTACATTATGACATGGACACGATAAAAAGCGTAATAATGCTATAACTCTACAATTAATTTGAGAGCCCGTCTGACTGTTGGCGGTCAGCCAAGCCATTGAAGAGTGTGTCACTCTTGATTAAATATACTTATTAATTTTAGAATACTGCTTATTAAAGATTTGTCTTGAATTTCAAATAGAAAGAGACGTCACGGACGGCTTACATGAATAGTGTTTGAATAGAATGAACTTTAAAAAACTTAATAACAAACTATAATTAAATAATGCGAGGGTCCAAACTATAATTTAATTATCCTTAGAAATGAACTTTGTTCAAAGTTATGTTCATTATAATTCAAGAGCGTTAGGGCAATACAAAATTATGACACTCACTGTATATAAATTTAGGTTCTACCTATTGCGATTTACTCAGTTGATTTATTCAAAGTCTTAGTCTTCGTGTTCTCTTTTAAAAACCATGTTAAAGTGTCAGAAAAGCACTTTATCTCTATCTGTATTTTATTTTTTCCTGTATAACCATCAAACCACAATAATGCTGTGTTGGATCACCATAAAAATATCCAATAAAATCTTCCATTGATCTGTAATCTTGAGAGTAAATTATTTCAATATTTTATTATATCGATATAAGATAAGAGTTTTTTTTTATTGGATACAAAAAATAATAATTAAAAACTTTATTTTCTTAGTGGTTTCTATGGGATAAATATTAATAGTTCATCTATTACAACTACTTTGTGGTGAATTTAAATAGATAATATCGACATTATTCGGAAAGCGTGTTGAGTGAAAACAACACTATCCCGTTTCAGGAAGTGCCCGGCAGGTGTCTCGTGTATTTCTGGTTTTATTTTCAGCTCTACTACTTTGAGAATTAAGGTATTATTTGGAAAGTTAAGGTGATAATGGTTTTTCCGAATAACTTAATACTAACCGCAATAACGGAAGCAAGCAAACCAATAACAGATGGTGCGTTGGTTTGTAGCGTTAGGCTGTGTCCCCGTCGACTGTCTCAGTTAGCGGCGACTCGCAGGTTCCAGTGCTTGCGATACGCACGCAAACTGATCTGAGTTTGTAGCTGTTCGCCACAAATTTGCGGCTCAGTCGGCCGCTCACAGTTTGCCTACTGGGGACCCAGCCTTAGCTCCGTAAACGTTTTGAAGTTGCGTGCCGTTTGTGCTGCGTTGCTGCCACGACGGTACTCATATTCCATAATTACTCCAATTTTTAACGTATCCATGACGACGAAAAAGATTGAAATGCGATGAAAATGTAACACTAATCAATAAACAAGTGACTGCTTTTGGGAAAAGAATTCCATGTTTTTAAAATAAAATTAATTTAAAATTAGAATTCCTAGCCTAACATAAATTATTTTGATTTGAAATGGCCAGTACTGCAGAACGGCAATTTCTTAGGTAAAGACCTATTATTATATTATAACGTTAAATGACGTTATTGGATGTTACGTTGATTCCTTAAATTTTAATGAGTTCTTATTCAACGGAAATTGTTATTCCTATCAAAGAAACAGCCTATTAAAATATTAAGTAATTAAGAAAGCCACTTCCCTTTGAAGCTTTTCTCTACAAAATAATTCGTAATTGTTTTTAAACCATTCATTAAATAACCACTTTGGCTCTAGTATCCGGATGAGTGGGTGGATATTGAGGGCAGTATTATACTGAGATAAATATTCAGAAGGCATTTCGCTTGCTAAACAAAATTTATAAAAGTTTTTTTACCTTGAAAGAAAATATATTTATAGGTTTTTTTACGATTTTAGGAAAAACTTACTGTTGGACAAAGAGTAGATATAAAAATTATCTAACTAAGAAAAACTTGTCACTTTTAATAAACCAAAGCACCGACATTATATAAATACCTCTACATAAGTAGAAAGAAAAAAATTCACTGAGCCATGGCCTATTTGACGTTCTGCAGCACACACAAACTAACCTAAACTAAACTAAGTTATTTCGTAAGAACTTAACTTTTTACTTTTGAAATTGAATGTCATACGTACTACATTTAGCAAAATGTTTTACCTACTTCTGTTTTTTGAAATTGTTGTCTTTAAAATTGTATATGTGTGTGTGTCTGTGGAAACAAATAAACTTTATATCTATCTATATATGTAAAGAGGACGAAGAATAATTTGTTGAACTTAAAAAAAGGTTAACACCTGACAAGATAATTTAAAACTGACTTCAACTAACAAAGAGAAAAATATTTTTCTGTTCAGCTTAAGCGCCTATTTACCTATAGTCTTTTTCACATAGGAAGCGTTCCGTGACGTTTCAGTTTGACAGTTATAGAAATGAGCTAAGTGTAATCTTAAAAATTTGATTCGATTTTTGACTTGATTTAGTAACGAAAATCGATTATTCGTAAAATATTTTCATTAATTTTAAATGACTTTAACAAAGTAAAACATTAAATTAGGTCTATATAAATAAAAACAATAGTAAAAATCCACATTTCCAATAGGTAATGCGTCATAACCTAGAAATAGGACGGTAATAATATCAGCAGATAAGTAGGTAATTAAAAATCAATAACAAATAACCAACAATAATCATAGGTATGTACTTGCGTGATAAAATTTTAAAATTATGATGTTGAAAGTTACGATTTTAATTTGCGATAATCGATTTATAGATTTGCTGGAATAACATTTGTTTGCCTCAACTCTATTACGTTCTGTTCTACGCAAAACAAATTGCCTCGGATTTCATAAAATTATTGATTTCTATTTTTTATTACGCGTGGAGGCTAAAATAAATTTATTTTTGGATAATTTGTGTGTAGTGCTATACTTCTATAGCTTAATTCATATGTTTGAGATGAAATAAAAATTGTTTGAATTTTCGAAATTTCAATTTGCCAAAATCCTAGTGAATTGAAATGAAACGCATTCCATCTGTCAGGGAACGCTTCCTATGTGAAAAAGACTATAATAGGCGCTAAAGCCGAACAGAAAATTTTAAAAAATATTACATGAATATCATGATCCTTTACTTAGTCTTAAAACATCTGGTATAGTCCTAATAGTGAACTAATTTTTCACAAAATATTACCATTTTTTAAATACCTACTACCACATACTACATCGAAAAAAATAATTGTTGCGAAAATTTCGACAAAGAAAGTTTCAGCAAAAATAGGTCAGAGCGAATCATTATCATTTATTTTCGGCCTAGCGTATGACTCAATCTCTCTGAGTATTTTCGTGTAAGATAGGTAATACTTCAATTACTGTTTACTCGTCGCCTACGCGTTCACGAGAATTGAGATCAGGACGAAAACAATGTCACTGGTGAATAATTCACGGTGTTATTATAGAGAATACCCACTGTATCCTGAGGATTCGCTCGCGTTGATTTCAACCGATACCAAATAACTTGATGCTTTTTACTAAAATACCAGTCGTTCTTGAGGTATCCTTAAGAATGCGCGAAATTTTAAGTAGAGATCAAAAATCAATACCTTTTTCTTTAGGCTTACACAAAAAGCAATTATATATGTACATAAGTCAAAATAGTTTTATTTAGTTTTTGTACAGTTTTTGTTCTGATTTTTTTTTAGGTTTTTTAAAATGTGTAATTTTAGGCTAGTTATAAGTTTAAAGAATAAAAAAAATATTAAAACACTAAATCTACTGCTGTTCAATGAAGCGTCCTAAGAAACAAGTCTTAGCTAGAGAGGCTTTAGGTTGGATGTAAAGAAACGCCCAAAATACCTTTCTAT
The DNA here is from genome assembly GCA_944547425.1 of Eupithecia centaureata. Lineage (NCBI taxonomy): Eukaryota > Metazoa > Arthropoda > Insecta > Lepidoptera > Geometridae > Eupithecia > Eupithecia centaureata. Next base: position 12,587,722 of record OX155683.1, on the reverse strand, counting down.
GCGTAGCGGTACTGAGCTTTTTCTCTTTTTTACAATCTTACCTAAATTTGTATCACTTTCTCTCAAAAAGCTAGAAAGAGCATTTCGATTTGGTTTTAGTTTAGTGATTACGTGAAATGATGCATAACCTCTTCATTCGGATTGTGGTTGATACCTTTCATTCCAGGAAATTGGGTCGGGTTACTCTGACAAACATCGAAATCTGACAAAGGTTGAATATTGAATTGAACGTGATTGTAAACTTCAGATCCCATCGGCTTTGGTTATTGTTGGATTACTTAATTATTCAGTTTAGGCGCCTTTCGTTATGGTTGAGTCAAGTCGATAACAGACAATGGTTATATAAAGGAAACTCATTGTAATTCATCATCATCATCAACCCATATTAGTCTACTGCTGGACAAGGGCCTCGAGTATGAGTGCCATGCCATAGCGCCCTGTCTTCAGCTTGACGCATCCATCCATTGTAATTAGCCATTCATATACTGTTGTAATGACCAGAGGAAAGGAGGAATCATGACTTAAGAGGACCATTTCGGGTAATTGCCACTTTTTATTAAGTCAAGTAACATAAATTCATTAAATAAAGTAGTTCCATGAGCAAATTGTTTGTAAGTACATACGTATAGTTTGGGTCAAATGTTACTGACAACCTAATATCTCTGCGCAACATGACAAGTGGATCCATAAAGCAAAGCAAATAGAGTTATGTCACGTATGTGTCATATTCCTTTGGCGCCGAATTCTTGGCAACCATCCCGATATGATTTGAAGATGGTTTACGTAATAATACATAGATGGTTCCCTATTATTTGAGTAGCGATCGAAGTTTGATGAGTATCTAGCAAACCCGTCATTTCAAAATGAACTAACATAATAATAATTTGCTCGCCATGCAGCGTGGCAATGTAGCCAGCGTCTTGGAGACGCTTTTGACTGACTAAGATCAATCGTTGCAATCGTACATAGTAGTTTTAATTTCTTTCATACGGTTATATTTTCATAATTAAATTACTCAATACTTATGCAGATGACCTGTGTTTTCGCAGAAGGTATTCTAATTTCTGTAAGCTTATGGCACATGGGCCTAGGCCTTAATCTCATTCAGCCTTCTTTTTATCCCTACAGGCGAGATTCAGGTTAGGTTTTTATATAGCACCTAACAATTTACCGCCCCTTAAACTTTGATTAACTTTAAATCAAAGATATTTTCGAGATAAAATTAGTTGTAGCACTTTAATCTAAGTCTTTCGGTAAATCAGAGCAATCTTTGGATAATTTGGAGCAAATTGCATCGTTTGACTAGACGAATCTTAATTAAGAACATATTTCATGGGCAAACACTAAAATTATAAGGATTTATGCCTTTGCAATGACTCATTTATGTAACAGCGTCTGGAGAAGCAGCTGGTCCAATTATAAAATCTAAAATATATCTAATTTAATATCTTCGTGAATGAATAAAAAATGTGTAAAGGTTTTGAACCACATTTGATACAAACTATTATATTTTTAAGGGGTGCTTTCCAACACTATCACCATTGAATGGAACATTTTGGACCTTAGATGAAAGAAACTACAAATGGAGTAACGCTCGTCAAATGTTTTAAAGTTGAAACCATTGTATCAATCTCATTATACAAATTGTGATACTTATTGCACAGTTGAAAATACACATAAAAGACAAAATTACAATCTTGGTGGACAAACCTGATCTCTTTAGAGTTTTCGTAAGTATACAATGGATTTAAAAAAAAAACTACATCACAGATCACTTTAAAAGAAAAGTGTATTATGATAATACACTTTTTACACCTAGATAATGATATCTAGGTATCAAAATAGATCAAAAATCAAAAAAGCTCAAATTAGATCTATTTACCTTCGTATTAAGAAAAAACACCGCCTTTCTATGATCTTCTTCAAACCTTTGTTGCCTAGAAGAATTCGCTTTTAGCGATGCGTCCACTAATTCCATTGCCTTCTATAGGTTATCTTTAATTACTTTCTAAATTTTAAAAGGCTTTGTAATACCTATATAGCTCTTATATTTTATTATTTATACGCCCTACGCGCGGGCCGGCTTGCGACATTTCAGTGCACTATACGAATACTGTAGTGTTTTGTTTTTTATTGGTATCCCGCCAATTTTGGTGTGTAGTTTTCTTTTGGATAGAAGCATAATAGGGTATTTTACACTATGTAAGGAAAAATATAAAAATGTTTGTTCATAATAGATTTCGAAAAAAGTAAACAAGAAACGTCGATATTTATTCATAAAATTGCAATTTTAATTTTATAATTCCATTTTAAAAATCGTCTTTTCTAATCTGTTTTTCAAATGTCTAAAACGCCATTCGCCATTATTGGATCCCGCCGTGACGTCATTCCGATAGCAAACAATCTACTGAAAATAAGTTGTGCGCTGTTATTTTGATAAATTTACGAGTTATTAACACGTTTGTAGACTTCTAGCCTTTATTTCACTATGGAAGACGGTTTTGTGAAAGCAGAAAGTACAAATCTGCCAATGGTTAATACTTTAATGGTGGCGAAATTTTTTGCCTCCAATCCCGATTTCTGTTCTGTCGAGTTGAGAAATGTTAAAACAGCAATGTAATAATGCGTTTTTACACTTGTATTTTTGCATTCAGGCACAGGACACCAATGATAACTCATTATTTTCACGAATCTTATTACTTGGTCTTTCGCAGTCGTATTGTTTACTAACCGAGTGACGTCACGAGATGAAAAAGCATGGCGGCTAGCGTTTCCGCGCGAAAATTCAAAATCATAAATAAAAAACAGATTTTAGGGCGATTTTCGGTTTTAAAAAAAATTAACAAAATTTCTACTAGTTCATTACGATCTCAGGATTAATTTAAAACAGTTTTTAAAAAATGGTGTAATACCCTATTGTACCTACATACGCAGCCTAAACTTGTAGAAAAAATAATACAGGGACCATAATTATATGCTAGCTGTTTTCTATTACCTATGGCTGGGATATTAATGAATGATGGGCATGCAAAGCGGAGTAAATTTATAGGACTGGCTGAAGATGATAAGGCACCTGTTCGTAATGAGATTCCTATGTCGTTTACCTACTCTATCTTTGTCAGCTCTGGATTTGGGATTATGAAGTACTAGTATCTGACCGCGGCTTCGCATGCGTTGTTTCTATGGCAACGTTAAAACGTAAAAGTTTTTATGAATTTTGTTCCACTTTGACGCAAAAAATACTGAACGGATCGAGCTGAAATTTTGAAAAGTCGTAGTTTTAGCCCTGGAATAACACATTGGCTTTTCAAAACATACCTAAATCAGTTTACTATGCTAGTATGTCATAAATAATTTCCCATGGTATAGAAATAGCCTTAAAAAGTTTCCAAATAAAGAACGCGTGTAAAGTCGCGGGCAAATATTAGTTATAAATACGAAATGTTCTCTCTTTTACCCCTATGCCAAATTAACAGAACAAAATGGACTGATATTTTTCTTAGATCTGAACTACTACTTTATCCTCAAACAACACGTGCGAAGCAGCGAAAAAAGATATTTATATTTTCCCACCCCCACTACCCTCCGCACCCCCTACCACACCCCGCTCAACCAAAAATACAAAATAATCATCTAGAACCAACTGATGAGACCTAAAAGAGAAAGTTCTAGATATTAGCTAGCGCGTTACTTAGTATCTTGCTAAGGGCTGTGCAGTAATGACTTAACCCATTAGGAAATACTATCATTAGGCGTAATGTCTACTCTAGGCACTTAGTCGAATGGTATTCTGGTCGGGGAGTTTGTTTTAGTGAAGTTCGTATCTATAGGATTTCATAATAACTCTGTCCAGAAGCTTAAAGCACTAAGGATGGCATGTGACATAATTTATTCATACAGCATATTGGTTAAAACATAGAAAAAAACACAGGCACACATATGATAGGATAACAAACTGAACGTTTGACTTTGGGACATTATTTTTTTAAGTGTTGTATTTACAATACGATAAAAAAATAAGTGGCAGCGCCAGCGCTAGTGTACCTCTTTTTTGTGCCTTAAAAAATACAAGCTTACTGAGATTCTCTCATACGCAAATAATCGTACCTACATATAAACAAACGTTTGGTTTTTTTCCTTATGCCATAAGAAGGTAAACGAAAAAATTGAAATGTACCTCAGAGAAAAAAAACACTGTATTTTTAGTTTAAAATTTGACTTGTTTAAGTGATTAATTGCAAGACTAGAGAGAAAACTGAGTTTATCCTATCGGAAACAAAAGTAAAAATTCGATTTTTTCGACTCCAACAATGCCTTTGGTTGCGTTCGGCTTAGAGCTATGAAATTAAATAACCCACATGAAACTAGTAAACTAAACTAATTTACTTTACCACATCACTAGTAACTTGGTTATCGCTCGCCGTAACATTTTAACAGGAATACCGCACTTCAGGTTTAGCACCAATAAAAACTTTTCATAAGCTGAATTTACACTGTATGCAGGGAGCTTAAACCGTTTTCGATTATTTTGGTTTACCTTGACAGATATTTTTTTTTATACAAAATTAAATTTACTTACCGATATGAACATCAAACGATACAGCCAATATGGCATTTCGGTTTTTTTTTATTAGGTTAAACAAATTTCAATAAATCACTTCGCTCAATTATGCAGTAATAGTGTGTGTGTATTTTGTGTGTATTTTTGAATTAACTTGATGACTGTTTTTTTGTATTTTCTAGTTAAATATGACCTAGATTCAACCAAACCTTCCAAGAACTTCGTAAGTTTATCAACTCGAACTTTGATCAGTCGTAAATATCTTGCAGTACATATACTTTATGAGCCAGCTGCGTTCACCACTAGGATTCAATTCCATTAAAGATGTGAGACTTAGGTATCTCAAACCGTTGATGTTTTTATTGCTTCTAAACGAGAAACGCTGAATTATTTCTTTATTTGTAGAACTTGCAAGGCGTCTTTTCTATGGGAACATCATTCAAGTAGCAAAATTCATTCTGAAATATATAAAGTTTGTACTTGGAAACTATACTCAATTTTAAGTTACATTTATATACAAAAAAGTTTGATGAAAAGATTTGAAGAGTTTGGAAATTTTATGATTTTATGAATTCGTTTTCTCCCCCAACTATACTCTGAGCTACGCGCTGAACCAGTGTCATACATAATAATGATGAAATGCACCCTAAACCTGTGTAAACGCGTCCTCATATGAGCAAACACGTACAAAATTAATGCTCGCGTTACACAACAGCGGAGGAAAGAAATTAGACGTAGAGCCTCTTTGGGAAAAACAAGGCCATTAGTTAAAGGTGCTAGCCTACCCTTAATTGCCGTCGTTACTGCGATATATTGCCGTATGTTTACGACTTGGACCTTTTTGTTTTGGCAGTGCAGTCACAATGCCTTGTGTAACAGAGGTGCTAAATAGTTAAAGTGGCATATTTTAGAGCTAATTTCATTTTGGTTGTAACAGGAAGCTAAAGGCAAAGAACAATTACAGTAGAAAGTAATAGAGTAGGTATTTCTTCTTCTTCCACTAATTGGAATACAATTGAAGCGAATAAAAAATCAATGAGCATTTTACTTCTTATATTATTATGATTTATAGTTAAAAATTTAATTGTCAAAGTGCTTATTTTTAGGCCTAAGGGTACCTGTCCATTGGAGCGGAGCGAGCCGGCGGAGCAGAGAAACGAGGAAATATTAACCAATATGATTGCATGAAAAAGCGGAGCGGAGATTTGATGGCAGTCCTGTTGGTTAATATTTCCACGTTTCTCCGCTCCGCTGCCTCTCTCCGCGTCAATGGACAGGCAGCCTAATGAAGAAGTTATTTATTTCTGATAAATGTCATAGATCATGCATAGTACTTATAGTAACATTTTAAAACATTCGCTATTTTTGAATACGCTAATTTATTAATAGTAATAAATTTTTTCAATTGAATTGAAAATTGAGTAATAAATAGTAATAAATAACATGAACGGGGAAATAAAAACATAAAGTAGGTACGGTATATAATTACATACTCAATACCTGTACACGTATAAAAGTGTTTAAATTGTACCAAAATCCATGTTTTTATTATATATCAGTTTTATCACTGACAAACTAATATTTTAATATACTTACTGAATGAACCTTAGTAAAAGTAATCATCAGGCAGGTATATAAAAATATATATTTTTCTTTTGGAAAACGCCTCATTAAAAAAAAAATAATTAAGTTTAAAAACCATAGCCATCTACTATCTTCCATTAGGGTGACAAAATTAAATCGAGCTGTGCTGCGCTGTACTGCGCTGTGCTGTGTCAACATCAACTCGCTCGTCTAATGTTTTAATGAGGATACAAACTAACCATGCTGTGCTGCGCTGTGCTGTGCTGCGTCAATCTGTTGACCAAACATAGCACAGCGCAGTACAGCGCAGCACAGCTCGATTTAGTTTTGTCACCCTTACCCCCATTCAAAAGCCACACGTTTGACGTTTATGCACGGACGTAACGCGTCACAATGATGACGTCACGACCGGCTTGTTCAGTTAAACGCAACGTGACCTAAGTGTGTTGTTTTCGACCTTAACTGCTGTAATTGGGCAAATGCAGGCTCTATTACGAATGGGCAAATGTGCGTGGATTTACAAATGGGTAAATGTGGATGTGCGAGGAATTTGATGGAGTTATGATCTGATTGGTAGACACGGGAGGTAGGAAATCGAGAAGGTCCTATTCAGTAATCTTTTTAACTTTGTTGCGTAATGTAAACTTATATTTTCAACCGTATTTGAAATTATTTACCGGTTCTTACAAAAACGAACAACCTAATTTAAATTTCACGCAGTAGGTATTATGGATAACTGAAAAACAACTGGCCAGATCTACATGTTCCTAACTGCATTTACTAGGGGAACCGTTTTTGAAAGTTCTTTTTCATGTGAGAAAGGGTGCTTCTTTCAATATAAATTTGATCAAGATCTTTATATTTTTTTTGAGTTATCATTATTAACGAATATTTAATTTTTACTGGCTTCGAGTACATTAATGATGTTCTCATATTAGCTTTAAAAAAAGTTAGTTTATAGTTTCTTAAATCATGTACCTATTTACCTACTAGGCATGTAGTAATAGGCGGCTATGGAAATATTATTTACGTTATTAATTTTTATGGTTTACTTTGGCAATTTTGAACAGAAAAGTAAGTTATGTAAACAATAAAGTTAATTTTATATTTTTTTCAAATAAAATTTACTTTTCTCATGAACCATTCTGTCTATCGAAAGAATTTCGCGTATTTTAAGATCTAACTAAGCGTACTTTATTTTCAACTATGTAGAGATGAAACATTTAGGTAGGTAGGTATCTGAAATGTTAGATATATATTGTTTTTAATAAAAAATACGTGTTTTTATTATATTGACGCTTCTTTGTTTTTAAATTTTATTTTATTCCATAAATTAAATAAAATTAACCGAAATCAAAGATATTGTACTCCCGATAACCCCAAAGGGTCTTGATCCATTATTTTTTCAGTAATTTTGATGCACGTAGGTAATCTACCCTGAACACAATCATCCCATGAAAAGAACCACCCTACCCCTTACGTTATGTAACCGGAATTTATTCGACCCCACGTAATTGATAACGGACTGGAATAAAATGTATTTAGGACAGTCTTGGCCCAGTAGATTGGGTTGGACCATATTATATGACCTAACATCTGGAAGTACATATTTATGATTGATAATATGTTTTATTATGATGTATCAGTCCTCATCCATACATCAAGCATAATCTATCTAGTCATTTCATTTACCTATTTATTTGCGCTGAAAAAGGAATCAATTGAGTTTTATGCACATACAAATAAAACTACATATTAGAAGACAAAATAAGGGGGAACAGTACTAAGTGCCTACTAGTTAATAAGTACGTTAAATAGTACAGGTGAAAATTATATGGTAATAAAAATACAAAGAAAATTATTCTTAATTAAAATATTATACGCGTTGTAATACATTAAGTTCGACTTCATTGAAAGTGTTCTCATTTTTGCTTAAAAGAATTTGATATCTTTATAATTAACATGCCAAATTAATACAAATTGTACGTAAAAAACTTGTAAGCACATAAGAAAAACATCAAAGGTGCTGTTTCACCTTGACAGGATAGTCGTCCCCAAAAGTGGCTCAACGCAATATTATTTTAGGTGGACTATTCGGGCTCTCATTAGAAGCTTAGGGTCCTAATTAATTGGGTTCGGTTTATCCAAGCTTGTTGGTTCAGCTTCTGAGGGAATGGAGTGGAATAATGCTCGCTGTGAGGCAGTTTGTGAAGTAGAAAAAGGTCTAGTGCCATTAGCTTGTGTTCCTTAGATAGAATGTTATATTGTCCAAACTATTCCATGTTTTTTTGGTTAATAATCTCTTTAATCCGCAGTCGGTCTTGGCGTAAGAATCCACCCCTCTAATTCAAACCGTGAATGTCGAAAGAGCCGGCTAAGGGAATTGACCAGAATAGGAGCTAGTGTTTGCATGTATAGCTCAAATAATCTTTTAAAAACCCGTAGAGCCTTGGTTCCCCATAAAATGCCAGAAATAGGTTAATATAAATAATGCTGAACAATTCATACAGCATCATAAAGCCCCAAAGTAAGCAGAACTTGTGTTATGGATACTAAATGACTGATATAATTATTAGAATACATTACATAGACTTACATAATTTATGATACATAGAAGTCACCCAGTACCCCGGAAAGAATAAGATTTTAAACTTACGCAATCAGAACACATTTTCATTAATACCTGGAAAAAATATTTGCAGATCTTACAAAAAATATCCCATGGTAGAAATTGAACCCGCGACTTCATGTTTTGCAGCCTGCCGCACCGCTTCGGTCATCAATGTATCTAACTATGTGAATAGCTCGTATTTTACACAAATTCCGCATTTAAAAGCAGTATTTCAAAAAAGGTTTTTTTCATGTGATTTGCGATTCTCACAGTAAATAAATCGCTGCTTTATTAGAGATATATTTTTTGGAGTCAACGCGTTCCGTTTTATTTATTGGATGCACAAATCACAACTCAATGATCCGCTGTCACCATTCGGTGCATCACATCAATTGCCTTTTATTTTCATTGCAACTGACTCCAATGAATCATTAGCTTCGAAATTTATGAATTTTACAAGCATTTTCACATGTAACATTAAGGAAAACAGCAGATAAATCTACTTCAATATTGCAACGAACCATTATCCAACAACGTGTGCGAAGCCGCGTGTATACAGGGTTACAGGAAAAATCGTGCTAGATCCGTTAAGAGCGTGGAGTAACCACCATTCCTGACTTATTTCACTATGAAACCCCCTACCCTAAACTTAACCCATTTCGAGATATTCGACTTTTAATTTTTTTATTGAAAAGTGCCGATTTTTAGGCTACTAAATTTATTTTTGTTTATTTTGTGTATCTTATTATTATTATTATTGCATTTTTACATGTGTAATAAGATGCTTTAGGACGTCAATGATTAAAATAGTGCATAAGTTAATTGAATAGACCGTAGTAGAAAAGTGAAAGTTAGGAAATAAAAAAAAAATTAGAAAGTTTATTTTTCTCTAAGGGATATCTAAAAAAATATTATGGCAATTCTTCGGCAAATGTTTTTAAAAATATCTACGTTTCATCAGCTATCTAACGAGGTATAACAATCTAGGGTTTGTATTACATTTCGTGGAAAAAAAGTAGTTGGGACGCTCCAGGTAGCAGTTCTAACGGTCCCGCGCCTATTGTCCTTCAAGTTCAGACACACCGTGAGAGCGAGACAAGTGACGATTTATGTAGGTATGAATGAAAGAAAAAATGTGTAGAGACCGGTTAGGGCTGGGAATACAACAGGGGGTATTGTTTTGGTTGTCAGTCTGCTTTTGTGCTTCGTACATAGTAGATGTGATATCGTTTTGCTCTTTTTCTCGACTTGGCTGTGATTCTGGACTATTTCTTCTGATTTGTGACTACTATACTTGTTAACCGGACTCTGATTTGTACCTGTGATACGGAAGTGTTGAAGATGACGTCCTACACACCTGAGGAATATGCTGATATGCTTATTTGTTACGGATACTGCGATTGTGTATCTGCGCAAGCTCGCAACGAATACGTAACTCGCTACCCCGGTCGTCGAGTGCCGGATGTGGCCGTTTTTGACAGAGTTTATCGAAGACTTCGAGAATCTGGCTCTGTTTTGAGACGTAATACAGACATGGGTAGACCACGAATTGACGACGAAGAACAGGACAATGAGATAGTGCAACGCTTTCGAGCGGATCCGACTACTTCCACTAATATTGTTGCCCGTGATCTGGGACTTTCGCAATGGAGAGTGTGGTTTACAGTGCATACTGCTGGCCTATACCCATACCATTACACGCCGGTACACGTTATTGAAGAAGGAGACCCCGCGAGAAGATTGGACTTTTGCAGATTTATGCTAAATGCTGACGTAGAAGACCCAGATTTTCTAAGAAATATCTTGTGGACGGATGAGTCCAAATTTGATAAAGATGGCATAACTAACTATCACAACGCCCATTACTGAGCCCCAAAAGCACTAAGGAATCCCAATAAGAAAAGAGTGAAGGGGTCCCAACGAAGATTCAGCGTGAATGTGTGGATGGGCATTATCTCCAATCATTTGATTGGACCTTACTTTCTACCGGATAATTTAAATGGGGAAAGCTACGAAACTTTCCTGAGAGCAGACTTGAGTGATTTGCTGGATGATCTGCCACTCAACCTGATCAGGGACATGTGGTTCCAACACGATGGCTGCCCTGCCCATTTCAGGAGAAGTGTCAGAGACTGGCTGGACACAAATTATCCAAACAAATGGATAGGACGAGGTGGGCCGTTGCCATGGCCAGCAAGAAGTCCGGACCTAACCCCCATGGATTTTCATGTGTGGGGGTGCATGAAAAGTCTTGTGTACAGCGAGCCGAATCCAGTTTCGTCTGTGGAAGACCTAAGAGAAAGGATTGTGGATGCAGCAAATAAAATGAGGACCACGTTGACCACTGGAGTAGTGAAGACTGGTCTCCGTAGAAGGATGCGACAATGTATCAGAAATAGAGGCGGCCATGTTGAACATGAACTGTAGAATAAGAAAAAGTTGTGTGAAAACCTTTAATAAATGACATTTCATGCTTACCTATTGTTTTACTTTTACTTTTTAGGGCTAAGTATAAATTTTCTTCTCCACTGTCGCCTATAAAACTAATTTTTTTTCAATGCAATTGAATAAAACCCTAGATTATTATACCTCGTTAGATAGCTGATGAAACGTAGATATTTTTAAAAACATCTGCCGAAGAATTGCCATAATATTTTTTTTAGATATCCCTTAGAGAAAAATAAACTTTCTAATTGTTTTTTATTTCTTAACTTTCACTTTTCTACTACGGTCTATTCAATTAATTTATGCATTATTTTAATGATTGACGTCCTAAAGCATCTTATTACACATGTAAAAATGCAATAAAAATAATAATAAGATACACAAAGTAAACAAAAATAAATTTAGTAGCCTAAAAATCGGCAATTTTTAATAAAAAAATTAAAAGTCGAATATCTCGAAAAGGGTTAAGTTTAGGGTAGGGTGTTTCATAGTGAAATAAGTCAGAAATGATGGGTACTCCACGCCCTTAACGGATCTAGCACGATTTTTCCTGTAACCCTGTATAATAGTAATTAATAATTATTATTATTAATGTAAATTATTTAAGTACTTATTTTTAATTATCAATTAGGTTTTACTATCTATACCTTTACTTGAGTAAATAAAGGTACGAAGAAAGGTTTTCGTCATATAAGTAAAGAGTATGGCAAGATTTAAAATGTCTGTACTTCTTTTGTATTTAAAAATTAGGTACCACTAGTTGATTGCAGGCTAAAGAAAGTGTGGTCATAGCTTTAGCATTAAAAATTCCGTGAACAAAGCTCAAAGCTGTCTTCATAAACCGGCCTTTTTGCCAACTTTCAAAACAATATCTCGAAGTAAGTGGCCATCAGATTCATTTCATCCAATTTAAAGCACATTTATTATTTCAAGTGCTAAAAAGATTACGCCCAAATTTCATTTCAAGAAACGATTATTGTACTGAAATATCGGTTTGGATATAAAGACGGCGACGTTTTATTTTGTACTTTTTCTTGAAATCTTGAATGAGTATGAAATATTGTATTTGTTTATATAGAGGTATAAAGACCGGGAAGTTTTATTTTGTACTTTTTCTTGAAATCTTGAATGAGTATAAAATATTTTTTATAAAGCATTTTCTTGAAATCAGTCACGAAATCAACTTCAAAACTCCATTTTAAAGAAACAATACAATACGCTTTATTGCACACAAAAAAACAAAATGAATGAATGGGAATGGATTTTGTTTTATTTCAGAAACCTAAAATCAAAACGACTCGCACTTAGCTGGTTTTTTAAGGTAGCTGTGAGCCTAAGCCTTCGCCCGTGTAGTATTTTTTGGTGCGAAACCCAAACTGTTTGATTATTCTGCTATTCGGGGCGGTGGGAGACATATCAAAAATTTGATCACTACTTTCTGCCTTCAGCTTCGCACGCGTGTTTAAAATAGCTTATGTTTATGTCAGGGCTAGAACTAAATCTATTCAAAATTTCAGTCCGTTCCGTTCAATCATTCTCTACTATTTAGCATGCAAGATCATGAACAGATCACTGAACTTATATATACGCATCTTTTTTATCCGTGAATACAGCTCCTATCAACAGAATATACCTAGTCCTTAGTTTTATTAACCTCTTATAATATATCGAAGTTTACAGAACAAATGGTCTTTCGAGCCTTTACCTCCTATATACCGAAGATTACACCACAAATGGTCCTTCGAGCCTTTACCTACTATATATATCGAAGATTACACAACAAATGGTCCATTGAACCATTATCTCTTATTTATCGAAGATTACACAACAAATGGTCCTTCGAGCCTTTACCTCCTTTTTATCGAAGAATACACCACAATCTGATAAAAAATATTTCTAATGTGATTATAAAAGATCTTTTCGCCCGCTGTTTGTGCATGTTTTATTTCAGGGCTAGAACTACGTCCATTCAAAATTTCAGCCCGATCCGTTCATTATTTTTTGGATCGAAGAGTAACATGCGTTTAAATAAACTTTTGCGTTTATATTAAGTTAGGAATTAATAAATATAAGTAAGGAAAAGATATGACAAATAATATTTAAAAATGTTTTCATCCGCAGGTGTATCCCACGACCGCTCCTACATCCTCTTCCGTTTGGGCCGACGCGTCCCCCCAGCCGTCCGTCAGTTCGCGGAGTGGGGCCGCTCGGACGCGCTCGGCGCGGCCCCCGGGACTATGGACGTGTTCGGGGGCCCGCCGGTGGGGCAGGGTGCGGGCCGCTCCGAGGCTGAGTTCTTCGTCGATGGCAACCATTCTAGGGTGAGTCTTTGTGTAAGATAGGGAAATTCGGGTTTGTAGCGTAAAGCAAGCTGCAATCAGCATTGGTACGGAGATTCAAGCCTTAATGTAGGTAATTTATTTTCAAAGGCGTCGCGCGTCGGCTGTACAAATTTCAGATCTGTTTACATAATTTTACTCGTAAATAAATAATAACACTGAATAATCCAGACAGGACCTTCTCAAGCTAAGCTGAGCTTGTGTTATGAGTAGATACTAGATAAATGATATACCAAATAAATTATCATTATCATCATCATCAATTTATACTATTCCACTGCTGGACATGGTCTTCAATTATACTACATGGATAAATTATTTTTATTAGATATCAGTACATGAATGAATCGAACTCATTTTTTTTCTTTTACTTTCATGAAACATAACCGAATCTTGCACACCTAAGCCAATTTTTATCAATAACAATTAATTGATAAGACATACTTATTGGGAAATATTTAATTTAATTTGTTGTGTATAAATTAAAACATACACACAATGTTGATTCCGAAATGAAATTTGTTGACATTTCAGATTCCAGATGCATATGGGAATTCCAATTAAATTTAATGTACTCATTTATAAATCACTGTACTTTACATATAAAATTTCGTTCAATCGGTTGTCAGTTTCGCGGTGATTATTCAAAAGCAGAACTCATCAACTTGATTCGACATTTTAATCAACCCCAGTGTGACCTAGTTCTCGATATCGACAACTCATATTCAAATGTCGTGACTTTTGGATTCATTACTGTAAATTCCAGTAACGTCCTTTCTCTTATCAGTTTAAGGGTTATAATGGCTTCTGTCGAACATTATCCTACAATCGTTAATCCATACAATGAAATTGCCATACAAACAGACAACTGAAATTAGTCTTAACGACCGATAAAATAAATACACAACCGTCGATAAAACTTCCCCTTTTATTAGCCGATTTGAATGGGGATATTTTAGGGTTCTTTAGTGAGAGTGACAAAAACGCGATAATGGATTTCAGCAGTTACATACTCTTTTGAAATTAAAATCCTAGTAGTTGAGACATATCACTAAAAAGTGTGTGTTTTTCACATGCACATGGGGTTAATTCCAATTTACCTTTACTTTATATTAAAATAAATACGAAGTACCTACATTACGCAGTATGATGAATTCATTAAAAAGGTCTATGGGATTAAACATTGACGTTCATTCTTTGTTAATTCGACATTCATAATAAAGGTGGGATAAAGCACAGTTAAAAATAAAGTGATGCTCCAAAACACACGTTGATTTAACTAATTTGGCGTGTTTTAAAAACTGTAAACCTGCTTCAAAATCTAAGTATAATCTAATAGAAATGTTTACGTCATCAATATAGTAAGAGTCAATAAAAATGCATTATATAGGATCAGATCTTTATCTTATTTACTTATATGGTTTACATGAAAATCACCAAATCAAAAAAGCTAAATCAAAATTGGTTAACCTAGTAAAAAATTCTTATATAACAAACGTGTTTTTTTCTTTAAAAAATACAGTCAAATTGAGAATCTCCAACTTTTTTTATGTCAGTTGAATAACACTCTTAGGTTTAACTTTCGAAGTAGGTATAGTTAGTAGAATCGTAGGTAACACTCGTGCTTGACCGTTTGTTTACCGTCAAAAGTACCGCTCGAGGCTGACGTATCGTAATTGCTGTTTGCTCTCTGGGGCATTAATTAGTGATGAAATACGATATTTTCACTCATTGTTTGAAAAGGGGAGCGTGTATTTCTTTTATTTTTACTATTTTAATGCTTTTTATTCATGTCATTTCATTTATTTTCAAACAATAGTTGTACTGTCGCGGATTTTTCCAAAAAAAATATTGTCCTTTTACGAAGTCAGAAATCAATAACTTTATTTCTTTAGGCTTACAAAATAGGTAGAGAGCACAACAAGTCAAATTTCAAAATATGGATAATTATCAAAATAACATAAAAGTATATACGAGAGTTATAATATTCCCGTGCGTGATGAAAAGGGTGGCTAGAGGGAGGCTTTTTGTTTTAGTAAAAACATAAAATTATATCATCCAATGTAAACCGTACTGGGTTATTGGAAAAATAACAGGTTCTTGGTATGTCTGTCCGGGACGTAATTACTAATTAGAACTTGAGACATTTAGCTTAGCTGTAACAGACTTAACTTATTTTGTTTCAAAGAGATTCTGCTAAGAGTCTTTAGATATTGGATTTCTTTCATTATGTTTACATTTGAAATGAGTTGGTATCGAATAGCGTGAATGAGTGTCTACTTGAAATAAAACATGATGAAAAAAACCTTCTAAAATCTGGGATAAAATTGGGATTCCTTTCGACCGATGTGCCGCGGTGGGCGAAGGCCTGCCTGCGACGCAGGAGGTTGTGGGTTCTATTTCCGCCTTGGGACAAATTTTGAACGATCTTCAAATATTTGTAATTCCGGGGTTCTAGGTGTTTTCTATGTACTTATACTAAAAATATCTATATAATGTACTATTTAAGTAGGTATATCAGTCACCCATAACACAATCTCTACTTAGCTTGGGGATAGATGATGCTGTTTAGATTGGATAACAATAACTCAAAAATTACTGGATTAAAATATCACTGGAAAATTTCAGCACCAAATCAAATAAAATACTATATATTTTTACAAGAAGAAGAAAAAACTGTAACATAAAAAACACAGTCAAATTTAGAACTATTTTAAAAATTGAATACAAAAATAGAAATTTAGAAAAACCTTTTTTTAAATTCGTAATAGGATATTTTTAAACAGTTTTAAATAAAGAAGATTCTTTGTCACCAGGTGTCAGTGATGGCAAGGATGATCCCATCCCCAGACTGGTTCATTGGCGTGGACAGCTTCGATCTCTGCGTGGACGGAAATTGGCTCGACAGCATCACCATTGAGGTTGGTAAACAAAATATTACATTACAGTATTCATTACTTTTATATGCCCGCAGATTAGCAAGCGTTTGCAAGCGTTGCTATGGAAACCTCTCAAGGCTATTTATATCCCATGGGAACTGATATAAAATATATGTCGCAGACGTATTGTATAATCCGCCGTATTACAACACGGCTAACTGTTTTGAAAAACAGCGCCGTTTTTTAATGCGGCGGTTCAACGATAAGCTGGATTGAATAAGGCTGAATAAAAAAACGCCGTATTGTATTCGGCGCCAAACGTTATTCAATACGGCTAGACATAATGTAATAAAGCGAGAGATTAGCCGCCTCTTTGACTGTTTTAGTTCCGATTCTTAACACTCGTGGCGCTGCCTGACATAACAACAACAATGGCGTTGGGTAAAGAAAGTATGTTGCTAAATTGCGGAGTTACATACAGAAAATGTGTTAAATATGTCGTTAAAAAATGACTTTAAGAACAATTTTGAGGTGCAATTAAATAATTTCTATTCTTCTCAATGTGGAACTGTAAACAAACCATGGACAAAGGAAATTCTATACTTACTTACTTTATATAAGAATTAGCTCTTTTTATTTACAGATATTAAAATTTATAATATCATGTACTTACACATACACAAAATAAAAGCATTCCTTAAACAGTTAATCGAATGCCGCGGCGATTAACTGTTTAAGGAATGCTTAAAAATTAGAAAAAATATTTTCTTGTCAATTTCGACCGGCGCGCCGGTCGAAATTGACAAGAACATATTTTTTCTCGACAATCACGACTTGCCTTTTTGGTTGAAATAATATTTTTAACCATAATTATATTTTGTACTGATAACTAGTGATCGTAATAAACAATCTTTTATCTTTTTGTCTTTATCTTTTAACTAGTGATCGGATATTCGCACACTTTTTTACCTAAAGTTGGAGTGAGTTGAAACAAGGAGCTGTAAAAAACACCTTTTTCAGGAATTTCTAAAATGATGTTTTTCTTATTTATACAATATTATCATAGTTACATAATTAATATTAAGTAACTATGATAATAATTCTTGATTAAAAAGGAATAACGTTAGAAGAAATCTGTTAGCTTTTCCCGATTAATAAAATTGATTTTATCATTTTAACTTTGTTTTTTTTTGTTAGTATGGTCACCCTATACAATTAAGTAGTTATCAATGCGGCTAAACGTGGGCCGACATATTGAAGAACGTATCGCAATGACAATACAGCTACTCTTTGAACCGCCGCATTAGAAAACGGCGCTGTTTTTCAAAACAGCTAGCCGTAATGTAATACGGCGGATTATACAATACGTCTGCGACATATACACGGCCTTACCACACAAAAAAAGTTACGACTTAGACACGTGTTTAACATGGTTTTGTAGGATGACTTTTGCTAAACAACTGTTAAATACGTGTCTAAATCGTAACTTTTTTTTTGTGGTAAGGCCGATAGTGTCTGACGCTTTAGGAGGAATGTTAAGTCAGTCAACGATGTTTGACTAACTAAATAAATAAATTATGGGATGATAATTATCCTGTGTTATTGCAGGGCTAAATCTACGTCTAATTAAAATTTAAGCTTATTAGGTATTGCTCGCATAATAGAATAACTATTAATGGTATCTTCACTAATTAATTTGACGGGTAATAAATAAAGGTGCTAAGGATTATGGATTATGACACCGTAAACAATTTTCTTGACACGTTTTAAGTAAAAGATTATCCGATTGTTCGCTCAACTTCCTGGTTTTTACGAGGTTTCAGATTAGCATAAAATTAATTAATAATAATAATTCTATTAGCGGTAAAAGTACTCAATGTTTTTGAAAGTCTAGTAACTATTTAAACATTTGTATAATCTGGTGCAGTTTGTACCGTATCTGACCCTAAAAATAATTTGGTTAAACAATGTATTCTCGACAGAACCAAATACACTGACTTGCAAAAATAATTAACTATCACCAATTTAATTTTTTTTCTCTTTGTTTTTGATGTCACTGATTCAAAATAAAAAACAAGTCATCATTATTTTGTAATCAAAAATGTATACTTAGTTTTGCAGGCCAGTGTAGATTGAATGCGTAATGATTTCGATTTTTAGCTTTCAATCCACACTGACGAGGTTTTCCCTAGGACTTTGACATAAGGTTCTTCAAAAAGGGCCTTTAAAGGATCGGCAAGTGTCCCTGATGTTGCAGGCGTCCATAGGCTGCGATAACTGTTTTCCACCCGGCATGCTTGTTTGCCACCTTGGTAGTATAAAACAAAAACTCTTGAATACCATACTATTTAACCTTTAAGGTTCTAAAGCTTGTTTTTATCCTCAGGTCGACCCTCTAGACGCAGGAACAGACAACGGCTTCACATTCACCGCTCCTAACTGGCCCACCGCACCACAGGGGCAAGCTTACCGCATCACCTCCAAGTACCCATCGCACCCTGCTGGATCCTTCTTCTATCCACATCTCAGAAGACTGCCGCCGATCGCTACGTTCCAGTTTATAAAGGTTAATTAATGAATAATGTTGAACAATCTATATTCTGATTTACTTAATTTACATCATCATCTAGCCCCAAGCTAAGCAGAGCTTGTGTTATGGGAACTTAGATGACTGATTTACTTAATACAATACATTACATAGATCATTTTACTATACGTAGAAAAAAGCCAGAACCCCGGAACCAATATTGTCCTATGTCCCAAGGCAGGAATCAAACCCGCTACCTCCTACTTCTCAGGCAGTTTTTTGCCCACCGCGCCACATTGGTCCTCGGTGATGATGATAATGTCGTCATTGCCAATTTCCCGGTTATAGTATCTAAACAAAGACTAGCCATGTACTCAGGACACTTTAATGTCCATGTAGTGTGACCGTAAACACTCGTGCACTTGCATAGTCCGTTGATAACATGCCGATACGACCGGACAGGGGTCAGGTGTAGGACCAACGGTCTAACGTGCTTTCCGAGGCACGGGGGTGTAACATAGCTTACTTTCTAACTCCAGGCTGTTTCTGAGAATTGTTCTTGCAACTGAGACGTAAATTTTGCTCAAAGACTTCATTTTCAATTAACAGGATTTCCAAGAATTTTAATCTTCATGGGAAGTTTGTAGATTCCCTTATAGCAACCTTATCAAGGTAAAGTTTATTTTTGTGAAAAATATGTAATTCTCAGAAATGCCATAATTAAGAAATACCTACGGTTCCTTTAGAAAGGCATTTCATAACATTTTCCGTCATAATTACAGTGAGCTCCAGGAAATCCAGGGGGCATACGTCTCTTGGTTTATGGCTTTCCAAGTTTCTGATTCCAGAGTTATATTATGATCATCATTCTGCATCGTTTCGCTAAAGTACTAAAAACTTCTTATTCCTTTATTCTTACCCTTTTCAGTCCAGTGCTATTGGGCACCAACACATCTCAAACGTGTCTCTAGATCTTAGTCTAGCTAGATAGTCCCACCATCTAGCTATACCAAGATCTACCACGGAAAATAACTATAACTTTTATCCGATAGCATCAACAGCCTTATAAACAGATTTTGTGTTTGTTTACTTACCAGTTTCTTTCTACAGCTCCGCGAATACGAACTATCCGAAGTGTTCCATCGAACCAACGACGACCGGCGCTACGACGTCCTCCAGCTTGACAAGCTGAGTCACAACAGCATCGACGTGCTGGATGGAAACCGAGCTCTGTCCATCGCTGAAGAGGCAGAACGGGCCGAGGCGCCGAGGATCTACGCTGAGGGATCGCTGACCACGCCTGATAGCTCTTACTCCTACTACTCTATGTAAGTTTATGTATAATCATCATCACCATCACCTATAAAAGTCCACTGGTGGACATATGCCTCCCCTAATGAGCGCCATATCGCCCTGTCTTCAGCTTGCCACATCCAGAATCTGCCTGCAGTATCTGCAGAGTCGCGGTCTCCACTCAAGAACACTTACTTTACTTTACCCCACGCTTTGTCAGTTCTTCGCGGAATATGGCACTTCAGCCTGGTAATTCTTTGAGCTTTGTCGATTACCTTGGTTCTCTGTCGTATATATTCGTTTTACCTTAAATAAGCTTACTGTCATTTAACTACTTGTTAGCCTGTTATTTATAAGCCTCTGGTTTTCCTTTAAATAAATAAATAAATATAAATCCTATCCTTCAGAGAAACTTCGTTATTTCCTAACTTCTGTTTTAATAGAGCCCATGAATACATTTTACTGGAAAAAGCCTTCTCTCCAGTGCGCCGACCAAACTGGTCCTCCTTTTCCTCAATTCTTTTCTATGCTGTTCCGCAACTGACCTGTAAATAACCCCCCTACAATCAAGCCTACCCCTGGAAAGCCCAGACGAAGCATACCACCTAAATAATACTGACCAACTACCATTTCCTAGCACCAAAATTTCGTTACTACTAGGAGAACATGAAAATGAGGATACTGGTATTAGGTTCAATAAGAGCTTGATGTTTCACAACTGATTCTTCCCCCAGAACGAACAATACAGTGCTTAGTACAACCGAAGAACCGCGCTCAGCGAACGAGTTGCCCACCTCGGCTCCGACGACCAGTTCGCGGTCCGCGCTGCGCAGCCTCGCGCGCAGGTACCGGGCGCGCAGGCGGCGCAAGATGCGGGCTGACAGCACCGACCCGGCCGAGAGGAGGAAGCGGAAACGAGCTAGTAAGTTCATTTCTTATTCATAAAAGTTTTCAAGCTATTATGGTTATTAGTTTCTACGTTTAAATTTCAACCTTGGTATTTCTTGTTGTTGTCTGGTTTTCATAAATTCAAGGAATAAAGTAATTCAAAACCATTTATTTTGAGTGTTCGGATATTTCGGTACAGTTTGATGTGATATGATAAAAAAAGAACTACGAAACAAATCAAAAATGGTAGATAACTGGCTTTAAATGGCTTTAATCCTTCAATTCATGAAAACCAGACAAAAAAAAACCATGGTAAAATATTTCCCAGATTAAGCAAAATTCTATTCGGAGTCAAACGAGCCATAAAGTATAATTTGACATCATTTAAAATCTTTATTGACAGGCAAAATAAATTATCTACATTGGAACATTATTCAGGAAATAAAGAAGTAGTAGTCTTGACCAGCCAATAACAGAAAATCCATGATTTCCGTCATAAAAGTTCAGTTCGTTTCTCTCAGGGCTGATAGACTGCCGGGTCTCAGAATGGGGCGAGTGGAGTCCATGCCGTGCTGACGGCGGCGGCTGCGTTGGCTCAGCGCTGCGCACGCGCCGCATCATCCGCCGACAAAGAGCCGGGGGCGTGCCTTGCCCCCCCACCACGCAATCCCGATGGTGCGCGACCAACTGCACGCGTGAGGATTGGAGGAATAACCTTACATAAGAAGCCATAGACATCTTTGGTGGCAGCGGTTGGGATGAGTTTCTTGTTGTACTTTAATAAAATCGCCTTCTTAATAATAAACAGAGATAAGACATGGAAGTGGTAGCAGTAGGGATGAACCGCATTTAATGGTGGCACTGGGAGATTCTCAAAATATGTTGCGGGAAGACGTTTTCACACAAAAATTGTTCTGTTGCAGTTATTTTCTATAACTTCGATAATTTACAATGTCAGTAGAGTTAAAACTGTACTCTACATTATCTCAAACAATTTATAGATTTTTTTACCCATTGCGCCTTGGTCAAAACACCAAAATCAGACTTATTTAATTTGGGCTCTGAATATTTAGGAGCTGTTGGGAATGTCCCAGTTTTAAGGACTGAGCACGTTAACTTTGACATAATGTAGTGATTTTTGTTTCAACAAAAGTTAAAAGTACTTACATAATACATAAATATCTTAACTTAAAATCTGTTTTATCGTTTTCTATAGGTACTTATTTAATTTATATTTTTCTAGAAATCTGTGTCTGTCCGTCCAAATATCAGTTCAATTCCCTTTTTGTATTTATTTATTTGACTTGAAAGGATTTGTCATGTCTGTATAATTGTAAAAATTAGTAAGAGACTGGCAATGTTAATAAAAGTTGATTATGGCTGTAAAATGCTTTCTGCTTTTCAGTTTGTTCGTCAATTGCTGGAAAATATCTGTAATAACTGGTTTACGTTTTCTTTTTTTATTTATTTTTACAAGGTAGAAGATAGTAGGTACCACAAAATCCGAATACAACTTTTTCTCAATTAAAATGCTAAGATTAAAATAATTGTCTCGATGCTTGAAGTGGTTATAATTAATACCATAAGTAAATTATTTAGTAACCATACTTCGCTCTAGTACAAAATCGTATCGTGTCTTAAAATACAATAATTATTTAGTGTCCATAATTCCGTTTTTTCACAATCCCAGACAATATGAAGGGAGATGTTTGTAATAGATTTAAAAATACATATCGTTTACTTAAGTGGTTAAGAATTAGAGCCTTAACTAACAGAACACTAGGAGGACGGTGGGTTGACAGTTAAGCTCTTTACTTGCTATAGCTATGTTAAAAATATATTTTCTTACCCACCGAGCTCCTAGGTTTATGATCCACATTTTTGACAGAATCATCACTGTTTTCATTCAATTCTATTCTGTGTGGATTAAATTTCATGACAGTTATACAATAAGAAAAGTAGTGATTATATGTTAGTGGGTATCGAATCCAAAGAAGCAGCTTTTATTTTCATACAAATAAGTGTAAAGATAAACTTTAATTAAGTCTATAATGTAAACTAGGCATTACTTTCTATAATTTTATGAATAAAATTGGGTAAAGCAAATTGAAATTTTGTAAGTCAATACTGAATATAAAGTAAAATACAAAGGGGCAATAAGTTAAGGGTCAACGAGACTTGACCTTTTATTAAAATAGTGGTTTATGTCAGAGTAAATTTTCTAAATTGTACCGTTGCTTGGATTTTTAAAATAAAATTGTACAAATTAATTCAGGCGATTGTAACAATTTACCTTTGCCAAAGAAGTAAAATAAGCGTAATAAAAAAAGCTTTGACTAAGGTATCACAGAAGCCAATAATAAGATAAAATGTTACCAATATTAATAAAAACCTTAGAAGTTCAGAACATTTCAATGAACGTGTTAGTAGATTAAAAAGCGTTTAGTTTTAAAACGAGATTAAAGTTTAGATGTAACGTTGGAATGGAAGAAATGTTAACCGTATCGTAATTCTCGGAGTAAGTGTATTTTTTACAATGTAAATTATTCTGATTTCAGTAATAAAATGTCTTTTAAATAGTGGAGTTTCATTTACCGCATTCACTGTACTAAATTTAATTAGTATGAATTTAAGACTAATCTATGTTCTGAAGTTCCAGTCAGGTAGCCTTCCCAAAACTTTGAAGTGTCAGATCAAAATCTTTGGAAATTTTGATAATTTACAAAGTGCTACTTTTTAGTTTTAACCTTTACTAGTTATAACTTTTTTCCTATTATTTTTTTTATATGTACGTAGTTGGGTTTTAATTTTTGAAGTATTTAGTGTTTTACTTTTAGTATTACATACATAGGTAAGTATTTCTTCATTTCAGCATTATCCTACTAATATTATAAACGCGAAAGTTTGTAAGTACGGATGGATGGATATTTGTGACTCTTTCACGCAAAATCTAATAAACGGATATGTATAGAATTTGGCACAGAGATAGATTATAGTCGGGAATAACACATATGCTGTAGGCCAGGAATTCCAATGGGAACGAGAATTACCGCGAGTGAAACCGCGAGGCGCTGCTAGTTTTATAGTAAAATAGTAGATCTTTCAACTTTAGAATGTTCTAAATCACTACATAATGACAGTAGGTATACGCATTCCCGCTAGTTTATCTTGGTTCCTATTTTGAATTATTGTTCGAAAAACAAAGGAGGTCGGTATCATTATGGCGGACTCGGAGTCAGAACTTTTTGTCGTTCTACCAAATTTTAATGTTTGGCCTTTAGTTCATTTTCATTAGATTACTATAGCTAAATATTATGGATAAAAAATAAGGATCTTTGTGTCTGAATCTATAAATGAGTTTAATGAATTTAAAATTTAAAAGCCAGAAATTAAAAACTCCCTCTTAATTTGTGAGAAATGAAATTCCAAAGAGTGTTCCGTCTCGCATTTTAGTTGGTATTACCTGCAATGACGTACTTTTTATCTCATGTTTGGAAAAAGAATATAAGCCATTTTCGTAAATTGATCGAAAAGTGGCTTATTCCTTTTCCTTTGGTTTTTTCGATAGATTCATCTGTAAATAAAGTATTAAATGCTTTTATACCTCTACTATAACTGTTCTACTTAGTATGAAAGCTATTTAAAATATATGTTACTTATTAACCTAACGAAAAAACCCTGAAGGTCCATGTTAGAATAGGAGAAGAACTGGGTCATATAATTACGAGGCTAGAAGCTGACTTGAGTTTTTCTCCGAGAAAATTAGACCGATGATGTGAAAGTTAATAAGCTTCGCATTGCGGGCTTACCTTGGATTTGGCAAGGAAAAACATTTTCTTTAAAATCTAGCTTATTTTATAAAGGCCAGTGGTTTTGCTGAGTTGTTGAATGTGGACGTAGATAGCTTGCTTGGAAGTAGAGCACCCAAATGGTTCGTCTTTTTGGCAAAATGAATTATGCGCCTCTTGTAGGTTTTTCCTTCGAGCTAAGTTACTAGAACTTAGATATTATAAAAGAATATCATTCAAGAAGTTAATTTATGTAAAATTCATAAAATGTGAATAGAGTGAATGGTCTCTATACTTAAAATAAATGCTTAAAAGACTCATTAGTTAGTTTATAAGTCTTCTAATTCCCATAACACACGCAAATTTCTATGAGTACTAAGAGCAAAAGCAAAAAAATTATGTGCCTATTAAAATAATAATAATAAATAATTTATTTATTTCAGACTACATAGGTCCATAATTTACATTACATACTTACATTACTTAAGGGTTTTTTTTTCTTAGCATTATGCCACTACAAGCCGCTACTAGTAGCGATGCTGATTTATATAGGATAATCTACACTTTCCTACTCATTATAAACTAACTTCGGCAGATCTAACAATCCCTTCGTTTAGCAAAACCAAATTACACTTTCTCTTCTCAAGTACAAAAGTCGTTTGCGTCATTCTGCTAATACTATTTCCATGAGTTCGTTACCGAGATAGAATCTTTAATTTCCTTTACCCGTCAGCGTCGCAGGGTTGAGGTGTATGTCGCCGCCGGATCGCAAAATCAGCCCTTTTGAAGAATGGATTGAAATTGAAACCGACGAATTTCAATTGTTCGTTATACTGATTGTTAAATCAACGTTCAAGCATATGGCTAATCGTCACGCAGTTACCTCGACGAATGAAATTAATAAGGTATTCATAAGAATCCTCAAGAAAAGGTTTGCAGTCGGCATTACCAACGATCATTCTACAACCAGACTGATTCTACGACCTGGCGGCAGCGGCGATATTCACACAAACTCGTCAGTATCGCAAGGTTGAGGTGTGTTCACACAAGTTTGTTATGTTATTTATTTGTGACCTACTTTAGAAGTTGAGATCCTGCTTTGAGACGCAAGTATTGTACAAAGGTGAAATTGTCATCACGACAAATTTTCATTACTAGTACCTACACGAAAATGTGATATGTATTTAAGTTTCGTTTTGCTTCGAATCACAGTTGTAAAGAAATTTAAAAAAATCATCTACGTCACTGGTCACATTTACAAATTGAAGTTTTGAAAATATTTACTACTTGCGACCCGCCCCGCCTTCGCACGGTTTTATTATACGTATAAACCTTCCTCTTGAATCACTCTTTCTACGAAAAAACCGCATCAAAATCCGTTACGTAGTTTTTTAGATTTAAGCATACAAAGGGACATAGGGACATTGTTTTATAAAAAAACAACTTTGTTTTATACTATGTAGTGTTTATATTAGTAGCAAACAAAAATATAATCAAAAATATAAACTAATAAAAAATACTCGTAACAATTCAATTGTTACAATTGAGCTAACTGCAGGCGATTGGAAACAGTTTAAAGTTAGCTCATTACTGATCCATATACCAGTCGGAAGCGTAACCAAAACGCTGGCTACATTACCACATTGGCAAGTTGTGAATAAAACTACTATTATGAAAAATGAGTTGATCCATGCTCTATCGATTCTCTTCGTCTTTACCAGACACTTGAAAAATCCCGAGAGAGCTCTTATCGATTTTAATAATAGCCATTGCTACAGTGTGAATGCAACTTAATTTCGCCTACTTTTGCATTGAAAAGGGTTTACTGTGAATAAATTAACATTTTTAGGGTTAATTGTTTCTTATCTCTTCGTTTCAATTCTGTCATTTTGTCTTTATCAGTTTGAGGAATTTCGCCTTTAAGAACTGTTTTTGTCCAAGCCAGGATACAGTAACTAAGCCGTAGTAATATAGCTGTGTTCGATTTTTAATAATAAATGTAAAATGGCTTGAATTTATCGCTTGAACATTTAGTGATTGACTTGCATAAGAAAGTGGTGGATACTAGTGAATAAAGTAGAGCTGCTATAGAAAGGCTGTAATATCTGAGCAATAAGGGATTATAGCGAGACTAAATTATATCTAGGTACTAGTTGCCTACCCGCTAATCCACCGATGATACGCGTCGATGTATGCGACAATATCGAAACACTTGAATTAGGCAACAATTTGTTTTCTGAATAAAATATAAAAAAAATAAGGAAATTAAGTAAGTACTTACTTATAATTCCCTTCTAGTCCGAAGACGAGTGCCGCCACTTATTTAAAATATTATTATGTTAAGCAAAGGTACTATTTAATATGAGACATTCAGTTTGTTATACATTTTATTAGCTTTTTTAATGCATCTGTAGTAGTTTTATTTTGTCTGTTTTAGGAAGAGATACGAAGTTGCTCTTGGTGACTACCAAACTTTGTTTTCTAATAATCTTCCTATAAAAGACCTAATAAAAATAAAAAAGATGCATTAAATTATTGCTATTTATGCTTATGATATGTTTAACAAACTGGGTCTGAATTCCACTAAAAAATCACTTCACAGCGAATGGGAAGTTGCAAGTTTTTTCACACACATAGGTACATCCATGTTAACTTACGAGGCAAGTTAAATTAAAAAAGTAAAAGCTCGTAACATTGTTAGCCTAGGTCTCTTCGATCTTCATTAGGCGTGTAAGAAACAAAATACAAATTAGGTTCATACATTCCGAAATGTTGAATAAGGCCATTTAACCCGTATAACGCCTCACGCGTAATTTCTTGTACCATGAGATATTTCGTTCCCAAAACTTTGCAAGTAAACCGACTAGTGAGCTATTTCAAACTCTACATCAGCGACGTAAAGTAGAAATTAACTTGGCTCGTTACTTTAATGTTCTTCGTGACACTGAACATGTCCCATTAGAGAAATGTCGTCCCAAATAATTTTAAATGAGGATTTACAAAAAGTTTTACTTTGGGATGTGCTTACTTAATGCGATGAAATTAGGAGGCACTTTCCTAGTTTGCTTAAGATTTTAATGAACATTTAGTTTCAGCTTTTAACTTATGCTTTTACAGCCATCAATCACATCACTATCAAAACTATGTATAAATCAATTTTACTGTTTTTTTCCGTACACACTAAAATCTACTCACAAAAACATTTACGAAGATAACTAAATTTTTTACTCACCTAATTGTAACATCGATTCTACCGATCTCCTAGTATCTTTATTGTACCATAGAATACTAGTACGTAAAGGTCATATTTGACTGCATTTTTTATGCTGTGATGTAGCGATGTTGGATGTGTGTGCGACAACCTTTAGCATAGCACCACAGTATTAAAATTAAACAAAAGAACAACAACATTTTCCAGAAAAGTCCAGACAAATGCCAAGCCAAATATAAAATGGTCGTAAAATTTACAGAGGGATTAAGCGAATGGGATTCATTAAAATAAGTGCGGGGATTAAACTTACACAAACGTATAATTTCAATTCATTTCCACGTGTGATTTAAATAAAAAAGATTAAGTTACGTAGAGTAAATGAAACTCGGTATTTATTAACTTGCTAGCAGCGCCTTTCGGTTTCACCCGCTTAATTCCCGTTCCCGTGGGAATTCCGGGATAAAATATGTGCCTAATAGGTATATCCTATTATAGTGATTCTAGACTATATTCTATCTCTGTGCCAAATTTCATATTATCCGTTTAAAAGTTTTGCGTGAAAGAGTAACAAACATCCATCCATCCACCCATACTTACAAACTTTCACGTTTATAATATTACTTTTATAAATCATATTTTTGCGAGTTTCTGCAATTTTATCTATTTATACCAGTATCGTAATAGTTTTACACTGAATGGAAAATATTTTGAAAAAAATAAATTTAACCTTAAATATGTAGTTTTGTACTTTCTTTTTAAAAAAAAACTATGATTCAACATCTAGAACTGAGTTTAGAAGCGAAATAAACTACCAGGTTTAAAGAGAGAACCATCTTTTTACCCGACTGCGCAAGGAGGGTTATTATCCAATAAGCTTCCTCATAAAAGTTGCAAGGCAATTCGACTCTACAAATAAGCTAGAATGGGAAAATAAAACTCTAGTGCTTGACACCAGCTTCTTTTCTATAGGTTTTTATTAATGTTGAGACAAGACAGAGTGGAGTCGTGCCAGAGGATTCTGTGACGGGGATTTTCTTAAACATTATAGGTACTTATAGCGGTTTTAAAGGAAACAACTAGGTTAAATGGTACTTACGGCATAATAAATGATACAATAGGCATTTGGGAGCGGAGCATCTTTTATTATTACTGTTATTACATTTGCTTATTTTGGCATACTTATTGAAAACACAATGTTGTCATACTTTAACTTTTTTTTACAAATAATTATTCTGAATAAATATAGACGCAACTAAAATTTAAGCAGCACTTAAACTGTTAAAAACTTCATCATCATCAAACTATATTAGTCTTCTGCTGGACTCCCCCAAAAGTTCCCTATCGCCCTGTCTTCAGCTTGCCGCATCCAGCATATGCCTGCAATCTTTAACAGTTTGTCATTCCTTCTGTACGGAGGAAACTTAGCGAAGAAACGAGCCATTTTTTGTTAAAACTTGTAAATAAATCTAAATAAATCCAATAAAAAACTTGACTGCTAAAAGTCAAGCAGCGTTTGATTACACATGGGGCTAACCTAGCTATCACACTTATATATTATCACTCTCAATAGACATTATAAGTCTTGAAAGAGTCTTAGAAGTTTTTACGGTACCCTGAAAACCCCGGGGGCATTCTAAGGACGGAAATTCCACCGTCACAAACGATACAAGTTTTAAAATTGCTGGCGATCAAAGTTCCCCGGTGTTGCAGAGGCACAGTGATGACAACAAACAGAAGAAAGGAATTTTTATGAAAAATTAAAATTTTAGACTCAAGTTTTCATGTCATGCCAGTAACTTCTAGTTTAGAATACACCTAGACCCCAACTAACATTTTGGTGTCAGTTACAGGTATTATTATTACTTTTAACTGTTTAACGGAGTAATAATGATCTCAGTTGTAACTATAAACTTTATAAGGTAGTTAAAATATAAATTGAGCTCGAAAAGTGTTAGTAGTATTATACTGAACGACGTTAAACAACTTTTAGAGTTACAATAGTGCTAACTGCAACAAGTATACTTAAGATGTTATAGGTTTAACCTGTTTATAACACCCAAATCTATACAACGGTGCTCGCTGACTCTCGTTAACACTTATTGTTGTTTAGTTTTTTCCGTAAAGTGCCTTATAAGTATTTTGGTGTTATATTGATTATAAGGTGCAGACATTACATTTAAAACAGAGTTTGTCAAGAGTATAAGTTCATTTTATGCTTAGCCGGTAGTATTGTCTTGGCTATAGTAATTGTAGTTACTTAAGACTATTAATACACTGTAAAGAGTACTAAAGACTGACAACATTCTTGACTAAAGATGTAGTATCTCGAAATGTGTAATAGAACACTTAACAAAGACATAAAGCTTTAATGTTCGGTCGCCATTGTTTTGGTCAATTAACTTATATATATTGAATAGGTTATTCAATATTTGACAACAAAATACTTCATTATTTATGTAACTTCTGTCATTCTACTGAAACCTCTTAATTTAACATGCTACTGGCTAATAAGGAAAAAAATTAAAAAATAAAAATTTGAAATTTCTTTATTATTCTTCATAATTTTTATTTAAAATCTTAATTTAATCCAGGGCGCGTTAAAATTGAGATGAGAAACATGGTATACATTTACAGTAAAATTACCGCGGCAGATTATGTTCACTTCACAATGAAAACTTTAACTCCTTAGTATTTGTATATTCTCCTCTGTCAATTCTGTTACGCCATTCACTGATAGTCACATAATTTTATTTAGTAACAAAGTTCATAGACTTCCCGTCGTAAGATACAAAATGCTCGAGAATATTCTAACTAACTACTAAGCGATTAAGTGTCAAACAAGTATCTTTAATAGGTCTTGTAATATGTTAGGTGATATTTCATTCTTAACCGAAATGATTCTAACACCTAAAGTATTAACCAACTCATCTACAAGACATTTATACCGGTTAAGGTATTAGCTGAGAATGAATAAACACTCTTGTGCAGGTACTTAACACCCTTATACCACCCTTATACAGGCTTTATAACACCTGTACCTGCAAAATCGTGGGCCTCTTTCGTGGTTATAGGTGAGTTAGAGCATGCTCTAACTCCATTCTTACAGGTATTTTTAACACTAAGATACTCGATTGGAACCGTTATAAGTATGATATACAGGTTATTTTAACGCCAACGTGCTAGTTGGGACATGACATGTATTCGAAAGAGCATAAATGCTCTTATGTCATGCGAGTAACTTTTAGTTTTCGAACACTCCTACATATTCGCGGAGTAATGTAACTTCTTTACTTGGAAAACGAAAGAAAATATTAAACAAACAAAAATACACAATAAATATTTTTTGCTAGTTTTAAATGATTACTTAAAGGTTTCGACCTTTCGATGTTAGAGTATTTTATGTGTTTATTATGTGAATAAATTAACAGAAACTGCTAACCACGCATTCCTAAAGCCACTCAACTTTAGATTTTGTTGGAGTTTTCCTCCGCTCAACTCTTTTAGGCGGTGGCTTTGCCTGCCAATAACACTGAGTGTATCACCCAAATTACCTTAATATTCAGAGTAGTATAAATGAGCGTTTACTTTACTGTTCAATGTATCGTGACACGACAGATAAGAGAGGGCACTCCGGAAGATCGAACATTATTCATAGCACAGATTATACTGGCACAGTAGGGTAAATAGAAACTTCTAGATGAAACTTCAAACTTCTTGTTTGTTGAGGTTTGGTGACAGAGATACAAGTTTATTGATGAAATATTTTGTTCTTCTGTTTTTATATGTTAATTATTTTTGGTTTTCCCTTAATATTTTGATAGGTTTATGGGTATTTTATATTTTTTTGTATTCCCTTGATATTTGATCGCCATACGTATTAATTAAAGTTTCTCACGATTAATATATTTTTAAATAATGTGTAGTTATGAGTTTGGTTGAATGAGGTCTAACGAATTTTACGATAGATAGTAAAGTTATAAGCATTATCAAAATATTTTAGAGCAAGATCTAAATTCTAATAATCAAATCCAGAGTGGCATATCGTCGGTCTTATCGCTTACAAGTCTTTCGCAAGTCGTCTTCTAGGCAATCTTTGCATACAAGATAATAATATATAAATAATAAATAAATATAAATATAAAATGCCAAATGGGCCACTGGCCAGCCGGTCATTGCAGGACGATAGATAAGTGATCATAAATTTAAACGCACCTAATCACAAAGATCTGATTTCATCTTCATCAACCTATATTAATCCACTGCTGCATAAGCCTCCCCTAATGAGCATCTATTCTATCTGATTGTATAACTGCAATAAATACAGAAACCAATGCAAATATTTGTGTGTCAACGAACTCGATCCTCCTAAAGGCTGTCGCCTATTATTTACTCGCAGTGCGAGTGAGATGAAGACAATAAACATACCCGCAACTCCCTTCGTCTTATTAAAGGGGATGCGGCCCAATTAATCACTCAAGTGACTCAGAAAAGCTAATCTTGCATACAGACAGAATCGAGCTATTTCTAAAGAAGCGCTGGCCGTAATAGAAATTTAAAATGAGAACTTTATTGACTTATTTTTTTAGGGTTATAAGAAATAAGACAAGTCAAGTTTGAAACTGAATAATCATACTAAAATTATACCTATAAATGTTTGAATGGATGGATGTTTGTTACCTCTTTACGCCAAAACTACTGTTTAGATCGGGTTGTGAGATGTACGTAGTTCTAGGCCTGGAATAATACATAGGTTACTTTTTATGAATATTCATGCGGTAGAAGCCACGGGGCGCAGCTAGTTATAATAGCCTTGCATCAGCAGCTAGTTGAGATAATAAAATGTTTATTGATTTTTTCTTGTATAATGAACATAATAAATAAAGCAAGAAAGTTAGTCCAAGAAATAAGTCTAAAGTTAGAGTATTTTTTACTGTGTAGCTTTTAATGATTCTGGTGTTATTTGCCAGAGTTTTACACTGATCTTCTTAACCATTCACTCGCTTTTTCAGGAGATAGAAAGTCATCCATTGCGGACACCATCGTCTTTTTCCAACTTTCATGTTTTCCTTCTACGTACGTTTCACTACTTTACCCTTCTATGTAAATTTTGCCACTACAATGACAATATCGATGGCCGCAATAAAGCGGACGCTATAACCAAACTCCACCTAAGAATTAACTTCATAACTTATCAGCATTCAATGCCTGTCGCGTGCAGACGATAGAAGGGAACAGACAACGTTTGAAAAGGGTGACATTGTTCTTCAATTAGGAACATGACAGCGTTGTCAATCGGTAGCCGCCCTATTGAAACCATTTCTCATTGAGCCACAACTATTTTACAAGTAGGACATCAAGAAATCAAGAAGAAACTCAGAACTTGCTGTTCCGACAAAATTAGAACGAAATATAGATCTTACTTTTTTTATGATGAGCCTTCGTTTGACCACAATCTCACCTGGTAAGTAATGACTTGGCCGGAGATGTATCACAAATGTCTAGAAGATACCTATTCACCCTCGTCTTGGAGATCTCAGGTTGTAGTTGGCCGGGATAGCAGAAGCAGGGGCTTATTCGTCAACTCGCGGGAGCCCGCGAGATGGCACATTTCGATTTTACCTACTTTTTCTGTCGTCAACTCGCTTGTTTGTAAAATCTGACGTATTTACGTACAGTCAACTACAAAAACATTAACAGACTAACAGAATGCAACGCGAAACATTGCCAAACAGACAGCCGATTGGTATGAGTTGATTGTTGCGTGTCAATCGAACAATTTTACTGTAAGCCTCATAACATATCAAAGAACTACTAACTCCACTTATCCCAAAACAGGCGACTAAATTCAAAGTTTACAGTAATTCGGTGTCATAACTCATTAGGAATTGCTCCCTTCCGGGTTATTATTGCATTATTACTGACGCCGGGCCTCTACCACTTGTTTCAGTGCAAATAGGTTTAAACGATTATTTTATCGGGTATTTATTGTTTGTCTACCTTTTGCTTATTTTTCCCCTACGTTTCCATCGCTTTTGAACTAATGTGGTCACGGTGGGTGACTATCGCTGACATTTTCTCACTAATTATCTTGGATGGAACTTTTAATGCGTTCGTATCAAAAACTCTTCAAAAGTGTCTTGATAAAATATTCTATTCATCATTATTTCTCCACGCAGAGTTTCTTTCATATAAAATTCTACGCGGCAATTATTATACCAAGACCTTTGCACCAGTGAAGCGATTGGTCAACACAATTTAGCCCACACAAACATGACTTGTATGTGTGCCCAATTTTTAATTTATTTAATTTTTTTTAATTTAATTGGGCACACATACAAGTCATGTTTGTGTGGGCATTCTGTTATTGGTCGGACGAATAGGTACATGTGGCACAACAACGTAGCATCAGCACTGATACTCAATGACTTCTATCTGTGCCCATAAGAAGTGTTATTGGTCCGACCAATACAAGTGGCACAACAGCCTAGCATCAGCACTGCTACTCAATCTGTGCTGACGCCTCTCAAATTGCGCGTAGATAACACCCCCCGTATTTGTAAGAGGATTTGCATTCCTTATCTCGTGATGTGTTTTTGACGTAAGCCGGATCCACGTCTATTTTGCGGGTAGAATTTGTTTATTTTGAGGAGATTGAGAGAAGTTGCAATGGGTCGAGTGAATAAGAGGTTTTTTAGATTGAATTGAATACTCATTTATTCCAGTACAGTTTTACAGATTTAGAAGTATTTCTATGGAATAGTATTAAGACTATTCGTATCCCACGAGAACTGATTTATGGGATAAAAAGTAGCCTTTTCCAGGACTAGAACTACGTCTATTCAATATTATTTTCATTCCGATCCATTCAGTAGTTTTTGAGTTAAGAGGAACAAACATTCATACAAAATTTCCAACAGTCCACTAGACTAAACCTGTGGTAAAAAAAGTCTATTTTCTCAAGTCTCTATAGTATTTGCCTATCCTCACTTAATTGCTAATACTATAAACTTGAAAGTTTGTATGGATGTTTGTTCGTCGGGTTTTATATAGATAAATAAAATAATTCTGGACAATCCACACAGATAAATGGATGTTACATAAATCCGGAGAGGTCAAATACATTTGGCCATTGTTAAGAAATATTTTTTAACATTAACAAACGACATAAACTTCAACGCTATCTTTTTAAGTAAATCATAACGACCAGGTGGTCTGCAGAAAAATCTACTTAGAAACTTGCTGGTGGCCGCTTTATAAGAGACATAAATAATAAACGGGTGACATGGTATGAACTGAGAGATTTATCTCGATGCAACCCAGTTAAGACCTTGCAACCAAGTTTCATTGGTGTTGCAATGCAACTAGTTTGCAAAGCGGCGAAAAGTTTTTTAATAGTCGCTAATTTTTCTTACAAATTCTAAATACAAGAGTAATGAAATTTTCGTTCGTCAACAATATTATTGATTTCGGTGGCGCGTGTTTTACTTCTGCATTTTTAGTCCGCATTCAAGTAAAATGTTTTGTATCAAAGAGTATGTAAAAACAGTACATATGTGAAAGTTTAAAATATTATAAATGAATAGTAAAAACAGCTAAACGTTATTATTCACTATTCAAAAAATATTTGAGACTTAAGGTGATCCGAGTTCCATACGTTTGTATTTTCCCAAATATGAGCGATGTGGACATAATTTAACAAATAAATAACTGTTTTTGGCTTTGTTATTCGTCATTATTTGCGGCAAATTGTGTTTGATTCATGAAAACACTCGGTATAATTAGATATAACGTGAAAATTTTAGGCCATTTCTATCAATGCGTGAGTGAACACGGATAGTGTCGTACGCCCGCTTACTTGAACTTGTGAGTGTGACGGCGGCGACGAAATCGCCATCTCTGTGCTATCTAAAGAATCATCTAATAATACCATAGTTTACGTTCTCAAAGCGTTTTTCCATCGTCCAAGTATTTATTCCCTTCTATTTTTGTTGCATGTCAAATAAGATCTAGGAAGCCTACGTGCCGTTCCCATGACAACAATAAATGACACTATGTAAACAGATAAAATGTTTGCTTATAGATACCAGTTTAGAGAGTTTTACGCTGGGGCCACACTACCTTACCGTCTACCGGGCTGTTACCGCAATAATTATGACATTAAATTACCGTTTAAATTACTGCATGAACTGGTGTGGTTACACTAGAGTTTACCTAGATATGTCAATAAATAAGGCGGTAAAAATATCACGTGCGTCGCCGCGCCGGTGAGCTCATATTGCACACTGGACAAACGGTAGTGGCCACAAACGCATTAATTACTGCGGTAATCTTCTTTGATGTGCGAAACAAGACCGCCGCCGGAGCTATTGCCTACCGCCATTTGCCATATTGATTGGCATTGTAAAATTATGGCCATAAATCGTGGTTACACCTAGGTGTTGTATAACTTATGGCAATAATTATCGGCATATCACGATAGTGTGGCCCCAGCATTAGACGTGTCAGAGTGTATGCAAAGCATTTCACTCATTCATCAGCGACGACCGATGTGGCGCAGTGGGCGAAGGTCCGCCTGCGACCGGTTGCGGGTTCAATTCCCGTGTCGGAAAAAAATTGTGTACAATCTGCAGAAATTTGTTCCGTTGGTCTGGGTGTTTTCTATGTATTTAGAAAAAAAATATCTATCTATGTAATGTATTGTATTAAGTTTATCAGTCAACTAGTACCCATAATACAAGCTTTGCTCAACTTGGGGCTAGATGATGCTGTGTGGACTGTCCGGAATTATATTTTTTTTTTTATTTTATTGGACTAATCGTCACTTTTTACAGGAGCCAAAACAAAATTTTGAACATGATTTTTTTGAAAAAATGTTTTTCTTTCATTCATCACATTCATCATTGTTTTCGTAATTTTTTGCTCTATTTTAAAATAATGGTCGCTGTTATATCTATCACCCAACTTGATAAAAACTACAAAAGCCCTTTTTGCATTCAAATTTTGAAGCAAAGTTAAGATAATAATCCCAATAAAAAGAAATAAATATTGAAATGAAATGTTTTCAAAAGAAGATATACTTTATGAGAAATAAAACATTTTCTAAATTTTTTGAAATGTGGCCGTTTTGCATTCAATGAGCGATTTGTAAAAATGCCTGAACATTAGCTGGCGTAAAGAGCTAAAATAAAATAAAAATCAGTTGGTGTTGATAGTACATAATTGTTTCATTTTATTTTTGTCATACCGTTAGAAACGAGGTCAGGACCCTTTGTGGGATGTACGCAGAACAGTCTACCAAAGTTTTATATTACAATAAAATAGACTTAGGAAGGCTTACAATAAGTAATTTATGACAAACATGAATTTGTTTGTACTAGGTCTATGACATTGTTCAAAACATAAAGAATAAAAATGATAAAAATCAAAAATTTTGGTAGTGTTGAAGGGATTCGAGCCCGTACTAACGGGATGTATCAAAATTTTGTGGATATTTTATCATCAAAAAGCAAAAAGTAAATCAAATTTTCAGTGGTTTCGAACCCAGGTACGACTATACATCGTCGCACCCACCCGACTGTTCGAACCGCTAGTCCAACGTGACTTATTGAAATACGGTGAAAATTTGTATTACTTTTAATCTATTATAAGTGGTCGTAAAATCGGAGCTAAAATACCTAAGTACACAAAGAACAGAGTCAAAAAAAGTGGAGACTTCCTTACGCCAACAATTTTATTGTAATTTTATTATAATATTGGAACAACTTTCACAGTGAGTACATTTAAAATTAATGATTGTTATTGTGAACTCATTCAAATTATTTGTCAATTCCAATGATTTAACGAAATTAATAAATAGTGTGAAAAGTATTTTTTTTACCTATAATTTGTAAGATATTCCTTAGCTTATAAGCTAGTTTGTAAATAACATTACCCTCTGCGCCTTTTTACTTAAATTGTTCAAAACGATAAAAGAAAATTACCTCCAATTTTTTTTTAAATGTAAATAGAGCCTGTTTTTATTCTTAAAAAAACAAGAGTCGAAAATTAGTTCGTTAACTAGTGGTTTTATTGAATTAATTTTAGATGTAATTTAGTTATGTCCCGAAAACGGAACTATTGGTCCGAAAAATATTTAGTCCTAAGGCGTCTCCAATTATCTCTGTTATTTTTCGAACAGTAGTTATTTTAGTTCCACTGAATTTATAGGGTTTGCCTGTGTGAGTGACTCGTAGCGGCCGATCACTCACACGGGCAAGATCTTTTTTTGTGTGAGTGACTCGTAGCGGCCGATCACTCACACAGGCAAAATCTTTTTTGCTCTTCCCAAATACAAGCTCCATAGATGCTTTCAACACTTGAAAAATTGCTTGGTACATAAAAAACAACATCCCATTTGCGGCAAATATATTACAATTAAACAATTATGCACAATTTAATAAGAAAATAGTGAAAAACTTCAACATAGAAAATCAGCGCCATCTTATAGCGGAGCTATGCTTAGTCCTGGACCAGAAACAACCTTAATCATTAACTTTGTAATAGCACTTGCTGGATTATTGGCAGATTCCCGCCTCGGAATAAATGTTTCTACGATCTACAAATATTTGTTATGGGGTTTTGTATGTTATCTATATTATAAAAAATACATATCTGTAATTTAATGTATTAAATATATCAGTAACCTAGTAACACAAGCTCTGCTTAGCATGGGGCTAAATGATGGTGTGTGTGAATTAAGTATTATATTATATTTGTACTGGCTGGTAGAGCTTGAGATCATTTAAGAGCTTTTGTTTTGGTTTCTTCACAATTTCATATGATAAATTGGCCTTCCCTAATATCTTTACTCTCGTCAGCTCCGCAACCTCTACATTATTCTTTGTTTCCTTCAGGAAACCATAAATAAAGCTGTCTTATTCGTGCCCACAAATCAAAAGAGGCTTATTTACCTGTGACTGACTCTTTACTCAATAACAAACTGTATTCTCTGAGATGTAGAGCTCAAGATGCTCGTTCGGTGTTTGCACCTGTCCAAGTTCTTGTTTATTCGTCATACATATTTGTATGGGTTACTGTTTCATTTGATAGGAAATAATGATGTTATGGAAGCTTATAGGAAGGAAAAGGCTGATATTTATGCTGCCACGTATTTTTACCTACTTGTAAGCTATTACTTTCAAAGGGGCAAAACTGACTACCTACTCCTTCTTAGACAATAATCTTGCAGTATAATAATAATTTAAGTTTCACGC
Organism: Eupithecia centaureata; assembly: GCA_944547425.1. Lineage (NCBI taxonomy): Eukaryota > Metazoa > Arthropoda > Insecta > Lepidoptera > Geometridae > Eupithecia > Eupithecia centaureata. The sequence goes on along the minus strand of OX155683.1, from coordinate 12,548,344 downwards.
ATTTCATAATAAAGAAAACTCTAAAGGTATTTTTCAGATCTTGATCAAAATTATAAGGCCCTATACGAGAAGCAACATTTCAAATTAAGAATTATCAAACTTGGAATACCATAAGAAAAGTTAAGACAAGCAGAAATAAAAAAACAGTTAAATTGATAGCCACCTATTTTCTTTTTTTTTAAGTAAGTATATAGATTATTAATCTCTTTTCTTGAAAAGTGTAGATAAGTACTATTATTATTTATCTGTGAAAGGTACGTACTACGTAGGTAGGTACATAGGTACCTTCCATATTGATTTGGACTCTCCAGTTCTTCCGTCATGTCGGTGTCTCCTCCATGGGATTATGAGGGTGATAGAATGGAGAATGCACGTGTGTTTGCTCACACACTTATGCACTAAATGATCTATAGTGCATACAACTATAATCACCATTACTGTAGTATAAAACAAAGTCGCTTTCTCTGTCCCTATGTCCCTATGTATGCTTAAATGTTCAAATCTACGCAACGGATTTTGATGCGGTTTATTCAATAAGTAGATAGAGTGATTCAAGAGGAAGGTTTATACGTATAATAAAACCGTGCGAAGGCGGGGCGGGTTGTTAGTACCTCTATAATACTCATATCCCTTCCCCAGTAATTTCTATTATTTTTAGTTGAAAATCAAACTACATACAATTTTATCCTTTATTGTATCAAAATCAGTAAACAAATCGTTTATTAGTTAGCGCGAACTCATCTGCATTCGTCGCATGACACTTCATTAGCGTATATTTTCGTTTTCCGAAACAGGCAGTCGCGGAACTGTACGCACTAAGTAATAAAACGCGCGTTAAAATAACATAAACGTCTGACTTACTGTATCGAACTGTTTTAATCTTTGAAAGATAGCAAATAGCAGCTGTCCAGTTTATGGAAAATTTATTAAAAAAAGAAATATAAAGATTCTCTAGTTTTTAGCAGCATAAAGTATTATTTGTATAAAAATACTTCATAAATAATATATAATGCATTTTATTTATAAAATATTTAATACACGTGCAGTTTATAAACTCATTTAGTTATGGAGGAGAACGGTTGTCTCCAAAACGAAATACAAAAACTACATTAACAAATAAACTTTCTAAATACCACCTACCTAGTTATTGGTTTGGAAGTTTCATAAACTTGCACATTTAGATCCCTACCTACATTATATCTAAGTGCCTTAGGCTACTTTTCATTCAAGTTCTACTGCGTAATTTTTTTTTTGTCAATACATTTATTGTACTGCTTGCTTGTTAAAATCCCTGCGTGCATCAAACCAGTGCGTGTCAAGATCCAGTGTTCATTATCATTTGTATTCTGAGTCGAAAGCGGGCACCTGGAGAGCTGTCATCCCGCGAGATTTATGTTGTTCACGGGAAAAGTGCGCAAAACGCGCTTTTGTATGGTAATGCTCCTTGTCACGCTAGATGCACGGTGTAGGATGCTTCAGTAGGTAAGAACCTGCTTAGAGAAGGTAATGAATACTCTTTGGCGAGGAGTTTTCTAAAAAGGATTTATTCTTTTTTTGAAAATAGTAATCTATTTTCATATCTTATAGATAGGTGTGAGCTATAAGATCACATGAAAACGGATTTTGATTTTTATTACGTTAAATATTAGAATTTTTCTAAGCATCTTATAGGCCTGCTTCGCACGGTGGCCCGGATTATATACTAAAAGATTTCCTTAATACATTTTTGGTAAGTACCTACTAACAGGGTTGAATATACGATGAAAATTAAAAATAATAACAGGTGGCGGATCAATTTAGTTTGATTTGAAATAAATGCTACGAGAGCTTCTTAGTTACCGACCAGAGCTATCGAGTTCAGTTCACAGCCATAAAAAAGAAGAACGACATTTTGACCATAGAGCTACTTAAATCTTTCTAAGTGGACTTTTGGCCTTGAAAGCATCAAATTTTAATGTGCAAATAGACGGCCACGGTTTTCTAAACCCTTTTACTGGAGAAACGGCAAAACAATCTCTACTGTGCCTAAAGGATTCCAAAGTTCGGAATGCGATGTTTCAAGTTCATTTACATTTTATGTCGTAGCTAATCGAGAATTCGTGTTTGAGTTATCTTTCTTCCAGCCTATTCGAGCGTTCACTCTTCAAGACAAAGCGCGCGAACTAAGAAGCTTTTTGAAGAGGTTTCGATCTGTTTGGAATAATACTTTAAAAATTCAAAGCTAACATGGAACTTCTGGATTTGAAATTCGTATCATGGACTAATATAGGCTGATGATGATGATGATGATGTATGAAGTCATTCAATTCGATTTGTTTGTGAGTTGGTATATGATATTATATCTTAGATTTAGTTTAATATATGTGCGCAGGTTATTATTATTGTGGACAAGTCAGTGCGCAAAAACGGATGCCCTGATCACAAAACAAGAAGACATGCCTATGTAGACTTCAGACTCTGAAAGGCTATACATAATTTGTATAAATGTTACCTGTAAGTTATTATTATTTCAGGACTTATTATTTTAACCCTTGACCCACCGTGGCTGCCATAGTTAAAGTTTTTTTTTTTTAGTATCCTTTATATTAATTAAAGGACTTTTATTCTTCAAATTATTATGCCAGTCCCGTATTTTATCTAAAATAACTTGTACATCACAACTAAATTTAAGTTGTGACTAACTTCAATATAATTTTATTGCCCCGTCAAATAATTTAGGTCTCGCCAGACTAAAATAATTCGGTTAACACCAGTATTCATAAGGGTTATATTCAAATGGCTCCTTGTTTGGCTTATATTTTCAATAGCTGTGTCGACGCAGGAATTTTTCCTGATCTCATGAAATATAGTAAGCTGGTTCCTCTTTATAAATCTGGTAGCCACACTGATCCGGCCAACTACAGACCAATTTCAATACTTCCTGCTATGAGTAAAATTTTTGAAAAAATTATTCTCATCCAGTTGACTTCTCACTTCAACCTTAATCGGTTATTCCATGAAAACCAATTCGGCTTCACCAAGGGTAGATCAACAACCGATGCTGGTTCAGTTCTGTTAAGGCATATATTGGAGGCCTGGGATAAAGCCAAAAACGCTATTGGTGTATTCTGTGACCTTTCTAAGGCTTTTGACTGTGTGGATCACAGTACATTAATTGAGAAACTTAAACATTATGGAATTAAGAAAAAGGCACTGGATCTTATGAAATCATATTTATCTGATAGAGTTCAAAAAGTAGAAGTTGGTAAAGAAAGATCTACGGGCTCAAATATTGAATTAGGCGTACCTCAAGGTTCAATATTAGGTCCCTTTTTATTTTTAGTTTATGTAAATGATCTTCCCTTTCTAGCAAAAGATCTTTGTGATATAGTCTTATTTGCTGATGATACTTCACTAATTTTTAAAGTAGACAGAAATAAATATAATTTTGACGATGTAAATAATTCGCTGTCACAAATACTAAATTGGTTTACCGCCAATAACCTGTTACTTAATGCTAAAAAAACAAAATGTATAAAATTCATGTTACCAAATGTTAGAGAACTCCCAACTCAAATCATGTTAAATAATGAGATTGTTCACTTCGTAGACTCTACTGTATTCTTGGGGTTGCATATTGATTCATCTCTTCAATGGCAACCGCAAATTGATGCTCTCGCGGGTAGGCTTAGTTCAGCAGCATATGCAGTGAGAACAATTAGATATCTCACTGATCAGGACACAGCTAGGTTAGTTTATTATAGTTACTTCCATAGTATTATGTCTTATGGTATTTTGCTGTGGGGACAGGCAGCTGATATTCAGACTATCTTTGTTCTTCAAAAAAGGGCGGTGCGTGCAATTTATAAATTAAAGCCACGTGACTCCTTGAGGGAATTATTTAAAGAAATAAATATTCTAACTATAATTTCGCAATATATTTATGAAAATTTAATGTATACACACAAAAACAAGAGCAACTTTTTGAAAAACTGTGATGTTCACAATAGAAATACAAGAAACAAGGACAAACTACACATCCCTTCATTTAGATTACGAAAACTGGGGAAATCATTTATGGGTAATTGTGTGCGCTTCTATAATAAGCTTCCATCTGAAGCAACTGAACTTTCTATTCGTAAATTTAAACAGTACATAAAACTAAATCTTATCAAGAAGGCATATTACTCCATAAATGATTACATCAATGACGTTAGTGCTTGGCCAGATGTCGCTCAGTTCCACATCGACAATAGTATGTAATTATTTATAAGGCAAACATGTATTAGACACATAAGTTATACACATGCTAGTGGTTTCTATTTCGCCTCTTCCACTAGTGGACAAAAAATTGAGACGAATTAAATTTGACTTGTCTAAGTGCTTATTTTGTAAGCCTAAAGAAATAAAGATATTGATTATTGATTATTGGTTAGTGTCAAAGTAAATTTCAATTGAAATTTAATCATCTCCCGATCCAGTTTTCTTACTATACGCAGAAATGAACCGAATAATCTTCAATATTCAAGTCTACTTGGTCTAGAAACAAATTCAGGTCGAAAGCTATAAAATCTCCATACTATTGTCCTCAAACATTGCATATTTTGGATAATAAACAAAAAACAATTGAAAATTATCCAATGAACAGTAAAAGTATATAGTATATTTAGTAACTAGCGACCCGCCCCGGCTTTGCACGGTTTTAACTCTATCTAAATATTAAAAAAAACCGGATCAAAATCCGTTGCTTAGTTTTAAAGATTTAAGCAGTCAAAGGGAAATAGGGACATAAAAAGCGACTGAACTTTGTTTATCCTTTATATCACGTTTTCATTGGAATAGCATGAAACTGTTCAAAAATCAGTCCCAGTCTATTCGGCTTCCGTCCATAATTGATGAATTCAATTCCAATAAGCCTCACTATGTTTACCGTGCGTCCAGACCTATCGCTCTCAATTACCTCATTGCGTATAAATACGCCTTTAAACAAATTCCGCAAAATACATTAAACACAGAGTAGGGTAGATGAGAGTGATTTGATTCCAATTACGGGTTGAAATAGTCCAAATTTTTATCTTTATTCTCTCTACCTACCTTCTTCGTTAGTACTTAACAATTTATTACGTAAAAATTTATGAATTGAAACAAATTGAAACGGCTAGTTACAGCTACTATTTATAATTATGACAAATCCCTAAAAAATCTAAGACGTCACCTCCCTAAAAATCTAAGGCAGAGTGGCTCGACTTCGAAAAGAGGACTTTTTCAATATAACCTGTATATCTTTTTCTTTTTTATACATCATAGCACTTTTGACGTAAACCTATTTAGATTTTTTTATTTGAAAGCTGATGTTTCTCGTGTTATTCCATATCAATTGGCGTTTCATCAAGATTTAACATGAAGATTTATCCTTGATAAAGCGTAAAATTAAAGTAGACTACATTGCTTTTTGTAAAATTAAGGGATTATGGGTTATTAAGGGATTGATGATGCTTTACAATTTATCAGCTTCCAATAAAATAATATATCGTTATGTATGTATAAATAATAGACTCAAACAAAAAGACAAAAAATCCATTGAAAACTATTAAATAATATCTTCTCTCTCTCCGTTGTCAACGAAAAAGTACCTTAATATTTTCCGCTTAAAAGTAATCCACAAACCCTGATCCTGTGGTACAAATACTCCTATCTGTGAATGATAAACAGCGAAACATAAACCAAATATTCATAAACGAGAAACAAGCAATATCCCAACTGTCTGTTGTATTATCTAGTTGGAATCGGGGCTGGTTGACTGATGCCTGCATACGCTGCCTGATGGATGTGAAGGTACAGTATAGAATGGAAGTAAGCTTATTGGAAAACACCGTCATAGACAAGTCAAATTGTCAAAGTCATAGTGGCCAAACATTGGACCATTTACAAAAAAAAATGTCAAAGTGCCTTTGTCAATGCTTGATGCTGGGTGGAGGCCTTATTTGACATAAATTCTACTCTGCTCAAAAACCTGTAAAATCTATCTTGGATTTTTTAAGCTTTATTAGTTTTGAGTTTCTGTGATTAAGGCAAATAAAAATCATCAATGTATCTATGTCCTGGAGTGTTCCACTCTATCTCTACTCTATCGTATTTTAAATTATTAAATTATTTTTTATAAGTAATTGTGACATTCTTTTCTTTTTGTTTTTCTAATTGTATTTTAAAATAATGATAATAATATGACGTGTGACCTGAATTTAAATAATGTAATTGGATCTGTCCGTGTTATTTAAAGTAAAATAAAATAAATAAATAAATAATAAATAAATAAATCGTATCCACGTCTACCGTATTCAATAAACAAAACCAGGCGTAGCGATGATGTGAATAATTCTGCAAAAAAATATTTTCTCTCTTTTCACTTGTGGACAATAAATTTAAGTGAATGAATTAAAACTTTATTTCTCATTAAATACACTTATAATTAGATTTGACTTAGCTATGAGCTTTGTAGGCTTAATTAAATAACAGATTTTGTTTTAATTTAGTCAAGAGAGTCAGAGAATCGGTTTTCCATGGTACGGTAGTAATCTTAATAGTAATAAAATAACACAAAAGTTTTCTTCAAAGTTAGTAGACTTGCAGTAGTTCATTTAGACAACATATTAAAACCACCACCATCTCCAGACCTACAAAAGGAAAGCACCGACCTAGGAAGCACCCGAATGCTCATTTATCCGAAAGTGATAAATAGTCTTGTATGAATTTCGCATGGGGTGTAACGCACCTCATGGGGTGTATCGCATCGCACCCCATGGGGGGAAATGGGGTAATGAATTTATTATGAGCAAATCTTTACCTGCGTTCTAAAGTTAAATTCCACCGGAAGTTATAATTGGGTGGAGTTTTTGAGCAAACGATTGATTTTGATGAAGTTCTTGGAGTGTAAACATTATTAGGGGTATTATTTGATTCAAAACTTGAGTAAACAGGGGGTGGCTTTGTGAATATTACAAATTACTTTTATCGTACGAATCACAAGTGCTATTTTTGAATATCTAACTAAACATGAGTCGTATTTCCTCAGCATTGTGTAAAAAACTCAAAAATTATGAGAATTATCAGTGTTTTCAAACGCTAAAACAAAAGGAGAGAAAAAATAAAAATCCAGCACGATTTAATGTCTCTTGTCAACACAAGAGAAATTCAATCGTGCTTATCGATTTTAATTTTATGGATAGTCAATACAATCCATTATCAGAAGTGGGATAAAGATAAAAGATCGTTTATTCCAAAAAATAACAAAGTAGCCTTAAACGGGATATACCTATAGTGGTGAATCGGGCACTCAAAATACATTCGGGGAGTAGTGATGTCTGACTCACTGGCACTGCTAACCCAACTACAAGACAGCTAGCTACAACTTGTCAGCTCTTAGGTAGCCTTACATAATATAAGACTCCATATAATAGGCCATATATAAAAATCCCTAAGACATTCTGCGTGTAACTTTTCTGAAAAAAAAGAATTTGAAAAGAAAGTGATTCAGTTTTACGTAATACACTCAAAAAATACCTTATTGATAAATGTTACTACTCCGTTGACGAATTTATAAATGATAAATCTGTTCAATAATAAATTCAATAAACTATTTACACATATTATTTTTATTACCTACGATTCTTGTAACTGACATTAACTATATTTTCATAATTAGAACAATTATTACCAATTGCTGCGCCCTAACAGGGTACATGTACTTACCTTTAAGCTAATTACCACCTAAGCCAAATAATGAATAATGTATATGTATGCAATAAATGAATAAATAAATTTCATTTATTTGCCTTCTCCTTCTCGCGGTTTCACCCGCTTGAAAATTGATGAAAAGTAGCCTAAATTATATTCCAAACCTAAAAGTTTTATGATATTTATTGCTTTAAACATGGTAGGTGGTATAACAATAAGTAATGCACTCATGTCTCACTACATTCCAACGGGCAACAATTATAACATTTATAACTAATAAGGTGAGTAGTACCTAAAATTTTCATTAAATCATTTATATAAAAAGTCATGTCCTTCACGCACCTAACCAATTGATTTTAAATAAATAATTCTATTTCACTCATAGAGTTAAACTATTGATATTCTTAAAAAAAGGCCATTCAAAAGTTTCAGTAAGTACTTTTGGCGTGAAGATGTAACAAATATCTCTAAACTTTTACATTTATATACAATTAGTGTCATTTTTTTGACTATACGAAAAAACAGCCTCACACACACCCTTAATTGGTACTTCATTTTGCACCGTTATTTCCGTTATTTTCACCTGACAGTTAATCACCGTGATTTAACACCCCGCCCTTTGAAACAGCAACCATCATTCATCACAATTAGAATTTATATTCCGCCTTTCTCAGCGTTATTAATTATTATTTAATTATGATTCTGAGTGGGACGTTATGGAATACCCATTTTTCGGTAGAATACCCAGTTTGTATACACCACTTGCACCACCGACTTGCAAATAGTTATTTATGCCATCTTATTAAATCTATGTAGATATACTTAAAACTAATAAGGTAGGTATATCACTTCATAGTATAAAACAAAATCGCTTTTCACTGTCTTTGTCTCAGTTCCTATGTATGCTTAGATCTATAAAACTACGCAACGGATTTTAACACATTTAATAGATAGAGTTTTTTTTTAATTAAAAATGGTCGAGCGTTTGGCCACTATCACGATTCAAGAAGAAGTTTCATGTTTATGTGTGCAGAGTATGGTGGGCTAGTAAAATATAATACAATAAAGAACAAAACACTCCAACAATCATGCAATTTTTTTGTACTTACGCAAATTTTCGGTTGTTATGTAGGTTTTTAAGAATGCAAGATAAGGTCTTTACAACCCGCGCAAATGTAATAATTTGTTATGGTAGCGATTCTATAGTAATTTAGTATTTTATCATCAACATTAGTCTAGCCCAGAAACGACGAATGACAAAGGAAGTCTAGTTAGTCTTCCTTGGTTCTAGCGAGAGCAGAGTAGATATTTGACAGTTTACAATAAAGTAAAAAAAGCAAGACAAAAAATAAATAAAATCTGATAAAATATCATAAAGATATACACGTTCTACAATTCTAGATACTGAGCAGCTGTATTCAGTTTAGTTAAGTAATGTTATTTAGGAGTGTCAGCAATATAATTAACTTCGAAATGAAATTTCTGCAAATATATTTCAATTTAAACTATTCAGATATTAAAATAATTGAATTCAATCAAAAAAATACCTTAAACGTATGACTATACAGGTCATAGATGTAGTTCATGCCTACACATAGTATAGTGACGTGCAATCAATTATCGATAAACTGTGCGAGTAATAGGGTCACCTTTGAATTGCTTGAGAGTGCTGTTCTCTGCGACAGTTATTAAGCAATCTCGTATTGTTTGTGATAGTGATGTCCGAAATAACATCGATAAAATCATGGCCGGCATCGTTTCTGCTCGATGATTATAATCTTTTCTGCTATCATTTTATATATCTTTTAGAAAAACAAACATTGGCGGAAAGATGCATTGATTCTGTGTCTATATTTAGGTAGATTTAAGAAGTTGTTTTAATGCGCTATTCGTGTTGATATACCCACAATTGAAAAATAGGTAACTTATATGATTTAGAGGATTCTAACACTCACAGTTTATCATATATCTGTACGCATCTTCATAACAGATCTCACAAAGAAGAAAAAATAATGCATAAATAAGTACCTTTCGAAACTTTTTATTACAGTTTTGCACGATTAAAGGAAAAGTATCGATACATTAGCTCATCCCTTCCAGTTCAGCAACAACCATGCTCATTAAGCGCGCCAGTGAGTTTTGCCGCGACATGAGCATTCCTTGTTACATACCAGCCAAGATGAATGCTGTAGTAAAACTATACATTTCAGCTATGTTAGGTATCGACGTTTTATACCTTTTGTTAAGTTGTCTTAAAGACATTTTTGAACAAAAGAGTATACACACTTATCATTATCATCATCAACATATACTAGTCCACAGCTGGACATAGGCCTCCGCTAATGAGCGCCTTAGCGCCCTGTCTTCAGCTTGCCGCATCTAGCATATGCCTGCAGTCTTTCACGGATCTTCAACCCGCCTAGCCGGAGTACGTCCTACGTTTGCCGAGTCGCAGTCTTCACTGAAGAACACGTTTACCCCATTACTAGAATAGCTCTATTAAATACTAACACTACTAAGCTTAAAAGTGCTCCATTTTCATAATTATCTCGTCACTGTATTAAATCATAACTCACTCACGTGATGAAGCCAATTAACTAATGAAGTCGTTGGAACGTTTTATGACAACCTCGACGTGAGCTTTCATTTGAAAAGAAACCTCTAAAGGTGAATTGGTCGTTTATTCTACTGTTTTTAGTAAAAACTCTTTTGTAAGGAAACTATTCGAAGCATTTGAAAAACTCATAATAGACTTAAAATTTTTCACTACGAAAAACTATTTATTTAGTTTTTATTACTCGTTTATTTTCTTAACTTAAACAATAGAACACCAATCAAGTTTCGACGAATAGAAACATAATATTATACAAAATAAATTAAAAGGGGTATTACACTACACTTATTCAGGGACCCTGACTACCGGGCCCTGAATATCGTCCGGGTCCGGGTCCGTCCCTTAGGGTCCCTAAATCTTATTACACCAGTCTTGGTTAGGGTTAGGGTCCCTGAATAAGTGTAGTGTAATACCCCTTTATGTATAAAATAAAAGACATAAATATCAAAGTGTACAAAATTAACTAAGAGAGAAGCTTATTTCTTAAAGTTATTCCTAGAGAGTAAAACTATATCACATTCACAAAATTGTTCATTGTGCAATATCTACTTACTCTAAAAATAGAATCATTCCTTTCGTTTTATGATAATTTGAGCAGAAAATATTATTTTTATTACGAGCTTTTATATGCGGTTATTTTATACATCACTAGGTACATAGTATAAAACAAAGTCGCTTTTTCTATCCCTATGTCCCTTTGACTGCTTAAATCTTTGAAACTAAGCATTTTGACGCGGTTTATTTTAATAGATGGAGTGATTTAAGAGGAAAGTTTATACGTAATAGCGTGCGAAGCCGGGGCGGGTCGCTAGTAGTTGATAAAATAAGGAGATATGGAATAACTTTTCTTATGATTTTGAGCAACATTTGATATTTAATCGTGCGTTAATGTCAATGTAGTCGAAGTTACTAAAAACGCATTAATAAGTATACCTACCTCAAAAACTACTATAATAAATATATATATATATTAGATCTTGATAAAATGTATAAAGTGACCTCATGAAAAGAACCAATTTTCAAAAAATAAATAAAACTAAGAACAAAGTTTGCTTCTGCATTTTTAGACATAAAATATAGTCAAATTGAGAGCCTCCTCCTTTCCTCCTTTAAATTTGTCGGTTGATAAAATTAAAATATTCCATTCCAATATCTTCGAATCGCTTAGAAATTTACCGTTTTATTTGACATTCGAAGAAAACAGGGTTTGTAAAATAAGATAAGAAACCAAAACTCTTGAATAACCCTTTCAAATTATTTTCACTACGTTTGCGATCATCAAAAACAAAACGGAACAGAAGGAACCCCGCTATTTGAATTTTCAAAATAAGTAGAATTTAATTTAGGGTTTCTTTGTTCTGGTTATAATATTTGGGGTTCGTTGGCCTCCCCTTTAATTAATTGCTCGTAATCATATCAACGGGGTTTTCCTTTAATTTATTTTGGGGGGCTTAGGGGAGATTTTCTTGAAATTATTTTAATTTTTCATTCTTTTATATTTTTAATTTCACAGGTATTTTATCATTCATTACATACTATGTAACACATAATAAGATTTAAGCAAACATAGGGACAGAGAAAGCGACTTAGTTTTATACTTAGTATAAAACTAAGTCGCTTTCTCTGTCCCTATGTTTGCTTAAATCTTTAAAACTACATAACGGATTTTGATACGGTTTTTTATAGATAGAGTAGGGTAGGATGGGGTATAAATTAAAGTGTTACAAAAAAAATATACTGGAATATAATGGCAAGAACATTGTTTTAATCAGCTAGTTTTTGGTGTGAAAATAAACTTAAACAATCTCTCTTTAATTAAAATAGCTCAAACATTAACATTATCAGGAACTACTCAATTTAACTTGCACTTAATTAAAATCAGTTGATTGTAACACTGAGCCCCGTATCTGGGGTAGTCTGTTACAGGGTAAGGGGCACAATGTTACAACATAAAATAAGAAGAAATTAGAATAAATAATAATTAATAAATATTAAACTTCTTCAAAATATTTTTTTGGAAAGTTCAGACATCAGTCTGACGTTTGGTCTTTCTTTCTGCAACATTTACAACAGGAAGCACAATTCCCAAACTTTAAATTTTTAAATTTTTTACAATCCTCTGACGGTACCGTTGCCATATCCGGTTCAAGTGGAAAATAGAAATAATTGTCAACTTTGCCACTTCTACGTACAAAATCGCTTCTGCCTTATTTTTTTCACTGTGAAGACCATAATCCGTCATTTCGCACCATTTTTTTTTAATACCTTGAAATAGTACAAAAATATTATGTAAATTGGGGCTGACTGTTACAGTGTCACACACTGTCCCGTAACACAGTGCCCCAGAGAGGCGAACCGAATTTAAAAATTCGAATGAATGTTTTAGGTTATGTTTACAACAAACAATTCAACGGTAATATGTAGTTAAAACGGTAAAAGACTCGGTGAAAGACTGCTGGCAGATGCTGGATGCGTCAAGCTGAAGACAGGGCGCTATGGCGCTCATTGGGGGAGGCCTATGTCCAGCAGTGGACTAATATAGGTTGATGATGATGATGATGATGTACCTAGTTAAATAAACATTAAAATAAAGAAAACTATCAACACTTACCTAGATACAACACATCCGGCAAAAAATTAAAATTTTGAAACGGGTTTGTCGACGTTTAATCATACAAAAACAATTTGTTTGTTAATTTTCAAGCGCGGTAAAAACTGTCGCAGGAACAACGGTTCAAAGATGCTTGTGAGCTTGACATACGTGTGTACCAACATCATAAAACCAATATAAAGGGACAGAGATATGTGCATTGTAACGATGCACCCCTTGTTACACTATGCCCCCCTTACCATTCAAGAGGAAGGTTTATACGTATAATAAAGAGCGATGCCGGGTCGAGTCGCTAGTCATTAATAAAATACAAATATTCAAAGATCACGTTTGCCACAGATGATTTTTCAGTCAAAATTAACTGATAAAAAAAAAATATGCCAGACAATTCACAAGCTGATGCTCGTCCGACAGGGGATACGTGTTTGTAGGTATGGTCTGTTATTTAATTTGTAAATAAAGTTAATAACTTTAACTGGTTTTTCAACTACTTGACCGTTTACAGAAAACAGTTTCGTTTTCATCAACACAACCCACCTTTTAAACCCATACTGGGTTTATATCGACTCATCCGTAGAACAAAGTCCTATCTGCAGAGTTGATGGTTTTCAGTAGACGTTAAAGAAGTTGTTGACTTGTGTAACTCTTAAACGGTGAGACTTCTCATTGAGACTTTTTGGTATGTTGTTACAATGCCCTAGCCTAGTTAAATGCTTTTTAGTGTATATTTATTTTCCTTTTATTTCTGGAGATAGTGAGTCCTATATTAACGTAGGACGTTTTACGGCGAAACAGCGGTGGTCTGTTGTGAAGATAGAACGTTGTTTTACGGAAACGTCTTAGCGAAATGACGTTTTATATTAATATGGGTCGTTTTTTGTTGGAGTTATCTATTCTGTAAGAGTCCTATGTGGATAACTACCTTAAAATATTGTAATAAAATTATAACTTCTAAGTACTAAAATCGTTAACTAAGTTAAAAAATCATCAACATAAGTAATATAGCCAATATATGGCAAGATTTAGAACAACAAACACGTCATTTAAAATTCAGCTCATAGAATAATTGAACGGCTAACATCATCTCCCTATTAGAAAAATGCTGAAGATGCGCATGAATAAATTTTAGACTAAGGTGCGAAATATTAATATCTTCATGTGGTGATAAATATTTACGTGGATTTATCAGTTTACCTAAGACTACGTACGCCGATAAGTTTATGACAAACTCTGTGGGGCAGCTGGCGAAGGTCTCCCTGCGACGCTCGTTGCGGGTTCAATTTCCACCTTGGGTCATATATGATATTTGTTCAGGCTATTTTCTATATATATAATATAGATAAAGTAATAAAATCTACCTATGTAAGTAGTATAATTCTTTGAGTATATCAGTTATCAAGTACCCATAATTACAAGCAATGCTTGGGGCTAGATGATTTTGTGTGAAGAATTGTCCATCTACATTTATTTTTAGACATGTTACCTGTTTCTGACCTGGTTACCATTTTATCATACGATATAGTATTTTAAGTTTTAACTATTACGCCAACAAGTCAGTTTTCGGTTAACATGTAGTTCAATTATATTTCAAAACAGGGCGAAACGATACTGATTCGTAATATTATAAATAATCTAAGTAAATATTTGACAAAACATGAAGATAGTTGTGTAAACTTCGCACTTTAGTTACTTAATTCAAAACACATACAAAAATAGCTAAACTTATATTATATTATTTAATCACTTATTTATACTGAAATATAATTTAGAAAAACAGTTAAAAACCAAATTAAGCACTTACTACTATAATTGAACATTGTTTCGGAATTTCGATCATAAATTGATCAGCAAAACATAATATTGCTTGTTTGGTTAGGTCATCATCCCAGTCTTCTTTTCTTTATGTTGATGAAATTCCGCTTCATGGATCAGTCTCATAGTTGCCAAAAAAAATTATAAAGCCAACCGCTGTTAGCTTTCAACACAGGGAATTTGTCAGCGGCATTTGTATGTTGGCCTGATGGTTTTCATCATCTACGACTTTTTAATTCTCCTAACAAATTTTTACCTTATTTCAAGGCATTAGCATTCAATGTCTGTCTGTTTTTAGGAGTCACGTTGCGATCAGGATATCATTGTGAAGATGCAGGCGAATTCATGTTGTCAATCAAAGTAATTTATATCGGAACAAGTAGGTACATAGGTTAAAATGACTATTGGAATTCGATGATGCCCGCAGAAGTTTTTAGTAAAACTGTACCGCAAATGCTGGTGTAGTAATCACTGATTACTTCACAAGCATTTGCGCACTTTTTAATCACATTGATTATCCACATGATTAGGACGGAATACGCAGGTAGCAGACCGAATGGGCATTAATATAAGACGGCATAAACATGTTTTTGGTAAAACCTTCTAGTTAAGAAAATTCATAATTAATACAGCTTGATGAGTTAAAATTTTATCACCACAGATCCACCCTGGTTAATTTTGAACTGGGGTACATCTGTGGTGAGAAACTTGTAATTCTTAATGCTATATTTATGGTGAATTTTCGTAACTAGAATGAATTTTCAAAGAAAATAAACTAGCTTCATTGATGTAAGCGTCCATGGCTAAGGTATTAGACACAATATTCGGTATTGAGCTATCGCAGGTAATTTCATCGGTCCACTATCTCATGCAGGATTTAATTCTGATCAGATTAGCTAGTTTTTCCTGCACCTAGAAGCAAAGGCGACGTTTTTTGATATCATGCGGCTGTTATCAACATTCACAACTGGAATTGAAGAAAAAACTAATTATTTTTGTAGCCATGTATAAAATACGTTCATATTTTATATATACTGAAAAATAATGTACTTAGCAATTTATTACACTAATTAGAAATAAAAAAATCTCAATATTTAATGATGTTTCGTGATGAACAACGTCCTAAATGATTTCATTATCCCACAAACAACGTTCTATCTTAACATCGAACCGACAAATCGTCTAACAGATTCCGAAGGAAAACGTCCTATAGTCATATGAAATCCTAAGAAGCTCAATAGTGTTCGCATAAAATGGTCCTAACGTATCATTTGACTTAAATTTTTTACTGTTAATTATCAAAGAAAAAATTATTATTCCTTTGAATATGCACTACGCCAAAGAATTTCTGTACAAAAAATGCGTTACACGAGCTCTCCATCAAAAAACGTCCTATTTAAACATTGAACGCCTGCTACCTAAAACCGAGATAAAAAAGCAATATTGATATTTGAATTTAATGTATATTAAACCTATAAAAAACACATCGAAAGACTTTCTCTTTTCCTATCTCCTACGAACAACGTCCGAACTGACGAACGGACCGAGCGCACGCGCCGTGCGCCGCACCCGCGCGCCGTTGCATGATCACTTAGAACGTTTTTAGGCGGAGTTGATATCAGTTAGGACGTTGTTCGATTTTATATCTCCGAAACTAAGTAAGATACAAAAATTTTGAAAACGTACTTCTGTAGAGCTTGTTCTTCTTATATCGTTTCGCTATTAAAGTCATTTTTGGTCTATGATCACATAGAACTATGTTCTACGGATAAGTCGATATATTCTACGATTTCTACGTTAAACAAATCGCTGGCTGATTTATGTTTAACCTTTGAGTACTGAATTCTCTAACCTATAAAGAGCAGATCACACTGTCAAAGGTCGTTTAAAGTAAAAGCCTCTTTAGTCAAGTGTAAAGTACTCTTAACGTGTAAATTATAGCAGCATGTGTTAGAGAGCTCTCGTGAGGGTCAGGTTAGCTGGGTTTTTGAAGAGGCTCGCAATTACACCCAGCATAAGTGGACCCCTGTTAATTAGCTTTCGGTTGCGCGTTTTTGTTGAAATCAACGAGTTTTTTTGGATGGTAAATTGAGTGGGTTAATTTAGGTTCCATTTCAGATACTTGAATGGGTCAAATAACTTTCCATTTCAGATACTTTTATTACAACCACAGCTTTAAGCCAGTAAAAGACAAAAAAATAGAACTAGTATCTATATACACACACATATTAGATTTTATAAAAAACTTTAAACATTAATTATTATAACTAGTTTTAAACATTCAAAACAGCCTTAGTCCTAATACCTATACTATTAGTTACTTCAAAAAACGAATTGGTTACCTACGTAGTAAGATATTTCAATAAATCATAAACTAATATCAAAATTCAAATTATTCATAAATTGACCGCACAACAAGCCTCGAAACACTAATGAAGCCTATGTCAGCCGCCGCGAACCCTCAAAGGAATAAGGGCTTGGTTTAGAGCTCGAGATAAGGGATTATCTGCTATACAAACTAATGTATGTGAAACTTTGTGAAATTTTGACCCTTTTAGGTCAGATAATAAACCTATTAAAAAGCCTATCCGTAATAAAGTAATTATTTGTGAATACAGACTCAGAAAAAAAATATAATTGTCTGGGTCTGATTCACAAATTCTGTATACTAATATGTAAAAAATTAATATTGTTTATGTATTGCTTCGAACCAGACAAGCTAGTGACGCATGTTGGGCTATTATTAAATAGAATATTATAAATGAGAGAGTTTGTAAGTGAAGTTTGAATATGAAACAACGTTGGGGGCAGTTGCATAGTATCTCTATGCCACGTCCTGGTTGCACCCATGGCCCGTTCTTTGAGTCTTGCAATATGGCGTAGTCGTAAGCATCGTGACTGCGCCTCGTTTATTTCTATCTGTTCTTCTAAACATTTTGTATAAAAGTAAACTTAAAGAGCGCTGCGTTCACGACTTATCCTCGTCATACGTCTTTTCTTTCTGACCAGCGCCTTAAACAATGGTGTTTTGCAATGATCATCACGCTTAGCAGGCAGAAGGTGACCGTAGGTTAGTGCTGAAAGGGTCGATGCGCTTGTGACTACCACGACTAGAATCTAGGCTCTAGTGCTGGCAGTGAGTAGGCGCCTTTAGATCCAAGAAATAACTTTATCTTGTCAGGTTCCTTTCTCGCGTATGAACATAAAACAACACTAATTTCCCACGTTACGAGACGACAATCTCATAATTCTGAACATTTTGTACGCGTACCTTCAAACTCAATTTTACCTGAGGCCACAGAATAACAACAACATTTCTCCTTCCGATTCTCTTTCCAGGAATTAGTGAATACTTCGTACTAGCAGCGCCTCACGGTTTCACGAGCGTCAATACCGTTACCGTGGGAATCCGGGATAAAATATAGCCTATGTGTTATTCCAGACTATAATCTATCCCTGTGCCAAAATTCATTCATATCCGTTCAGTAATTTTTGCGTGAAAGAGTAACAAAAATCATCCATCCATCCATACTTAAAAACTTTCGCGTTTATAATATTCTAGAAGGATGTATTTGTGATATTCAGTCGCTCAGAAGTTTATAAGGTTAATAACGATAGCAGGGTCAAGAAACGCTCTTGCAAGCCATCTAATCTGATTTCTAAAGTTTAATAAGGATTACTTTCTTAACCTAACTTCAAAATCTTAAACAAGCGTCCACCGATTGTCATGATCATTTCTTTTGGATACTACTTTTTATTACTTTGGATTCTATATTTGGATATAGGTAGTTGGATGCACCTACCCCTTATAACCCTAGAGGACAAGAAATAACAAAGGATTCCGACTGAGTCTTGTGGTTACTTCTCTTAAAATGGACCCCAGTTCCATCAGATAGAGTGACAGAGGCCCTGGATTCCTGAGATATTTTCAAGATTAGATCAACTTTGAAGAAAGTCGGAAAATTCACGATAATTTTGTAACTTTTTCAATTTGACGCGGGAACTCTTGCGACTATTTTGTAAGCAATTTGTACGAACCTGAATATTGGTAGGTATAGAGGTATATGCAAAGTCACAGAAAGGTGATAAGGAAAGTATTGAATACTTAAGCCGAAACTTCGAGAAAGCTTTTTAAGTCTATTTTTAAGAGAAGCAATCAATCTAACAAACTGTAGATATTTTTTTGAGGTTCGTATCAATTGATTTTAGACCGAGTTTCAGGTGAGAACTAAAACAGAAGATTGAGAGTCTTTAATAAATGTAAATTTGATTTGTTGATGCATATGGCCCCAAGCTAAGCAGAGCTTGGGACCAGATGATGCTGTGTGGACTGTCCGGAATTATTTATTTATTAAATAATGAATCACGAAGATAAAGTAATCCTTAATTCTGTGATTCTATTCCATTGCGATTTTAATTATTTTAAATGGTATAAGACTAGTGTCCTTAAACTCTGTCCAGAGCCTTTGAGTTCCTTTTTTTAACTCACTGGCTTTAACCAGCAGCTTTGTACTTTTTAATATAGAAAAAAAGTAGCCTATATGTTTTACCTTGTGCAAAACTATACACACATGTAAAAATAGTAAAATTTCAACACGATCCATTTCGTGGTTGAGGCATGAAAAGAAGTGAAGAGATCTTTTTAAACTTCCAAGAATCTAAACTTCCACTTTTATATGTGATTTCTACGTAATGAATTTTATTGAAACAATAACAAAACGACAAAAACACTACTCGTATTTACAATTACTTATACTCCTAAAAATCTAAGCCGTCACCAGAAGGCAGAGTGCCCAGAATGCTAGCAGCACTGCCACGTAGAATGGAAATGCTAATACGTTGACCGAAATAGAAGCCAGCATTCCGATCACATGTGGACTCTATGAGAAGTTAACCTTACTTCACTACATAGTATAAAACAAAGTCGCTTTTTCTGTCCCTTTGAATGCTTAAATCTTTAAAACTACGTAACGTATTTTGACGCGGTTTTTTTAAAAGATAGAGTGATTCAAGAGGAAGGTTTACGCGTATTATAAAACCGTGCGAAGCCGTGGCGGGTCTCTAGTATAACATAAAAATATTACACTTTAGGTTCTTCAGATCGTAATAAATAAGGATTGCAAAGATACATTTATTTTCTAACTCTACGAAAGCTGTAAAGACCATAGGGAAGTGTGTGTGCCAGTCCCTCGCTGCCCCAAAGTCCCGATGGGACCAATTAAACTGGAGGCCTTCCTCCTTGTAAAGCTTTGGCTTGATTGACATATTAAAGTATGAGGCTATTATTCTATATAAAACTAATGACGTAGCTCTTATTATGTTATGTGGCTTTGATTATGGTATAATATATGCGAAGTATTAGATCTCTAAGTAATATAAAAGAAGATCTGGAAAAGTGGCACAAAAAGTTTATAGCTCCTTCGCAAAAAAATAACAATCTCAATAAGTTAATCAGTAAATCAATAACTTTATTTCTTTAGACTCACAAAATTAGCACTTAGACAAGTCAAATTTTAAAATAATTATAAAATTTATACCTAGAGGAAATAAAGGCGTTACAAATTAATCTTATCAAAAATTGGCTTCGTTATGCTCTTTGAAACAAGTTCATCTATGAATATACGTAATAATATGATTTTCTTCGTATAAGTGTGTCCAATGCCTTAGTCTGGATAATGAGGAAGCATCTGATCCATTATGCACTATAAGAAACCATTTGAGGCTCGAATAGGGTACAATGGGGCTTTAGCATGGTTATTCAACGTTAGGCAGATAGGAAATTCTATGGTTTAAATTCGTAATATCTTCAAGATATAATAATGCGTAGATAATCTTGCATTTTTAACTATTAACTACTACAGGTTTTTTTCCTAGAAAAGTTTCTCATAACTACGAAAGTTAAGCTGAAGCAAAATGGCCGTAGTTTTCTGAGTTAGACTCGTACAATGACGCGATTAACTAAACGTTATGTTAGTATATACCACGTAATGGAATATCATTTTTGTTGAGATTTCTGGTAAAAAGCATCTATATCTTTACAACAAATAAAAGTTGGTGAGTATCTGACGCAGCGCATCAGCATTGCCATACAGTGTGGTAATGCAGCCATCGACTTGTGGACGCTCTCGACTGGTTTTGTTATGGATTAGTTCAACTACCCCTATAATTTCACACCGATCAGTTCAGTTTATTTGTCGTGAAAAGATAACAAACATCCATCTATCCATCCAAACTTTATAATGTTTGTGTGATATCAAAATGTCCGTGTAATATTCAGTCAATAATTCAAAAGTTTGATTCCCTTTTGCTAGGTACTTAAATTAGGAGTTTCCGTGCTCTTTTGACAAAAGCTTTATTTGCGAATTTCCGCGTAACTTCGAGCATAGCTTTGTAGTTCTTTCTCTATTGTGAATTACATTAGTTTAGTTCTGTTCAAAGCTTTGATTTACAAAAGGGTAATTGGCATAGTACAGTCACAAGACATTTACTCGAACTTGTAAAAGGAGTTGAAGGTTTTTATATGAATAACGACATGAATTCGATGTCGTGATCAGAGAATGATATCTTTTTCATAACACACCTGATCACGTGGCCTCACACTACACAGTAGGTACGAAACCAGGTGGGACGTCATTGGGTGTGATGGATTGGGATAGTCCTAAAATAATATGAATACTCACTGTTAAGCGGATATATTAAAAACGGTCGAAATTAACTCGAATTGTAGCATTTAGTGACAAAAGTGGAGCTCAAAATGATCTCCATACTGCTTTTAGATTAATAATGGCTTGAGAACATCAAATTTTAACTTAAAACTACAAGAAAGTAAAGTCAAAAATTTCACATTTATTTTACTTAAGTCGGTAGGCAAAGTCGGTAGGTATATAAATACTTAGGTAGAGTTAATTCTGCAAATATTATTTAAAAGTGTGGATATTGTGATACACTATCTGATAATTGTTTAAAAATGAAGTTCTATATTGAGTCATGGTTCCTTTGCATTCTATTTTTGAAAATGAATTAAAAACAACTTCTTTTTTATTTTCAGAATGCACGAACGTTCTTTTTTCAAAATAAGTAGAATATGCTTCGACTACATACTAATGGTTTGGAAATTATGCTGGCCAGTATTCGAAATTAAAAATAATAAGGTTGACAGAACTTAGGAC
The DNA here is from genome assembly GCA_944547425.1 of Eupithecia centaureata. Taxonomy (NCBI): domain Eukaryota; kingdom Metazoa; phylum Arthropoda; class Insecta; order Lepidoptera; family Geometridae; genus Eupithecia; species Eupithecia centaureata. Next base: position 12,526,425 of record OX155683.1, on the reverse strand, counting down.
GCGAATAAGTAAATAAAAAATAAGTAGGAACTCTTTGTTGTGTAGGCAGACAAATGATATGTAAAGAAGGAAGGTTCTAACACAAAACCAAAGTCTGGTTCTGTGCCAGAAGCTTAGATATCATCTTAGGAAATAGAAGCTAGCACTACAATCTAGTGCATAGCATCGCATAACCTAGAAAGCCTTAAATATCGCCCGCACACTATCGTTTTTCAGTACAATTGTGGGCGCCAACATTGGCGACTATAACCGTAAACTTTAAATAAACAGGCTTTTCTAAACAGCTAGTGATATTCACCTGCAAAATATTCGATAAAAAATATGAAGATAATATGATGTAAAATGGAAGCGGAGTAAAAATCGTTCCCTCAACTGAGCAGATGAATGTCGAAGACTCACCCCTTAACACCTTCACTGCCTTAACCAATGAATTATTCTACTATAGATTATTTCTCATTTTAATGACATATCTTAAATCAATCATCATCATTAACCTAAACATTAGTCCACTGCTGAACATAGGCCTCCTAGTGAGCGCCATAGATACTGGATACGGCAAACTGAAGACAGGGCGTCTTCAGTTTGCCGTATCCAGTATCTATCTGCAGTCTTTCGCATCTACCTACCTGACGGGAGGGCGTCCTATACTACGTTGGCCTAGTCAATAGTATAGTTCCATTGTTTCTCAGCTGCTTCGAACCTGCCACTGTGTCTTACCGGTTTTATTTTACTTCCTTTAGTGCCTGAGTGTGCTTTTATAGCCTGTCTCGTGCTACGTCTCTAAAGTACATTGTAGGTCGGAAACTCAGAGGATAATTTTCTAGAATTGGTTTTATTACAGTCTTTACTAGGTTTTTTACTGTTGGAACAGTTTTTATTTGCTCTGTTTCGGTTATGTTTGAGATAAAACATTTTTTACAACCGAGAAACTAGATGTTTTGCTTTCGTATTTGAAAAAAATTTTGAAGAAAATATGAAATAGCTGTGAAAACAAAATGAAAAGAGCACTTCGAGACTGCAATCACTTTGAGCTTGTAAATTAGATATTTAGGTATTTTTTTACCTAAACTAAGGATAGTTTTAATTTTATGATATTGTACAGATAGCTGTACAATATCATAAAATCGAAAACTATGTAGAATAAAGATAGAAGTACCTACTAATTGAATTCTTTTTGAATTGATGATGAAAAGATTGCCTGAAAGATATCGCTTGTGAGCGATACGGCCGCCCTTTGTACTTATCTTAATGTACAATGTACCTAACGTCTTTTGGTAACGTTATTTTTTCTGGTATACAATAAATGATTTTTGTATATACGAATTATACATCAGTTGGAGAAAAAGAAATCATTTTATTATTGATCTTAGATATACTTTTCGGTCTACACAATACACGCTTTCGAACAATGATTTATCTTTTTGCAATTACAAAATTCACAAATGTAGCAGCAGGTCTATTCACACATATCAGTGAAGTCACAGTTCCGACACAATACCGGCACAGTGCGAAATATTCTTTCATACATTCTCTATGTGTTTTCATTGTGCACTAATGTTATTAATCTATGTAGATCAATTGAGCTACCTTTAGACTGTTTGCAACCGTCTGCAGTTAGCTCAATGGTGTCAATTGTTAATACTAGTTGTAATTTTTCTATTCGTTTCTTGTAATTTTCGTTGTTAATAAAGTTAAGTTATCCATGTAGTAATTAATTAAGAACAATGTCTATTACCGAGATGATACAACAATCTGCCTACAGTTTTCAGTATGATGACGCTAACAGGGCATTGAACCCGAAACCTCAGGTAGAAAAGCCCTATGTACTGGCAGTAAGCTGTATAAGGCTTTCTTATATCTACCCCTAACAGCTTTTATTGAAAAGCATTATTAAAGATGCACCCCGTCTCAAAGAGGCTTTTATGGAATTACCCGCAAGGCAACAGATATACCTTGTTACTGACTACTAAGCAAGGGGAGCCGAGTGTATGTGCGAAAGGAATGTATTCTAAAACCTATCCATTGTGGATTTAATATACAGAGTTTTTGTAGATCAATAATTTGATACACGGTAACTGAACAACCGATTGAACATTGCTTACGTATCATTGCAGACGTAAGCAAGCGACATTTGAATCCTCGAGATTTGATCACATTGAAGTACGAGGGACAAGGTTGCCTTGGAGAAATCGCTTTCAGCTATAAAGCCGCCTTTTGTAGATCAAATATCTGTAATATATGATTCAGTACAAAATTTGTACTGAATCCTCATTATTTGATCACACTGTAGTAAAAAGAAAGAAGGTCGCAGGTTGAGAAGGCCACCTTTTGTACCATGTTTATTTTTCATTTATGTAAGATTTTAAGTACACCAATTAAGTAATAAAAAAAATTAATAAGTATACTCATTCGTCCATTAATTCCATAGTCATTTGGTTAAATGATCAATTAATACCAGTACTATTATGAAAATGGATAGAATGTGGTTAATTATAAGTAGATTTTATTGACATAGATGCAACCCAAATTTTTGAATTCAGAAAAAAATTTGCCTGACTATTTGTTTCCATGAACTAGCACAGAGGTTGCATGTCCACAAATCATAGCACCTTCAGCTAGAGTCTATGAATCACACGCTTTCCTTTGTTTCGTTATCTGTGGGCGCGCTACTTTCAAGTACCTCCCTATCTACGGCCAACGACTTGTTCTTACTCTAGCTGTGCTCTGAGGTCGTGAAGTACAAAAGTTTGTGACCAGTGTCCACGATAAGTTCTAGTTCATTCAGACAGAGAATTCTTACGATATCATCTTTATACATTTTAGAAACGGAGGTTTATGTAAAGAAAATCCACATAAACTTATAGGTAGTTTTTAAATTCTACGTTGTAACAAAGCAAAAACGAGAATACTATGTGTACGTTTGTTCCATGTGTGTTCTGCATTGCATTAATAAATTAATTATGTAATAAAATACCTTTATCTATGCGGACTTTCAATAATTTTAAAATATTTAAAATAACTTTGACGACATAATTACTTGAAAAATTATACGATACTGTTTTTTGATGGTAAAATATTGGTTTTAATTCAATTTAGATCGTAACCCGTATCCTTACCTCCGTGGTCCATTCATCCGAACTTTCGCATTATATGAGAGTGATTCGTCAAACTACAACAGCTTTTATACTCAAATACCTATCCACTTCATCACTTATCGGCTTTTCACTAACTCTACTATTTCATTTAAAATCCGTTATATCACAAACTAGCAACCCGCCCCGGCTTCGCACGTTTTTATTATACGTATAAACCTTCCTCTTGAATCACTCAATCTATTAAAAAAACAGCATCAATATCGGTGGCGTAGTTTTAAAGATTTAAACATACATAGGGACATATGGAAATAGGGATAGAGAAAGCGACTTTGTTTTATACTATGTAGTAATATGAAAATATTCCATAATCCCTGTAAATCCAATTTAAAAACACGACTTTACGTAGGTAAAGTTACTTTCAACGTTCGACCACACACGATGTTATGCAAAATGAAGCATACATTCCTGCACAAAAAGCATACAATATTAATACTGCATTCCGATCCTCAGTAGACAAGTCTGTATGCATGCAGAATGCCGCCGACCAAGTAGAAATAGCTTAGCAGTAAAGCAACTACAAGTTTTATATTGTATTAGGTATATCAGTCATTTAGTACCTACCCATAACACAAGCTCTGCTTAGCTTGGGCCTAGATGATGCTGTGTGGACTGTCCGGAATTATTTATTTATTTATTATATAGATAACTAGCGACCCGCCCCGGCTTCGCACGGTTTTATTATAAGTACCGAACGGGATAAAAAGTATCCTATGTCCTTCTCCTGGCTCTAAACTACCTCCCTGCCAATTTTCAGCTAAATCGGTTCAGCCGTCCTTTAGTTATAAGTGAAGTAACTAACACGACTTTCTTTTATATATATAGATACTATCTGTGTTTTATAGAGCTGTCTGCCGATCTATAACTCGCAACATCATCATCATAAAGTTATACTTGTCCACTGCTGGACATAGGTCTCCCCTAATGAGCGCCATAGCACCCTGTCTTCAGCTTACCGTATCCAGCATCCCACCTGGCTGGAGGGCATTGTTTTTATAGCCATAGTAACCCTTCGCACGCTACTCGCACTTGGTCAGTTTTATTCAAAACATGCCAAATTATAATGTTGTACTGATTTAACATTTACATCGCTACATGGGAACAAGACAACTTGCAATGAATGCAAATGTCGCTCGAAGGGAGCCAGAAATTACTCTTTATATTATGCATAATGCTTTGTGGTAGTCTAATAAGTATGGAAATTTAGCCGAAAATAAACCTTGAGAACTGAAATTCTAGATGCAACGAAAGGCTGTTTGCGAAAATGTGCTTATGATGCTGAAAAGATATAGAATATTTCCTTTGTAGCACAATCTGCAAACTTTTGGTCTAGTACAACGAATTTGTATTCTTGAATTCTTTGTACATTATGCTTAATGAAAACACACATATAAATAAGTCACACTATGAACCAAAAGTGTTTTATTTCGTTTTAAACGGGTATTTTTAGGAAGCACTTGAAGTGATTCAAAATCAATATATATAGGTAAGTAGTACCTAAGTACATATAACTTGTGTGTTCCCAAGACGCTGCACTACGAAGCTGCAATGCCCAGCCGTAAGCCGATGCTATTAATAAAAGTTATATGCTGCTATGACAATAACAGGTAGGTAGACTAAAAATACATTTCCTCGACATTATTCGACAAAGAACCATGACATCCAATTTGATAAAAACCGCTTTATATGTGGAATAGGAACCAGCAACAACAAATCTCTATTACCTTAATGAACAGGCTACAGTCACCACCCTAAAATCGGTAAATACCCTCAGCACAATACATTTTTCACGACACACGAGCAAGGGATAAAACCATGTGTCCCTAATTTTGTACGGAAGAACTGCCTTCATTTAGGGGCATTGTGTCTGTCAGATTATGCCCCTCTTCCCCTCTTGTCTGCCCCTCAGCTATAGGGCTCTTGTAATGAGAGGAATTATGAGTTTTTGTGTGTGAATTACTTATGAGCTGTGGGGACGTTTTTAATGACTGCTTTGCTGTTGAGGGGTTTTTAATCCTTGGACATACTTTATTTGAAATTTAGATAGGTAGGTACTTATAATGGTAGGTATTTGATGACACTAAAAGTACCTAATCCTACATGCTATCCTATTATTATCTTACTATTAAAATAAATGGGAAATTATAAATATTTGCAAAGAAGACTGGCGAAGTTCTTTGAATCCCAGCCCCACTATTTAATGCCGCGTTCATGAACAAAATCAATCAACATTCGTACACCTTAGCAAAACAAACATAATGATACTAGAATTTACCTCCTTAAAGTTGGGAATAAAAAGATATTACATGAACAATGAACGAAATTAGGTTATAATAATATAGGTAACGAGTTATTGTCATTTCCTACAATAAACAACAAAAACTATTTTATGACCATTATCTTGACTCCTAAAAGACTTTTTCATTAAAACATGACCCTACAGTTATCTAAAGTCGGTAATAAAATCAATTACTTTTGCTTTTCATGAAAAAGTGGTACCTTCCTACTATTTTTGACTATGTACTTTGTAAAGCTGTACCGGATGTACCTACCTATTTTTAACTAAGTACTTAATATTTTTATTTAAAAATCTAAATGTTGTGCAAATTCGATCAAGTAATAAACTACAGTTTACACATCTGAGACTCATTTTATCAAGATCCAATTGAAATAGATAACAAAATCAACATATTATATTTATCATCTTATAACATAAGAGTCATCGCTTTGAAGTTAGAATTTTGAAGTTCCTGTACCATTTTAAGGCCCGCGCTGCACGGGAGCTTATTTATTTAACGCCCGTTTAAAAAGCGTACAAATAGAACAAAATGCTTGTCCAAGTAGGTACGTATTCAGTGTTCATACGACAGCGCTTTTAAAACGCGACGCTTTTTATCGAGCAGTGTTCCATTTTGAACGCTGGGCGTTGTGCGTTAAAGGGAATAGGTACATCATAATTTATGAAACTTCATTAATTGTTTTACTTATCTCAATGCCAGTCGTTGTATAGTACAGGTGATATCGCAAACGCAGTAATTTAGCAGTATAACCACTTCGACGTCGTCGTACGGAAGCGTGAGAGGAAACATAACTAATTTATTTAAAAGCGCCCGTAAGAAAAAGAAATTCGAGAACATTATAAAAGCGCCAACGTTGGGATTGAACGCAAAGCTTTATAAGCTCTCGTGCGAATGAGGCCTTAGATTATTCGAAAACAAAATCAAAGTCAAAACGTTGCACGCATGTCAACTGACTTTGCCATTTGACACGTAGTTTGACGTATGAACGTTCCATTTTTGGCACTTATTTTATTTCTCTTGCTTTTTGCATCATTGATATCGTTTCGTTATTACATTTTTGAAAATATTAAAACGTTTTTAACTTACGATTCCCAACTTTAAAAATTATGAGATTTTCTGATTAAAAGCCCTATAATCAAAGGAATGAATGTTCCAATTTCTGACCATGTACGTTTCCTCAAATTTTTGGGTCCATTTTCGCCATTCTTCTTTTGTATGTATGTGAATGATTGTAACCTCATATCTAAGTCTAAGCACTAAGCCGATCGATTGTGGACTATCTATATTAGGTTCTGAAATATCAAGTTTCAAAACTGAACCGGGGGTAAAATGGGACACACAATTAAACGCAATTTAAACAGAATTAAACACATATTATTGGAAACACATTAAAATTAAAATAGAGTGGTATGGCAGGCTTGCATTTAGCCACTCCGTGTTTTTCTCATATGATATCGACCAAATCTAGGTACCTAACCTTGATTCGTCAAACGGAGAGATTTTTGTTGTTTATGAAATCATTTTTCAAAACCACTCAGGCTCGATCTCAATTTTAATTTGATAGATTTCAGTTTTACCTCACAGAAATCTAGTTTGAAATTATTTTATTAAATTCTAGAGAACTCAGTTAATCCGCTTTTCATTTGAGACTCGTTCATGAAACTTCAGAAATAAATCTCAAACAGCCAAAAATTCTAAAATTCCTGTGGCGTATTTTATTGACTCTTGAATGCCCTTTTTTCCCATTGAAGATTAATTTCTACCCCACCGATCTACATCGGGTTAACAAGGTATGTACCCAAGTGAAACAAGCTCTTCAACGAATATAATAAATTCAGCAAAGGGTGCCCCCGTAAAACCAAACTGCGGTCACCAACATCTATAAAGCTTTCAAGTAAATGTTTACGCTTGGCTGCGCCAGTTCCGAACTTTCGGTTCTTTAAATAAAATGGCCCTACGAGGGTACGGCTGCTGTGGCCAGGAATGGGGTCAATGGCGTTTTTATTATGTTTTCGAAGTCGTTACGGCTGCAATAGTTGTTTTGTTTTATGTGCATTTCCGCTTTAGGTTGATCGCGGTTATAAGAATTGATGGTTTGTTGAGGTGTTTGTGTTTTATGAACTTATGGTTAACGGTTAATAACAATAAATTATAAATATCCAAAACGTGGCCATACAACTATAATTTATGTAGGCACTTATTGAAGCTTTAAGTAAATCTGAAGACGTACTTTATTTACCTCTCATTATTCAGAAGTAAATATAAGTAGAATCAATCAAGAAATAGGAACAAATTAAAACTCGTTGAAACAATTGAGCTAACTACAGAAGGTTTCAAACATTCACAAACATATACCTACATGTATTCTCTGAATTAGAATTTGGGAAACTGAACACCTATTCATTGAAACAGCCACATCCGAATTATGAGAATAAGAATAAGAAAATCTTTATTTATAGCATTTACAAACTACCTACTAATAAGTGACTTACCTAATTTCTTAAATTACCCAACTCCATGAATTACATAAGTAGTTAGGAATTAGATTAAACTTAAGTTTTTTCATAAGGCTCACTGAAAGTATTGCCGGAAAATTCATGAAAAATGCAGCTTACCTCCTTCTAATCTCTGCCAAAGATATCAAAGGCCTACAAAGAGCAGCCAAACTTTGTCTGTCAACCGTTTTGTTGAGGCACAATAAAAACTCCCCCCAAGGCGAGGTTTTGCAGGATTTTTATTATGAAAAATGACCGTCTACTTTATTTACTCTGAAACATTGATTTTGAGCTGGTGAAACAGGGAGAAACAAGGTTTTATTTGATGAAATAAATTGCTAAACCAACAAAAAGTTGATAATAGTCCAACAAAATTAAATAAGAAACTCTTTTTTATAATTGGAACTATTTGCAAATAATCTTAGGGTTACTCAACGGATCCAAATATATTAATTAATACGAAGCAAAAGCGTCCCTAAAAGCTTGGACTTATTGCCCCGCTGCAGCGCTGCATGGCAATGCTGATGCGCTGCGCCAGATACTCACCAGCTCTCGGGTCACGCGTCAGTGCAATCAGACACTTGCTTTGATAAAAAACTTCATGATAATACAATGCTTTTGAAATAGTAACTAGGTCTTGTCTGTAGAAAATTGAATTGAAAAATTCAGCCCTTCATTGTAGGTAACGAACTATTTGTAGTACGAATTAGTAAGATAAACCAATAAAGAAAATATATATTAGGTACACATTGAACAAGATGCAAATATGGAAACAAAATTATTTCAAATTAATAAAAGTACCTTCTTTGGTATAAAATAATGCTTCTGCTTGAGTTTCGACTTCAAACAAAGACACGAAACAAAGGGAAACGTAAAAGTAAACACTGTTTGAAACGGCTTTTTACCTTTTTGATGGTAAATTTTAAAGGGCACTTAATTTTTTATTCTTTCTTCAGGACAGGTAATAATCATTATTATAAATTCGACCTCAGTGGCATCGAGAATGTACTTCTCCAAATACCATGAATGAAAGGTGATGGTTCGATTCCTTTCGCAGCATCAAACTCAAACTACTTTATTTCCTTTAAACTCGTAATTATCGTATTAATTGATGTTCCTACTTTGCATTTCTTAGTACTTAGGCCATCAACAATCCACGCATGACCGATTCTTAGATTTTTTCCCCGTATTTCATTATTTTCTTTGCTACAGTGGGTAGGTAAGTATTTAGTATTCACTTCTGACATACAAAAGTCGTCAAATAATATGAAAATGTAATTTGTATTCTCAGTTTGCACCTTGTAGCAAACAACAAGCATAAAAGCTAATTCCGTTGTCTCTGCACATGTTGCAGACAAAGAAGAAGCAATGTTACTTTACCTACGAATTCAGGAAGTAACAACTACAGAGTGGTTAGTATGAGTTTGCATAAACAAATGGAATTATCGTTTATTAAGGCTGAGGTATAGTGACTATGACAGGGTGCCATGGCGCTCTAGGGAGACCTATGTCCAGCAGTGAACTAGTATAGGCTGATGATGATGATAGTGACTATGTATATTATCATTGATATAAGTGTGAGCATGTGAGTTTTGGGTACTAGATGACTGATATATTCTCTATCTAAATCTGGGTATTTTCTATGTGTTTACTTACGGTGTTGGACTCTACTCATGATACTTAACTTCAGGTTTCAAGGACAAGACTGTTTGTAACACCTTGTATACTTACATAGAAAACGCCTACAAAAAATATTTGTAGATCGTGTGTAAACATTTATTCCACGGTAGAATCGAATCCACAATCTCCTGCATCGCAGGCGGATCTTCACCTGCCGCGCGATCATCGGTCGTCGAATGTGGGAAGAAACGAAAACTTTGATAGTTTTCGTAAACTATGCGAAACTCATCCTAAGGCCACAGTATAATTAAACACAAACTAATTTTGCTCCAGTTTCGCTATAAAAGTTCAGAAATAAAATTTCATTTGGATTACAACAAAGATTGGATCCAACTTAGTTGACAAGAACCGAGAACTTACTCATTTTCTTTCATGCAAAATTACATTTGGGAAGTCCTCCGGATTTGAAGTGGAAATTTTTAGGGTCGAGATCACATTGAACGAAGGAATATTAAAAAAGTTTGCGGTGAACTTGGCTTGTCTTTTTGGTAAGCACGCACTGCGGAATGGTGACGCGCGTTTCTTATCTGGATACACGATTCTTCTAAGATGTCTGGTAAACGTTACGCCGGTTTAAGGCGCAAACAGAAGCTAAAGTAGCGCCACCACTTATTTTATTGATTCCCTTTGAGTTTCCAAAATTCACACGTAGATATATAAATTGATAGATAATAACTTTAATGTATACTTTTATTTTATCTATTTTATGAAGAGATACGAAGTTACCTTTGTTGGCCACCAAGCTCTGTTTTCGTATCTCTTCCTAGTGGTGGCGCCACTTTAGCTCCTGTTTGCGCCACACCTTTTCAGCGTTAAACCACCAGTTGTCACTTAATTTATAGGTGTGTATTCCATGATGTGTGTGAACTGACCATAATTTGTTCCTATTTTAGTTTTATTGTTTTATAGTTTATTGTTTGTGAGTAAAAATATTTTCTATCTGTTCTATTCAGTTGTCGCTGTTTTTGTTTTGGGTATAGCAGGCTGGCACAAATTAGTGGGGTCTGGTTGAAAAAGAAAAACGGAGGAAACTCGACGCTACTAGTTGATAACAGTCTGGTCAGACACGAGACGCGTAAAGAAGTCTTGTTTCGGAAGCAAAACCGCAGAGCAGCGATCAACGACACAAACTAGAAGTACTCTTGTTTTATATTTTTATACAGTGAGCCTTTCATTGAATAGTCGAATAAAATTCGATCAAATGATAGATATTAAATCTAAATTCATCAATTTAAATGCACAATGAGGCTCTGCACACTTGATCTGAATGATGAATAAGTAATAAGATACTCGTGGTAATTGCCTACATCAGTCAACCTATTCCTTTTAACGCCGACACTCAAATTTCGGCATATTTATTATCTGTCGTAACTGCGTGGTTTTCAACGTAGTGCGTAACCAGGTCGAGTTGTGTAGCTACTGAGGCATATTCTGGGTTCTGGGTCGGGTTTTTTATTTAGTTTTCTCCAATTTGATGTGTGGCCTTTTGAAGGGAAAGAAAGTGCTTTCGCTCTTTTTAGGTTTTCTCAAATATCAGATAAAACACTCTGAAAGGCCTCATACTATACATACAGGGTTAGTGGTGCTCAACGTCACTGCGTGAACTGCAGGTTCTGCCCGGTATCACAAACATATAAACATCGTTATCATCTTTTATATCGACTCTTTTACAGCCCACCGCCCCATCCTATGATCTTTTATTTTATTCTTTGTTTGCCTGGATAAAATAAGCGCAAGCCGCTAATTCTTTTAATTTTTCTATGATTAAATATTACCTGTTTAGTTATTACCTGTATAGTAGTTGTAATAAAATATTTACGATGGATGATTTTTTTCTTTTTTGTAGTAATTGTTTTTTTTTTCTTGCAAATATTCTATGTTTCATCAGTTCTTAAATTTTATTTACCTACACTCGCCTGTTGGAAATTTGTTGTTTCAATTGTACATGATGGCCGCAGTAGAAAATACGTGTGTTTCGTGTGTTTATAAAGCTCTGGAGTTTCTATCTTATATTGCAAGAAAGTAAGTAAAAACAGCCGTACAAAATGTTCGACGAGTTGTCTGAACAATACCGAACTGATAATAAAAATATTTGGCAACATATTTTCTTGTGGACTCTTATAAAATATGAAATAATATTGTTTCTAGAATGTATGTAGAATGTTTTTATTAATATAAGAAGGGTTTCGTTGGGTTTCTTAGTTCATTATTATATGCCTTTTTATATCTCCTTGGTTTTGAGATGAGTCCGTCCCTTCGTTTAATATAAAACTTGTAAAACAGTTAAAAATCAAAAAGTTCATGTGCTTTCTAGTAACCTTAAATTCTTTGAAATGACTAGTCTAATCGAGATTTAGTTATTCAGCGATTTAGACTTACAAAGAACTTGGACGTAGGGATAGATAATTATAGTCCAAAACCCGCTAATACCAATTCTGATCTCAAGTTTTTAAGCTAGTAATAGTTAGCTCTACATTGTAAAAAAACGGTCTATCTCATTGAAAAGAAAATGTATTTATTTCAACTCAAACTTATTTCTATCAGCATACAATAAACAGTAGGTGTCTTAACTATATAATGTATTGTTACTCGGTTATTTTTCCTACTTTTACTACATACGTCCATACCTAAGCAGAGTTCTGTCCCTCGTACTAGGTCTCCATAGAGCCTGTGTCTCATGTAAGTGTTTCAATTCTAAATAAGAAATAAATAATCAGAAACAAAATAATACCTACCTACGTTGGTATTCAGGAAGCTGCACAGAAGACCTACTTTTAGATCTGTCCTAATTTCAAGCTTTCAAAAAAATTGAGAATTTCTCTCCATTTCCAGCAGATTTAACCTAAAAGCCCGAATTCCGTGATTACTATAAAAGAAGTTGGCAAATAAATCAGGGGTTGCGTCTAATTTATCGCGAATACGGAGCACCGCGGAAATCTTACAAATTGATGGATTCTACAAATTCCGAGCTGGCAGCCCTAGAGTAGAGTGGTATTCAGGGGACCATAGACAAAGGTTTGAACGGTAGATGTAGCTAGATTAATTATTTTAAGTTAACTATAAATTTATGTTTGATAATTATTTGTTTAAAATGTGACTAGTTATTAGATAACAATTTCGCTTTTTAGAGGAAGATAGATGATGCTGAACGTCGGAGACGTTTCCATGGACAACGCGCTTCCATCCTCGAACTTCGTATCAAGAAGAGTTTAGCATTATATATTATATGTATATATCCCTATAAGTGGAAACTTGTAATTAGCCTTCATCAATATAACATACTTACATACTTCTTGCTATATCAAACACTATAAGCCTAGCTGTAAGTTTTCTTAAAAGTTATATAATAAAATAAAAATTATTGTGCAAATATAAATTCTTTGGGCACGTGGCACGGAACGAAGATTCGATGTGGCGCCTTGTTTCAAGGCAGAATGGGGGTAAGGTCAAAAGGTCCCATGAAGGAGAAAGAAGAGAAAAGAGTGAACATTGTTAACTCTTCTTATCATCATCTCTCTAATATAGTTCACTAATTCAACTTTTTTATTTATTCCCGAGTTGGTATGACTGTGAGCTTATTTAGAAAGTCATAAAAAAATAAAAGATTTAACAGAAAAAAAAAACATTTATTTCACCAAAGATATTTGTATTGTTGCCTGCCGATAGTAAAAATTAATATTATAAAGATCTGTATATAAATTAACTTTATATTAAGTATGTCAATCACCCAAACGCAATTGCCCCCTGAGTTAGTGATAGAAGGTATAAGTAGGTTCATATTCATATTCATTTATTCATTAGATTTCAGGTTATACATTGATCTTAAAATTATTCTTATATTACCACCAAAACCTGACTTTGCAGACTAGTACTAGTATGAATATATAAAATTTAAGTTATTGATTTTGACAAAATTAAATAATCACATACAATATTAACTAAAAAGAAAATCATGTCAAACCAAATCATGCAATCATCATGGTTTAAATTAAATAAAATCTATCTCGCTGCGATCGATATTATGACTCTGCTCTTAAAACCATTCAAGCGTGGATTTAAATGAGTTTTTCCGTTAGCACATTTACTTTAAAAGACGTGTTCGATGCGACTCCATAACTGGACTTATGTAGTTTAAGTTTATCTAGGTTACTCACTGATGCATCACTTTTACACTTTTTAGATCACAAGTCTTTGATCGTAAAATCTTCACTTGTCGAAGATTATTATTATTTGAGACCTAGCTTTTGCGCTTCCCATGATAAAAAATACATTCCCTTGACACTTTTCAATGAAATCCGTTCAGGAGTTGTATTGTGTGCCTCAGCCGCCGAGCTTCTTCTACTACAAAACATACCTAGAAATACATTGAATCGTATAAAACCTAAACCACCTTTAAACCTACTTAGGTAAAGGTGTTTTAGGTTTTATACACTTGTATACACGCAATAAATAATTCTTTACTTTACAGCATTTTTCATTTTTATAAAACATAATTTTACTATGTATTGATACCTACTAACAGCTGTGCAAATAGTTAACTTGAATCATAAATTTTGTTCTGGTTGTGTGTCTTTTACATATCACTCTTTATTGTTTGGATGCATATTATAATAATAAAAGTAGGAGAAGGAAATAAAAATACTACTTTGAATACCGGAAAAACGGAATCTAGTTTCGAGTATAATATTTCAATTAAGTATCATTTTTTTTATAATCAAGCAAAATGATACATGATGATTTGAAACAATATTATAAAACCTCATCTAATTTTGCCTTTTCTAACTCCATAAGGACTTTGACACCATCAATCCTTTTCACGGTCACGGCGACACTTTAAGAAATAGGATTTAGATTTATTATCATTGAAAGGACACTTTCGGAGGCAGGTGCGAAAATGGTGGACCGAGATTGATGAAGGTCTCATTGCCAAGGAACCGAGGATCGAGTTATAAATTATTTTCAATCTCAGTTCTGATGGAAACTTTATTTTAATACTTGAGTGGGATTATCACCGTCTGCTGGGTCGATCGTACCCATGCTCCCCAAGACTTTTTGAAATATTTTATTTTTAACGACTCTTTAAAGGCAGGGAGAAAATGAGAATGAATGAAATAGGTAGAACCTGAAGTTATAAATTGAAGAGAAATCGAATTTTATAGGTAGGTACCTCAGTAATCTGGCGAGGTAGAAAATTCTTCTTTAAACTTTGACCGTCTTTCCCATAAAATTACGAAAATCACCAACGCAGCAGAAGTATCCAGAATATCTCCTGGACTCGGAAAGCAGCTACTGGATAGAACATACCCAAAAGTTCTATCTGATCTTGTGAACGCTACGATTACAACAGATCGAGAGGCGATTGACACCAAGAAATCAGTTTTATCAATTTTAATCGTGAAGATAGTTTTTGTATCTCTTCCTCGTGAAATCTGCCTGATAGCGTTTCGTCAACTTAGCGGCGCAAGTGGTCCACCAAATTTGGTAGTATCTTCATTAGGATAAAAACCAAAAGTTGTTTACATTATGGCCGTGACGTAATCTAGGTATATCATGAATTTACTGAAGACTTTATGTCACCTAAGCCTATCAGTATACATACACTTACCATAAGTGATCAGACCCTCGATCGAAAAGTTTACCTATAAATACTTAGGTTGGTACAAACAACTAGGGCCACATTGTTGCATTTACCTACGAACAAAAATAATAAATAAACTTCAAACCAAGTTGCCAGCCGCATATCAAAGGAATAATTCCGATATGACAAAGAGACAACGCAACTTGAATAAGAATGGCTTGTTTACAGTTTATGGCACTCCGCGTGTCTAATGCAAAGAGTATTGGTATAGTTTCGAATTGAATTCACTGAGACATGGATGAAAATTAGTAAAATATAGAATAGAATCCATAGAAAGAGTATTGAGAGACCATCAAATCAAGAAATCTTATTTGTAGGGCAGGTTCTTAGATAAAGCTGTCGAGTTATTTATATTTACCAAATTTTTATTTTATTTACTATTGCTACACTACACAGTACACAGTCACTATAATAATACACATTGCCCTTTTGTACTCGTTCTGCTCGTTCTCGATCAGGTTTTGGCTGAAAATTAGAGGTTTTGCTTCGAAACAAAAAAAAAACACTGAGCCATGGCCTATTTGACGTTCTGCAGCACACACAAACTTACCTAAACTAAACTAAGTTATTTCATTTTAAAAAAGTTATTTCGTAAGAACATAATTACTTTTGAAATTGAATGTTTGCTAAATGTTTTGTACTTTTGTTTTTTTTTAATTGTTGTGTCTATGTAATTGTGTGTGTCTGTGGAAACAAATAACTAAACTTTTTATCTATCTATCTATTTACCGGCCAGCACTCAAAAGTCCATTGCATGTCTCCATTTAGGTGTTAATTAGTCATGTTAGTAGGGCTACTTCGCCTCATGTAGGAAAAAACAAAATGGCAGCCCGTAAGAAAATAAAAATGACAAACTAGAAATAACTAAACAGAACTTTGGAAAATCTTGCTGGCAGGTTGATTGGCAGAAGGGCATTTGATCTTAACCAGAGCAAACTTTAACCGAGATGCTTTAGCGCTTTATCTGGTTGTTTGGTTAAAGAAAACGTTTAATATACACAGCGGGATCTGTCATTAATAGACTTTTCGCATTCAATTTAATGCAAAAAGTCAACAGTTCTGACGCCAAAATGTTATACAGGGTGTCCCATAATGTTACTTTCGGCTAGATTATTGTTTATTATTTATTAACATATTTCCTATTTTCCAGCATGAATCAGCAAAAATAGATTTCACTCACTGTTTTTTAGTAGCAAAGTAACCGTTTTAGAACGAGAATGGCGAAAAAGATATTTTTTTTGATGTATTGGTTCAATATTATTTTAGTAGCATTGGCCCCTTTTGGCACAATAGTAGCAATATCTCAGTTTTTTACCCTACAAAATTTCAACGTTTATTATCATTTTAGGATACTCTTGAAATAGACATGTTTTTAAAGAAGCTGGCATCTTAGGTTTCCTTATCTTTTTTTTTAACCACAGCAGCTCAAACTTTGCACAATAATTTGAAAAATTAAAATTTTCTACTTTAAACCTGCCTTGAAAATTACTGGTCCTAGTTACCAAAATATTTCAAACGGTGTTCAAAAAAGCTGTTTTTCTTTAGTATATTCCAAAAATAAAAATAAAAAAATTGTTAAAATTGTAGGCACAAAGTCCAAAAATGTAAACAAATATACAATTTTTTCCAAATTTACAAAATATTAAATATTTTCCAAACGGTTCAAATTAGAAAAAAAATAAAAACTGTTTCTGATTGGCCTTGACTTGCCGCATAAGCACCTTTCAGGTTATCCACTCATTATGGGACACCCTGTATACAAATTACCAAGCTACGAACAGGTATGGTATGACTAACCATTGGATCAGAAATACTAGCTGTGCCCCGCGACTCCTCCC
Source organism: Eupithecia centaureata (assembly GCA_944547425.1). Classification (NCBI taxonomy): domain Eukaryota; kingdom Metazoa; phylum Arthropoda; class Insecta; order Lepidoptera; family Geometridae; genus Eupithecia; species Eupithecia centaureata. The sequence continues at coordinate 12,509,322 of OX155683.1, read as the reverse complement.
GCGTGGAAATTTCATAAATTTATTACACACCTCGATTAAGGTTAATATTGAAAAAAAAATGCGTTATTCATTTTTACTTTACATTCTGTTAATAATGAGTTTTGAGTGAATTGAACCAACGAATAAAAAATTTCACAAACTTTACCACCCTTTTAAAGCACTTGGAGGATATTTTTTCAAAATTAGATTACCTAGAATATGTGTATCATTATATGTATCATGTATATCTAGAACCTAAACTATCTACAAACCTAATTTTATCTAAATAAGTGTAGTAGTTACGGAGATATTTGGTTACAAAAATTATATGGACTTTCACATATCACATTAAGATCAACAATTACTAAATAATTTAAATAAAATCCTTTTCTACTTAACTTAAACCTTACCACATAAATATACACAAGCGAGCTTTACTTTGAAACAAAACACCTATGCGTGTTTTGTTTTGAAACAGTTTGGTTTACTCTTCACAAAGGCAAACTTCAACAAAAGTTTTAGTTTTAATATAAAATAATCAAAACTTCAAAGTAACATTTTAATCAATAGGTCGCTTTTACTCTTGGAAATACTTTGAAAGTCGTTTGCGATGTACGATGTCTCTGAGCAGAGCTATAAAAGCCTTACTCTGTTCCAACTTATAATTACTTACAATGCTTTGACGAGACATGAAGGTGAAAGACATTAAGCGTTGTTCACACGGTGTGACAACCTATAATTTTACAGTATATATTTTTAATCACACCATTGCCATAAGAATATTATTTATTCTTATGCCATTGCTCGATCATTTTGAACTCCTGGCGAAAACGCATCATTAGCAAGTAAAATCGCTTTCCAATTATTATGACGCCTAATAATAGGTAGGTAAACGCTTACCTGATATCTGAAAAACAGAACATGTTGATCACCAAACCGATTAGGATTTTCAAAGCCACCAGAATGAGTAAAGACATCTTCTAACTTGATTCTCCTGCGGATGGAACGAAGTGTGTACACATACAGGGTGTTTGGTGGAAGGTTAGACAAACTCGGTGAAAGATTTAGTAAACTCATGCCGTTTTTGTGCGTTGTGCCATTATGGAAAGATGCATCTGGATTATAATTGATCAAAAAAATTCCTAAAGTAATTATATTTAATGTTCGATTTCCGCTATTTTTCTCATCTGTTGCCTAAAATTATGTAAGTATCATCAAAATTTACTTTGTAGGTACACTATATCTTCGTCTACAATCGAAGCAAATCGTCCAATAGAGTTATCGATTGAGTCGTCGCCTGCACTCCCAAGGCGAGGATTGTCTCGTCACCACTCTCTACGGGTTTGACGGTTCATTTACTTACCAGCCGTGCTATTGCTACAAGTGTGAAACTGCCTTTGTCCTTTATTTGGATATCTACTTGATTAAATACTAGTACCTATCTGTGTTGATAGATACTCCATGGTACTCCCAATGCAATGTCTATGGTATGGAAGAAGTGTAACTTTACACAAAACATTTAAGAATATAAAATAAACATCAGACAAGGCAATAGGGCTGTAATATGGCTTTCGCCTGTTCATAAAAAAAGGACAAATCAAACAAAAAAAGTCCTATGGTATGTTGTAACAGATATCAAACAGCTTGGAAAATCGCTTTCAGCGATAAGGATATCCTTTTGTACCTACTACCTATGTTTTTTTTTATGTTTTGTAAGTAATTACTAATTTCCAACTAACACAACGGTTTTCTCATGTGTGAACCTTCCTTTAACATTTATTCTGCACTCTATCTACCCGTTTTCATATAATATGTCGTTATTTCTCTTCACTAAAGTTATTCGTCAACATTGTTGTGCGTCACAATTAGCTTTTCATACTAACAAGGTCTTTACAGACGTAATTGTGTTAAGGTCATTACGACTCTTAGAACTGCTCCTAAATTATCTAGGTATTTGTATTTTATTACTCGTATTTGATTCCATCGCAGAACACACAAAGCATAAAATAATAAATAAATATAATAATAATTGAGCACAGCTTGTGTTACGGGTACTAGATGAACGATTTTCTTAATATTCTTAATACATTACATATACTTACTTAAATGTTTTAATAAAAAGATAAAAAACATCCAGATCCCCGAAAATAAATTTGTAGATCGTAGCAACATTTTCCCAATGTGGAAAACGAACCCGTAATCTCCTGCGTAGCAGCCGGACTTCCACCCGTTGCGTCACTGAGATCTTCAAATGAGTAGGACTAAAAAATATTCCATATAGTTTGGCCTGACTAGATTATAACAAATCAAATAAGTAAGATGATCGCTGAGATCCTATAAAAGTGAATTTAATTTTAGAATAACAAAGCACGAGCACATATGCTTCAGATTCGAATATTCCTTAAATATTCAATAACATTTTGATATAAAAAACCGATTGAGTCAGCAAATAAACCCTTATTAGCTTCAAACGCGCATTACATATCCATCGAGCCGCGAATGCACGTAACGAACGAATGTTCGCGTAAACCTATTTTATATGTGATCGTAAATTCAAACAAACGAGGCGAAAGCCAATTTCCCCCGCTTATTTGTCGCGTGTGACTGGTGGGCTTTACGTGGGTATTAGCAACTGGCAAGAAAATTATGTCGGTTTTAAAAGCAAGACTGATATCTTCATCACTAAATGTTCTTAGACATCCATGGACCGCACTGTGCCTTTTTTGTATTCTCATTAGGGATTTTCTTCATTTTCATATTCGATTCACTAAATTTCAGCTTTCTAGCTTGAACTGATTAGGCTGAAAAAAAGCCCAAAGGCGGGAAAAAATGTTGCGATGTTATTTAATTTTTTAAATTTATCTCGGAGTGCACATTCTCTTTAGCACTATAATGTTTAAATCCTTAGAAATAAGCAACGCGACACCTCTCGTCGAACGAACTAAATGTAACTTTAGTCTTTGAACAGGATTGGATAAACTTCAATGTTTCCTCTGTGGAGCTAAAGGCGCTAGAGTCCGTAGAAGGTCGCAAAGATTTTCGACTAGGTGGTCACTTGGCTTCGTGACAAGGTAGCTCAGTTGAGCTACCTTGTCACGAAGCCAAGTGACCAAGACAAGTGAGTGATGCTTTCGACGGGTTATGAATGATATGGATCAGTTGATCCATATCATTCATAACCCGTCGAAAGCATCCCTAAGAGCTCGTTCCCACTATGTTGTCTGTCGGATTCCGATTTTAATCGGGTGTCGGCGCTCTGTTCACTCTAGTCGGCTGTCGGCCACGACCGCAGCTGGTGTCATTAAACGACACTCAAAAAGAGGCTTCTGTACACGATGGACGTCGACGAAGCTTTTGTTTGAGCATTTGTCGGCCCGACATCCGACCAATGTAAAACAGCTCTATACTAACTCATAGGCGAGCAACGATACGACACGATTTTTTTCCGTGCGCAGAGGTCTGACAAAACACCCGACATTTCTTGTCGGCGCCGACACAAAATCGTTGTCGGACAACTGTGAATAGCTTCATATAAAACGTTCTGCCGCTACGACACATGATAAAAAATCGTCACGACAGACGACGTAGTGGGAACGAGCTTTTAAACGCTGCTTGCATTGCCCTGCTCAGTGTGGTATGGCAATGCTGATACGTTGCGCCAGATACCTACACCTGATAATTTTTAAAAACCCGGAGAGCCTCAGTACCTTACTGGTATTTACTCCAAGGGAAGCAAATGCGTGGGCTCTACATATAATTTCGCACAATGATTCCAGAAGTGAAGAAACTCCGAATAACACATTCAGAGCGCTCTTTCAGATTTGCACCACTAAAACATTTGTCGAAACCTATTAAACCTTTTCTCGCCTGGACCCTACACACGGCACATACGTAGATATATAAAGACGTACGGAACCCGTTTAACCTTCAGATTGGGGACGTGCCTCGCGTTTTATGACACGGCACAATTTATCGCAGGACGTGGTCGTCGCACATTACCCACTGCGCAATCCACAGATATATAGTTATGCCGGACTGAGCTGGGTTTGAAGAAGTTTGAAGAATAATAATAATAATAAATAATAAATAAATAAATAATTCTGGACAGTCCACACAGCATCATCTAGCCCCAAGCTAAGCAGAGCTTGTGTTTGAACTCGAACTTGCAGAAAAAGCAAGTTCGAGTTCGAGAGCAAGTTCGAGACTCGAACTTGCTTTTTCTTCAAACTTCTTGAAAAAGGTTCAGAAGACAAGTGATTTAAAGACTGAAATCACTTGTCTTCTTAGCCTGTGTGTTCTGCACTACTATAAATAAATACTGCTTTTTAGAGCACTTCTATCAGTCTTAAAATCCTTAACACAATAGTGTCTGGAAGTCGCTTGTTAGTATGAAAAACTGTGAAACAAAATCATGTTGACAAATAACCAGCATTTTTTTGCAATGATTACCACCCTTCACAGATGATTTGTCAAGCATGATGACATCATGGTGATCATGGAAAAACCCCTTTGTTTAGGATAGACCGTTCAACAGTGAAGCGATGTATTATGTGTTCCCCAAGTTATATTGAAAGTGCAATTATTCTTGAATACTCTCAAACAACACTCCCGTTGTCTACTGAAAATGTAGCCAAAGCGTATATGCATGATCCTTCTAGTTTACAAAACGTGCCACGTAGCTATTGATCACAATGTTCACCATTTACTACGTTACTTGTAGACCAATTTGGAACATTCTCTGTTCAAAATTGGTCTACAACTGTTATATAGAGAATGATCCCAAGATGGTCGCATAAGCATGTAATTGCCGTAGGATAGCTTGTTGCGAACCTTAAAAAAATTAGTTTTTTCAAAACAATCAAATGTTATATTGATATGGACCATAGAATAAGTTATATAAGATCTTTTTACTTGTTCTAATGTTGTCCGAAATAAATGACTTTATTATTTTGTCTAGGTATGCCAAATAAAATGTATGCCAAACAAATTTAAAGTTTGTTCAATATATCGATATACTCCAAAAAGAAATGTTATTCACATATCCCATAGGATTTCCAATCACTTACTAAATTCCGAAGCTAAACACGAAACCCGTCATTCATAATTTCAAAAAGTCAGCACGTCTGCCCATAAACGCGTATCGCTCCCCGACTACATGGTTTTCCACTTTCCAACTCGTAAATGCATCTTTTGTTAAACACGCCTAATGTGGTGGATAGCTTTAAATATGTTGCCATATCCTATACGTAAAGGTTTTAACATCAGAGTGGAATATTCAATAGAACCCCTTGTAGAATTATATTATCGGTACTCTTCAAAAACAAAAAATAAGTTGGACAATCCACACAGCATCATCTAGCTAGCCCCAAAGTAAGCTACTCAAAGCTTGTGTTATGGGTACTAGATAGTTGATATATTTACTTAATACATTATATACATAGATATATATTTTTAATTATACATAGAAAACACCCAGACCAACTTAACAAATATCTGCAGATCGTGCACAAATTTGTTCCGAGGGGGGAATCGAAACCGCAACCTCCTGCGTCGCAGGCGGACCTTCGCCCACCGCGCCATATCGGTCGTCTTAAATACACTGATCATCATTTAGAAAGAGAAACTATAACTGCACACTATTTATAACAGAAACTATTTAAATTTGATCAAGATATGACCAGTAGTTTTTGATTTAATGCGTGAAATTTAAAGTTTAGTTAATTTTCGAAAAAAACAGCAAATTAGTTACATTGCCTTCATACATTGTCAAAATTTGACTGTTTTTTGTGGAATAAATACTGTGTGAAATATCCTACTTCATATTTATTTTTATACTTTATATGGTCACGTTAACTCTTAAAATATTTCCGTCCACGGTTACATTAACGGGACGATAAAAATTCGGCATTAAAACCATCAAAACCCATTATAGCACCATAAAAATGCCCCTGTTTTACTCATAACTTTACGTTTAACTTATAAAAAGAGATGTTATGATGCAGGGGCGCTTTGTTATTATGATGCAAGGGACCAACAATGTTATGTACGACTTCGCTTGGTCGGAATTGCAAGGGATGAGCAAAAAGGTTTTAAGCAATGGAGAAAGGGAAGAAGTCGCGTATACAACAGAGTCCCAAGAGGATTGCAAAAATATAGACCTATTTAACATTCAAAGTGATATAAAATATAACTAAACTTTTTACTGTCGCGATTTGTTAGCTTAATTTTAATGAATTATTGAGGGTAGTCATCGATACTGCAGTCTTTGGCTGTAATAGTAAACGAAGATCGATGTGGCGTTGTGGGCGAAAGTCTGCCTGCAACGCAGGAGGTTGCGGATTCGATTCCCGCCTGGTTTTCCGATCTGCAGATATTCGTTTATGAGAAATAATAATTACGGCCACAGAATTTTTTTTTGGCCACGTGGCCAAACTTCTCATTTAATAACTAAGCATCGAGAAATTGACATAGCCTCTAATAAACTAATTCATCTTCTTTACAACGCCAACTAAAAATTTCAAAGAAAGCGTCAAGTCAATATCAACAATTATTCTAACTTGTCCTTCTGATTATACATTGCCCACTAATTTACTAAGTCGGCCACAGAATTTGCAACTCATCACCGTATTACGTTTTAAAGCTTCAATACAAGCTCCTCACATATTATATATTCAAGCTTCAATAGACAACATCATATAATTATTACTTAACATGTAAAATAATACTTCATATTCTAATAACGTGAAAATAGCCTCTGTACGATATGGCGCGAGTTAGCGACATGACAACAACCGGCCATTTGCACCAATCAGAGAGCGCCATTTGATTCTTTTACCGACCCGCCCGTGTTTGTTTATTGTGTTTGTTCGTGCGTTCGTATTGCAATAGTTTCATCTGTATTTCATTTATATTTGTTTATAACATCGTGAAGAGAATCACTAGGGGTCCAACTTTGGTTCAGGTGATTGACCCCAAAGTTAAATGACCTCAGCGTTAGAGGTCAATGAACTCAAAAAAACATGAAGAATTACCCCGATTCAGAGCATTCCGATTTGAGTTGTTTAGGTTCAATTCGAGTGACGGATCCGACACAGAGTACCCCGACTCCACGTGGTCTTGTGCGTGGCGCCCCTAGAGTGTATTTAATAAGCCGGAGGCGTGAAGGAAGTGCAGCCTCCGCCAGCCGTAACAAGGGACAGGCACCGCGCGAGCCGTAGCGGCTGAGGCTGGTCGCCGAAGGCGACCAAAAAGCCGAAGCTGCGTAGGTGAGCAGTGGTGCCTGACCCTTGTTACGCAATGGCGGAGAGGCTGCACTTCCCGAAGCGCCGGAGCTATGGCGAATCGTGATGGAACCAAAAAAACATGAAAAACTACCTCGGGGTAGTTTTTCATGTTTTTTGGTTCCATCGAAATTCGCCATAGCTATGCATATGCGTTGGCGCATAGAATTCAACTATCGGGCATCGACTCCAGCTAAAACTAAAGTTTTTACAAAAAAGGTCTGTGACCTTGACCTCAAAGGTCACTGACCTAATGACCGAAAATGATTAATTTAACTATTCGGCATCGGCTCTAGCAAAAACCAACGTTTTCACAAAAAAAGGTAAGAGACCTTGAGTATAATGACCTCAAGGTCACTTTTGTTAAGGTCATTGAACTTTATGTCAAAGATCAATGACATTGACCAAAAAAAAAACTATAAAACAATAGTTCATTATGTAATAATAGTGGCTTTAATATTTTATGTGATGACAATTTTAGGTAAATTTATCCATCGATAAATGTAGGATGACTTACATTTTAAACATACTAAATTATAAAATTAGAAGCTAATAGAATGACTATTTTGGTGTCATATATTAATACTTTAGAAGTTTGCTATTTGAATGCATGCCACAAATTAAGATGCTAAAAAATAACCACCGTGCTGAGTTATATTTACAGTGGCTTACATAGAAGATAACTAGTGGCTGAGATACTATTATTCAGACGCGCGTTGGTTGTGGCCGACTTAGTAATTTAGAAGGTAACTTATATTTTCTGAGGCTAATAATGCTATTAAAAAGAAGCTTGTTTAATTAGTAGCCTTCGTTTATGTTCGGTTCTAGGTTTTTTCTAAGCATTTAGAAAGAAAATGTAACATAATGTATTTACTATATCAGTCATCTAGTAAGTACCCATAACACAAGCTGTGCATAGCTTGGGGCTAGATGATGCTAATTGAATTGTCCAGATCCTACTAAAATGTGACCACTTAAATATGGATGCTTTCCATACAGTTTTAAACCAAAATCCCGTTTTTCTCTTGTGCAAGCGACACTTTTTCAAACAATATCGTAGGTCGTATCGTACGGTAATAATTTAGCGACCCATCTGATTAGAAAAATAACGGCTCGGAATCTTAAACCCCATCTAAGCTTAGTTGAACGATTGAAGGCTAATCAGATCGCCACTTATCCATCCAATAATGGTGGACATCAATCTCTGACCAATCAGATCTAGACTCGAGGGTTAATGGCGATTTGAATGAATGAATGAATTTTATCTGATCTGATTTTCAAGAGTGGAAAGTGGAAAACTGTTGTACTCACTAAAAACTCTGTCACGAGCCTTGTATTTATACTCTAATATGAGAATATTGGAACAAAAGCTTTTAAATAGTACCTATGGCACAGAATAACTATAATTGTAAAGTTTATTAGAGGGACTTAACTCATAAGTTTTTTTACAATAAAAAGAACTACAATCCACGCTCTTTGATTCAGAAAATAACACTTTGGAAAGAAAGTGCTATTACAAAGTCAATGATTTTATGACTGATAAATGTTTTTTAGATTGTAAATAATGACGTAGGTCTAGGTCCTATAGCTGTGATATCGTATAATGTTTTTTGTGTTATTATTATTTAATTGTTTTATATTTATTCAATTATAATTTCTTAAGTACATTTTTCGAGGTCATGTAGTAGTTAATTTAATTGTTTGTGATAAATATTGCACGCGATATCTACTGGTTTATATACATTGTGTCAAACCTATTTAAACATTAACACAGTGCCGGATTTATATTTGTTATGAGTGTAGGCCACTTTTTTCCGCTGCGCGCGAGCCGTTCATTATTAGATTCACCCCCCCCCCCTGCAATTGGCAATAACATCTCTTTTAAAGAACCCAAAAATTAATGAACAGCAATAAAGATAGCAAATCACTCCAATTCAAATCAGTGAACGTGTTTGACTTTTATTGTCTGCAATCGAGTGACCGTCCTCTGAAATCTGCCGCCACCCTAGGACGCTGCCGCCCCCCTAGGACGCTGCCGCCCCTAGGCCGCGGCCTATACGGCCTATTTACAAATCCAGGACTGCATTAACACCAACTGTGTACCGTACCAACATGTATTTGTTGCAATAAATTTTACTTTACTTTACATTCCTTCAACTTTATTATTGCGAATCATGTTTTTCATCCCTTTACCCTAAAGCTCACTCAACATAGATCTACTTAAGTCCACAGGATAAAACCTACACACGTCGATATAAAAAATAGGTAACAACAGTAAAAGATCCCCCTCTTTAAAAAAAAACCAATCGATACTAACCTTTATACCAAGCAGACCATAACGATAAAAGTTACACCACATATTTTATCTGAAAAACCCGTCAGTACGGTCTCAATAATTTCCGCTAGAATGGTTTTATTACCTTTGAACATTCGGTAGACTTCATGTTCCAAGTAAAAGCTTTTCACCCACAATGTTCTGTTAATAAAAGCTCGCTCGGTATTATTTTAAGATATGTATGTATAGAGTTATCCTAAAATAATAGGGTTTTCTTCAAATATTTTTCCTGTTTCCGAATAATAATTCGGAGAACGCTATTTTGACTGCTCTCCTTTTGTAACCTTTCAACAACGTAACATTTTATAAAGACAATTTTTTTCAAATATGAATCTTACAAACAAAAACTTTAATTTCTAAAACTCTTGTCTAGTAGATACAAATAGTATCTTGATTTTCATCAAGATGACATAAGAATGTAAAAGTAAATTCAAGCACAAAAAGAATATAGGTACAGGCAAAATTTAACTATTTTATAATATTATTATAATAATTCAACTAACACGGCTTGACAACTTTTCTTCGTTCCACAAGTAAGATGTCTACTGGGATATTTTGTGATAATCGTGAACCATTTTCTCTAAACCAAAACCTATGTTCAATTGTCCTTTGGGAGCATTACAAAATATTTTATGTTTAGGTTGAGTACTATATACTTAAAAATAAACTATTTTCACATATCTTAAAATTTTACAGTACATATATTTTATTTTAATCGCTTTGAAAGGTAAACAAACTTTTTCGAGCTTGTTTAGTTTTGGCTATATTAACATGACACCTATAAATTACTTGTCTTGAAAAGCTACCTAAAGACAAAGAAGCGAACCTCCATCTTACATTACCTGCCCTTGAAGGCATACAAGTAGAAGTTCTAATATTACAAGTTGACCTTATCAAGGGTTAAAACAAAAGAGTCCTCAGCTCGGAGTATAAGGGTCTAGCGTGGGTGCGGCGAGGTAAGCCTTGCTGAGCCCTTCTAATTTAGTGAGCGTTTTTCGTATAATTAATATCCCAATTTGACGGTGGTCCTCGATAATCTCTGGGCTGCCCTTTGTTTTGGCTTAAGTTATATTATAAGCGATACTTATGAAAAATAAAGTTCTAGTTCAAATGTAGCACTAATTCAGTATTCAAAATAGAACGAACTCTCATCACTAGACCCTTTGGTTCCAAATGGCTTAAAGTTCGATAGATATTTATTGATAAAATAGTATACGTTTTTGGTAAATTAAATAATTATAATAATAGGTCTTTATTTAAGCCATCTTATATAGGTACTGCATACTTTTTGAGTTTCTTGAGTTTACTTTAAGGCTTGATATCCCAACAGAGGCCGCGCGTTTGTGATTTTTAAAACCACCTGATACTTAGAAAATAGTATTTAACATTCTGATAAATAGATATTTCATACTCAAGGATCTAGTCTTTTCAAAGTTGCATTCAGTTAAACGATCTGATGAATTTCACTAAATAAAAAAAAATCCCGAAATTACCCCTTTTTGGAAAGTTTTTTCAATATTATGACTAAAATACTGGTATTTTTAATATTTTTTTTGTACTGTACTAAAAACACTTAATATTTCTAAACATATTCGTAGAGTTTGACTTGATAAAATGATTTTCATAATCACTGTGTTTGAATAACTACAAAATGCACCAGCGCGGCGGCTTGGCAGGCGCGATCAGTCGCGCGCTGGCGCTTACAGACGACGGATGTGTGTCAAATTTTCCCGCGACATTTTTGTGCACAAATCAATCAGTTTTGGCGAATTTATTGTATTGTTGCAAGTTATTCATAATGGGCAATAAACAATGCAAGTGAAAAAAGTCGACTACAGCCATAAAAAGAATAAATAAAATGCGTAAAATATAATTCACTCCAAAGATATGAAAAGAAGTAAGTAAATGATTCGTTTGTTATGACATTTTAGTCTCTGACACAATCACGTTAGATTTCATTTTACTTCAACCTCTGTTGTGACTATGACCGTAATCATAGTGCCATAGTATAAGAATATCAGTAGGTATTATTATATTAGATATAATATAAAAATATAAAATTTGGCTCCAATTTGTAATTTAAGCGCGTACTTATAGCTCAATGAATACTTTAAATAAGATGTTGAAACTTTGCATGATAATAGATATTTATAAAAGGAAAGTTATGGTTAGCTGATATTTTAAAATAATCTTTACATTAGTTGTAAAGAGAAAACACCTAAACAATCGCGCGCTGAGAGCATTCTCAGTTAGGCCGCCCTGCCGCCCGGCCCCCGACTCATTCTCGCTTCGGCTTTCTGACGGGGAGCTTGTGTCGATTGCGGTGCTTGCATGTTGTTGATGAATTTCGTGATTGTTACAGGATACCAATATCACCAAAACACGTGACATATGAACATGTCTTATAAAATATTGAATTGTTAGTACATACATAACTATACACTGCTTGTGTATATATACCGAAACGGTCCATCTATGAAAATTTAATGTATACGCACAAAAACAGGAGTAGCTTTTTGAAAAATTGTGATGTTCATAATAGAATCACAAGAAACAAGAATAAGTTACTCATCCCATCATTTAGATTACAAAAGGTGGGGAAATCATTTTTGGGTAATTGTGTGCGCTTCTTTAATAAGCTTCCATCTGAAGCTACTAAGCTCTTTATTCATAGATTTAAACAGTACATAAAACAAAATCTTATCATGAAGGCATATTACTCCATAAATGATTACAAATGACGTTAATGCCGACAGTAGTTTTTAATTACCTACCTATTTATTTTTATAAATAAATAAAAAATACTGTCGGTGTGGGTGGACAGTACATTGTATTATACTGAAACATTGTATTAGACACATAAGTTGTACACGTGCTAGTGGTTTCTATTTCGCTTCTTCCACTAGTGGACAAAAGATTGAAGCGAAGGGAAAATCAATTATCACTTTATTTCTTATATTTTTTAGATAATTATGTATAGTTTAAAATTTGACTTCTTCTAAGTGCTTATTTTGTAAGAAATAAAGATTTTGATTTACTGATTTACTGACTTACTGTGTGTTTGACAATCAAAAATTCGTATAGGTACAGTGAACTTTTTAGGGTTCCGTTTTTTAATTGCCAAAAACCTGATATGTCAACCAATGCAAAGATATTTTTTAAAGCACTTACCATGCACGGAAGCACATAGAAAATAAATAGAAAGATATTACAAAAAGATTCCAGCGAATGGTTAGAGCTGAGAAGAAAGATTCTAACGGCGTCAAATTTTGCCAAAATTGTAAATAGGCGACAAAACACAAACGTGAAAAATTTAGTGAAAAACCTAAATACCCTAAACATTTAAGTCATGTGCCGACCCTAAAACACGGTTTAGAAAATGAAGCGACTGCTATTGAACAGCTGGGAACCCAACTAAACATCAAAATAGACCCTTGCGGTGCGGTCTATTTATAGACAATACCCATTTCTAGGTGCAACTCCCGACGGAGTTGTGGGAGAAGACACAATTGTGGAAATGAAATGTCCCATTACCGCTTATAAGTCCGCTTTGGAGGAGGCAATAGAAAAGAAAAAAGTAAAGTTTTGGAGAAAATCAGCAAATGGATACCAAATAAATAAAAAACATACTTGGTTCATCCAAGTGCAAGGACAATTGCATATAACAGGTCGACGGGAATGTTTTTGGGGTATGGTCTGGCTGCGATAAGCCGATAAAAATAGAAGTAATAGAAAAGATGACCAATACTGGAAACAATTTATGGAAAATGAATTAATACTTTTTTATGAAACATACATAATTATGTTACCTGAACTACCTGATCCCAGACATGTTAGAAATATGCCATTATGAGATTTGAGCGAATTCAAATAAATATTTTCCTGTTGATTTAGAGGTTTTATTACTGAAATATAATCTTCGTACAAACCATCGAATTATAACCTATTTCGACGTAAAATTATCACTTTTGAAGTAAAAGTTCCCGTTGAACTGAGGGTTCAGTACCTACATAAGTTTAGGTAGTTTGTTTATTTGGCACCGGACACGCACTTCATCTCTTTTAGTAAGTCGGTCAAAATAGTTTTGAAAACTACAGTACCTACCCAGTACTACCTATAAGATAATAAGGTTAGTACCTAAGTACCTAAAAAAAACAATAAAATTTATGTACCTAAGATAAAATAAAATGCAATAGAAAACTCTTTATTTGTGTGAAATACAATAAACGTAAGTAGGTACGCACAAACATAACATAACTATCAACCAACAAGTGGAAAACTGTATTTTAGTTATAAGTAACTATCTAAAGCATTTTACAATCATCATCATGGATCTTCTAGATAGATTACCTCGACGAGATCGCTTATAAGCGATTATGCCGCCTATTGAACCTCTGTATTGTATCGTATTTCTCTATTTTCAATGTAGGTATTTTTGTACTGTATTGTAAACTACATTATGTAATGTGCTGAACTCTCGTCGGTTCAATGGGGACTCGCACTTGACTAGTACTTTTTAGTAAGTTAGGAATTGGGAATGCTAAAGCGTAGGTAGGTATGCACAAAATATATTCTACTAAAAGCCTAATGTGCGGAACCCTTACGCACTGGTGACTCACACTTGAAAAGTATTTTTTATTACAGTAGCTACTACTGCTATAAAAAATACATAACCTATCATACCTACCTCTACATAGGTTAGGAAAAAAATGCACATTTATTCGATTTGATGATTTTACAAGTTAGTACCTACCTAGGTAACTAAACAACCCCTTCAATAGTGTTGTTTAGGTGTGTGCGTGACCTGTGTGCGCATTGTGAGCGCGCTGTGGCTGTGTGTGCGTGTCTGCGGGTGGCGGGCGCGAAGTAGCGGGGGCAAAATTGAAATCTGAGCTGACTTACCATGCGCTCTTAAAGTGAGATTTATTTTCTCATTTGATTAGTTTATTTTCCTTTTCTTCGGACAGATTGACTTACGGTGTTCACTGCCAAAGCAAGGCGATGCCACCCAGACAATGTCACCAATGGTGGCTCCTATGAGTAGTAGGCATCCAATGAGTTCAAAAGAGAGAACGTAAAACAAATAAAATAAAAATAAAATAAAATAATAATTCCGGACAGTCCACACAGCATCATCTAGCCCCAAGCTAAGCAGAGCTTGTGTTATGGGTACTAGATGACTGATATACTTAATACCATACATTACATAGATAGATATTTTTTACTATACATAGAAAACACCCAGACCAACGGAACAAATTTCTGCAGATTGTACACAAATTTGTTCCGAGGCGGGAATCGAACCCGCAACCTCCTGCGTCGCAGGCGGACCTTCGCCCACCGCGCCACATCGGTTGTCTAAATAATTGTAGTAAAATAAATGTATGGTCCCTCTCTGGAATGAACATCCCGATTTTGTTGAATCTTTTACTAATGTCACGTCAATCCTGAGCGAAGCTCCAGTCCAGTATGTAATATAAATAAAAAGTACTACCCGCGTTATACAAAGCATGCAAAGACTCCGCCTGTAACGGGCACAACTCTAAGGGCCGTGCATAATTAACCATGTGTAACCTGATTAGGTCGAGCCCAGCAAGTGGTGCGTACAGAGTGTCCTTTCTGAGGTTATTAGTAAAATTATTTGACAGCTTAAGCCAGGCTAAGCAATTTATTGCACAATTTATTTGCAGCGTAATATATCGTGTTGGCTGAATTGGCGAGCTAAGGTTACGCTTTAAATTTGTCATCACACACAGGTTGGTGATGATTTAATCAATATAAGCACCGAATATTACCATCAAAACGCTTAAAAATGCAGTCTAATAAGAGGCTGATGAGCACCAATATTTATTGACTTATCTGAGCAAAACAAAAATATTGTCTAGAAGGCGTTTTACTCTATTATTCTCATATACTCTATCTTTCTAATCATCAGCATCTCAGCCTGTGGATGTCCACAGCTGGACATAAGCAACGGCTAAATTCCCTGTGCTATACGCATCTAGCGGTTCACGCAATCTAGTCAAGGCCATGGGTCCATCTTTGGGGGGTTTACCTACACCCTAGAACCTACATAAAAAAAGTTATTTAACCCAAACCAGCGACACGACGATAAGTCCAAACCTCAGGATATTGCACATCAAAACCTTTAGAACAAATAAACAGCCAGAGTATTGGGAACGCTTCCGTTTGGTAATAATTTGGATCAGTTGAGCAGAGCAGATATCTAGATTATTTCAAGTCTACAGTTAGCTCAACTGTTTATATTATAATTTATAGTTTTAATTATAATTTAACTGTAATTTGATTTACATATTAAATCTTCTTATATTAACCACAACTCTTTTTATTAATAACCAACAATATGAAAGTGAACCGTGAACAAAAAACGTTTCCCTGTGAAGCCTATTTTAATGGGCGTGGGTTATTCGGTAATTCATGCGTGGTTTAGGAAAACGTCCCTCTATTCACAAATATATTTGTAGAAATTTTGATATATCATCATTACCATCAAAACTTCGTTACCACGGGCACGGTGCGTTTTCCTGAGGCAGAGCCAGTGAGGGTGGGTTTTTGATGGATTAAATCGTATGTATGTTCACCTTGCGAGGTTTCCTATAAAGATGACTAAGAACTATTCGCACTACCTACCAAAGGGTGTATTTTGGTTAGGCAGTGGAGGCGGAATTAGTAGATTTTCGACATTTTAGTTAAAATTGCGCAAACATACGAAAACTGAAGATTAACCAAAAAAACCACTCGAAAACAAATCCCTGAAATGTTATTCTCGGGTAGCTTCTTCTAATTTAGATTACGCACACACGTCCCCTACGTGATGTACCTACTACAAAATAGAAATAAATCGATAACATATTATTAGGAGCAATGTGTTTAATCTTGTAACTAAGTAAACTTACAAAATGAAGCACCTACACCCACTCACAGCCCTTCAACGCCTACTGTTTACGAGAGCTATTAAACGTGATTACAGATTAAATCGCCCTTCGCTTGCTCAAAATAAATAAACGAAGCATTCCTACGTCAAGTTTCTAGTGTCCCAAACTTATTTGTACAAGTGGAATTCTGGACATCTTAAACTGCGGCACGCCGCTTGGTGCAGTTCGCCTCATTTCATTTATATCAACCACAGGTTTAAGGGAGCACAAGAATAATAAAAGAAAAAAAAAGCAAATCAATAACATCTAAGAATGACAATAGGAAACTGACATGCTACAGAAATTGAAACTTAGTAAAACGTACACAAATTACGATTAATTGGAACAAAAGAGTTTTAATCACACGTCAATGTCAAATATAAAAAAAGAATCGGTAAGTTTGACATTGACATTAATTAAAATAATGCGGTGTAGCCGTCAAAGAACACGCAACTTACAAACAGTTTTTAGAACAAAGTTTATTTGATGAACTAGGTAGTACCTAGAAGACTAGCCCCAAAATGTTCATATTATACCTAACAGGGCCTCATCTTTTCACACAGTGGGTAGGTACATATAATATGCTAGGATTCACTTATCCAGCGCCCGTCATCCAGAGGTTAACATGGCCTTAAAACTTTGCATTTTATTTTCTCCACCAATACAACATCACCCTCAGTTCTTTATAAATCGTTATTTTTTAAGCATCACTAGAGCCGCTTGCAATTGAACGTTAGGCTTGCGGTACTGTACAGTTAGATTAAAATCGTAAAACGTTTTGGCAGTTAATCGGCATCATTATTGCCTCGGCGTTTATTTGACAAAATTATAGTCGCAACGACTGTGTGGTATAGTTATGTTCTCGGACAGGGTTAATCTCCATCTTATCCAAGTGACAAAATCAGACAGAAAAAGTGGTGATTTGAGATTTGAATAATATTTTTCTTTATTTATACGTTAACCGAAATTTTAATATTTCTAAATTTTAATTATTATCATGATATTGTTTTTAAAAAATTATTATTATAAAAATATTATTTAAATCTTAAATAAAAAAAAAATGTTAATTGTTTGAGTAGATAGTCTATAGACAAAAGACGACTCATAGAGACTATGATGGTTTGTCTGAACAATGTGTGTTCAGTGACTTATTAAAACGAAAACGGTTTAAGTCAAAGCGAACTAAATTGTTTACGTTTCAATCTAAATAAAAATTTAAAATAATTTGTCATTAACCTGGTCTAAGAGTAGGTAGTATAAAACGTACATTTATGTTGCTGTGTCGCACGAAAATCACAATTGAAACAGCCAATAACAGTATTCTCATAAAACAAAATTTTGTTTTATGAAAAGCGTAAAAATGCAATAAAACATGAAACTTGAAGGAGCAGTTGTCGTAAAGAAGAAAACTCGGCGATCCCGGCGTTTATTAAGAGGCCTCGGTTTAATCAACGCGAAAAAATACTTAATTAAATCTTAGCCAAGGCCACAAGGTGCACGGTTTAGGGATGTCACAAATAAATCGTAAGAAAAACACAATGAATCGACAAAAAAACAACTGCTAATATATTTTTCAGTGTCATGCTTTTTTTTAGGAATATTTTAGAAACCACATTTATTAAATGCATTTGTTTATTTAGAAAGAGAAACTTACTGTTAAATTATGACTTTCTACTGCTAGCGGTTCCTGAAATACGGAGCATTTTTGATTCCCATTCAAACCCATTCTTGGACCCTTTCGGATGCGAAGTTTCAAAATTCCTTTCATAGTACTACACTAACTTCACTCTTTAAATACATCCCAGGGTCTTAGTGGGCCAGTTCGACCCGACTGGACCATGCTTTTGGGTCGCCTACGTGGTCATTGTATTATGACAGCCACAAAGCTCAAATTCTTTCTAAACTACGGCATAACTGATAATATCATTAATCCATAACCATAAAAAATACATGTTAGGTAAAAAGGGGCCAATTAGAGCAACTTTTTATAATTTATATTAAAATTTTAAAAATAAACCTGTGGTAACTACTGAGAAAATTAAGGTTTAACATAGGAAAAACTCCCGGATCATCTGGTACTAATAATAGTTATCTACAGATTCTTAGAAGGAAAAAACTTTGACAGCCCTACAACAAAAAGTTTTTCGTTATTTATCCCTAAACTGAGGTGCGTCTCCTTAAATCTGCTGTATCCCGTACAAGATTACAAAACATTTTTATAAGTAGGTCGCAGGACTTGATTAACTCCTTCAAGGCCAGAGCTTTCTTGAAATACTGTCGGATTAGTTTTTCTTTTTCTACAGATTCTCATTTTCTACAGAAATTTTCTTTTTCTAAGAGAAGATAATGCGAAAAATTCTTTACCTATATATGCACTTATTTTTCAAATATAAGCATAATCTTCCCTATAAGAAAACAGTCCGTCGTGGATTTTTATTAATTTTAAATCTTTATATAACGATTTAAAATTAATGTAAATCCACGACAAAAAAAATCAAAAAAAAAACTATAAGAAAGTCTAAAGCAGAAAGATTTAACACGCTTACTAAAATGACCCTGGCTACGTTTAACGGACGCACTCTGAGGCTTGACCATCATCTAGCGCAGTTGGAAGTGGAGTTAGAGAACATTAAATGGCATGTTCTCGGGTTATGTGAAGTCCGTAGAGAAGGGGAGGACACCGTAACCCTAGACTCAGGCCATCTTCTCTACTTTCGTGAGGGTGATAAAACATCCCAGGGTGGAGTAGGTTTCCTCGTCAATAAGGCCCTCTCTAGCAACGTTCAAGAAATCTCCAGTGTGTCGACCAGGGTAGCGTACCTGATCCTTCGGCTTTCCAAGCGGTATAGCATGAAGGTAATTCAGGTCTACGCACCGACCTCGGCACACTCGGATGATGAAGTGGAGGATATGTACGAAGACATATCCAAAGCCTTACACAACACCACTAAGGCTCACTTCAACGTTGTTATGGGGGACTTTAACGGCAAGGTGGGAATCCAGACTGGCAATGAATCCCGAATAGGCCCGCATGGTTATGGAATCAGGAATCACAGGGGGCAAATGCTTGTCAACTTCCTTGAGAAAGAGGGACTGTTCTTAATGAACTCCTTCTTTAAGAAACAGCCTCAAAGGAAGTGGACGTGGCAAAGCCCCGACACTGTGACTAAAAATGAGATCGACTTCATCATGACGGATAGCAAGCACATATTCAGAGATGTCTCAGTGATCAACAGGTTCAATACCGGATCTGATCACCGAATGCTCCGAGGCACTCTGAATGTCAACTTGAAGCTTGAAAGACACCGTCTGATGAAGTCCACGCTCCGACCAAATCCAATCCAAATCATGGCGGGCACCGAGAAGTTCGAGCAGCTACTCGGAAACAGATTTGTTGCCTTGGAACCCACTGATGACGCTGACGAGAGCCTACACAATCTGGTCGAAACGTTGAGGGATGAGGGCATCAAGTTCTGCAAAAAACAGCGAACTGGCAAGAAGTCCAAACTCTCGGATGAGACTCTGGATCTGATGACAAGAAGACGGGAAACCACCCAAGTTTCTTCGGCAGAGAGGTTAGACCTGAACAAGCGAATTGCGAAGATGGTACGGCGCGACCTTCGGAGCTCCAACACACGCCTCATTGAAGAGGCGATAGAGCGAAACCGAGGGTCCAAAGTATTCACTCAGCAGCTTGGCAGGAGCCACCTGACGAAGCTTAAAACGCACGATGGGAGGACCGTACTGTCGAAACCGGAGATTTCAGCCGAGATAGAGGATTTTTATGGCCGTCTGTACACTGCACATGCCCCTCGTTCCCGACGAGACGACCTTGATTCTAGAGCCACCCTGACACGCCACTACACCGACGAACTGCCAGACATCAGTCAAGACGAAATCGTGTTAGCTTTGAGGCAGCTTAAAAATGGAAAAGCCCCCGGTGAGGACGGTATAACTTCAGAGCTTCTGAAGGCAGGAGGAGCCTCCGTTATACAGGAGCTACAACACCTCTTCAATACCGTCCTCCACAGTGGGAGAACTCCTAAGATGTGGAGCAGGAGTTTGGTGGTGCTCTTTTTTAAGAAGGGTGATAAAACTCTCCTTAAAAATTACAGACCCATCACACTCCTGAGCCACATCTATAAGCTGTTCTCACGAGTGATCACGAATCGTCTCGCCAGGAGACTTGACGAGTTCCAGCCACCGGAACAGGCCGGGTTCCGCGGAGGATATGGCACCATAGACCACATACACACAGTGAGGCAGATTATACAGAAGTCCGAAGAGTATAATCAGCCCCTGTGTCTCGCTTTTGTGGACTATGAGAAAGCCTTTGACTCCGTTGAAACCTGGGCTGTTCTGGAATCCTTACAGCGATGCCAAGTAGACTATCGTTACATCGAAGTGCTGAGGTGTCTCTATGAAGCTGCCACTATGAGTGTCCAAGTACAGGACCAGCAGTCTAAACCTATCCAATTGCGCAGAGGTGTGAGACAGGGGGATGTCATATCCCCGAAACTGTTCACGAGCGCATTGGAAGATATGTTTAAGACGCTGGACTGGAAAGGTAAGGGCATTAACATAAACGGCGATTACATCTCACACCTTCGATTCGCTGATGACATAGTCGTAATGGCGGAGTCGCTAGAGGAGCTGACCCACATGCTGGACGGCCTAGCTTCAGCCTCGCGATGTATCGGTCTTGGCATGAATTTGGATAAAACCAAAGTCATGATCAATGGCCACATTGTTCCGGGACCGATAGTCGTTGATGGCCACCTTCTTGAAATTGTTTCCGAGTATACTTACCTTGGGCAGATTGTACAGCTAGGTAAAAACAATTTTGAGAAGGAGGCCAAGAGGAGGATCCAGCTAGGCTGGGCAGCATTTGGGAAACTACGTCAAGTCTTCTCTTCATCCATACCGCAATGTTTGAAAACGAAAGTTTTCAATCAGTGCGTCCTACCCGTAATGACCTACGGAGCAGAGACGTGGACACTCACGGTAGGGCTGGTCCACCAGTTCAAAGTCGCCCAGCGAGCTATGGAAAGAGCTATGCTCGGAGTCTCTCTGAAGGATAGAATTCGTAACGAATACATCCGACAGAGAACCAAAGTTATCGACATAGCTCAAAGAATTAGCAAGCTGAAGTGGCAATGGGCCGGCCATATCTCGCGAAGAACCGACAACCGTTGGGGTAAACGTGTTCTTGAGTGGAGACCGCGACTCGGTAAACGTAGCGTAGGACGCCCTCCGGCCAGGTGGGATGACGATCTGCGAAAGACTGCTGGCAGATGCTGGATGCGTCAAGCTGAAGACAGGGCGCAATGGCGCTCATTGGGGGAGGCCTATGTCCAGCAGTGGACTAATATAGGTTGATGATGATGATGATGATGAAAGCAGAAAGATTTAACAAGATTTTTTTTCATAATTGAGATAACCAGAATTTATACTCCTTTGGTAAAAAGTATACCACCTGGTAAACGTACCAATCTTGTCATACTAATTGTGTGCGATATTTAACAATCTTTCGAGAATTTGCTGGCGGTATAAGGTTTTTATTTTTATGGAAATTAACGAAGAGATATAAATGACAAGAGAATGGCAAAAGGGTAGAACAATTCTGCTGATGTGAGGAGTATACACCACTGACCTGATAGGTACTGGCTGCTGCAGGCGACACACCGATGTAGGAGTAACAAGTAAGTACTCTTCGGATCCAGCTAGAAGGTCGGGCACAATCACACACTCTAGAGCACTCAGCAGAAGTTCATAGGTGGCCGATAGAACGTCTATCTAATGTCTCTTGATGAATTGTTTAAATAATAAGAAAGCAACGTCTTTCTTGGTCGGCGCGCGATGCGGTTGTGTTTTAGCCATTCAGAGCGTTCCCAAATGGCTGAGTGATGCAAAACTACCTCCATTTTTTCAGCAGAATCGTACATACCCCTCACCGAAATCAATTTATTTGATTTCCGTAAAAAAAATGAAAAGTAAGTGATATATTGAGGATAGATAAATGGAGAAAGATCATATAGGTATAGCTTACAAGCCAAAGTGAAATTATTAATGTACTTATAGAGACACGATATAGTGTGTAGTATAAGATTACATCGTAAGTAAAAAAAAATATTAAATTTAGCAACTTAAAACTAGAATTAAATGTGAACATTTATTTATTAATTTGCATAGGGTAACGGGCAAACTTTATTAGTAGGCCTCTTAATTAGGCCATTTTTAGTTCGCAAAGTTAGAACGCGATTAACTTTGTCAACGCCACTGTGCACTTCTTCAATGCGAGCCAAATTCCATTGCAACGGTTTTGTGAGATTAGATTTTAAAAGAACTAACTCTCCGACCTTTAGATTAGGCGGTGACAAAAACCATTTTTCTCTCTGTTGGAGAGTATGTAGGTAGTCGTCTGACCAACGCTTCCAAAATGATTGCGAAATCCTTTGAATTGATTGCCAACGTGACAATCTGCTTTGAGAAACGTTCTCAAGATCATATTCCGGAACAGATAATAAACTTTGACCGATTAGAAAATGACCTGCAGTTAAAACTTCGAACTCGTTTGGATTATCTGATAAGGAACACAATGGACGCGAATTCAATACGGCTTCAACTCTGCAAAAAACAGTGCTTAACTCTTCGAAGGTGAGAGAACGATCACCTACGACTCGATACAGATGATGCTTTGCCGACTTAATTCCGGCTTCCCAGAGGCCACCCATGCTTGCAGCATTGGGAGGGTTGTGACGCCACTCAATTTGTCTCATGGTAAGGCCATCTGTTATCTTATCTTGATTAACCTTATTATTTAAGAAGGTTGCTACTTCTTTTAAATGTTTAGCTGCCGCTATGAAGTTAGTGCCGCAATCAGAATATAAACACTTGCAAAGTCCGCGGCGAGCTACAAATCGATCTAGTGCAGCTAAAAAACATTCACAACTTAGATCGCTTAGTACTTCCAAATGCACAGCTTTTGTTGAAAAACAAACAAAAAGACACAAGTACGACTTGTATAATTTTGCGTTTCGTCTTGTACTTTCTTTTACAAAGAATGGACCGCCCAAGTCACATCCAACATGGCTAAATAATTTCCCATTCCCTGGGTCAATCCGTGGCTTAGGTAACATTCCAAGGATAGGTTGGATTGAGCTTGGCCGACTACGAAAACAAACTTTGCATTTGTATAAAACCGATCTAATGACGCTACGAGCGTGGATTATCCAGTATTTTTTGCATAAAATGCCCTGCAATGTACGAGGACCTACATGTAGATAGACATTGTGTAAATAATTAATTATTAAGCGGACTGTATGACATTTAGGTAAAAGAACAGGGTGTTTAGTTTCATAAGGTAGGTCGGATTGCATAATACGACCCCCCACCCTGACATATTTGTGATTATCTAAAAATGCAGATAGTTTTCGCAGAGAAGCTACGAATTTATTCTTTTCCAACAAAGCAATTTCATTGGAAAAATGATTTGTTTGTATCACTCGAATGATAGAATCATGAGCGATCT
This sequence comes from Eupithecia centaureata, assembly GCA_944547425.1. Lineage (NCBI taxonomy): Eukaryota > Metazoa > Arthropoda > Insecta > Lepidoptera > Geometridae > Eupithecia > Eupithecia centaureata. Next base: position 12,485,262 of record OX155683.1, on the reverse strand, counting down.
TCAGTTCTGAAGATTTGAGCGGACCGAGTGATCTTAAAGATTTTTGAGATTTTAAATTATTGATGAATCGATGACAATAAGCCATGACTCGTTGCAATCGACTGAACGATGAGAAATTATTGAAAGTCGATTCTAGGTCATTCTGTAAAATTATATCCTTGTCATTGACAGAATTTAAAACGAAAGTGTCGCAATTAGATTTCATGTCAAGTATTTTTGAATTATCTTTTACAAAATAAGGTTTTATAGGCCAGTTAATTTGGTCAAGATATAACCAAGCTGGGCCTTGAACCCACTCCTCGGCGCCCTCAACAAAGCGAGCCGGCATCGCACCGCGCGACCCAACATCGGCTGCATTGTCTTCACTGCTCACGTGAAACCAACAATTAGGTGGGACTACAGAAGTGATTTGACTAACACGGTTAGCCACAAAGGTTTTTAATTTATAAGGTGGTGTTTGAAGCCACGCTAAAACATTGTTTGAGTCTCCCAATGCTATGATTGGAAGATTAAAATCTTTTAAGTTTTGTACGACAAAACTAACAAGCTTAGAAAGCAGTACTGCTGCTTCTAGTTCAAGCTTTGGAATTGATAATAAAGGATTTAATGGCGCGACCCTTGACTTACTGGTCAATAACCTCACCTTCACCTGACCTTGTTTATCTACACTGCGTAGGTATATACAAGCCGCATATCCACGGGATGATGCATCACAAAACGCTACGAGTTGAACCTCCGTGAAGTCAGTAATTAAAACATGCCGCTCGATTCGCAACGTACCTAACATTGGGAGCTCGATTATAAATCGGTTCCAATGGGATGTCAGTTCAGATGGTAAGGGATCATCCCAGCCTAGGCCAAGTTTCCAAAGATCTTGCATGATACATTTAGCGACAAAAGTGCACGGCGAAATAAAACCTACGGGGTCAAATATACTCGCGAGCAATTTTAAAACGGAGCGCTTTGTTTGTTTTGTGTCTGTGAGGTTATAGTTAAACGAGAATGAGTCACACTGGGGTAACCATGTCAAACCTAAAACCTTGAGAGATGACGATAACGTATCGTCGCGAAAGTCAATCGATGTAACTTGATCCGAGTGCATTCTAGTCAGCAGTTCAGGACAGCTACTCGCCCACTTTCGTAAATCGAACCCACCACTTTTAAGTAGCGATATTAAATCATCTTGCAACGTGCAAGCTTCTTCCTGAGTCTGACAAGACCAAAGGACATCGTCAACATAGAAACCATTTTTGAGAACCTCTGCTGCCTTTATTCTGGGCTTCACAACTTTAAGCTGTGTATTGTCTGACGGCTGCTCAGCGCGAGCTAGCTCATCCGACGCCAACTGGTGTAAAGTACGTACTGCAACGAAGGGCGCACTACGTAGTCCGTAAGTATTTCGTGTCATTTCGTAAATGCGTACAGGTTCCGTCTCGTCATTCCGCCACAAAATGTGTTGGTACTTTCTATCAGCTGGAACGATAAGGACCGCTCGATACATTTTTGATATGTCAGCAGTAAAGCATATCTTGTATAAACGAAAGTTTATTATTATCTTAAGTATATCTTGATGAAGCTTTCTGCCGGTGAGTAGATTATCGTTCAGCGAGGTGCCGGAAGTTGTTTTGGCTGACCCGTCATAAACTACGCGCAGCGGTGTAGTAGTGCTAGACGGGCGTAGAACACAGTGGTGCGGAATGAAATACGCAGAAGGTTCAGTACCAGAATAAAGTTCCATGTGACCGAGGGCCTCATACTCCTTCATAAAATCCACGTAGGCCTTTTTAAGGTCCGGCGACCGCGAGAGACGGCGTTCAACTTGAACTAGACGCCTGAAAGCTGTATCGTATGATTCACCTAGTGGTTCATGCTCAGGATTCAATAAGATTGGAGAAACATACCTACCACATTCGTCTCGGTAATGTTCACCTACATACATTTTTTCCGCTAATTCATCTAACGGATCTATAGGAATTTCGCACGGCGAAGCTTCCACTTCCCAAAATCGTTTGAGAGTTTCATTTAATGAATTTATTTCTTTTGTGTACGACACAAGTGATGTTGTAGACGCTACAACATGGCAATTGCTGGAGGATTGCATCTCCAGTCTTCCCGTCACGACATAACCAAACACACTGCTTAGTGCTACAGGCATGTCGGGACTTATCACGAATTTTTTCCCATCGTAAATATACGGAAAAATGTCACCTGCTAAAATTATGTCAATTGGTGATTTTTTGTAAAAACACGGGTCAGCTAACTGCAAGTTTTCAAATTCAGTGACTACCTCGTTAGGTATTTGAACTGTAGGTAAGTCAGAAGTCAAGCGAGATAAAATTACAGCGTCGATTAGAAAACGCGATTTTTTGCAGTGGCGCGACTTTATCGTGCATGAAACCATTCCATTATTGTTTACATGTTCACCTCCTAGTCCAAAAATATTAAAAGGACATTTTTTAGAAGCTAGTCCTAATCGTTGAAAGCAATCGTAACTTATAAAGTTCGATTGTGCGCCAGAATCAATCAAAATGCGGCAAGGTTGAGGTTTGTCAAAACAATCTAAAATGTGTACAACAGCTGTTCCTAATATAACTGCATAGTTGTGCGTAGATGCGACATGATTACTGCTGATAACACCGGGCGGCTGAGTCATAGCCGGCGGTGCAATAATAGGCTTTATGGCAGCGGGCGCAGAATAAGAAACCGGTTTTGGCGTGCTATCACTTGGATGCAATAATACATGATGCGACTGATTACAGACATAGCATTTAAATTCACTCTTACAATCTTGTGACGTGTGATTTGATTTAAGGCAATTCTGGCATAACTTCAGGTCATTAGCACGGCTAATGCGCTGATCATTGGTCAGTTTACGAAACTGATCGCAACGGAAAATCATGTGATTTTCACCACAATGCTTACACGACATTTTTGTATTTGAAGAGGAAGCAGATGCATGAGTGTATCTGTTTTTACCTTCCTTAGAAACAGGTTGTTTTGGTTTCTGATTTTGTTGTGCACTTGTGCTTGAAAAGGACGTTGAATGGTTGAGAACTTTAATGTGATTTTGAACGAAAGTTATTAGTTCATCAAAAGTAGGTATAGTGTTTTGATCCAATCTTTGTTCAAAGCATTTTCGAGTTGATGGATCCAATGATCGTAAGGCAATGTGACATAGTACGTAACTACCTAGGTCTTCTAAATTTAGCGTTTGAATGGCTTTGTATGAATGATCAAAGTTTTCTATAAATGAGTTTAAGTTGTCAGAAGACTCCTTCTGTAGCGGCGCAAAGTTAAGCATTTTGTCTAAATACCTACCGATTAACATTCTATTGTCTCGATATTTATCAAGCAGACTTTTCCATACGAGATCATAGTTATTTGCAGAAATAGGCAAACTTTTCACGATATTCAATGCTTGACCTTTAGTGCACGACAGTAAATAGTGAAATTTATCTATCTTTGGAATAGTTTTCTGATCATGAACGAGGGAGGAGAATGTCTCAAAAAATGTATTGAATTGTTCAATATCACCATCGAATGGAAACAGTTCTAACTTCGGAAGTCGTGGCCGAGAATGAACAGTGCGAGCCTTAGAGGGCAGAGATTTATGTTCATATTTCGATGCGCACAATTTGACTCGAAAATACAAATCATCAAAACATTTTAATTCATGCTCGCGTAGCTTTGAATTAGGGTCTACTGCTAGTTCAACCTCAAGAATTTCAAACACTATGTTTTCAAATGAACTACGCAAATTGTCAATGTCTTGAACGTGCATTAAAAATATTTCAATCGCCGAAGAATCAGATAAATCTTTCGAAAGTTCATACGCAGTTTGCAATTTACCAAAGCATCGCTGTTTTCTATTAATTAAAATAGCTAATTCGCTACTGTGAACCGATTTATCATCATCGCCATCTTTTGTCTCTTTGCTTTTGGACGGAGGCGCCATTTTGTAAAGTTAACTACGCAGTAGCTTTGACAAAGAAATCCAACGAAATCTGCTATGATTACAAATATTTTTATGCAAATTAATAAACAATGCACGACAAATTATGCTAGCAATCGATATTATGAAAATTTATACTGTAATTTTGGAGATTTATGAGATTTAGCAAAAGTAACCTGAAGGGTTTTACGTGGGAAATTATAAGCAATTTAAGGAAAAAAATAAACGTTATTTCTCTAATAATAGGGTTTGTAAAGAACGTCTTTACATAATAAAACAAGCTACGAGCTAGTTTATTATAGAAATACTTTTCTGACACGGTCAGAGAAGGAAATAGCCTAATAGCATACAGAACGTCTGTATGACTTTAGGTACGCCAACTACGAGCTAGCTACAAGGGTTTTCTAGAACGTCTAGACTAGGACTACGAGCCCTAGGATAGGACCTTATACCAATCCGGTGACGAAGGGACCACTTAGATTGTGCGATATTTAACAATCTTTCGAGAATTTGCTGGCGGTATAAGGTTTTTATTTTTATGGAAATTAACGAAGAGATATAAATGACAAGAGAATGGCAAAAGGGTAGAACAATTCTGCTGATGTGAGGAGTATACACCACTGACCTGATAGGTACTGGCTGCTGCAGGCGACACACCGATGTAGGAGTAACAAGTAAGTACTCTTCGGATCCAGCTAGAAGGTCGGGCACAATCACACACTCTAGAGCACTCAGCAGAAGTTCATAGGTGGCCGATAGAACGTCTATCTAATGTCTCTTGATGAATTGTTTAAATAATAAGAAAGCAACGTCTTTCTTGGTCGGCGCGCGATGCGGTTGTGTTTTAGCCATTCAGAGCGTTCCCAAATGGCTGAGTGATGCAAAACTACCTCCATTTTTTCAGCAGAATCGTACAAATTGTATTGATATTACCGAAACATATGTATAAAAATTGACTGAGTTCGTAAAATTATTTTCCATTTACTACCGAGCTGTTGAAACCTTGCATTAAATTTGTGATGCAAATCATATTTCCAGGGGTTCCCAGGTTCTCCCGGGCTTTCTCTTGCAAGATATTGTAATCCAATCTGTATCTCTGAAATCTTGCCTGAATCAGATTTTATAATTACTTTATTACCCAGGGGTAATTTGAGCTTTACCGATAATACAGTCCCTTGGAACTTAGCTTTTGATGAGAATTTTGGTGTAGAGTATTTCATTCTCTACTACCCTAAATTTAGAGTGCGTTAGTACCTGGGTTGTACCACACCTGTATCTACCAGATTTCATTATTAACTACTATCCCATGGGAACTGATTTTTGGGGTGAAAATTTGCCTGTGTTATTCCAGAAGTAGAACTACGTCTGTTTTAAATTTCAGCCCGATCTGTTCAGTAGTTTTTGCGTGAAAGTGGAACAAACATCGATCAAAGTGAGAACTTTATTTCCTAGTTTTAATCTATATATATACATATAAAAGAAAGTCGTGTTTGTTACAACACTTATAACTCGAGAACGGCTGGACCGATTTTTATGATTTTTGTGTTTTTGGATTTGTCTTCGTCGGGAATAGCATATTATGTATAAAAATATGATATTTGACAAATAAATAAATTTCCCCGCGGGCGACGCTGCGGGGCGCAGCTAGTTATTAATAAAATGAATTTTATGACGTGTCCAAGTGTCCTGTAAGGTCTTAAGGGAACTTTATACCGCTAATGCTGTTTTTAAAATCAATATGAATCAGTCAAAAATTGACGTAAATTTCTGAAAAAAATATATGTTTCACTTGAGGATCTTACAGAGTACAATTCACTTACATTTACACAATCAGATGAACTTCGCTCGATAGAAAAAAATACCAAAGTTGCCTCTTTTTAAAAAAACATTTTCAATACTGTGTCTAAAATAATAAACTTATTGACCTTATTTTTACACCAATCTTTAGATAAATCATTTGTATAGTAAAAATCGCTGAGGTAGATGTTGTAGTGTTATTTTCCTATTAATGATGCCTAAACACCTACAAACCCGCGAGCGGCGCGACGCCCGTGGGCTTCGAAAAATCTTCTAATTCTTCGAAACAAGGTGGCCTTAAGGAAAAAAAGCACTTTGAGTTTGAGTTTGAATACATTCATACAAAATTTCGCATTTATAATATTAGTAAAGATTAGCTATATCTATGTTTATAACTTTGGAACTAAGTAAGAGCAAAATTGAGCTTAAACTAGGTTTTTTATCATCTACACTAGAAATAAACAAGAACATTTCACAACTTTTCCTCTTTACCCTTAATATTGCTCAGCAAGCGATCAAAAATAAATTCAGCGGGGAAATTTCATAACAAGCTTTTGCAATTAATACGAGAGGTATGCAACGACCCAGAACTATTTGATCCGCCGAAGTAAGTCTCTACAATGTGAATTTTCAAAGGCTTTTGCCACAGAATGCCGGGTGAGGGAGGCTTTTGCTCTAAAGAAGTAGAAGAAAATTACAACGTTGATGATTACTCGCGACATTGGATAAATTTGTCGAGTCTTCTCGTCATCCATACCGCAATGTTTGAAAACGAAAGTTTTCAATCAGTGCATACCCGTAATGACCTACGGAGCTGAGACGTTGACACTCACGGTAGGGCTGGTCCACCAGTTCAAATCAACCGATAGAGAACCAAAGTTATCTATTGCATACAACATTACTCAAAGAATTAGCAAGCTGAAGTGGCAATGAGCCGGCCATATCACGCGAAGAACCGACAACCGTTGGGGTAAACGTATTCTTGAGTGAAGACCGCGACTTGGCAACCGTAGTGTAGGACGCTCTCCGGCCAGGTGGGATGAGGATCTACGGAAGACTGCTGGTAGATGCTGAATGCGGCAAGCTGAAGACAGGGCGCTATGGCGCTCATTAGGCATTAGACATAGGAGGCCTATGTCCAGCAATAATATAGGCTGATTATGATGGATAAATTTAACGTCTGACGTTGAGTAAATCTGCCTAATCACTACATAGTATAAAACAAAGTCGCTTTTTCTGTCCCTATTTCCCTATGTCATTTGACTAGTTAAATCTTTAAAACTACGCAACGGATTTTGATGCGGTTTAATAGATAGAGTGATTCAAGGGAAGGTTTATACCTCTAATGGGGCGGGTCGCTAGTCTTTTATATTCATATTAGCAATTTTCAGAACGTGTTCTCCTATTATCATCGTCTCTCCTCTGCCTAAGAACCGAATGTTCGGATATATAGTTTTTTGAAAAATGCCATCAGGTACGGTTATAGCCTGTTGTTTGATCTCTGACTAACTAATCAGTGATGACTATGATAATTCATCTTGTCAAATTGTTATTTGACTAAAGATTTGGTCATTGATTACGGATTAGTTAATGAGCATAAAATCAATAGGCTATTTGCTTACCTGATTGCTTTACTTTCCAAAACTATACATGCATAGGTGAATAGTGTAAAACTAGCAGTTGGTACCAAGGAGATGAATATCGTACTATTCAGACCCACTTAAGGGCTCCCAATCATCATCAGATTAAACTATTCTACTGTTAAGCAAATACCACCCTCCTAGGGATGCTAGAAATAGCTTTACTGGTTCTTATCAAAAGGGCGTAGGGTATAATTCCTCGCATTAGGCATGCGAGTAGGGGAACTAGTGAATGTAATAATATAAATACATAGAAGCTAATGCTCTGGCAGATCCCTAAATATTAATAATATTATAATATTGTATTGTAGTCAATCTAGAACTTATTAATGACTGTGTACCTACCTCTATTTTTTGATTATCTGTGTGACATTTACTACTCTAATCTATGTATCTTTGTGTCTGAATCAATAAATGAATTTAATTTAATTTAAATCGCCTTTCACGACATTCCCTGTACCTATAGGTATCCTGACTAATGTTATAAATGCAAAAGTGTGCTTGTTTATCCTTCCTTCACGCCTTAAATAAGCAACTAATCGACTTGACGATCTTTATCATAGAGTAAGTTTAAAAGATGGAGAGTATCATAGGCTATACTTTTGTCTGGGTAAACCATCAAATTTTCATGGGAGTTTAAATTATGAAATTAATTATAAATTATGAAACCGCTGTAAACAGCTAGTAGGTCAATAACAAACGATTTGAAAGCCTCTTATTTATGACATGTTATTCCTGCTCACCTAGAAATTGAAATGCATTGTGCTCTGAGCTTTTTGTTAGTTTTTACCGAGGCATTATGACACAATGAAGCTTAACGTCGGTAGTTTATGACGTCATAATGCCGTAGAGTACACAGTGGGGGTCACAGAAGTAAGCTGCAGGAAAAAGGAAAAGGTAAATTAGGCTACTTGTTGGATACGAACTTGAAATATCACCATTATAACAACAGACGTTCTAAATTTACTTAATTTTCTGGTAGATTGGTATTTACAGTGTTGATTATATTGTGAATATGTTTTTGGAGGATGCTGCTAAACATTCGTTGTTGGCGGGTTAATTATAAACCTAGTTTACGTAGAAATTACTCCAACGTTTAATTCCTTAACAAACACTTTTCCCTTAAAATGCTTAATGACGAAGTTTTCTGAAATAAGAAAAAGAACACCAAACTCAAAACCTTAATAGCTCCTTTATTCTCAACTTCTATCTTATTTATCCTAAGCAAGTAATTATTTAGGCAGCAGATCCCCTTTTCTTAAACTTAAAATCACTTAGAATATTACTTTCATTATAAAAACTATCGGTTTACGGTTTGCACCTACCCTGCAACATTATTCTTCATTATTGCGCCTAAATTTAGTAGACGCTGACTAGCTGACTGTTTTATTTCTATTTTTTTTATATAAAAATATAGACTTTAGATGATTAAAGACATAACGATTTCTGTGGACATATTAAAAAGATTTAGTGTAGTAATTCTACTAGATTTTTAAATTGAATACCTACTTATAAATAAGAGAGCAATAACAAATTAAAGACTTGGTTATGAAGAAGAAACCACAATAGGTTAAAGTTTTGATAAATGAGTTTATTTAACTCGTGTAGATAATCCAGATATTTGTGGTGTAATTTTATCTACTTATATTTGATTATCCATAATAATCTTTTTATCTTTTTGTGTAGGAACCAAAAGAGATGTTGGGATTTGTGATGAAGGGTAGATTTTCAGAAAATGTTAAGTATTTCGTTATCGTTATAGTAATTTCTATTATTAATGACTTATTTTTTTTTTATAAGCCTGTACTGTCCCACTGCTGAGCAAAGGCCTCCCTTCCTTCCTTCCACACTTCTCTGTTTTGTGCCACTGTGGTCCATTCTTTTGAGTGTGCGTCTAATTCGTCTTTCCATCGACGCTTTGTTCTACCGCGAGGTCGTTTCTTGTCTTTGGGAATCCAATCTGTGATGGATGAAATGACTCATAAGATTATAAAAATATTCGGAAATACCATTTCAAAATGACCAATGTAGACCACTTGGTCGTAGTTTTACAAAACCATTTTCTTTGAAAATTCTTAGTCAGTGACAAGAAAACAAAACCCAATAATGGAAAAGTATACATTTCAGCGGATGAAAGTAAGTTATCCTAACAATATTAAAACTTTGTTTCGTTTGTTGAAATTCGATAAAATTGAGCAGAGCTGTCTCTCCGGACATACAAAACTTGTGAGGTATTTGCCCCAACTGCCCCCCCCCCGCCCCCTTTAGGGGAGGTCGGGGCATGCCCCTGCTTCGTTATCGGCACCGGAAACTTTTGTTTTACGAACAATTAAGTGTAACGTTAACCGCCCCTAAAGTTGGTACTTAGTTTGTACAGTTTGAGATACACTGAGCTTTAGATAGGATCTTTTCGTGTCATCGGTTGGTAAAAGTTTCGTAGTAAAACCACAGAAACCCCAAACCAAAATGTTGACTTGATTATGGTTTACCTACCTTTTTGTTACCTACTCCGTATAAAGGAGAAATAATTTTTACCCCGCGGCAGTGGGTTGTTATACTTATTTTTGCGGTTTTGTAATAAAATTGTGCAAATTCTAAAGAAAATAATATTAACAGTAGAACTTTCATCAGAAGTAAAATTGTTTTCTTCCAGTTTGAAAGTAGATTCAAAGTAGATCTCACTGTACATCAAACCTAAGAAACGACACAAAATTTAGGGGTTGTGTTACACGATACTTTGCATTGATAACATTGTTCAACACTTCTCAGATTTTATGATGCCTTTATTGTACGTGTAAACGCGCCTTAACCGTGACTTGTTCGCGTGTACAGCCCCTATTATGGGCTGGAGGTGTTAAGTATGTTGATTAATGAAGCAAAAGCAGTGATAAACATTCCTCGGATTTTCTTTAGGAATTTTGTTTTTCATTTACGCAAAAATTCTAAGAAAATATGTCACTAGCGCAGACATAAAATTTAATTTATCGAGCTGGCGTAGAACGTGGGGCAAAGTAAGGTTTTGAGTGCCCCGTGTTAGACGCCAATTACACTTTCTTGATTTTCACCCACGAAGCACGGATATAGAGTTTTCACCGATTTTTTTATTCCGAATTTTCAATTGGTATTTTACAATTATAGTAGTTTTACTCAGAAGCCTTTAAAAAACCTCAATACAATGTTTCTGTTAAGTATCACACTTGAAAATCAGGACCAACTGAGAAGTGAAAAACTTTATAGATTAGTAGCAAATTTTCTTCATTCTTCTAAATGGAGAATTTCCGAGGTGAATGTAACGCAAATTCCGATTACTTTCTTTAAATCTTTGAAACATTTCTGACATAGATAGTCTATAAGGTTATATTGTACCTACCTACTTACAACTCTTGGAAGTATGTGGTTACTTTTCTTTTACGAAACTTAAATGACCAAAAACGTAATTTAAAAAAAAATCTGTTTATTACAATCATATAAAAGGAAAATGCGGTGTTTCCGGTATTGTATAGCGGTCTAGATCTCAAACATTTTCCGGTTCCTCAGCGGAAATTATTTTCCGACCCTCCATGATCCTTGGAAATAAATAAAAGTGCCCAGAACACTCTATACGATATGTTCTCGGCGACCTGTGGCTTATAGGGGTAGATCTATATACAGGGAGGTAGTGACAGAAACCATTGGTGATTCAAGTCCTGGGGCATTTTCAATTATAGGTAAAGTTTTTTTATTCTGACACACACATTACATTTTTACAAGATAACATCTATATGTTTAGGCTAGTTAAATACCTTCCGGATTTTATAATCCAGAAGGTATTTATAACTTGCCTAAACATTTTAGGATCTGATCATTATTACTACTCTTACTAATATTATAAACGTGAAGGTTTGAATGGATGTGTATTAATGATAATTAATTAATTAATATATTAGTGATATTAATGTAAAGTGTTCCTCTGTCACGCAAAAACTGCTGGACGGATCGGCCTGAAATTTTTAATAGACGTAGTTATAGCCCTGAAATAACACATAGGCTACTTTTCATCTTATAAATCAGTTCTCATAGTTACGTTTCCATAAAAATATCGCATCCGAAGCCGGGGGTTGATGCTAGTGCCTAAACATATTTCTACCTGCTTCCTCGTTTATGGTTTTCACTTACTTATTAATATTTTAGGTACGCACCGTTATGTCGTGCAAAAAGTACCTTCTAAAGACCCAGTGTAGCGTAGTTAAGGTTTTAAATATCTGAAAGAACTTACCAAAGAACTTATAGATAGACCGTGAGGTAATATTTCACTTATAATAGCGATTTGATTCAGTATATAAAAGTCCCTCTGACTCAAATCAAATCATCCCTACAGCAACGCCCGGAGGAAATTAAAGATTCCATCCTAGAGCTTAAAGGTGCGTGCAGATAGGACGAATTTTACATCCGACACGATATTGTCTCAACCATGTTACCTAACAGTTAGGTCTTAGCAGAATACCTTGATCTTCACATTCTTACAGACTTGCCATATGGACCTATTTTATGTTGTACTTACCTCTATAAGCTTAGATCATACTATATCGGACCTAATCTACTTATTTTAATATTTGATTATCTGATAGATTCAGTTAATAGTAAATTAAAAATATTAGGTCCTTACATATGAAATTGGCGTTTTGTATGGGAGGAACAAAAAGTCGAATATTTTTTAATATAATATATTTAATTAATCAAAGTATGAACCATTATTTTCTATGCACTTTTGCCATCTTATAGGTAGTTCATTAATTCCTTTACTAAAAAAACCAGTCGGACGGGAATCAATAAAATCTTTGAAGGCGATTTGGACTGCCCCATCGGAGTTGAATTTTTTCCCTTGCAAGAAGTTATCCAAATTTCGAAAAAAATGGTAATCTGTTGGAGCAAGGTCCGGGGAGTACGGAGGATGTCTTAGACTTTCCAATTGAAGCTCTTCTAATTTAGTAGTCGACGCGCGTTTGCCGGTTTGCTTCAGTCAATTCGTGAGGTACCCACCTTTCAAGCTTTTTAATCTTCCCAATTTGCTTCAAGTGAATTAAAACAGTTTTATCACTAACACCGCAGCCTGCAGCTAACTCGGACGTGGTTTGCGATGGATCCGCTTCCACAATAGCCTTCAACTCTTCATTATCAACTTGAGTCTCAGGCCGTCCACGGGGCTTGTTCTGCAAGTCGAAATTTCCAGAACGAAAACGTTGGAACCAAAAACGAACTGTGTTTTCTTTTGCAACACGACCGCCATACACATCATTCACCCTTCGAGTTGTTTCCGCAGCACTAGTGCCACGGCGGAACTCGTACTCGTAAATAATGCGATATTTTAAGTTTTCCATTTTGTAAAATGAGTGACGCAAACAGAAAAAAACAGAAGAAAAAAAACAAATGAATGACGATCATCGAAGCACAAATACATGAGTCTATAGCTGTACAAATTTGAATTTGGAATTCCTTACCAAAGAGGAGAAATTTGTGATTAAAGTGGCCAGTACGAAAAACGCCAATTTCATTTGTAAGGACCTAATAGATACCTATTCTTTTATTTTTTTTTTCTTTCTATATACGTTTTTCTCTATTCTACAACACAGAATTACAATTTCTTTTAACAGGATTTCTCTCCATCGAATATAAAAATCAAACCTATCATTTGAACGCAGCTTAAAGGCAGATAATTGCAAATTAAAACGAGAATATCCGCCGTATTAATTTCTAACTGTATTCCGAGCTAGATAAAGATTAAATTCCTCTGGAATAAAAAACTGATACTGCAATGGTTTGAGCTAGGTCTAATGAAGGATGCCTACACGGTGGCTAGAGAGGTTCGTTAGCTACAAACAAAAAGAACAGAAATTAAGAACAATACACAAAGGATTTGCTACCGGGGTTTTCTTGTATTTTAATTGGTAGCGTCTATTAAAATTTGGTGATTGTTTCGGCAGACATGTATTTTTTCAAAGTTAGAATAAGTAATCTGATAGCATTATAGTTGGATCAAAACGAATACTATATATTGAAGCTTAAACTCCTTAACCACTAATATTATAAATGCATTAGTTTGGATAGATATAATTGTTTGTTACCTCTTGACGTCAAAACTACTGAACGGATTGGACTGAAATTTTGAATAGACCTAGTTCTTATATGTCTGCTTGACTATATTTTTCTTTAATTATAGGTCTCATAACTATCGTTAATAGTGTAATCAAAAACTAGATATCAATAACTTTATAAAATTAGTTATAAAATAAGCACTTAGACCAGTAAAATTTTAAACTACACTCGAGAGCAATGAATCCGGGTCACTCAAAGAATCCAAAAAATCTCGGAAAGTAAGAATGCTAGGTTAATGCAATAAATTGTATTTAGTAGACAATTTAATACTCCTTAAATGAAAGTATTAAAACTTCTTAGTTATTGTAAAGTTATTTCATAAAAAAATCAAATTTGAAAAGGGAACACTGTCGAAGATGGAACTACGAAATTACAGAATTTGTTTTTGCTTTTGTTTGTAATCTGTAATTTATGTTGGTACATAAACCAGGTTGATAGTGCTCAATATTCATTATTCAAGCTGAAATCATGTCGCTTACACTTGAAGAATGCACCAGAATACTTACATTGGTGGAAACCGGCCGGAGTCAGCGCGATACAGCCAGGACTGTCGGTGTGTCGCTGTCAACAGTACAAAGAGTTCTCCGACGTTACGAAGAAACTGGTTCTAACCTACGCAGACCAGGAACGGGCAGAACTAGGTGTACCACAGCATGAGAAGACCGATACTTGGTGAACACCATGCTTCGAAATCGCTTTCTCACAGGAACTGAACTCACAAATCAGTTTCGACGCCTCGGAGGAAGTAACCCAAGTGCATGGACAGTAAGACGTCGGCTTGCTGAATCTAACTTAAAACCCCTTAGACCTGCAAACGGCCCTAAACTGGAGCGTGGCCATCGTATTTCAAGACTAAGATATGCCCAGAACCACGTAAATTGGAGTATTGAAGATTGGTCGAAAGTTATGTTCTCCGACGAATCAAAATTTATGCTCTACAAGCACGATGGAAGACACAGAGTGTATAGAAGACCAGGGGAAAGATTCAAGCAAGCATGCATAGAAGAAAAAGTAGCCTACGGTGGTGGGTCTGTACTTGTGTGGGCCGGAATTTCCTCTGAAAGTCGCACAGAGCTGGTGATCATAGAAAACGGCTCTTTTAGCGTAAGATATGTGGAAGAAATCCTCAACGAACACGTTGGTCCATTTAAGGTCAATTTGGGTGAGGATGCTATATTTATGCATGACAATGCCCGACCTCATACAGGTAGGATTGTGAATGAGTACCTTCAAGAGATGAACATTACTTGTATGGAGTGGCCAGCGCGCAGCCCGGATATCAACCCGATCGAGCATGCTTGGGACGAGCTAGGGAGATGCGACAACAACGAAACCCTCCCCCAATCACGCTTCCTGAGCTCAAAATTGCTCTCACAGAGGAATGGGAGAATATTCCCCAAAATCGTATAAGGAACTTGGTGTACAGCATGCCAAACCGCGTAAACGCAGTAATGGAAGCACGAGGAGGTAATACGAAGTATTGAAATTCAAGAAAATCGTCATAAAGTTCAAAAATTTCATGTTTCCTATTTTTGTTTTAAGGAGAGATCAGCAGTTTTTTTTCTTTATGTAATTTTGTGTAAATAAAATGTATGGTGACTCATATTTTTTTAACTTTCATTTAAGGAGTATTAAATTGTCTATTAAATACAATTTATTGCATTAACCTAGCATTCTTACTTTCCGAGATTTTTTGGATTCTTTGAGTGACCCGGATTCATTGCTCTCGAGTGTATATATAATTCTCGAGATAATAATAAGAAGGTAAGGTACTGAGGTAAGGTACTGTTCGATCGAGTTTAAAATATTATCCCTATTCCTATCCCATGTGAAGTGACCATGGCATAGAAATAACCTCAAAATGTTTTCATAGAAACAAAGCGTTCGAGGCTGCGGGTAGAAACTAGCACTATGTTTACTATAAATACTATTTTCCATGTTGTGAAGTGTTCCCGTCTCGTGTGTGGTGTAATCGCTGGATATTCCGCACCATTACACATTGGGGTGGCTGTTTTTTTGCTTTAGGGAACTCTTGTACCGTCTAAGATTGTACGACGTGGCTTGTAATAAAAATACTGTTTAAATTCGTAACATTTATTATTTATCATTATATTTGAATTATATATGTGAATTTTGAATGGCTATATCCTAATTGAAAATTTGTAGTAAACACCATATGGATTTATTTTACTGAACAAGAGAACATCATTCAAATTTTAAAAACTCGAATTCTGCTGAAGAGGCTCGTCTCACGATTTTAAAACACACATTCCGTAGAAAACTCAGCACAACTAAATGGCTTGATCCCAACATCTTCCACTCCAGGACATGTTGATGCACAGAGCAATCCCATCCTTACTTGATGGATTCCTCTCGCAATAAGCAATTTTCCTCCACCTTCATTCATCGCACCGCTAAGGTTTGGAACTCGCTTCAGCTACTTTTATCCCGGTCTAACACAAACTGAATCTTTTCAAAACAAGGATGCATCTTAATGTCCTTTGCATTCGTCGAGTTTCCACTTGGTGTGATTCTGATCAAATCAAGGTCTCTGCTATAAAAATGAATAAATATTCTCAATTATTGGTAAACGTCACTTTTGGTTACTGTAGTATTTATCTATCTTTAGCATTTAGGTGTTGTTATGTTCTTCACCGTTAAACATTTCCTTGTTCCTGATGTAGTGGAGCATGTAGATTTGGGTTTAAGCGTGGTGCATGTGCTTGTAGATTTGGTGGTGCATGTAGGTTTAGGCGTGCTGCATGTGCTTGTAGGTTTAGTGGTGCATGTAGGTTCAGGTGTGGTGCATGTGCTTGTACATTTAGTGGTGCATGTAGGTTTAGGTGTATTGCACGTGCTTGTACATTTAGTGGTGCATGAAGGTTTAGTGGTGCAAGTAGGTTAAGTGGTTTAGTGGAGCATGTAGGTTTAGGTGTGGTGCATGTGCTTGTACATTTAGTGGTGCATGTAGGTTTAGGTGTGGTGCATGTGCTTGTACATTTAGTGGTACATGTAGGTTTAGTGGTGCATGTAGGTTTAGTGGTACATGTAGGTTTAGGTGTAGTGCATGTGCTTGTACATTTAGTCGTACATGTAGGTTTAGTGGTGCATGTAGGTTTAGTGGTGCATGTAGGTTTAGTGGTGCATGTAGGTTTAGTGGTGCATGTAGGTTTAGTGGTGCATGTAGGTTTATGCGTGGTGCATGTGCTTGTACATTTAGTGGTGCATGTAGGTTTAGTGGTGCATGTAGGTTTATGCGTGGTGCATGTGCTTGTACATTTAGTGGTGCATGTAGGTTTAGTGGTGCATGTAGGTTTAGGTGTGGTGCATGTGCTTGTACATTTAGTGGTACATGTAGGTTTAGTGGTGCATGTAGGTTTAGTGGTGCATGTAGGTTTAGTGGTGCATGTAGGTTTAGGTGTGGTGCATGTGCTTGTACATTTAGTGGTACATGTAGGTTTAGTGGTGCATGTAGGTTTAGTGGTGCATGTAGGTTTAGGTGTGGTGCATGTGCTTGTACATTTAGTGGTACATGTAGGTTTAGGCGTAGTGCATGTACTTGTACATTTAGTGGTACATGTACGTTTAGTGGTGCATGTAGGTTTAGTGGTGCATGTAGGTTTAGGTGTGGTGCATGTGCTTGTACATTTAGTGGTGCATGTAGGTTTAGGCGTAGTGCATGTGCTTGTACATTTAGTGGTACATGTAGGTTTAGTAGTGCATGTAGGTTTAGTGGTGCATGTAGGTTTAGGTGTGGTGCATGTGCTTGTACATTTAGTGGTACATGTAGGTTTAGTGGTGCATGTAGGTTTAGTGGTGCATGTAGGTTTAGGTGTGGTGCATGTGCTTGTACATTTAGTAGTACATGTAGGTTTAGTGGTGCATGTAGGTTTAGTGGTGCATGTAGGTTTAGGTGTGGTGCATGTGCTTGTACATTTAGTGGTGCATGTAGGTTTAGGTGTGGTGCATGTGCTTGTACATTTAGTGGTGCATGTAGGTTTAGTGGTGCATGTAGGTTTAGTGGTGCATGTAGGTTTAGGTGTAGTGCATGTGCTTGTACATTTAGTGGTACATGTAGGTTTAGTGGTGCATGTAGGTTTAGTGGTGCATGTAGGTTTAGGTGTGGTGCATGTGCTTGTACATTTAGTGGTACATGTAGGTTTAGTGGTGCATGTAGGTTTAGTGGTGCATGTAGGTTTAGGTGTGGTGCATGTGCTAGTACATTTAGTGGTACATGTAGGTTTAGGTGTGGTGCATGTGCTAGTACATTTAGTGGTACATGTAGGTTTAGTGGTGCATGTAGGTTTAGTGGTGCATGTAGGTTTAGTGGTGCATGTAGGTTTAGGTGTAGTGCATGTGCTTGTACATTTAGTGGTACATGTAGGTTTAGTGGTGCATGTAGGTTTAGTGGTGCATGTAGGTTTAGGTGTGGTGCATGTGCTTGTACATTTAGTGGTACATGTAGGTTTAGTGGTGCATGTAGGTTTAGTGGTACATGTAGGTTTAGGTGTGGTGCATGTGCTTTTACATTTAGTGGTACATGTAGGTTTAGTAGTGCATGTAGGTTTAGTGGTGCATGTAGGTTTAGGTGTGGTGCATGTGCTTGTACATTTAGTGGTACATGTAGGTTTAGTTGTGCATGTAGGTTTAGTGGTGCATGTAGGTTTAGGTGTGGTGCATGTGCTAGTACATTTAGTGGTACATGTAGGTTTAGGTGTGGTGCATGTGCTAGTACATTTAGTGGAACATGTAGGTTTAGGTGTGGTGCATGTACTTGTACATTTAGTGGTGCATGTAGGTTTAGGTGTGGTGCATGTGCTTGTACATTTAGTGGTACATGTAGGTTTAGGTGTAGTGCATGTGCTTGTACATTTAGTGGTACATGTAGGTTTAGTGGTGCATGTAGGTTTAGTGGTGCATGTTGGTTTAGTGGTGCACGTAGGCTTAGGTGTGGTGCATGTGCTTGTACATTTAGTGGTACAGGTAGGTTTAGTGGTGCATGTAGGTTTAGTGGTGCATGTAGGTTTAGGTGTGGTGCATGTGCTTGTACATTTAGTGGTACATGTAGGTTTAGTGGTGCATGTAGGTTTAGTGGTGCATGTGGGTTTAGTGGTGCATGTTGGTTTAGTGGTGCACGTAGGCTTAGGTGTGGTGCATGTGCTTGTACATTTAGTGGTACATGTAGGTTTAGTGGTGCATGTAGGTTTAGTGGTGCATGTTGGTTTAGTGGTGCACGTAGGCTTAGGTGTGGTGCATGTGCTTGTACATTTAGTGGTACAGGTAGGTTTAGTGGTGCATGTAGGTTTAGTGGTGCATGTAGGTTTAGGTGTGGTGCATGTGCTTGTACATTTAGTGGTACATGTAGGTTTAGTGGTGCATGTAGGTTTAGTGGTGCATGTGGGTTTAGTGGTGCATGTAGGTTTAGTGGTGCATGTAGGTTTAGTGGTGCATGTAGGTTTAGTGGTGCATGTAGGAGTAGGGGTACAAGTACTGGTCGCTCGAGTGCTACAAGTTGATGTCGAACACGGTCGTTTTGTACTTGGAGTAACTTTTATTCTTCCTCCGCTACAAAGTTTTATTGTAAATTTTTCTGAAATAAAAAAATGCGTTATAGCAGTTAACACAAATAATGTTCTATTTAAGTTTTATAATCAAAATTAAGTAGATACGTAGAGTACTATTGAGGTACTGTTATTGAGAGTAGGAAGTGATTATTAGAGTCTTCGTCATTCGAGATCGCATGGTTTCGGCGTTGAGTGTTTCGTTGTACCGTGCATTCGTTGTTAAGTGATTTGTATTCGTAAGCTTACGGGACATTTTTTCGGAGTTAGGTTAGTTTGGTATTTAAGTTTGAATGTATGAAGTACACAATAAGAATGAATGTGCCTTTAGCGTTCTAAAATCGGAAATTTTTCGGGTAAAAAGGTTACGTTATTAACTTTGCGGAAATGCGTTGCAAATAATGTGATAAGTGAATTATTATTTATTACTAGCTGCGCCCCGCAGCGTCGCCCGCGGGGAAATTTATTTATTTGTTAAATATCATATTTTTCTCGCCGTAAAAACCATCCTTGAACTTCAACGAACATTTTAAAAAAAGATTTGGCCAAATTGGTCCAGGCGTTGTTGAGTTATGCGCTTACGAACACATTTTGCGATTCATTTTTATATTATAGATTTAGTCACAGTTCCACATACTTGAAATGTCAAGCAAGCAAAGCTATGCCTTCTCTGATTGATTACTTAGTTCCGAGGCCTGTTAGGAGCGGCCAACCCGTCCTTCTTTTCATACAAACGCTCGTACGTGATTATGGCGTTGTAACAAATGTCTCTACAAAACTTTTTTTAGATGCATTTCATTTATTCAGAAAAAAAGATTGAACAGTAGTACTATACAATTATAACAAACTCTAGAAGCTAGCATTCCGATCTCCTGTAACTTTAAACTTAAT
Source organism: Eupithecia centaureata (assembly GCA_944547425.1). Taxonomy (NCBI): domain Eukaryota; kingdom Metazoa; phylum Arthropoda; class Insecta; order Lepidoptera; family Geometridae; genus Eupithecia; species Eupithecia centaureata. Next base: position 12,465,289 of record OX155683.1, on the reverse strand, counting down.
GGTATCATGTGCATTAGGTGCACACTAACTAAGTTTTTATCGTAATAAAAAAAACTAAATTTGGAGAAACAAATTCAGTGTAAGCCTCCAAAAATCTGCTTTTTTGCACAAATTTTAACTGAATTTTGAGTGTTCATAATGTAGTTTAATTGTAAAAGTAAAAAAAAATGATGGAAACCTTATAAATGTAATGAAAATTCTAAACGTCAAACTTTTATTTCACAAACTTGCAAGGCTTACTGAAAAACACGTAATTCCTGGAATAAGTTTACGAGATTTCCGCACACTATTTTTCCAAATTTCCTTACTCTCTCTTTTGGATTTGCCTCTTTTCTAACATTGTGCTAGTTGAAACAACAAACCTTAAGCCGCGTACAGATTGCTGTAACGTAACATGCAATGTATCACGCAATGAAAGAATTTGCCGTCCACACCACACTGTCGCAATGTATCATGCAATGTAACAGAAATCACACAGTGTGGACGCCTCGCGCGCACGAACCACGCACACTACGCGCACGAACAGAGCATTTCAACTCGTTTGCGCCGCGATCCGCCATTTGTCGGTTTTTTCGCCGAACACAAAGGGGCGCGCAGTGTGCGCGGAGCGCCAGTGTGGACGGGTTGTTTACTCGAACGCGCGCGAACGTTGGAAGAATGGAAGAAAACACAGCTACAGCAGAGCCGTTTACGTTACGTTTTTTTTCACATGATTGATGATAATCATTGAAGCATCGACAATCATCGTAGCCAGTAATAATTGTATAATAAATTCTCTCCGCGTGTTCTCGGCAGACTGAGCTATGTTCGCTGCGCGCATGCCGGAAAAGATGCGAACACGTACCTGCTCGCTCAGTTCGTGCGCGCGCTGCGTCCACACCTATGAAATGCTCCTTTCATGTTACGTTATAGCAGTCTGTACGCGGCTTTACAATCACGCTAGTGTTGACAAAATTATTTTAAGAAGGGAGGAAGGGCCCTCTTAACACGATTTGCATTTTACACTGACTTTTTTTGGGTTCTCAATTTATCTGCAGGTCATCACCATATCACTCTAAGTAATCAGATCCTGAGTGGTTTCTAAGGAACTATTTATTAGTGTATGAAATTTGAATTCAGTCTGTTGGTTTTGAATAGACATTAAAATTATAATTGTGTATTATTTATCAAATAAAGAATAGACTATTTTACCTATACACTATATTATATTACTATTTTATTACGACTATCACTACATAATTTAAAATAAAGTCGCTTTCTCTGTCCCTACATCCATATATCCCTAGTATATTTAAATCTTTAAAACTGCGTAACGGATTTTGATGCGGTTTTTTTAAATAGATAGAGTGATTCAAGAGGCAGGTTTATACGTATAATAAAACCGTGCGAAGCCGGGTAGGGTCGCTAATTATTACCTTAAGATCAAAAGTCAAGATTAAAACATAATAAATAATTTTATTATTGTACTTTTTCGCACATTGACAGCAATTTTGACAGATAGTCTAAAGTGTCCCTGTTTCGAACGCACTGACCTTCAATGTTGGTTCTGGGGGCAGCGCAGCAAGCACACAGCCACTGTGGGGAAATGAATTATTAATGTCTCGTTAATGGTGCTTTTGTTTATATAGGTTGTAACGTTTAAATAATATAAATAATAATAATAGTAAGTAATGCTGGACAATCCACACAGCATCATCTAGCCCCAAGCTAAGCAGAGCTTATGATGGGTACTAAATGATACACTTAATACAATACATTACATAGATAGATTTGTTTTTATACATAGAAAACACCCAGAAGCCCTGAACAAATATTTGTAGACTGTACAAAAATTTGTGAAAAAATTTGTGTCCCAAAGCGGGAATAGAACCTGTAACCTCTTGCGTCGCAGGACCTTCGCCCGCCGCGTCACTTCGGTCGTCAAAAAGTAATAGTGAATTTGGGCCCCCATAGGTTCTTACAGACTTTGATTGGCATTTCTAATCAAAATCCTAATAAATAAGTTTCAAGCTTCTATCTTCAAAAATGACGCACTACTTACTTCCATATAATTTTATCACCTATTTCAATCCCTTACAACCCTTTTTTCGCATTAAAAGGAAGCCTATGTCCTTTCTCAAGCTCTAGAAGTCTAGACTATCATTGAACGAATTTCATTTAAATCGGTTCAGTAGTATAGGCATGAAAGCGTTCCAAACAGACATAGTTACTTTCACATTTATAATTTTATAGTAGGGATTAGGTACTTCATCTTACATTTTACTGTTTATTCTCAGTTTTTTTCCTCTTTGAATTTACACATACCTACTATCTACACTCGTTACAATGCTCTTTTTCTTCCAAAAAATCTTTTTCTTTATCTTCAAAAAAGCAAATCAAAATCAATTTAATCAAGAAAATTTAAGAGACTCATAAATACATATGGAACTAACCAGGTAATGTCCTAAGGTATTGTCAACGCCCTTCTGAATAATCTCCAAATATTTTCCAACTTACCAAACAAATGATCAGCAGAGACATAAAACCCTTCATCGTAACGAACCTTTTTATACTGGTTTCAGTATTTTTATATCGCTTATTCCGATTTACAAAACTGAATAATTTAACCGTTTGAAAACTTGTGCAACGGCTACGCTATAGGTCTTAAGGGCCTTGTCTTTGCTAATGATTTTCAAATTACAAGCACCCTTTTTAAATATTTATTTTATTTTATTGTAATGGTAATTCTATTGACATAAATTGTATATACCTCTGTTAAATGTTCCCGTATTATGCTAATGATATATTTATTAGTTTTTACGATTGTTTCAGGTAGAGTTATGTATTGCGTAGGTACCTAAGCTATGTTGTGTTGCATTCTTTCAGTCGGCTTTCAATTTACAGCAATTGTGCAAATCAACATTGTTTAATTGATTTAATATGCGGCATTGATTCATAAATAAATAAATACAATTATTGTTATTATTGTTTTAGTTGTTTAATGCATTGATAATTTTACTCTACGGAGTTATCGGTGGACAGTGGATGTGGCAGCAATAACAATTTTTTGATAAATAAAGTTTGTTTCAGTAAAAAGAATGCTGGACAATCCATACAGCATTTTCTAGCAGAGCTTTTTATTTTAACAAAAAAATTGTTCTGACATCCCTTCTCTCTTAATTTGTACTTGTTACAATAATAGTGTTTTAAAAGATTTATTCCCTTCCTAGTATAAGTAAGGGCCTAGATTACTCTATGACAGGACGATATGCCTCTCTTTATTTATCATAAACTAGCTGCGCCCCGCAGCGTCGCCCGCGGGGAAATTTATTTATTTGTCAAATATCATATTTTTATACATAATATGCTATTCCCGACGAAGACAAATCCAAAAACACAAAAATTATAAAAATCGGTCCAGCCGTTCTCGAGTTATAAGTGTTGTAACAAACACGACTTTCTTTTATTTATCATAAATATAACATTACAGATTATAATAATCGAATGCGTTATATATGGGATACTTACCTACATATAAAATTAATAATTAAATAACGCTGGACAATTCACAAACACCATCTAGTCAAAAGCTATGTAGAGCTTGTGTTATGGGTCTAGATAACTGACATAATTAATAAATAATACTACATAGATAGATAATTCTCATAACACATGTAGAAAAAATATCTGCAGATCGTACAAATTTTTACCCGAGGCAAGAATCTAACCGCACCTCCTGTGTCGCAGGCGGACGTTCGCCCGCTGCGCCGTAGAGGTTGTCATCACTACATAGTATAAAACAAAGTCGCTTTTTCTGTCCTTATGTCCCTATATCCCTATGTCCCTTTGAATGCTTAAATCTTTAAAACTACGCAACGGATTTTGATGCGGTTTTTTTAATAGATAGATTGATCTAAGAGGAAGGTTTATACGTATAATAAAACCGTGCGAAGCCGGGGCGGGTCCCTAGTAAGTCATAAATATAAATTTAATATCTAAGTATGTGAGGGTGGGTGGGTGACTCATCACATTATTAACCACAGCTCTGCCAACCTTATAGCAAATGCCGTACTTGCAAAATGGTGGTTTCGAGAATAACGCGGCAATAGTATTTTTATTTAGCTTTGCTACATGGCTATGTTATATAACTTTTTGGTATAACAAAAAAACAGAACTATATACCGTGTTGCTATATACATATTTTTTTCCTTTACTTTATAGTGCTATTTGAGTAAAATGCGTTTCCAACTACTATCTGGGCTTATGAGGATTGCAGTGACACTAAGGCCAAATGCAGCTTTTGTGTTTATTACTGCGAAAACAACTAGTACCTATTTACACTTCAACTTCAGACCGATCGACCCCAGTGGTTTTAGATAGACTATAATATTATATCGGCGAGAAAACTAGACCGCCCAATAATAGTCGCTTGATTTTGATTGTTGACCAATATAATTACTTCTAAAGGTTTGTGGTCCGTGGTTATTTTGAATTCGGTCACTACTAAAATGTAACGTTAGACGAAATTATTCTATTGCGAGAGCCCTATCTCAGTAATTTGGATTGAAGCGAAGAGAAAATCAATTAGCACCTTATTTCTAAATTAAATTTTATATTTATTCATAGTTTAAATTTTGACTTGTCTAAGTGCTTATTTTGTAAGCCTAAAGAAATAAAGTTATTGATTTCTGATTTGATAAATAGATTTGTAAATCAATCTTTTCGAAATCGAACTGGAAGTTAAAGCGTTATTATTATTAATAAATCTAGGAACATAAATAACGGCTTAAATATTGGGTTCCAACCTCATAATCCTTCTCCTTTGGCATGATAAGTAGGTAAGTATCCATGAAAGATTTCCTCACGACAAAAAAAGGTTTTAGGTGATGTTAGGAGTTTACACTAATGAATGGCATAACGTAATAAAAACAATCAGTACCTCTACACAAAATAATGACGAAGATATTTGGGCATTCGGTATGTTTTAGCGGCAACTTTACAATTGCTTTATTCTCCTCGCGCATCAGCATTGCCATACAGCGAGGTAATACAGCCAGAATCTTGGAGACGCTTTCGACTGGTATTGACAGGATCAGTTGAGCGACCTTTAGACTGTTTGCAATAATCTTAAAAGAGAATAAAAAAGGCAGTAAAAGGCAATAATGACTTAATTTATTTATTTTAAGTTCAATAGATATTGAAATAAATAATGATTTAAGACCTACAACATGATCGCAATAGAGATGAATTTGAATGGGGTTTTGATTCAGATGATCTTTACACTTGAGCAAGGGATAGTGTTTTTAGTCATAGTTCTCTTAGTTATTGTCTTTGACGTTTTAGTAGACATTGATTTCGTTCTCCTGTCCAATGATGACTGCAGTATTCCAAGTAAGGGCTCCCACACAAAACTGCGATTTGGTGCGATGCGATGCGATGCAATGCGATGTGATGCGATGTCACACGAACTTGATTTGCGAATTTCTGCGATGCGATGTTGTGCGGCGAACCGTTTGGTAGGGTAACCATACCTTCAAGTTAAGTCAGCCGTATTGGACGTGTTTTTAGGAAGCGTAAGATGGATCGCAAAAAGATAATTGCACTGCTGTTATTGTTAAATAGATATAAAAGAAAAAGAAGATTCTGGGTTCATCCATTTATTACGATTATGAACTCTGAAGGGAACTATTTTACTCGAAAGTACTATGGGTTGAGAACTGAAGTAGATATTTTTTTTACAACACAAAGAAGGCGGCTCAGGCGCCGCGCGTCTTTCTTTATAGTTGTCTCAGAGCGGACAAAAAGGGGGGTCACCAAGTATGACGTAATAAGGCAGGAATGTGCGATGCAAATGAGATCGGACGTTATCGTGCGAGCTCGCAGATATTTGCGATGCGATGCGAGTTCGCAGTTTTGTGTGGGAGCCCTAAGGCCTGGGGGCTTATACGAACTTTATACTATTAACCTTCCAAGGCAGATTACAACTCATTATAGCTTGGCAAAAAAGAGTAGAAAATAATGGGGGCGCCACTGTAGGGCCTTATGGCAACACCTATAGCGCACCAAGCTAGTCTTGATACTTAGGTGTATATTTCTGTTATACGTACATTTATATCCACACATAGTATACTAGTATCAGTAGATATTGTTTAATTGAGCAAGGTTCTCGTTATGTAAGTATATAAAGAAAAAAATATAAAGTAAATTAAAATTTAATACATTGTTATTAATACATTGTAAGTTCTCTCTCACAGTATTCCTTTTCTATTTTTATTACGCGCTGGCACGAATTCTTCCAATTCTCCTCCGTAATAGCTTGGAACCGTTCCGTTTTAGCACGCTCAGCTGCTTCCTATAAAGAAGAAACTTTTTATGATACCTTTATCTTACCTTTTTCAGTTTATTATTTAGGCACCTAATTTCTAGACCATTTAAAATACAAACGCTATAATAACTTTATTACAAAGAAATAACACAACATTTAAATTATGTAGAAATAGATTTACATATTAGCTAGTCTAGCTCAAGTATCAAATTCTATGCCCGCGCTATAGCAGAGTACGCAGAGCAAACGTAAACATAACCTAACTGCCCGATGTTTATTGTTGAATATTTCACTTGTTCCGTGGAACTTTAATTTAAAACTGCTTTAGGACCATCAAGTTACCTTTGATTTAACTTATAATTACAAAACAAACTCTCACAAACCTGTCATATCAGCGGTTCTTTGAAAAACATTGTTGAGATCTGAAAGAATAGTTCTGGCCTCAAATTCTGCCAGACATCGCCTGTATACCTTATAAATAACCTCCCTGGCAGCACTTCTAACTGTTTTATTCATTATTTTTCACTTTTCGTCACTTTATCACCACCGCTTGACCGATCCAAGTAAAAAATCCGAGAATTCGTAATCTTTGTTTACAATTTTACATCAAACGTCATTGTTTTAAGAATGTTGCCATTAAACAAACAAATTAGTTCCGTTTCAAGACTTTTTTGCCAAGCTGTAGTTCATAATACAAAAATGGCGGCAGTTCAGTTTACGGCGTACATTGCCTGGAATTAGAGTTTATAATAGGCCTCCTGGCTTTCGCTTTGCGAAGCAACAGTTTAAATCCCGCACTGGTCTCTCTAGCTCTAATGAGCTCATTGAATTTTTTGGATGCAAACTTGGCTGTATCTTCCAGATGACTGCGAAACTTGTCGCCAGCGGAGATTCTAATGCTCGTTGTGGTCCAGCTTTTCTTTCTTGTAGACTTTTCTTTTTTTGAGGTCGATTTGAGCATGCTTGTAGTAGTGAATAATATTGTTTTTGAGTCAGATTTGATTGGTGCCTTCGTGGTTGAGGCCTTAAAAGGCGACTCTATGGTAGATTCGCATAATGACCGGAAAACTGTAAGGATAAAAATGTTAGTATATAGCTATTTATTTCCATAAAATGCCTTTTTTGTAAATGTATACAAACAGCCCAATGAGACTATCAATAACTGTACGAAATATAAAAACAGAACTTAGAACAACAACCTCTGCTCTACAAACCACAATGTTGTAAGGATATTTATAAGAGAAATGTTTTTAATATGTGTATAATTATTTATAACAAGCTACCAGAAGAATTAAAGGACTTGAATGGAAACTTATTTAAAAAAAAGCTAGATATTTAGTTGCTTTCAAATTGTTTTTATAGTGTAAATGAATACTTAAATTTTAAGAAAATTAATTAAAGATCTTGTTCACCTCATAATAATCATTTATTATTATTTAACATTTGCACACCTGCTTGCGGGTTGAATACATTGACATCTAATAGCTATAACATCTTGACATGTAATTTATTGTATTCTGCAAATAAATGATTGATTTTGATTCTGAACAAACTTTACCTAATTCGAAAGATCATAGAAGTACAATTGAAATTATGGTAAATGACATCTATATTTCCTTTAGAGTTATAATCAAATAAATAATCAAATATTATTTATTCGATTATTTATTTGATTATAACTCTAAAGGAATTTTGAAGAAGAAGAAAAAAGAGTTATCACAATGGGTATATCTATTTTATGTTGGTTTGAGAACTATGTATAATATATTTTTTCAGTATTTATTCATATGATTAGCTTCTGTCCGCGGCTTTGGACAAGGTTTTCTGGGATGATGCCTTTATGTTATTCATACCATTGCCCAGACTCTTATGAGACTGGTGTCTCGGGAAAAACACTCATTCAAATCATTAAACACAAACATGACCCAAATTCACACCACACAACATAATGATATCAAACTTAAACGGTAAAAAAGTGAGGCAGTGAACCCAAATATATCTAAGTTGTTGAATGAATTGTAATGTAGAGCTGATTATCATCACTATCACTACATACATAGTATAAAACAAAGTTGCTTTTTCTGTCCCTATGTCCCTATATCCCTGTGTCCCTTTGAATGCTTAAATCTTTAAAACTACGCAACGGATTTTGATGCGGTTTTTTTAATAGATAGAATGATTCAAGGGGAAGGTTTATACGTATAATAAAACCGCGCGAAGCCGGGGCGGGTCGCTAGTTTCACAATAAATTGTAATAATGTTTCATCGCAATCACTTAACCCTTCGGTGACCATCCACCCGAGAGGGGTAAATTTAAAAACAGCGCTGCATGCATGAATATATTGCATGCAGCAAAACCTGAATTTACTCCATGTCTTAGTTTTAATTTTTATTTAAGTGAGTATGGTAAGTCTGTTTTGTTTGTTTTAACTTATATGTATAATTAGTATCTAAGACAGTAAATGCCTTTTCTTTCTTTCTCTCTTTCATTCAAGGTGTAGAACTACTAACTACATCTATGCAATTCAACCCGATCAGTCGGTTTAGCGTTAGGCGGTTATAAATATCCAATCTTTAGGCATTCATATTATTTAAGTATTAGTGATAGTTTTTATCATTATTATCGATTGCCTTACCTTCACCAGGATGTGGGGTCGTCGGGTAGAAAAATGGCAACTGAAAAGAAAACTTATAAGTGTATATCGACGGTGGAAAGGAAAAACACTTTAAGCGACACTTCGGTCGAAAATGAGATTTTTATATATTTGGAATCAGCGATTTTTTCTGCGTCGATTGGTCTTAGTTTCGTGGCGATCTGACCACTTTGGTGTCGCTTCAAGTAATGGCTTTTTCAGGCTCAATTTCTTCAGACGCTAAATTAAGCGACAAAGAATTGTACCAATTTTGGTCCATTTACCGCTTCAAGTACCGACTCCATATTTAGGTTGTTACTTGATGTGTTTTTCCTTTTTTGTTTTGGTTTTTATAGGTTTCTTAATTCGTTTTTCCCCGTCATAGGAAATGCTATTTGAAACACTAAAAGTGTTTTTCCCTACTCCTATTCCATAGGTGCCCAGTCGCTACATTCGTTTTTCCTTGCTTGCCTTATACCTGTATGATGGAGTTAATGTGTTTTTCCTGCATGATTAATATAGGATATTATGAATTTCAGTTATTTTGTCAGTAGCTGTAAAAAGAAGCGGTGTCGGTAAAAGTAAACACATTCAAAAAAACCATTTAAATATTTAAATTAACCGACATCATCTGTTATTCCCAAAACGTCGGTTCATTCAATACCACTGACTACATAAATGAACACGATAGTCGGTTAGAGTAATCATTGATTACGACATTGTGTATTTAAATTAAATATTCAAATAAGTTTTGTCGCTACAAACAATAAATTTCGGTCTTTTTTTTGTAAGTGGTGTCACCTATGTAAGGAAATGATGGGGGACGTGGCGCTTCATTTATCTGTGAGTCGCCATCGAGGCACGTCATGTTTCATCGCATCGCGGACAGCGGCCACAGAGAGTTCGTGTTTTAGTAGGCAAGTACTTGTAAACACTTCAGTATTCGTGTTATAATGAAAATAAAATGTATAAAATTTGATGCTTTACATACTGAAGAAAGCAAAGCGCAGAAAGATGAACATCTCAATCAAAAGAGACCAGCAAAGAGAAGTACAGTCAACATCGGGAGCTCGTCCAAAAGCGCAAATATAGTGTAGCTAAGCAATGTTGAATCCTACTTGAATATAACAAACGCCAAAGTTTGTAAGTATGGGTGAATGTTTGTTACTCTTTCACGCAGAAACTATTGTACGTGGTGTATGTGAACGGCGGTCTATCTCAATCTCTCTCTCTAATTTCATCCATATGGATGAAATTTGGCACAGAGATAGATTATGGTCTGGAATAACACATGGGCTATATTTTATTCCGGTATTCCCACTGGAACGGGAATTAATCGAGTGAAACCGGAGGCGCTGCTAGTAAGTCATAAGACTGAAATAGGCAGTGACTTAAAATATTTTGGTACAGAATTTTTTTGAACTATTTATTATACCTCAATTCTAGAGGAAACATGCAATTTTAACATTATTTTATTGAATAACTTAATCTCATTGTAAGTGAACTTTTGATAGTTTTTATGAGAAATAAAGCTTCTTTAACTTCATTTATAAATTCTGTAATAATGATTGATTTTACTTATGTTTTTAGGGTCAATGTAAGTTTTCAATACAGAAGCGAAACGCTGTGTAGGTAGTTTATAATATTGTTTATCTAGCAGCGCCTCGTGATTTTACACGCGGTTATTCCCGTTCCCGTGGAAATTTCGGGATAAAATATTTAGCCGTGCCTTTGCGTTAGTCCAGACCATCTATCCATCTATCTCTGTACCAATTTTCATCTCTAATATTTCAATATTTTTTGCGTGAAAGAGTGACACACTTCCATCCATCCAGCATTCCATCTATTCATACTAACAAATTTTCGCGTTTATAATATGAGTAGGATAGCTCATGAACGAGTAGTCCACTTGCAAAAGTTGCTATGTCAATTTTTGACCCGATGTGAGATAATGCCAGAAGTCAAAAGATCGTCTTTAAAGCTATATGACAGAATTGATAAAAACCTTCTAAAGTGATTAGTTAACGTACAAATTAGCTTCAAAAACTGAGTTCACCTGCAAAACTTCCTACTTTACCGTGACTGTCACTTGCAAAAGTTGCTAGTTCTTAATACTTTTGCAAAAGTTGCTATGTTACTTTCTTACATCTGCATTAGGCACTCTTTTTGGTTTAATATGGTTGTCGTTCTTAATAAATCGATCAAACCATTCTTTTGAGTCCATTTTTTTCACTTGCTGGTATTTCAAATTCAGTGTTTGTCTAGATTGAGTCGAGTTCTTCCAAAAAACAATACATATTTGTGAGATATCTATTTGATTTTCCCGAGTATTATACCTATTTGTATGTACCAGATGCAGTAGGTAGTTACACCTTTCTACTAAATAGGCACTACCTATCTAGTAGGACGGTACTACTAGGTAGGTACTATACTCAGCAATTACATCTCCCAATATGTGGTAGATACTATTTAACTAGTTGGAAGGTAACAACTACTAGGTACTAAGATAGCACAGCTCATATCCCAATACTTGGTAGATATTATCTACCTAGTAGGAAGGTACTACTAGGTACTATACTCAACAATCTCATCTTCTAATACTTGGAAGATACCAGAGCTCATTTCCAATACTTGGTAGATACTATCCACCTAGTAGAAAGGTAACTACTACTAGGTACTATACTCGGTTATCTCATCACCCAATACTTGAAAGATAGCACAGCTCATCACACAATACTTGGTAGATAGTATCTACCAGGTACTATACTCGAGGGAATGAATCCACAAAAGGATTTCGTGTGTATCAGTTGTATTAAAATGTCATAACAAAGCTGTAAGAAAGACTTTAATTTTAGATTGTAGCATTAAAACGTTGCAAAAGTAGCAATATTTAACAATGACAGGTGCAAAACTAGCTAGTTTGCAAGTTCACTTGCAAAAGTGCCTATTAAGATTTTTTTGTTGTTTTTAAATAAAAACACGTAAGAAAAATCAACCTTTTATTATTATAAACATAATTCCTATTCTACCCGATTTTATTAATAACGCAACGCTTTAAACCATAAACAAATGGTAATCGTTTTTTGCGTTTTTCTCAGTTTCGAGTTTTAGCTAACTAGCAAGTTTTGCAAGTGGGATACTCACAAACACGAAATGTAGGTGCATTACTGTAATGCCTACACCTACACTTCGTGTTTGTGTTTTTAATTTCGTGTTTCCCCACTGGAATGGGTATTTTCGGTGCAATATATTGTATCAGTATGCTTTGATAACAATCAATTATTACTGTTTGATCTCAATATTCTTGTTTTCTTTGGTATCTTGTGAAACAAAGGTAGGGACTTCAGTTAAAAATATCACATTAAATTATTACATAGCTGGCGCTTAACGTGTTTTTCCTCTACTTAGTATACTATGGTTTTCTTAGTTAACGTGTTCTTTCATTACCCTATATCTTACGCTTGATACGCTTCAGTTGTTTTTCCTCCTAGTTATATCATACATAGCTTGTCTTTAATGTGTTTTTCCTTGCGTTTGTCTACATACTGAAGTTGGATTTAATGTGTTTTTCCTTCCGCTGTATTTGCCATAAAATAATTAAGCGACGGATAAATCCTTTTATCATGCTAGCATATTTTCCTAGGTTTAACAAGTAGATAGTAAATCAAAAATAAAGAAACAGTTTTTTTTTCTGTCGCTCTAACTTCAAATTGTAATTTTTTATGATTTTTTTTCTCAAAATATAAACTTTGATCGGCTCCCCTGTACAGTTCAAAAATTGTCGCTTCAAGGGTTTTCCTTTCCACCGTCGATATGTTTACCCTGCTTTGACTAACTTTTTTGACTTCCTTACTAATCCTATTAAAATTATAAACGCGAAAGTTTGTAAGTATAGATAGATGGATGTTTGTTACTCTTTCACGCAAAAACTAATGAACGGATATGGATTAAATTAGGTACAGAGATAAATTATAGTTTTGAAAAACACATACTCTATATTTTATCCAGGAATTCCCACGGGAACGGGAAATACACGGGTGAAACCGCGAGGCACTGCTAGTATTATATACGCGAAAGCTTGTATGGATATTTGTTCCTCTTTCATCCATAAACTACTGAAGGGACCGGGCTGAAATTTGATTGAATATAGACGTAGTTCTAGCCCTGAAATTACTTAAGCTACTTTGATACTAAAAAGGGCATATTATTTATTAGGCATCTTTGTTGTAAATACTAGTTGTAATTTTTCTATTCCTTTGCTTGTAATTTTCGTTGTTAATAAAGCTACTTTTAATCCCAAAAATCAGTTCCCATGGGATAGAAATACCCTTTAGACGTTTCCATAGAAACAAAGAGTGCGAAGGCGCGGGCAGATTGTAGATTTTTCAAATTTGGTTACTAATATTTTTTTTACTTATATTGGATTTACGATGGCGTGACGAATTGGACACCTAGAACGAAGCTTGGGTCCAGCTGGCTCAGGATCGAGATGCGTGGAGGGACCAGGGGGAGGCCTTTGCCCAGCAGTGGGAAACAACAGGCTAGTTGTAATTGTAATATTGGATTTGAAGTAAACATAGAAGTAGGGTTAAATACTTATCGTATTCTTTTCCTGAGGTACTCTGTATGTCAATTTGAACATCGAGGTACAACTTGTTTATGTAAGCAAATTACAAATTTTACTCACCGCAACCCAAATTACTAAGGTCATTATTGCCTTAATTATTTTTCTTATTATTTTCTGTAATGAGAAGACCCTTTCTAGTTATTTCTTCAAATAACACTTGATGTAATAACTGCTTTTATATAGAGAAAGGTGGCTTGATAAATTATTATTTATTTACTTACCTTCTACATAAATCAATTGAAAAGTAAAATAATGTAAGTAATGCGCATGTGCATGCATCGTATTGTGTTTTGATATTTATAATCTACATTATAGGTAAATTTGATTGTATTTATACCTACTGTACATTCTATTTGTTCTCGATATATATCTATCTATACGCAAAGATTATCAAATTACAGAAGCTGCTACCAAATGGACCCACTGTAACGACTGTAAACTAGTAAAGAACATTGGTATTAAAATTGAACAAAAGTCGACACCCTCTCCGGGCGATTACGCCAAAACGACCCATTCAAAAATTTACATTTGAAAGCCATTTTCATCGCATTTCCTATTAATAAAATGATAGTATTTCGACCGTTTTTGACCGTTTAGACTGAAAAGAAGGCGCTTTTGGTAAATTATATGGCATAGATACAGCACAGGTTGCCATGACACTACCACAACTACAATTTTCTGCGAATGAGTTCTTTGAAAATGAGGAATTTTCCTTATCCGTAAACGCCTCATAGCAAATTACGAAAGCCATGAAATGACTTTTAAATGTAATTTTTAGGATGGGTGATATTCTTTTATTCATTTGCTGAATAGTTAGGTATATGCGATAGTACGGAAACCTTCATGTGCGTGTTAAATCGTACTTGGCAAGTTTTATTTTCTATTTAAAATAATATTATTCTATCAACATTTGCCTCCACCTTCAAGTAACAAATTAAACTAAATAAATAAAATAGTAAATAAGTAGTAAGATAAAGTAATAAAAACTTGACTCTGTTAATAGTGGGGGTCTTTTATTTATTTATGTAAAATGTGGGGAAAATTGTAACAGGGATTCTTAATGTTTCTTTCCTAACCAGTTGGTATCCAGCGAGTGTTTTTGAAACAACTAATCGCTTTAGCCGATTGGCTGTTTCAAACATATAAAAAGTAGGATAAAGAGTATCTAGTATGAGACAACCTGGCCTATGTCCAGCTGTGGACAAATATAGTTTGAGGTTGATGGTGAGATAACCATTCGGAAAACATTACCCGCCCAACAGGATAAAAAGGGAGTACCATTTAACTATCTTAGATAGATAGAAAGATAAATAATATGTGAGTGCTGCAGCCTAACAAAAGGCTAAATGATTAATTAATCTATTACTGTCGCTAAGTGCATAGCTTTTTTGAAAACACTAATTTTTAGAATTCCCAGAGGTGTCCAGAAAAACTAAACACCTACAGAAGAAATACTGTGTTAGAAATACTTCTTACTTCCTACTTTTAAAATAAATGGGAAAGTCTGTGTGAGTGTTTGTTATAAGTAGGTATTCTCTGTAACTACTTATATTTAAAAAAAAACTGCAAAGTAAATAATTGAACACTATTTTTTTTAATTTTTTGATACATTTCTCAAATTTGACAAATAAATTTCCATGCGGGCAAAGCCGCGGGGTGCAGCTTGTAGTATCTTATAAGTGTATATACCTGTAGGGTCAAGGAAAATAAAACAGAAATGCAAATCAATATTTTTATTTAAATAGTCCAAATACGATAAATATCACAAATTTCTAGATTATTTAACATTTTTTTATAAATTTAACATTAAAAATAAATTCCAAAATTATACATATTATATTCATTAGTAGAATTAAAATGTATAAATTTAAAATCACTTGCTATTGTTAGGATTAAAAATGACGTCTTCTCGTCAAGTCGATTTCTGAGCATCTCATTGGATGTCATTCCTAAACCATTTTTAAGTTCTTTATTTGTTATTTAACTATGCCTAATGTTGCAATTCCCAAAAAAATTACATGTGACAATATAATAATATAATGTTTGATATTCAAGCACAATTATAGAGAAAGCATATCAAATACATTGAATTTAGAATCACATTTCTCAGTTGAACATTTAGTGGAGCATTTCTTAGTTGCACAACTCTTAGTTGCACATTTCTCAGTAGTACAACATTTCTCAGTTGTACTACATTTCTTAGTTGTTCTACATTTCTTAGTTGTACTACAACATTTCTTAGTTGTACTACAACATTTCTTAGTGGTTTTGCAAGGTGGCGGGGTCGGTTTGCAATGTTTGGTTATATCTAAAAATAAAAAAAAAGATATATTAATAACGCTGAATAATCCACACAGCATCATCTGGCCCAAGCTAAGCAGAGCTTGTATTATGGGTACTAGATGACTGATAAATATATATACATATACAATGCATTACTCACTTGACTTCCATAGTCAAAACCTTATCTTTTTGTAGCAGATCGTACAAACATTTTGTCTAAAGGCGGGAATCGAACCCGCAACCTCCTGCGTCATAGGCAGACCTTCGCCCGCGGCACCTATTCGTTTGCTTATTATTGTTATTATATTAATATTTAAGAGATAAAGTGAATTCTGTCTGTTACCTTTACAAGCCTAAGCGGCTGAACAGATGTTAATGAAACTTGGCAGAGAAGTTAATGAGTTACCGTGAACGGGCATAGAGGACATTAATATCTTGCTTCTTGATAATTTAACCATTTCACAGGATTTAACCAAATGTATAAGAATATGGTGAATCACTGATTTTAACTTTTCTCTCTGACGTACGAGTAGGTATTTACCTGTACCAGACTAGACTCGGATTTAGAATTATAATTATTTTATATGTCATTTATGAATGAAAACTTAACAAGAACTAATAAGAATAACAGACAACAGGAGAATAATAGCAAGCTAATATAACAACTAAAAACCAAAACAAAAACTTCAACAAAGCATAATTGGTGCATAGCAAAAAAATGCAAGTTCGATTTTGATAACGAATGAGAGACCAATGTAATGATGAATGAAAGCTGTCAAAATCAGAATTATTCAGAACTCTTGCAGCTTTCTCTGATGATACCAGTGTCATAAAATAGGTTCCACAAATATTCATTTGGTTTTGTTACTCAATGTTTACAAAAATTTCTATTGTTTTGAATATTGGTATAGACGATTTACTTACTTACTCTTTTCATCAAACTCATCTGATTTATTTTGCTTACCGTCATCTTCCTTGGATCCTGAATCGCCTGAAGATTCATTACTACCTTCTTGGTTACTTCCATCATCATGGTCTAAAAAATAGGAAAGAGGTGAAATTAATGAGCTTTACTTTAATCAACGTTTCTTACTACGGTCTATCCTTCTTTTGTACACTATCAAAAATTCGCCCTTTCTGTTAACCGTACGTAAGAGACGCAGCCGCAATAAATTGCTTTAAGCGATAAGACTGTCGATCCCATTACTGTTCTCTATGATCCAGTTAAATCGAATGCAAACTAAATCCACTTTGTGGCCATAAAATTAAATTGATCGTACAAACATTTGTCCCGAGGCAGGAATCGAACCCGCAACCTCCTGCATCGCAGGTGGACCATCATCGCCCAGCGCGTCATATCGGTCGTCAATGAGTGTAAGTAGAAAATTAGGTACCTAACTATGGAACTTATTTGCATAAGAAAATAACTGTCATTTATTAATGCTCTGCTGGAAGATACACTGCTAACTTCACAGTCATGTCGCCGGCTTAAACTTGGCGGATCTTGCCGACATAATTCTATAAGATATTTTCGCCGACATCAATCCACCGGACTGTGTCGACGGCTCTGGTGTGTACTCTTTCAAACTTACCGTCAACGGGTGATTTGTAATCCAAAGGATAGCCGGGTCGTGGGTCTGGTGCTGCATAGCAAATCACGGCCTAAGACAGATTGTAAACATTACATTAATAACGAACTACAATCGAGGAATGGAAAAATTAAAACTAAAATAGTTTATACTACAATTGAATTAATTGAGCTAACTGCAGACGGGTGCAAGCAGTCTAGAGGTAGCTCAATTGATCCATGTCAATACCAGTCGGAAGCGTCCCTAAAACATCACATTTAAGTAGATATATTATTTATTATCAATACGAATTAACTATGCCCATACAGTAGCTTTTATGACATTTTCTTGACATGTTATATTTTAAGTTTACTATATTGTTATATTTTTTATTTATAGTACGCAGGGATCACTTTCTGTTTTTTTTTATTAACTACATTCCCTTATACTCTTCCTTTACTTTCTTTTATTGCTATGGTTAGGTAGGTATAAAATACCTTTTTTTAATAATAAGATTTGAACAATCTAGGAGATAGATAACGTAAACGTTATAAAGTGTATTTGTAATACCTACGGTGGAAAAAATAATAATTTGAATACTATTTCAAACAAATCCACCAAAATATTATATGGGTTTACCTTTTTTGCCTGAAATTTTCAATTAGTTTTTTGTTTTTTTCACATCTTCACTACCCAATTTTAACCCCTAACTAAGAGTGGTGTAATAAGGCTTAGAGCGTAAGGGTCCCTAATTAGGGCGATCGGACGGGCCCGGCAAGCCTTGCTCCCTAATCGCCCAAACTACCGGGCCCTAAATATCGTGTAGCGCAGTAATTCCCAAAGTGGTCCAGGTGGACCCCCAGAGGTCCACGGGAGACTCGACGGGGGTCTACGTTAGGCGTGACAAAAAATGGGGGTCCACAATTTTAAGGGGGGTGCTTGAAAATTAATTTGCTTTCGATAGTGAAGAACTAAAATGTTGGCTTGACTGCACTTATCAATATAGGCAGATAATATTTATTTTAATACCACCATGGATCATAAATCCAATTTAATGAAGCGCTTTCGCTTCATTAAATTGGAGAATGTGATATTACAAGAGGAGCTACTCGAGCTTAGCACTAAAGAGGAGCTGAAAGTGACATTTAAAAGAGGGTATCAAAAATTTTGGCTGCAGGCAGAAATATCTGAAAAATATGCAAAAGCTTCTGATAGCGTTTCTCTCGTCATATCTTGTCGAAAAAAGTTTTAGTGCCGTTACAAACATATTTACAAAAAAGGAGCAGATTGAATATCACATAACGCGGAGATTTGCAGTGATTCCTTACAAAACTCAAGCAAAATATTGATAATTTGCTGTCAATCCATAAAGTACAGTCCTCTCATTTTTTTTATTACCTGGAAGTGTCATTATGTAAATTATGAGTGTTTAATTTTAATTATATTACGACTGTTATAACAATATAATAATAATTATCAGTGTAATCTTATCTTACTAATATTATAAACGCGAAAGTTTGTAAGTGTGGATGGATGCATGGATGCATAGATGGATGTTTACTCTTTCACGCAAAAACTACTGAACGGATCTGGGTGAAATTTGGTAAAGAGATAGATTAGAGTCTGCTATTATTTTATCCCGGAATTCCTACCGGAACGAGAATTACGCCGGTGAAACTGCGAGGCGCTGCTAGTACTTATATAAATTGCATTAAATATTTGTAGGATTTGAATAAAAACCTACAACTAAAGAAAATAAACTATTTCTTTCTAACAATCCGAATGGGACGTACATTAAATACAATTCGTGAGAATTGATTGGTTCTCATGCTGTGAGTCACTGCAGATTTCAAAAAAGGTAAAGTTGGATGGAGTAAGTAACTTTTTCGATTGGCCAACTTTGGTTTTTAGACATCCACTCACAGCACAATCAATTAAAATTTAATAGAAACTTTTTTTCGTCGATTGTAACTTTTTATTAGACAACATTTAATTTGTCCTTGAAACTCAGCGACGACGCATGTTTCCATTTATCTAATCGTCACTTTTTTCGAGATTTAGAGATTCGTAGTAATATAGCTGCAGGCGGTCCACCGAATCAAGCAAAATTTTGAAAGTGGTCTATGACACAAAATAGTTTGGGATCCTCTGGTGAATACCGCTTTTAGTTGAGAGGTTCAATGGAGGCTATTGTCATGGAATATTGTCTTTGTCTGATTCTTTATTTACTTTGATCATTTATAAGCGAGATAGCGAGACAAAGTCTGTCAAAGTCTATACATTTGTACCTACCTACTAAGTAAAAGGTACAATTTAATACACATATTATAATACCGTTTTTTGTATAAAATGTAAGGTAATACGTACTTATAATTAATGACAAACTAAATTTTTATTAACTATTTATTTCTTACCACACAGCAGAGCAAAAGTGGGAAAAGGAACTTCATTTTCACGATTTCAACGTATTTTGTGATGAATATTGGATTGGTGAATGCCACTACGAATATTGAAACCAGCCCTTTTTATAGTACCTACCATTATAGGTAACTAGTTATAAATGCGTCACTATTATATAAAAACAAATAAAAATAATATAATAATTTTATTCAATGGCACAGCTGAAATAATGTGTGCGTTGTTTTAAAATACAATGTCTTGAGAGTCAAAGAGCTGTGACTTTCTTTTAAAGTACGTCTATTGATAATTAAAACTATAAATCAAATTAACATAACCTAATGAACGATATTATATTATTTTCAAAGGTTAATAAAATGATTGGTACGTAAACAATTTTTAGGGAAGATTTTAATGAATATTTTTATCTCACTTAATATGCTACTATGAGATATATTCATTATATCATAATATTTTCATTCAAAAATAAAACGACGAATTTCTCAATTTAGTTAAGTATATTGGTTTGTACCGTAACAAAGAGGGCATGCTTTTTTTGTGTGTATTTTACTAAATATAATTCCCAATTATGGTTCGATTTTCATGATTATTCTGCTATTATAAAAAGCAGCCCTGGATTTGTAAACAGGCCGCGTAGGCCGCGGCCTAGGGGCGGCGGCGTCCTAGGGGGGCGGCAGCGTCCTAGGGGGGCAGATTTCAGAGGACGGTCAAGCGATTGCAGACAATCAAATTGTTTGTCTACCGGGGGGGGGGGGGGGTGCGCAGCTAATAATGAACGGCTCAGTACATGGGGCGGCGGAAAAAAGTGGCCTACACTCATCAAAAATATAAATCCGGCACTGATAAAAAGAATGATACGTAGGTCTCACGTGGTCTCTTAACAGTTATCGAAATTATTATATTAAAATTCAAAAATACGGAGTACTCATTTAGCCATTCATTTCATTGTCAAAAAAACAGCAAATTATTGGATAAGAAGTTAAAATTTTGCACCATTTCTGCAGACTTCTTCAGGCAGAAATTGTCCAGTGCCGTTGATATAAACGTTTAAATTTTCTTTATGCCTTCAAAACCGGGGTTTTTTATACAAAACTGCATTTCATTTGCCACGAACCTTTTACGATAGTGAACTCGAAAGAGCATTACTCGGCAGACGTGTATGTATACCTACTACATTGTACAACATAACTATTGAAATATGCACTTTCAAGGAAAAAGTACCAAAATATGCAATAAGTAACGTATTAAAAATAGCATTGTATGCATTTGCTTATATGATTATTGATACGATTGGTAAGAATTTATGTATAAGTATATCGGAATTCGGCTGAATAATCCAAACTAAATTACCTAGTAGTAAGATGACAAACGTCCTTAGGTTTACATGGTACATATATTAATTTAGAACGTATCTTGTTTGTTTTAAATAAATAAAAAAAAATGCAAACATTGAAATGCATGTAATCCGATGTCTAACGATTAGCCTCTGCCCACGGCTTTGGACAAGGTTTTCTAGGATGATGCCTTTTTTATATTTAGAGTACCTAGATCTCTATAGTATTAAGTTTAACTTGTCTAAGTGCTTGTTTTGTAAGCCACAGCCCTCTCCACTGACGTTATTATTATTACACCAAAACCACCCATTCAACAATTGACATTTGAAAGCCATTTTCATCACATTTCCTATTAATGAAATGAGAGTATTTCGTCAGTTTTACGACTGAAAAGATGGCGCTTTTGATATAGCGTATTTGGTTATAGCACAAGTTGACTTGACATGACACTACCACAACAAGAATTTTCTGCGAATGTGTTCCTTGAAAAAGAGAAAATGTCCTTATTTGTAAACGCCTCATTGCAAATTATGATACAGATGTTTTTTTCTTTATTAACGAGCATATAAGTACATTTATATGATTAAATATACTAGAGTAACATTACAATCTAGCCATAGATTTGGTAAATGTGTTAGTTGTTTTAAACTTACTTTGCTAAAAATATATTACTAAGAACGAGTCTATTAGCACTTTTCTTATTGTATCTAATTAATGGGAAGACACTTTTTTCATGTGTTCTTTAAACTAGCACATATTATGCACACTATGATAATCACTAAACTAAATCAAAAGGCTTTTTTCTTTTAGAGCATTCTCACTATGTCCGTGTTAGAATTTTTAAGAACACCTTTTCAAAAAGTTTAGACATGATTGGTAGAAGAGAGATTGATTTGTAGGATGCAGTCTCTTGCGGTGGGTTTCCTGGTTTTGCGATCATTATTACTTCCGCAATGATCTGGGACATATTTTAGTCGAAATTTTGCATTTATTGGACAGGTTAGTTTAACTAGCGCTTTCTTTGGTAGATAATGTAATACTTCTCCTGAAATTAGATCAAACCCAGGAGATGTTCTTATATTCATTTTTTGCTTGATATAACGCCAAACTTCTGTAGGTGAAACAAGCTTAATATCTTGGTTTTCGTTGTAGATCTCAGCTACATCAGGGTAACTGTTTTCTTGGAATTTAATTGGTATAAAGATGTTGTCTAAGTGCTTCTTTGTAAGCCTAAAGAAATAAATATATTGATTTACTGACTTACTTAGAGTAAATACTCTAAATGTTCAGCAAAACTTTAGCTTTTTGCTCATTACTAACGGCCCAATCCCCGGGTCCTGTTTTATTGGTGGTATCTGATGAAGTCGTTTCATGTTCTTTGTAGCTTTCTAAAGAGAGTATTCTGTACTGCGGTCATTGGTCAGACTTTGTAGGTAACTATTTGTTGTGTTTTTTTAAGTTTTTTTGTAGATAATTCAATTTATTTTTGTCTTGCTATGATCTTGATTGGTGCCAGCGATTTTTCGTTTACGCTTTTCCTTGATAAGCTGTATTATTATTTCAAGGGGGTAGACATTCTTAACATTTCTTGATTTTATTTCAGGTGTAGTATCCCATGCGGTTTGCTGTATAATCTTTACGAACTTTTGTAAGTCCTGGTCGAGTAGCTTGGGAGTTTTCAATGGAACATTCAGTTCTACTTTGGAGTCCAAAACAGTCTTAAATTTCTCTCAATCTGTATATTTGTTTACTATTGTTGCGTTTCTTTCAGTCTATAAAATCGTTTCATTCATTTCTAGTTAAATTGCTGTGATCGGAGTTAATATCGTAGCTCTGCGTTGCTCATATATATTTTTGTACACAAAAAAAATTATGAGGAGATCAGGAATATTTTGTGGGTGAAATAAATTAAATGACTTGGCGCTACCTAAAGAGCCACACCGTAAAAAGTACAATTTTTCGTCGCACCGTTAGCTGTACTGCGACATATTACAAGCCCAAAAAAAATTCAGTGTATAGTCAAATGTATAAAAAAGACTTATACAAAAAAAAAATCATAAAAACGATCTAGGATCGTGAAAAAAAATCACAAAAAGAACAAAAAAAATCTTTTTCGTCTCGAAATGCTCAATATTTTGAGTGACAACCATTAATAATTTTAAAACCACATAAAAGGAATTTTTATGAACTAAAGACAAATGTCTTTTTACAAATGTAAAAAGTCTTAACAAAGTGGGGTATTTATTCTTAAATTAAATTAACACTGCAAAAAAATTATATACAAATTATATTGCCGAGCAAGAGATTCAACTAAAATCAAACGCATCGCCATTTTCAACCTTATTTGTATAACGCGACGAACTCCCTAAAATATATAAATATTGTCTTCATACCGCGCCTT
The DNA here is from genome assembly GCA_944547425.1 of Eupithecia centaureata. NCBI lineage: Eukaryota > Metazoa > Arthropoda > Insecta > Lepidoptera > Geometridae > Eupithecia > Eupithecia centaureata. Next base: position 12,441,721 of record OX155683.1, on the reverse strand, counting down.
AAATGTAATTTATAGGATGGGTGATATTCTTTTTTGAGGATCTCAAGAGGCGCAAAATATGCAGGTCTCGACAGAACCTACGCATTTGCTACCCTTGTAGTCAAGACCGTCTAGGTCCGAGGGGTACCGAGGCTCTCCGGGTTTTTCAAAAATAACCTGAGCGTCTGGTCGATGCGACGCGTGACCCGAGAGCTGGTGAGTATCTGGCTCAGCGCATCAGCATTGCCATACAGCGTGGTAATGCAGCCAGTGTCTTGGGGACGCTTCCAACTGGTATTGACATGGATCAATTGAGCTACCTTTAGACTGTTTGCAACCGCCTGCAGTTAGCTTAATGGTTTCAATTGTATATACTAGTTGTATTTTTTTCTATTTCTTGATTGTAATTTTATCTTATATAAATTCGTGTTTGTTACAACACTTATAACTCGAGAACGGCTGGACCGATTTTTATGATTTTTGTGTTTTTGGATTTGTCTTCGTCGGGAATAGCATATTATGTATAAAAATATGATATTTGACAAGTAAATAAATTTCCCCGCGGGCGACGCTGCGGGGCGCAGCTAGTTTGTTAATAAAGACGTTTTATTGAAAGTGAAAACGGACGGAATCTTCCATGTGTCTGTTGACTCGCCCTTAGACGGTTTTATTTTCATTTAAAATTATTCTACCAACATTTGCCTCCACCTTCAAGTAATGAAACTAGTTAATAATTGAAAACTATAACAAACTCGGCTCTGTTAATAGTGGGAGAGACTTTTAATTTACGTGAATTTTATTAATTTTTATGTGGGGAAAATGTAAAAGAGTTTCAAAATGACTTTTTCCTTACCAGTAGGTATTTATCAATCCAGATGAGTGTTTTTAATATTTTTCATTACTCATACTCGGAAAGTAGCTCTAAAGTTGCCTGAAGAGCGGGTTGAAAATGATACTACAGCCCTAGCGAGAATCGTTTTCAACTGACAGCTATCACGTGTCTATTGAACCATGAATGGCAGAATGTGAAAAATAAAGGCAGAAGGTTAAAAAAATCAGGAAAGCGGTAATTCGATTTTCATCTCTTTTCTCGTGTTGTTGAGTTTAACATACAATCTACAATTTTTTTCTTTAGCTAACTTGCGTTTTTATTTCCTTGTTACTGTAATTAAAGCACAGTGATCTGATGAAATAAACTTATTTAGTCCCTCGAACTATTAGCGCCCTCGCTAGTCTCGGGACTAAATAAGTTACTTTCAACCCTAGCTAGGGTAACAATGTAATATATATTACTTATTAAAGTAGCTTCATCTGATAACTGATTGGGTACTGCTTTAAGTAACTAAAGAGTACCTGGTATGAGAAAATCTGTCCCATGGCCATCACTAGACTATATAGTTTGAGAGTGATGATGAGATAACCATTCGGACAACATTACCCAATCAACAAGATAATAAGAGAGTACCATTTAACTATCTCAAATAATATCGCTAAGCGCATAGCTTTTTGCAAACACTAGTTTTCAGTTTTGCCAGAAGTGACCAGAAAAACTAAACACCTACAGAAGAAATAGTGTGTTTGCGATACATATTATCTAATACAGGGTGTCCCATAATGAGTGGATAACCCGAAAGGTGCTTATGCTTACGCTTGCAAAATCTTTATTGCTTCCCATCTTAGACTACGCAGACGTCAGTTATCCTGATTTATCTGAAGACCAACTCAACAAACTTGAGCGTCTTCAGAACTACTCAATTACATTCATCTATGGGCTGCGTAAGTATGCCCACATCTCAGAGTACCGGAACAACCTCAAATAGCTCCAGTTTCGTCTTCGTCGGAATGCTCATATCTTAAGCCTCCTCTACTATATACTCTTTCTTCCCTCAACGCCTTCTTAACTCAAAGATCGCTTTGAGCTTCTTCATCTTTCCCACTCAAGATGCCTCCGCTCCTCTGATAATCTTCTCTTTCAAATTCCATCGCACACGACCCAATTCTATTGGTGATTCCTTCACGTTACAAGCCATCAATTATTGCTTTGGAACGCTATTCCTGTTTCCGTCCGACATGCCAAATCCCTTCCCATTTTCAAAAGCATCATCATTATCTGACCTCTACTGATAATATCCTCCTAAATTAAAGAATTTTTATTTTGTGTTTCCCTGTGATATAATGATGTGAATACTCATTTTGCTTATGTTAGTCTCTGTTTGAATAAATTATGTTAATTTAGCTAAATAAAATATTTTCAATTGTGTCACACTTATCAGTTACGCCACCGTTAATTTCAAAGATAACTGATCCTGTCCATCCAAGGGTTGCCTGGAAGAGATCGCTGTTAGCGATAAGGTCGCCGATTGTGCCACTTGTGTTTTAATTAGTATAAAGATGCTCTGATATTTATTATTTTTTATTACTCATACTCGGAAAGTAGGTCTGAACATGCCTGAAAAGCGGGTTGAAAGTGATACTTTTCCGCCCTAGGGAGACTCGTTTTCAACTGACAGCTATAAAGTTACTATTGAACCATGATAGTGGCAGAATAAATGATGAAGCTAAAAAAAAATTCTCCTTAGCGACAATTCACTGAATTCAAAAAATACAAAAGACAAGGCAGTATGGCTTTATGGCTTTCGCCTGTTCTAGATGGAATAATACATAAAAAAAAATTGCGGCAATTTGATTAATTTGTTTTCTCATGTTTTTTATTTATATTTCCTTGTATTCGTAATGAAAAGCACAGTGTTTACCTCGGGTGAAAGTAACTTATGTAGTGCCTCGAACTATTGTCGCCCTCGTTACACTCGGGCGCCAAACCCCGTCTCGGGACTAAATAAGTTACTTTCAACCCTTGGGTAACAATATACTATTGATGGTACAATAAAGTAATTATCTATCTATACCTATAGGGTGAATGAAAATACAACAGAAATGCAAATAAATATTTTTATTTAAATAGTCCAAAAACAATAAAAACAAGTAACAAATTTCTAGATAAGAACATTAAAAAATTAATTCCAAATTTATATATATATTATATTCATTACTAGAATTAAGATGTAGAAATTTAAAATCACCTCACTTGCGTACCTATTCAATGATTAAAAATGACGTCTTCTCCTCGTCAAGTCGAATTCATTCTGAGCATCTCATTGGATGTCATTCCTAAACCATTTTTAAGTACACAAGTTATACGTACTTCTCTATTTCAACAAATAATTGTAAATATGAACAGATTTTATTATTAGTGTTACAATTCCCAAACAAATTACATGTTACAATATTATATTATGTTTGATATTAGATCACAATTACATAGGAAGCATGTCTAATTAACATTTCTTAGTTGTACTACTACATTTCGGAGTTGTACTACTACATTTCGGAGTTGTACTACTACATTTTGGAGTTGTACTACTACATTTCGGAGTTGTGCTACTACATTTCGGAGTTGTACTAGTACTTTTCTGAGTTGTGCTACTACATTTCGGAGTTGTACTAGTACTTTTTGGAGTTGTACTACTACATTTTGGAGTTGTACTAGTACTTTTCGGAGTTGTACTACTACATTTCGGAGTTGTACTAGTACTTTTCGGAGTTGTACTACTACATTTCGGAGTTGTACTAGTACTTTTCTGAGTTGTGCTACTACATTTCGGAGTTGTACTACTACATTTCGGAGTTGTACTAGTACTTTTCTGAGTTGTACTACTACATTTCGGAGTTGTACTAGTACTTTTCTGAGTTGTGCTACTACATTTCGGAGTTGTACTAGTACTTTTCGGAGTTGTACTACTACATTTCGGAGTTGTACTAGTACTTTTCGGAGTTGTACTACTACATTTCGGAGTTGTACTAGTACTTTTCTGAGTTGTGCTACTACATTTCGGAGTTGTACTACTACTTTTCTGAGTTGTGCTACTACATTTCGGAGTTGTACTAGTACTTTTCTGAGTTGTACTACTACATTTCGGAGTTGTACTAGTACTTTTCTGAGTTGTACTACTACACTTCGGAGTTGTACTACTACATTTCGGAGTTGTGCTACTACATTTCGGAGTTGTTGTTGTTTCGCAAGGTGGTGTGGTCAGTTTGCAATCTGTACCTAAAAAGAAAAACAAAGCTATTTAATAATGCTGCCTAATCCACACAGCATCATTTAGCTCCAAGCTAAGCACAGCTTGTATTATGGGTACTAGATGACTGATATTGATATACCTACTTAATACAATACACTACTTGTCTTCTATAGTTATTTTTGTATATTGTGTTATTATAAAAAAAAACCCTATCGTTTTGTAGCAGATCGTAAAAACATTTGTCTAAAGGCGGGAATCGAACTCGCAACCTCCTGCGTCACAGAGGCTAAATAATTCAACTTTCTCATGCGAAGTATCTATTTATTTTTTTATTTTATTTTATTTCGAACAAGACACATTACAATGCAAGCTAATTGAAACAAAAAAGAAAACAGTCTTAATCTACATTGTAACTTGAGAGTATGTGTGTACAGCTAAATACAGTTAAAGCAACTATTGTTATTCGTACATAATTAACAAAACAAGACAAAAAATACATGTTCACACGTGAAATACAAGCAAATAAATAAAAGAAAAACAGGAACAATATACCACACACTAAACAGTAAATATACATAGTTATACAATACCAACTTCATTCCATCACCAGGCTAAGTGCTCCGCGGAGCACCATGGATATGAGCGTCATTGAAATGGAGGATACCTTTAAGTTCTCTAATGTAATGGTTGAGTCTAGGATTAAAAATGTCAAGTTGAATGTTTGTATGTTTGTTTCTATCTAAAAGTAAGACATACATACTGATAATGTCTTTTTATTGGTTTTTACCCCAAAGGGGGAACAAAGGGAATTAAATATTATGCCTCCGTTGTCTGTTTGTATTTCTATCCGTTTTATTATTTTTAGCTGGGTTTTTATTAATTATGCCACCCATAAGAGTAAGGCTTCAAAGTAGGTACCTACCTTTATCCGTTATATTAAAAATATTACATGAGTTCAGCTACCACTAGTTTGTTTAAAACTATCTGCAGTTAGCCCAATTGTTTCAATTGTTCTGTACCAGGATAGTGAAATACTTTGTTCACATTATTTTGGTCCAAAATTCAGAAATTCTGCGGCTTTTATTCTGAGGAACTAACTATTTGGTTCCTGTGAGCAATTCTGTGTGGACTGTCCGGAATTATTATATATATTATTCCTTAATTTGTGTAGATTTCTTGCAACAATAATTATTTGAATAATATCCTTTTTATATTCAGTAAAATAACAAAATAATACACACTAATATTATAAGAGAAAAGAAAATTCTGTCTGTTACCTTTTCAAGCCTTAGCGACTGAACAGGTGTTAATGAAACTTGGCCCAATCAAAAATTCGCCCTTTCTGTCAACCGTACGTATGAAACGCAGCCGGAATAAATTGCTTTAAGCGATAAGACTGTCGATCCCATTAATGTTCTCTATGATCCAGTTAAATCGAAACAATCATTCAAACATTTGTCCCAAGGCAGGAATCGAACCCACAACCTCCTGCTTAGCAGGCGGACCTTCGCCCATCGCGACACATCGTTCGTCAATGAGTGTAGTGTAGTGTAGAAAATAACCTAACTGTGGAACTTATTTGCATAAGAAAATAACTCTCATTAATTTATGCTCTGCTGGAAGATACTTTGCTAACTTCACTGTCATGTCGCCGGCTTAAAGTTGGCGGAACTTGCCGACATAATTCTATAAGTTATTTCCGCCGACATCAACCCGCCGGACTGTGTCGACAGCTCTGGTGTGTAGACTCTTTCAAACTTACCGTCATCGGGTAACTTGCAATCCACAGGGTAGCCGCGTCGTGGGTCTGGTGCCGCATAGCAAAGCACGACCTGAAACAGATAGTAAACATTTAGTTATTAACAATGAAAACTACAATAAGGTATAGAAAAAATTAAAACTGGTTTATACTACAATTGAAACAATTGAGCTAACTGCAGACGATTGCAAGCAGCCTAAAGGTAGCTCTATTTATCCATGTCAATACCAGTCGGAAACGTACCTAAAACTTCCCAATTATAATATTAATATGAAAGTTTGGAAGTTTGTAGTTTTGACTGTGACCGCAGCAGCAGCTTTTATGAAATATTCTTGACATGTTAAATTTTACAATCAAATGTAAAATGTAATGTATGTGTTTTCTTTGTATAACAAAAGTATCTATCTATGTAATGTATTGTATTAAGTATATCAGTCATCTAGTACCCATAACACAAGCTCTGCTTAGCTTGGTGCTAGATGATGCTGTGTGGACTGTCCGGAATTATTATTATTAATGTTAAACCTACAAATACATTTGATTATGGTGGAAATAAATTCTATTTCTCAGGAACAAAATCCACTGATCGAGACAAAGTCTGTCGAGCTCTCGAAATTTTTAGATAGATTTGTAGATATCGAACTTTATACACTTGGATTAAGCAAAAGTAGCGATGGGTAAATCGGTTTAAAAACACAACTCGGCTAAATCGGTTTGAAAAAACAAGCAAATCGGTTTGAAACCGATTCAAACCGATTTGCATCGAAATCGACAAAACAAATGGCAGATGGCGCTGAAATCGTATTGATCGATGTAATCCAGATCGAATAGTTAGTAGTTGGTGTATTCTTATCCTAAAAAACTAAAAATATACGGTATTCATGAATGAAATATTCATAAAATAGGTAAGTACCTAAGTATAGTATAAGTATACCTAAGTATAGTATAAGTATAAGTATACCTAAGAATTTAATGAATAAAAAAAGTTTTAAAACCAATGTTTTATAATGAACGTTTTATAATAAATGCACTGCCGAATTAACAAAAACAGTGGCACAGCTCTGAACTTTTTTCATACATCAGGCAAATAACTTGATTCATTCATTAGTGTTTTGAAAATTGCAAATCAGCTCGTTCGATCAGAGCGCGCGCAAACAAATAAGCAACAGCTAGCTATCTCACTCACACTCACGGCTCGCAACGTCGCTTCGTGTCGCTCGTCTCTGTTTAGCGGCTAGCTAGGTACTTCGTACTCGACTACGACTCGACGCGGCCAGCAGCGATTCAAACCGATTTAGCTAAACCTCTAAGTCGGTTTGACTCGTTCGAACGTCAAACCGATTTGAACCGAGTTGGCAAACCGAGTTGACACATCGCTAAGCAAAAGGTACATTGCAATACACATATAACTATAATTATTTTGTATAATATATTACTAACTCTTAGGAAGAACTATTTAATAACTATTTATTTCTTACCACACAGCAGAACAAAAATGGGAAAAGGAATTTCATTTTCACAATTTACACGATTTTTTGTGATGATTGTTATATGAATGATATGGTATTGGTGAATGACACTACGAATATTGAAACCAGCCCTTTTTATAGTCACCATTATAGGTACTTAAGTAGTTATAAATGACGTCACTATTTTTAAAAAACAAATAAAAATAATAGAATATTTATTTTTCAATGTTACAGCTGAAATAATGTGTGCGTTGTTATAAAATACAATGTACATATTTAAGTAAATAAGAGTTACGACTTTCTTTAAAGAGTACCTACGTCTATTGATAATAGAACTATAAATCAAAATAAACATTATCTAATGAAAGAGATAATGTTGAAAGGTTAATAAAATATGTGATACGTAAATAATTTCATTAGTAAGACTTTTATGGATATTTAGGTATTACAACTATATTCTATGAGACATCTTACTATTATAATAAACTAGCGACCCGCCCCGGCTTCGCACGGTTTTATTATACGTATAAACCTTTCTCTTGAATCATTCTATCTATTTAAAAAAACCGCATCAAAATCCGTTGCGTAGTTTTAAATATTTAAGCGTTCAAAGGGACATAGGGAATTAGGGACACAGAAAGCGACTTTGTTTTATACTATTTAGTGATGGGAAAGTCTGTGTGAATGTTTGTTATAAGTAATCTCCATAACTACTTAAGTTATTTAAATGAAATTTGGTATGTATGTGTTTATGACCTAGAATTAGAAATTCATAATATATAAAAAATATTAAAATATTAAAATTTTAACTTCCGAGGGGGTTAACGAGGGTGGTAAAGTTTGTATGGGAAATTATTATTCTTTTGGTTGATTCACTCAAAACTCGGTAAGTAAGTATAAATAAACCGCAAAGTAAATAATAAAATTATACACATATTTTATATTTTTACGAAACCACGCCTAGGAGGCATCCAATAATCTTCTGAAATTTGACAAATAAACAATACGGGCGAAGCCGCGAGGCGCAACTAGTATTTCATAAAGTAATGCATGACATTAAAATAGACGTAGACGACGGCCTTACCACAAAAAAAAGTTACGACTTAGACACGTGTTTAACAGTTGTTTAACATGTTTCTGTAGGATGACGGGTGACTTTTGCTAAACAACTTTACTGTTAAGCACGTAGACACGTGTTTTGTCGTGATTTTGTTTTTTGTGGTAAGGCGGAGAAACTTTACTATTTTCCACTCATAAAAATAAATCGAAGAAGTTCTCAATTAAGTTACTTATACTGATTTTTACCAACTGCTGCGTAACAAAGAGGGCATGATTTTTGTGTAGGTATTTTAGTACCAAATATGTTTGCCAATTATGGTTCGATTTTGATGATTCTTCTACTATTTGTAAAAATAATGATATGTAAGTGGTCTCTTAAATGTTTTCGGATTAATTGTTGTCCCATAAAACTCAAAAGAAATAGCATTGTAAATAGCCAGATTAGAGTCTGTCTCACAGAAATCGTCTATTACAAATGAAACCTATGAACGGAAAAGGTTTAACTTACACCTTACAAATGATCATAACGTTTGTTTATAGAGAGCTTTCTTTCACGGAAATAGAAATGATATTTGAATTTGTTGGATGTAAAACAAAATTCAGTTTTGAGGTGACACTAGGATTTGAGCTAGAAAACGAACGATACCTAGAGCTGCTCTTCAGCTTATTTTATTGATTTTGTGCATCGGAATGCCAGTAAAGTAATGCTTATAGGTATATTTGAGTGCTGAGGTCGGTGAAGGAACGATTTACGGAGTATTAGTGAATGATAATATTGAAGTTGATGATGTTCATGATTGCTTGCTTATATTTGCATATAAACAAGCCATAAAACAATAAATACAAGCTTGTCTCAACAGCGCATTGAAGTTCGTGAGGAAACCCTCCGATTCCGAAACAATAGAACCTAATTATATTTGGATCTACTTTATATATTACTGCATAACCATCCTAATTCTTTGAGGGTTTTGCATTTAAGGATGCATGCATACTTGTTCAATATAAAAAGCCAGGTTCTGCGATATTGGTATGCGTTAGTGCTGGGGTAGCGACTTAACTTTTAGAAGACCTACCTACAAGAGATATAAATCTTGCAGTCCAAGAACGATTTGGAAGAAGGTTAGTCTTAATATTACTAGCTCAAGTACTTACCAAGGATATTAGATTACAGTTAATAAGGGGCGAATCTAAAATAAGAGGATAACAGTTAAAATAAATTAGTCAGATCTTCATTTATCCAGGCTACCACTGACTTTAGTACATTTAAATAATCTCAAAAGGCAGTCAGGCTCTTACACTAGATTCAAATCCAAAGAATGATTCGATTCTACGCATTGACTGCTCAGCCAGACTTGCAGAAAAGCACCGCCACCGATGTCACAGCATATGCGTATTGTCCTAATCTTTCCATTCATCACTCAACTAAATTATGCAGCATTCGCTGATCAGCCCAGTCTGCGAGAACCCGACGTCTCCTCTGTCTTGCCGGAGATATTCTTGTTTATCTTCAACTTTTCGCATGTTCATCTTAGCATTCATCAACCAATCACGCTTATAAAGCGTAAAAACGCTATCAATCACGCTATTAATAGATCAAAACCCTTACCGAAATTCCATGTGAAATCCATTTGGATTATAAATATGATTTATATATTTACTGCTCAGTCCGGTATGAAACAATCTTGTGCAATCCGGTCCATTGTCCCTCTGATTAACGTAGATACCTTATAGGTGGGCTTTTGCACCTTAGAATAATTCCATTTGAAATCCGTTGGAATATGATTTATGTTTTATATGTATATTTACTGAACAGTCCGATATGAAATATTGTTTTGTGCCATCCGTCATCGCTGATTACCGTCGATACCAAAGGTAGGCTTAAGCACCATATCCTTAAAGTTGACACATGCACATAGGAACCACAAAATCCAATTCGGTCTTCACTCTCATTGATGAGTGCTAATTAATAGATATCATTTGAGCTTTGTCTCGCAATTCCTCCAGCCGCTTGGCGTAATACTTGGTCTAGCTCGGTCTCGACTAGCCTACTCCATAAATCGTTCCTTCACCGACCTCAGCACTCAAATATACCTATAAGCATTACTTTACTGGCATTCCGATGCACAAAATCAATAAAATAAGCTGAAAAGCAGCTCTAGGTATTGTTCGTTTTCTAGCTCAAATCCTAGTGTCACCTCAAAACTGAATTTTGTTTTACATCCAACAAATTCAAATATCATTTCTATTTCCGTGAAAGAAGGCTCTCTATAAACAAACGTTATGATCATTTGTAAGGTGTAAGTTAAACTTTTTCCATTCGTAGTTTTCTATATTTGTAACAAACATACAAACGCTAATCTGGCTAAAACTCCGTATATTTGAATACGAAGTTTTTATTTACAATTCTAGTTCTTTTGAGTTTTAGGGGACAATAATAATTCCGAAAACTTTTAAGGGACCACTAACGTATCATTATTTTTACAAATAGTAGAAGAAGCATCAAATGGAACCACAATTTTGGAAACCTTTGGTACATACATAGGTACACAAAAAATCATGCCCTCTTTTGTTACGCGGCAGTTGGGTAAAAATCAGTATAAGTAACTAAATTGAGAACTTCTTCGATTTAATTTTATGAGTAAAAATAGTAAAGTTTCTACGTCCATTCTAATTTCATGCATTACTTTATGAAAAACTTGTTGCGCCCCCCGGCTTCGCCCGCATGGTTTATTTGTCTAATTTCAGAAAATTATTCGGTGTGGTTTCGTAAAAGTAAAAAATATTTATTATTTACTTTGCTGTTTATTTATACCGAGTTTTGAGTGAATCAACCAAAATAATAATAATTTCCCATATAAACTGGGTAAAGTTTCGGAAATTTACACCTCGGAGGTTAAAATTTCCATAATTTAATATCCTATGTCTTATTCTAGGTGCTAAACACATACACACCAAATTTTATTTAGATGACTTGAGTGAAAAATAGTAAAGTTTCTACGTCCATTCTTATTTCATGCATTACTTTATGAAAAACTTGTTGCACCCCCCGGCTTCGCCCGCATGGTTTATTGTCAAATTTCAGAAAATGATTCGGTGTGGTTTCGTAAAAGTAAAAAATATGTATTATTTACTTTGCTGTTTATTTATACCGAGTTTTGAGTGAATCAACCAAAAGAATAATAATTTCCCATACAAACTGGGTAAAGTTTCGGAAATTTTAACCTCGGAGGTTAAAATTTCCATAATTTAATATCCTGTCTTATTCTAGGTGCTAAACACATACACACCAAATTTTATTTAAATGACTTAAGTAGTTACGGAGATAACTTATAACAAACATCCACACAGACTTTCCCATTTAGGTATTATAATAGATAAGATGTCTCATAGAATATAGTTGAAATACCTGAATATCCATAAATTCTTACTTATGTAATTATTTACGTATCACATATTTTATTAACCTTTCAACGTATCTCTTTCATTAGATAATGTTTATTTTGATTTATAGTTTTATTAGCGATAGACGTACTTTGAAAAGAAAGTCGCAGGTCTTATTGACTCTAAGACATTATATTTTATAACAACGCACATTATTTCAGCTGTTACATTGAAAAATAAATATTATATTATTTTTATTTGTTTTAAATAATAGTGACGGCATTTATAACTAGTCAAGTACCTATAATGGTGACTTTATAAAGGGCTGTTTTCAATATTCGTAGTAGCATTTACCAATACAATTTCATTTATATAATAATCATCACAAAAAAACGTGTTAATCGTAAAAATGAAGTTCATTTTCCCGTTTTTGCTCTGCTGTGTGGTAAGAAATAAATAGTTAATAGATAGTTCTTCCTTATAGTTAGTACTATTTTATACAATATAACGGTATTATATGTGTATTATAATGTACCTTTTGCTAAGAACAAGTGTATAAAGTTTAAATATAAATATTTTAGAGAGCTCGACAGGCTTTGTCTCGCTATCGTGTTTCCTTGTCAAAGAAAATGAAGAATGAGAAGTACCTACCTATCGTTGGTGGTGCTACTAAAATCAATAACAAATTACCTAGAATAAATGAGGCATGAGTTTACATAATAATATGTACAATTAAAAAGTTTATCTACAAAGTAATAATATAGTTTTGACGAATTTTTGAATGGTAAATAATTATAAGTAACTAATTATTAACTAATTATTATTTGTAAAGTTTTGCATGGTAAGATTACTTACCTATGTACATGCCATCTCTTTACCGAATTTGCATACCTAAGCCGGTCAAGCAAGGACGTTGTTTCACTCATATTTGTGACATCTTTTTGAAACATGTTTTTTGCAATAAATAAAAATAAATAAATCCTTGAATCTACGAAAAACAAAAACAATATTCCATTCAATCTCTCAACTAAAGCTAAAACCGAATAGGTAGGTATGAAACAAAAATAGGCTACGGGCGTGAAACTATTCTACCGTGCTGTCAAACGACGACAATTAGTTTCTCTGTATCCGGTAGAGGCGCTGCAAGGCGCCAAATGTATAGAAAGAGGCGAGAATATTTTTCATCATCGTATACTAATGCACTAAAGTAACGAACTAATTGTACTAAATATTTGAAAAAGAAACAAAAAAGAATTGTTAATTTCAGGCAAATAGGTAGGTAAACCCATATCACAGTTCAGTAGATTTTGTGTGAAATAGTAACTATTCATATTAATTTAATTTTCACCGTATTACAAATAGACTTTATTAGGTTATTTATATCCTAAATTATTCAAAATTATGTTAACAAAAAAGTATTATCCCTAGGTACCTACCAAAATACAATAAAAAGAAAGAAAAGGAAGCACCAAAAGGGAATATAGTTATTAATAAAAAATAGACAGACAAGGTGATCCCTACACAATATGTTTATAAACAAAAATATTCCAACGTAATAAAATTAAAATTTACCATACAGGTCATTGTCAAACATACATCAGCTTTTATGACAAACTAGCTGGTGCCCGCGACTTCGTCTGCGCATGATTAGTATTTGGAGTACTCGCGAGGTTTAAATTTTAAATTTATTAATTTTAATTTTAAACTATCTGTACGGTGCAGCGCATCCGTGCATTTAGGTATAAGTCACCAATTCTTGTAATATCATCAATAAAATTAAGGTCAATTGTTACACGCGCCGACCACTTAGTTTATTGCATCAGTTCACGATTTCACCTCATCACGGTAGGCGCGTACTCAACCATCATATTTTGTTAATTTTATCAATATAAGAGTTTTATCAATCATCTCTTCGTATCATTTAATAAAAGGTGTCCCGTACACTATCGAAACTTTTGTATTAGTAATATAATTGTGAGGGACGCTACCGACTGGCATTGACATGGATCAATTGAACTACCTATCTTTAGACTGCTTGCAACCGTCTACAGTTAGCTCAATTGTTTCAATTTTATTTACTAGTTTTAATTTTTTCTATTCATTGATTGTAGATTTCGTTATTAATAAATGTTTACAATCTGTTTCAGGTCGTGCTTTGCTATGCGGCACCAGACCCACGACCCGGCTACCCTTCGGATTGCAAATCAGCCGAGGACGGTAAGTTTGAAAGAGTCTACACACCAGAGCCGTCGACACAGTCCGGCGGGTTGATGTCGGCGGAAATAACTTATAGAATTATGCTGGCAAGTTCCGCCAAGATTAAGCTTGCGACAGTGAGGTTAGCAGAGTATATTCCAGCAGAGCAGATAGAGAGTAGATTCCAGCAGATTTATCTTCTTCAGATAAGTAAATGAGAGTTCTATAGTTTTCTACTTACACTCATTGAAGACCGATGTGACGCGGTGGGCGAAGCCCGCCTGCGATGCAGGAGGTTGCGAGTTCGATTCTTGCCTAGGAAAAAAACGTTTATAAGATCTGCAATTATTGTACCGGAGTTCTGGTTGTTTTCTACCTATGTAAAGTATTGTATTAAGTATATCAGTCATCCATACCCATAAAACAAAGCTCTGCTTAGCTTGGGGCTAGATGTTGATTGGATTGTCCAGCATTATTTATTTAATTATTCATGCTTTGCTGGAAGATGTTTAGCTAACTTCACGAATATGCGACATTTTCGTGATGATCGTTAGCAGTTGTCTAAACTTGCTGATTTCGTGCCACCGACAATGTTTACCTACAACTACAACCCGACACCGACTGGCGGCTTTGCTACGTTGACTCCTGGATGTAAAGACACTAACCTATCCGAAAAAGAGTCCAGTATCTGACCTGTAGTGCTCTAGATAGGCCTGTGAAGGACAACACACCGACTTTCTGTGTAGTCCTTTAAGAAAGAAAAATCTTTTATTGCCTAAAAACTTAACCTAAACTAGAATTAAAAACAAGAATAAAAAAACTAATCATAGGCAAAGGGAGTAGATTCAGCTATGTGCTGCATGCAGGAAACATGCTGCGCTGATTTTAAATCTAGTACTCCCCTCGGGTAGGTGGTCACCGAGAAGTTATGGCGGGTTTAACCTAAGTTCTTACATATACACAAATAACATATTTACTTTATATGGGATACACCGGGTGGTGTTATAAGGAAAAGTAGCCTATGTTTTATTCCAGAGTCAGAACTACGTAAATTCAAAATTTCAGCCTGATCCGGTAAGTGGTTTTTGCGTGAAAGAGTAACAAACATTCATTCTACATCAATACATCCATACAAACTTTCGCGTTTATGTAGTAAAGATTAACATTAAACTCAGTAAAGTTTTAAGTTAAATAAGTTAAGATATGTAGATCGAAAAGTTAATGAATTATGGGGCCTCAAAGTGGATTTAGGTTGCATTCGATTTGACTGGATCATATACCTAGAACAGTAATAGGATCGACAGTCTTAACGCTTAAAGCGATTTATTCCAGTGTCTCATAGGTAAGGTTGACAGAAAGGGCGAATTTTTGATTGAGTTCCAAAAAAAATATAAACCGTAGTAATAAAAGTTCCCTGATTTAAAAACAAACTCATAAATTTTACCTCTTGCTTATTTTTTAGGCCATGATGATGGAAGTCACCAAAAGGGTAGTGATGAATCTTCAGGTGAATCAGGATCCAAGGAAGAGCACGGTAAGAAAAATAATTCAGATGAGTTTCATGAAGATAGTAAGTAAGTCGTCTATACCGCTATTCAAAACAAGACATTTTTGTGAACATTGAGTAACAAACCCAAATTAATATTTTGTGGAACATATATTACGACACTGGTATCATCAGAGCAAGCTGCAAGAAAGTGGATAATAAGAACCTAATAATCAGTTCCCGCTTTAATATACTGCAGAATTTCTGAGATTTCGACCTAAATAATGTGACCAATGTGTTCACTCTCCTGATACAGTTGAAACAATTGTGCTAGAAGCAAATGGTTTCAAACAAACTAGATTTAGAGGTAGCTCAACTCATATCATAATATTGTTTTTAATGTAAAGGATATAGATATTACAATATACTCGGACAAATTTTCATTAAATCGGAACCAGTGTACTTGCATGTTTGATACAAAATATATCGTGCAGCTATAGAAGAAAGATTGAAATCTGATTAGCAATGCAATCCTTTTAGAATTATTCATAGGGGTGGTATAATTAATAAAAACCCTGTTTAAAAATAATAAAGATAACAAAAGCTATCTGACACACGGACAAACGAACGGAGAGAAATACAAACAGACAACGGAGCAATAATAGTTAGGTCCCTTTGTTCCCCCTTTGGGTAAATTCTTAAATTCAATGATAAACAAATAAAACATTATTAGTATGTATGTACTTATATTTTCAGATAGTTCACAGGAGAAAGTTGAATTATTTAGCTTTATCTTGTAAAGTAATTGTTTAGCATTTACTAACGAATAGGCGCCGCAGGCGAAGGTCTGCCTGTGACGCAGGAGGTTGCGGGTTCGATTCCCGCCTTTAGACAAATGATTATACGATCTGCTACAAAAATATAGGGTTTTGTTATAATAACACAATATACAAAAATAACTATAGAAGACAAGTATTGTATTGTATTAAGTATATCAATATCAGTCATCTAGTACCCATAATACAAGCTGTGCTTAGCTTGGAGCTAGATGATTCTGTGTGGATTATTAATGTCCTTTTTTTTCTTTTTAGATAAAAAAAAAGATTGCAAACCGACCCCGCCACCTTGCAAACCAACTAAGAAATGTACTAAAACTAAGAAATGTTAATTCGACATGCTTCCTATGTAATAGTGATCTAATATCAAACAAATTGTATTGTAACATATCATTTGTTTGGGAAGTGTAATATAAATCTATTAATAAAATCTATTAATATTTACTATGATTTGTTGAAATAAAGAAGTACTTATAACTTGTGTTCTTAAAAATGGTTTACGAATGACATCCCATGAGATGCTATGCTCAGAATGAATTCGACTTGACGAGGAGAAGACGTCATTTTAATCCTTTAATAGGTACACAAGTGATATGAATTTTAAATATCTACTTCTTAATTCTAGTAATGAATACAATATGTATAATTTTAATATTGTTATCTATAAATTTGTTACTTGTATTTATTGTCGTTGGACTATTTAAATAAAATATTTATTTGTATTTCTGTTTTTTTTTTCATTCATCCTATAGGTATATACACATTATAAGATAATATTATGTAACGCAAACACACTATAATTTCTTCTGTAGATGTTTAGTTTTTCTGGTAACTTCTGGGAAGACAGAAAATCAGTGTTAGCAAAAAAGCTATGCGCTTATCCAGCCTTTTGTTAGGCTGTAGCACTCACATATTATATATCTGTCTATCTATCTAAGATAGTTAAATGGTACTCCCTTATCATCCTGTTGGGTGGGTAATGTTTTCCGAATGGTTATCTCAAAATGTACGTCACCCTCAAACTATATTAGTCCAGTGATGGCCATGGGACAGTTTTTCTCATACCAGGTACTCTTTATTTACTTGAAGCAGTAACCAATCAGATGAAGCTACTTTGATAAGTAATATATAGTACATTGTTCCCATAGGGTTGAAAGTAACTTATTTAGACCCGAGACGGGGTTGGTGCCCGAGCGTAGCGAGGGCGCTAATAGTTCGAAGGACTAAATAAGTTACTTTCATCCGAGGTAAACACTGTGCTTTCATTACAATTACAAAGAAATAAAAACGCAAGTAAGCTAAAAAAAAGATTATGGATTTTATGTTAAACTCAACAACACGAGAAAAGAAATGATAATAGAATTGCCGCTTTCCCGATTTTTTTTTTTGATTCAGCCTTTCTTTTTCACATTCTGCCATTATCATGGTTCAATAGAAACGTGATAGCTGTCAGTTGAAAACGATTCTCGCTAGGGCTGTAGTATCACTTTCAACCCGCTCTTTAGGCAACTTTAGACCTACTTTCCGAGTATGAGTAATGAAAAATATCAAAAACACTCGTCTGGAATTATATCTACATCTAATATCTACATAAATATCACTTCTCTGAGGCACCGGGGCATCTAAAATCAGGGAGCCTTGTTAGGACCTGAGTGCCGAAGCAAAGTTCTGTGATAACCGCAGAGCGGAGGCTTAGTCAAGCAAAAATTATAAATTCAACGTTTGTCTCAACAGATTTGTAAACAAATAACACATAAATATATATATTTTACTAATACATTATTATTTACTACTATTTTACTTTATTACTATTTTACTATTATATTACTTTATCTAAATACTAGCGACCCGCCCCGGCTTCACACGGTTTATTTATACGTATAAACCTTCCTCTTGAATCACTCTATCTATTAAAAAAAACCGCAACAAAATCCGTTGCGTAGTTTTAAAGATTTAAGTGTTCAAAGGGACATAATGACATAGGGACAGAGAAAGCGACTTTATTTTATACTGTAGTGATATTACTTGCCCAAATTAAAATTCTGCCTAATTTTCATGTATATATGTATGTTCATGTATGTATGTATGTTTCATGTATCGGTCCTAGTGAAAGGAGTTGAAGATTTAACCGACCGTGGAGAGGGAGGATCATGTGTTTCTAGACTTTGAACTTCAAATGTAAGGTTAGGATCATTTGACTAGAGTTTCTAAAAGAATCTGTTTACTGCTACCTACTCAACGAAAGAGTCCTACTATTTACAAAGACGATCATTGACCACATTAATAAATGAATCTATCTTCAATAAGGTGTTTCAATTAGGATAGTTAGTTAATAACGTACACAGCTTTTTTACTCAGTAAAGTTAAGAAAAGGGTTGAGAGTATGTAGGTAGTGGCAAGTTGGAGTGTTACAGTTCTTCCTACCTGTTTATGTTTACGTAAATTACAAATTTTACTCACCGCAACCCAAATTACTAAGGAAATTATTGCCGTCATTATTTTTTCTAATTATTTTCTGTAGTGAGAAGACTCTATCGAGTTCTTTCTTCAAATAGCAATTGATGTAATAACTGCCTTTATATAGAGAAAGGTGGCTTGATATTTTTTTATTATTTACCTACCTTCTACATAAATCAATTGCAAAGTGAATAATTACTTAAGTAAGGCGCATGTGAAGAATACTTCAAAGTGTGTTTCGATGTTAAACTCTAAATTATTAATGTGTTTGTATTTATACTGTAGATTATATTCTTTATCTTTATAGTACTATCTATATGCGAAGATTATCAAATTACAGAAACTGCTATCATACGGACTGTAACTATTTAAAAGTAGTATAGAGAATTGATTATTATTATTACACCAAAACCACCCATTCAAAGATTGACATTTGAAAGCCATTTTCATCGCATTTCCTAGAGTATTTCGGCCGTTTTTCAGACTGATAAGATGGCGCTTTTGGTAAATTATATGGCAAAGATCCAGCGCAGGTTGACATGACACTACCGCACTTAGAATTTTCGGCGAATGAGTTCTTTGAAAAAGAGGGATTTTCCTTATCCGTAAACGCCTCTTTGCAATTACGAAATAGAATATATGACTTTTAAATGTAATATATAGGATGGGTGATGTTCTTTTATTGAATTTCAAAATGTACAATCGTACGGAAACCTCCATGTGTGTGTTGACTCGCACTTAGCCGGTTTTATTTTCATTTAAAAGTATTCTTCTAATAAAGTCTTTCATTTCATTTCTACTAACAATTGCCTCCACCTTCAAGAAATGAAACTATTAAATCATTGAAAACTATAACAAACTCGGCTCTCTCAATAGTGGGGGTCCTTTAATTTATTTATGTAAAATGTGGGGAAAATGTTACAGGGTTTCAAAGTGTTTTTTCCTTACCAGTAGGTAAGATATTTATTATTCCAGACGAATATTTTTGACCAATCAATCGCTTCAGCCGATTGGTTGTTTTAATGTTTTTTACATCTTTTTGACAAACTTGATTTTCAGTATTCCCAGCAGAGGTGACGTGAAAAACTAAACGATAACGACTAAACTATAAGATACCACCAAGATCTATTTCGCCTCTTCCACTAGTGGACAAAAAACTGAGGCGAACTGAAAATCAATTATCACTTTATTTCTTATATTATTTTGATAATTATGTACTTACATATAGTATTAAATTTGACTTGTCTAAGTGCTTATTTTGTAAGCCTAAAGAAATAAAGATATTGATTATTTGATTGTAGAGAATATTGTGTTAGCGATACATATTATCTTATATATAAAACATAGGGTGAATATAGGGTGAAGGAAAATAAAACAGAAATGCAAATAAATATTTTTATTTAAATGGTCCAACGACAATAAATATAGCAAATTTCTAAATAACAATATTAAAAAAAATCCAAAATTATGACATAATAATAAGTATATTCATTAGTACAATTAAGATGTAGAAATTTAAAATTCATATCACTTGCGTACCTATAATGACGTCTTCTCGTCAAGTCGATTTCATTCTGAGCATCTCATTGGCTGTCATTCCTATACTATTTTTAAGTACACAAGTTATACGTACCTACTTCTTTATTTCAACAAATCATTTTGAATATGAACAGATTTTATTATTAGTGTTACAATTCCCAAACAAATGACATGGTACAATTTATATATGTTTGATATAAGATCACAATTACATAGGAAGCATGTCTTACTAACATTTCTTAGGTTTAGTACTACATTTCTTAGTTGGTTTGCAAGGTGGCGGGGTCGGTTTGCAATCTTTTTTTTTATCTAAAAAGAAAAAAAAAGACATATTAATAATCCACACAGCATTATCAAGCTCCAAGCTAAGCACAGCTTGTATTATGGGTACTAGATGACTGATATTGATATGCTTAATACAATACAATACTTGTCTTCTATAGTTATTTTTGTATATTGTGTTATTATAACAAAACCCTATCTTTTTGTAGCAGATCGTAAAAACTTTTGTCTAAAAGCAGGAATCGAACCCGCTACCTCCAGCGTCACAAGCAGACCTTTGCCGCGGCGCTTACCTATTCGTTAGTAGTTGCTAAACAAGAAAGGGTAAAATAATTCAACTTTCTCCTGCAAATCATCTGAAAATCACTACAGAAATAAAAATCACTACAGTATAAAACAAAGTCGCTTTCTCTGTCCCTATGTCCTTAATGTCCGTATATCCCTATGTCCCTTTGAACGCTTAAATCTTTAAAACTTCGCAACGGATTTTGATGCGGTTTTTTTTTAATAGATAGAGTGATTCAAGACAAAGTTTTATACGTATAATAAAACCGTGCGAAGCCGGGGCGGGTCGTTAGTATAAGTATATTATATACCTACTATACAGGACGTCCCACGGTTATGCCACATGGAGGGAAAGTATCTTAAATATTGTAGATGGAACATTTTACTGAAAGAAGACATTATTTGAATTTAAAAAACAATTTAAACTGCATTCATAGATATTTAAATAATTACATAGTTGAACCGGGAATCGAACCCGTTACCCGAGAAAAATAATTATCCTGTAGCTTTATCATACCGATTGAAAGGGTTCATCATAAGGATTTTTTTTTTAATAACATAGTGGTCAGAAATAAAAGAAAGACCATGAATTTTAACATTCGATGTGAAATTTAGTTCAGCTGTTAAAGCTGGCATTGCCGTAAAGACATACAACTGACATTAGTATACAAGAACCAGTATGAAAGTGTCCATGAGCTACAAGCAGAACTTTGACGTATTATTCTAAATATCCACCACAACAAGATTAAAAACCGCCAGGGAGCGAAATAATCAAAAGAGTGTGACTTTGTATTCAACAGGAAGGGACTCATTTTGAGAATTTGATAAATTGATTGATTTTGTATTAAAATTTTTAAAATTCATGGTCTTCCTTTTATTTCTGACCACTATGTTATTTTAAAAAAAAAATCCTTATGATGAACCCTTTCGATCGGTATGATAAAACTACGGGATAATTATTTTTCTCATGTAACGGGTTCGATTCCCGGATCAACCATGTAATTATTTTAATATCTATGAATGCAGTTAAAATTGTTTTTTAAATTAAAATAATGTCTTCTTTCAGTAAAATGTTCCATCTACAATTATTTAAGATACTTTCCCTCCATGTGGTATGGCCGTGGGACGCCCTGTATAATGTTTCATTTGTTTTATATTGGTTTTTAGGGTTTACCCATACACAACAACAACAACGGGACCTAATTATTATGCCTCCGTTGTCTGTTTGTATTTCTATCCGTTCGTTTGTCCGTGTGTCATAGAGCTTTTTTTAATCTTTATTATTTTTAAACACCCTTATGAATAATTCTAAAGGATTGCATTGCTAATCAGATTTCAATCTTTCTTCTATAGCAGCACGATATATTTTGTATCAAACATGCAAGGCTTTTTTTTTGCTTTTGTTTTGAATAGTGGTATAGACGATTTACTTACTATCTTCATCAAACTTATCTGAATTATTTTTCTTACCGTGCTCTTCCTTGGATCCTGATTCACCTGAAGATTCATCACTACCCTTTTGGTGACTTCCATCATCATGGCCTAAAAAATAAGAAAGAGGTGAAATTTATGAGTTTGTTTTTAAATCAGGGAACTTTTGTTACTACGGTCTATTCTTCTTTCGAACGCAATCAAAAATTCGCCCTTTCTGTCAACCGTACGTATGAGACGCCGGAATAAATCGCATTAAGCGATAAGACTGTCGATCCTGTTACTGTTTTATACGATCCAGTTAAATCGAATGCAACCTAAATCCACTTTGAGGCCCTATAATGAAACTGCATTCATTAACTTTTCGATCTACATATCTTAACTTAAAACTTTACTGAGTTTAATGTTAATCTTTACTATATAAACGCGAAAGTTTGTATGGATGTATTGAAGTAGGATAGATATTTGTTACTCTTTCACGCAAAAACCACTTAACGGATCTGGCTGGATTTTTGAACGGACACGTAGCTCTGACTCTGGAATAACAAAGGCTACTTTTCCTTATAACACTACCCGGTGTACCCCATATAAAGGACTACACAGAAAGACGCCTGTGTAGTCCTTCACAGGCCTATCTAGAGCACTACAGGTCAGATACTGGACTCTTTTTCGGATAGGTTGGTGTCTTTACATCCAGGAGTCAACGTAGCAAAGCCGCCAGTAGGTATCGCCGTGTTGTAATCATTGTCGGTGGCACGAAATCAGCAAGTTTAGACAAATGCTAACGATTATCACGAAAGTGTCGCATATTGGTGAAGTTAGCTAAACATCTTCCAGCAAAGCATGAATAAATATATAAATAATGCTGGACAATCCAAACAACATCATCTAGTCCCAAGCTAAGCAGAGCTTTGTTTTATGGGTATGGATGACTGATATACTTAATACAATACTTTACATAGATAGAAAACAACCAGAACTCCGGTACAATAATTGCAGATATTACAAACATTTGTTCCTAGACAAGAATCGTACCCGCAACCTCCTGCATAGCAGGCAGGCTTCGAAAACTATAGAACTGTCATTCATCTGAAGAAGATAAATCTGCTGGAATCTACTCTCTATCTGCTCTGCCGGAAGATACTCTGTTAACCTCACAGTCGCCAGCTTAATTTTGGCGGAACTTGCCGGCATGATTCTTTAAGTTATTTCCGCCGACATCAACCCGCTGCTGGACTGTGTCGACGGCTCTGGTGTGTAGACTCTTTCAAACTTACCGTCCTCGGCTGATTTGCAATCCGAAGGGTAGCCGGGTCGTGGGTCTGGTGCTGCATAGCAAATCACGGCCTAAAACAGATTGTGAACATATATTAATAACGAACTACAATCAAGGAATGGAAAAATTAAAACTAGTTTATACTACAATTGAGCTAACTGCAGACGGTTTCAAGCAGTCCAAAGGTAGTTCAATTGATCCATGTCAATACCAGTCGGTAGCGTCTCTAAAACATCACAATTATGTAAGTATATTATTAAAACGAAAGTTTGGATAGAGTAAAATTAAAAAAATAGTAAATTTAAAATTTAACACGTCAAGAATATGTCATAAAAGCTGATGTATGTTTGACAATGACCTGTATGGTAAATTTTAATTTTATTTGGTCTATGCGACGCGTGACCCGAGAGCTGGTGAATATCTGGCTCAGCGCATCAGCATTGCCATACAGCGTGGTAATGTAGCCAGTGTCTTGGGGACGCTTCCGACTGGTATTGGCATGGATCAATTGAGCTACCTTTAGACTGTTTGCAACCGTCTGCAGTTAGCTCAATGGTTTCAATTGTAAATACTAGTTAATAATTTTTCTGTTCCTTGCTTGTAATTTTCGTTGTTAATAAAAATTCATCATTTTATTTAGTTGGAATATTTTTGTTTTTATGCATATTGTGTAGGGTACACTTGTCTGTCTGTTTTTTTTTAATAACTACATTCCCTTATGGTGCTTCCTTTTGTTTCTTTTTATTGTGGTTTGGTACCTAGGTATAATACTTTTTTGTAAACATAACTTTGAATAATTTGGGAGATAAATAACGTACTATAGTCTATTTGTAATACGGTGCAAATTAAATTAATATGAATACTATTTCACACAAAATCTACTAAACTGTGATATGGGTGTTTACCTATTTGCCCGAAATTATTTTTTTTTTTTGTTTTTTTCAAATATTTAGTACAATTAGTTAGTTACTTTAATCCATTATAATACGATGACAAAAAAAGTTATCGTCTCTTTTCATAGTAACATTTGGCGCCTTGCAGCGCCTCTACCGGATAAATAGGAACTAATTGTCGTCGTCGTTTGACAGCACGGTAGGTAGAATAGTTTCAACCCCGTAGCCCTACGGAACGTAGTAATGCTAGATCTTAGCCGTAGCCTACTTGAAACTTTGTTTCATGCCTATTCGGTTTTAGTTTTATTTGAGACATTCAGTATAGACTATTTTCATGGTACCTATATTGTTTTTGTTTTTCGAAGATTCAAAGATATTTTTTATTTCCATAAAACAAGTGTAAAAAAGATGATAAATATATGAGTGAAACAACATGCTTGATCGGCTAAGGACTAAGGTATCTAAACAAGATAGCGAGATAGTCTGTCGAGCTCTCGAAACTATTTTTAGATACTTTATCAAACTTTATACACTTGTACCTATTATTGAAAAGGTACATTATAAATACACATATTATTATTATTATCTACTTATATTATTATTTTTTTATTTGGATAAAACATATATAATTTTTTATATAATATATAATAATATAATTTTTATATAAATTTAATTAAATTAATTTTTATTAATTAATTAAATTTAATTATTAAATTTAATTTTTATTGAGTATATAGGTACCTAATATATTTTTATATATTTTTTTTATATAAGGAAGAACTATTTATTAACTATTTATTTCTTACCATACAGCAGAGCAAAAATGGGAAAAGGAACTTCATTTTCACGATTTACACGTTTTTTGATGATTGTTATATGAATGATATGGTATTGGTGAATGCTACTACGAATATTGAAACCAGCCCTTTTTATAGTCACCATTATAGGTACTTAAGTAGTTATAAGTACCGTCACTATTATTGAAAAACAAATAAAAATTATAGATAGATTTTAATGTCACAGCTGAAATAATGTGTGCTTTGTTATAAAATATAATGTCTTAGAGTCAATAAGACCTGCGACTTTCTTTTAAAAGTACTTACGTCTATCGATAATAAAACTATAAATCAAAATAAACATTATCTAATGAAAGAGATATGTTGAAGGTTAATAAAATAAGTGGTAAGTAAATAACTTCTCTAGTTAGAATTTATGGCTATTTAGGTATATTAAATATATTCTAAGAACCATTTTTCATGAAGTAATGCACGACATGGAATGGACGTAGTAACTCTACTATTTTTTAATCATAAAAATTAAACGACGAGTTTCTCAATTAAGCTATTTTGGTATTTACCTATCGGAGGGCATGTTTTTTATATATGTAGGTTAGGTACCTAATATGTTACAAAATATGTTTCTCAATTGTGGTTTAATTTTGATGATTCTGCTTCTATTGTAAAAATAATGATACGTAGGTAAAAGTTCACGGAATTATTTTTGTCCCCTAATACTTAAAAGTAATAATAAATTTGTATTAAGTACTAACAAAAAATATGGAGTTCTTATTAAAGTTACTTACTGTAAAAAAACAACAAATTATTGGAAAAGAAGCACAGATGGTTGGCCAATTATTAATTAGCTTTAAGTTAGCTGGTTAATTATTAAATAATGCTGGACAATTCACACAGCGTTATCTAACCCTAAACAGCAGAGATTGAGATTAGGGTACAAGAATACTGATACATAACACATAGTTACTTGTTTATAATACAATGAAAATATCTAGAACATCCGGTACAATTATATGAAGGTCGTACAAACATTTGTCCCGAGGCGAGAATCCAACCCGCAACTTCCTCAGTCGCAGGCGGAACTTCGCCCGTCGCGTCGCACCACTGAGTTCATCTATTTTGAAAGATCCAATGTATCCTTGACAGGATATTTGATCATTCAGATAATCAACTTATACGAACGATTTGCTGTTAGGGAAGTAGGTATATTGATTTTGCTCGTGATTGTTTTGAAAACGAAGAAACAAAACACTGTTATTAAAGATTGTAACATAATGAAGGAACAAAAAAAAGAAACAAACAATACATCGTATTCCTTCATGCACTTGTTCTACATTGTTTTCTTTTTTGCGGGCCAATAATTAATAATTCGACTGAAACAAAATTTTATGTGACTATCCCGGGATCGGCGAAAAGCATCGGAATCTACTATAAAAGCATGAGAAATAACATAATGCTATATGCTAATGAGAGAGAGATGGCGCTGCTATCCATGTAAACATTAGCTCTACAGTAAAATATTATAAAAAAATATATAAAGCGTACAAAAACAACCAAAAAAGTGTTTAAAATACAAGTACCTGTGTAATTTGCCGTAGTAAGTGTTTGTGATGTGATATAACGCGTAATTACAAAGTGATACAAGTAAACAAAACTGACCTTGTGATTATCAATAAAATCCCAAACAAGTCCACAAAACACAACATAAATCACAGAAGACTACTATTTACTACTAGTATTTCTCGCTAATAACGAACTACAATACAAAACAGTGAAGATAAAACAGCAAAACCATATTTAGCTTCAATAAACACCGTTGATGCTACTACCGTCATTTTATTTTCAACAACTGGACTCCTGTGTTTGAACTCAATAATTACCAAACTACCACCTAACAACTGAACCAGTACGCTAATTTCGACGCTCTAGTTAACTTGAACGGTGGCCGAGCGGTTAAGACACCCGACTGAGAAGCCGAATACGTTGGTTCGAAACCTTACGGATTAATATTCTTTTTGGACTTGAAATTCATTTTTGTACTCTAATTGCTGTTTTTTATTGGTTCAATTTTGGAAAAACAATGAATTTTCTTGAAAATATTACATTTCGGCGAAACCGGACACAATCGGAAATGCAAAACGATGACGAAGATGACGAAATTTCTCAGGCTGCACATGTCACTGTCAGCAGTATAGGCGAGGATAGCGAAGACATTCTAAGCCTTAGACAGAAGATAGAAGGACTGGAGGCTAAACTAAAAAACGCACTTGAAGAAATAGAACTCCTGTCTTTGCAAAACAATAAATATAAGGGCGAGAATGATGAACTCAAGAAATCAAATGAACTATTAAAAAATATTACAAGTGGAAAGAAAGCTAAACCTTCACCTAAAAAGAGGACAGATACAAAAAATAACGCACAAAAATCACCAAAAATTACCACTAAACATACAAAAAATACTTCAAGCCTTAACTTAGAGAACACAGACAAACAGAACGCGTACAAAGAACAACGAACGAATAACAAAAAAACTGCAAAAGAACCAAAAAGACATAATAAAATCTGTATACTTAGCACCAACAAACATAATAACATTATATCAATGGCAGAAGAATGTTTCGACAGACAAACAGAGCTATGCCATTACCTAAAGACAAACACAAATACAAATGAACTGATAAAGGACATTGAAAAGAAAGTGGAAGACTTCACTATGGATGACTTTTGTATACTTTTAATAGGTGAGGAAGAATTTAAAAGTACCCACAATTATATCAATTTAATTATAGAGATGAGAGACATATTAATGAAAGTAAAGAACACAAACATTGTTATTTGTCTACCAACTTATAAAATTAGTTCTACTACAGATATGTTTAATTGGAGAGTGGAAAATTTCAATAACTTACTTTACTTAGACGCCATCACCCATGAACACGCTTACATACTAGATTCGAACGAAGACCTTACCTATAACTACACGATGTTTGATAGAAATACAGGGAAAGTAAATAGGAAGGGTATGAAAGTAATTTTTACAAACCTTAGACACTATACTGATGAAATTCGAGAATACCACAACAACAACAACAACAACAGCACAACACAACATTTAGAAGACCTGGACGCAAAAGAAGAAGAATCAATGTTTTTTCGAGATTAAGCATATAAATATACTCCATCAAAATATTGCTGGATTACTCAATAAAGCTGACGCTCTTATGATAAACCTAGATGAATTAAAAGATAAAACCATTGATATTGACGTAGTATGTATAACTGAACATTTTATGCAAACTGGATATGAACAGCACCTGGACTTTGAAAATTATATTCTAGCAGCATGTTACAGTAGAAGCGACAGTAAAAGAGGCGGAGCATGCATATTAATTAAAAGAAATTATAATTGGAGAGAAGTACAAGAAATTAGAACGTTATCACTAGCAAATGTCTTTGAATGCTGTGCCATTGAATTAATTGACTTTAAAATTATTATTGTTTGTATATATAGAGTTCCTAAGACAAATAATTTGAATACATTTCTTAATAAACTAGATAAAACGTTGACATACATTACGAAAATAAGCTCTAATAATATTGTATTGACAGGTGATTTTAATATAGATATCTTAAAAACTAATAATGTTACACTAGATTTTGAATGCTTACTACTTAATTACAACCTAAAATTAGCTATAAGACAACCAACACGCTTGATCAGCCAATCCTGTTTAGACAATTATGCACATAACTACAACAAAACCTGTAAAACAGAAGTGATTGACTTTGGATTGTCCGACCACACAGCACAAATTATCAAACTACCTGTTAAGAAAGTTTTAAAGTTTACATATTGGCGAAAAGTAACACACGACTATAGCTCAGAAAATATAAAAAAGTTTATAATGTGCATAAAAAATTATACCTTCTCTGACATGTACAACATTGAAGATGCCTCTGCGGCGTATTGTTACTTTATAGAACATTTCAAAATGTTCTACGACCTTTGTTTTCCGAAAAAAATTACGACTATACACATTCTTGCGAGACAGAAATGGATTTCCCGAGGCATTAAGATTTGCAGCAAACGAAAAAGATGTCTACTCCAAACTTTGCGAAAAACACCAGATACAGAAAACAAAACAAAATACAAAACATACACTAAGCGTTTCAGAAAAATAATACTATTAACTAAAAAAGCACAAAACAATTACAAAATAAAAACGTCCACAAACAAAACTAAAACTACATGGGAGATGATAAATAAAGCTAAACTAAATGTGCCGAGAGATCATATACTTAAAATAAACCACAATAATGACTATATTACCAATCCAATTGACATTGCTAATTTGTTTAATGACTATTTCGTTGACAAGGTTGTACCAATACAAGGAGCTGGAAAAATGGTAGCAGCTAATATATGCCAACGTAAAAAATCAATGTTCATGGCACCCTGTCTACCCCAACACGTCAGCAAAATAATTAAAAAGTTAAAAAATACTAAAAGCACGGGTCATGACGAAGTTAACACAAAAATAATAAAAGCTGTTAGCGAATATATTTGTCCACATTTAAGTTATTTAATAAATCTAACTATAGTTACCGGTGACTTTCCCGAAGCCCTAAAGATGACTATAATCAAACCAATTTTTAAGAAACAAAACAAGGAACGCATAGAGTTCTATAGACCTATAGCACTCATATCAATATTCTCAAAGATATATGAAAAATACTATTACGGGGAAATATATGACTATATAGAGAAAAACAACATTCTGTGCAATGAACAAAAAGGCTTTCGACAAAAGAGAACTATCAATATGGCTATATATGATTTTTATAAATATGTTACATGCCACGTAGATAAAAAAATACCAATTTGTGCTATTTTTTGCGACATGACCCAGGCATTCGACTACGTAAATCATAAAATCCTAATCCACAAACTTGAAGCGTATGGGATTCGAGGCAATATATCAAAATTAATTGAATCTTATTTAACGGGACGTAAACAAATAACTGAAATAACTAGACTAAACCTTAAAACTAAACATGAAATCACTTATAAATCAAAAGTAAGAAGCACTACATATGGTGTCCCCCAAGGCAGTGTGCTAGGTCCACTCCTGTTTATATTGTATATAAACGACTTGCCCTCTGCTATAAATCAACCAATCACTTTATTTGCGGATGACAGTACAGTGACGATAAAATGTAAAGACAAAGAAACCTATGAATCGGATATCAACGAATCACTAAACTCAATTATTTGCTGGCTTAATAATAATAACTTAAAAATTAATTTAGACAAAACTACTATAATACATTTCAACCAAAGACTACATAATCCCTTAAACATTAAATTGACATTCCAAACTAATACTATTCAAGCAATTGACTCTACAAGATTTCTAGGATTACAAATTGACGAAAGGCTAAACTGGAAAAAACATATAGAGATTCTGAGTAAACGGATTAGCAGCTTAGCTTATGCTCTTTATAAGCTCTCCCCAACTGTTAGTCAAAATACACTATTAACAGCTTATTATGGTACAGTCGAATCGGTTATCAGATACGGAATTATCTTCTACGGTAATTCTACTGATAAAGAAATAATTTTCAAAATGCAAAAGCGCTGCTTAAGAGCCATGTTTAAAATCCAACCAACAGAAAGTTGTAAACCCCTGTTTAAAAAATATAAAATACTAACACTCACAAGCTTGTACATTCTAGAAATTGCGCTGTTTGTTAGGAACAATCCAATTCTGTTTCCCCGAATGTGTGATATTGTAGTTAGAAATAGAAGGGACAACAATAGATTAGCCAGACATGAATCAAAAACTACTATGTTGAGAAAGAGTGTAGTGTGCATGGCACCTATAATCTATAACAAAATACCTAAGAGCTACAAAGACTTAAATTTAAACTTATTTAAGACAAAATTTAAAAAACTTTTATGTGACAAATGTTACTATAATATTGACGAATTTCTAAATGATGTAATCTAATTATATACTAAATTTAAATTAATATGTGAATACTCCTATCTTATAAAAGGCTGTTACTGTTAAGACTTGCATGCCATACTCTCTCTTGTTATTTTGCACACCAAGGTATATTGGTCAAACATGTTGTTTCAAAAAAATTATTTGTCACCTTTTATACACGTGTTTTTGCAAATAAATTACTTTTACTTTTACTTTACTTTACTTTACAGATTATCTAGCTAGAGGATAAAAAAGCTTGGGAAGAGTTTTGCTCTAAATCGAAAACTAACAAGCAAACAAGGTAAAGGTTTCTTGTCCTCTTCTTTGCTTTCCCGATCAAAAATGAAATTGATCACCTTATTACCTAGATTTAATGAAATATATCCATAACTACGACATAATATGTACTTTCTGACGTGCCCAAGAGTATACGTAAGGTCTAACTAAGAAAAATAAATAATTTGAATTAAAATTTGATAAAGCGTTTGTAGTAACTAACATAAACCAACTTAATAACAAAACATTTAAATACATAGACCAATAAAACATAACTCTTCCTATTGACTTTGTTGAAGTCAAGTAAAAATTAACCACCATGCGGTTCCATAAGTGGCCAGTTTTCACCTAATCGTTGCAAACGAGCAACTTAGCTGTTCGATGCGTAATCGCGGATGTTATTTAACTGAGAATTCCTTGCATTCCTGGGTAATCCCAGCGAAGGGCTATTATGATAGCGTTCGACTTTTGATGTGAAACGAAATGTCGTACCTCACGACGTATTACCGAACACAATCGCAACAGAAACTTGGCGTTTTTTTTACAGTTTTTTTGACGTATTTATAACAAGTGACCCACTATACATATCATACATATCAGCCCGCGGCTTCGCACGCTTTATTTCAATGGACACGTGTCAAGACTATTTCTATCCCATGAGAACAGATTTATGGGATGAAATGCCTGTTTTATTGTAGGGCTAGAACTGCGTATTTTCAAAATTTCAGCCCGATCCGGAATCTAGGTACTTACTTGAGATTTGGATAAACGTTCTTAATTCATTCAAAGAACCTATGGAAAAGGTAGATATTTAAGATTAGGTATAGGTTGACAGACCTACTAGGTATTCTGTTCTGTTCTTCCGTTCTGTCATTTTGATTGGTACAAAAATTTATTTCAAATTCTCTATATAGGTAAACAGTTTTATCTCAAATCTCTAGATGACTACTATGTACAACTAAATTCTTCAAATTAATCTATACTACACACCCTTTTAGCAAATTGCATCTTGTGCTTAGCTCCAAATGTCTATTTGTAAAATATCATGTAAAGTTAAACCTGATTTAATTTTACATTATATTTTCTATGGAACATGCGTCTGAAATAAAAGTACTTATATTATTTTATTAATCAGTATCTCTAATCTCCTTAAATGTTGAAAGCTTCCAGAATAGTACTCCAGTTCGTCGCCCCTCACATGCGTCGGCAATGCTTGCCTCATCAAAGCGCATGCCTCAGCGCCGACAAAGGCGCTGCATTTTTAAATCATACTCCACATATTCTAGTTTTTAGCTGCGACCAAGTATTTAACAGTTGATTGAGGGTCAAATGAGGTTAAGCTCAGTTGATGTAGAATATAAAAAGACATGATATTATGAACGCGAAAGTTTGTATGGATGTTTATTCCTCATTTACGCATAAACTAATGAACGAATCGGGCTGATTTTATCGTAGTTTTAGTCTTGGATTAGACTTCTTTTCATCCCATAAAATGATCTTCTATGGGATACAACTAGCCTTGAAACGTTGTCATAGAAACAACGCATGCAAAACTTGCTTCCTTTTGATTTAATGTCGACTGATTCTGATTACAGAGTAAACTCACACTTGCCTCTGGGTCTTAGGTCTTGTTTTACCATCGAAAAGTAAGTTCCTGTTAATTTACTTGGTAGATTTTTCGTCGCCTAGTGACAACTTTAATACGAAAGAGACAGCATATAGATACCTGTCAGTTAATTT
Source organism: Eupithecia centaureata (assembly GCA_944547425.1). Lineage (NCBI taxonomy): Eukaryota > Metazoa > Arthropoda > Insecta > Lepidoptera > Geometridae > Eupithecia > Eupithecia centaureata. The sequence continues at coordinate 12,408,511 of OX155683.1, read as the reverse complement.
TACTGAAACTTACTTGACTATTGTGAAACAGGCTCTTAGTGTGAGTTTTGCATAGTTTACTAGTAGGTACTAACGTGTTTGTTTTCCATACATATTATAACCATCTATACGCCTTTCGTGGTTTGCGAACCCAAGCTTGTTTCTGATGCTTGCTATACTTACTTATCTAAGGGAAGCCAAAAAATTAGTCAAATTTTCTGAGCTTTAGATATCTGTAACTTGATATTTTTAGGGAGTTTTCCCTTACCGAGACCGACTCTGATTGTTTTTAGACTTTTAAATTAATTTATTTTCGTTATTCGACAACGATATTTAAGTCATAATGTGCTTCTTAAATCATTGTTTTTTAAAGCTTTAAAATATCCGACATTGATGCAAATTAACTCGCTTATTCAATTCACTGCCCTGAGTTTGTTTCAATATTATCGACTCGTCTAAGAGGAAGAAATTATACAAAGGGGGGAAAAATAGAAAAGATTGAAGGGTAATTCTGCATTTTTCTTCCTCAAGGGGTAATTACCAAGGGGGAAAACAGTCATTATTTTAATATATTTTAATAAGGGATTAACGTATTTTCATGTACACACGCCTGAGGACCAAATCTCAATTAAAAATAGAACGTCTGTCTCGTTGACGACGTCCCTCATATTATCGAGAAACTAACCTAATTCTGTAGGCTCAAGTTTTCACTGATATTACGTAAACTGTGGTTTTGGCCACGCCATGGTGTCATGTCATGTCTCATGAATTAAAAAAACTAGTTGGAATTTGTTAAAAACAACTTCGGCCTAATTTACACAGGGTGTTTGTTTATTTGCTGCTAGAAGTTTAAATATATACTAAAAATGCCTAAAACATCAATATATAAAAATGAATCCATATTTCCTCGTTAAAAGCTGGCCTGTTTTCGTAAATTCTTTTTTTGTTGTGTTCGTTATTGTCAGAAGGCTCTTAAATGACAAAAAAAAAAAAATTCGAATTTCGGGCTCAACAGCTAGCTATCAATAAAGGGCATAGAGGGTGATAAAAACTCATTTTTGGTAGTTAGGGCAAAGGTACGTATAAGCACCTTATTTGACTAGTTAAAGGTACATTTGTTAGGTACCTTTACTTTTCGAGGACACCTTACAAGTCAAGTAGAATATAACTCTAGAAAACCGTACCTTTGAACCTTGAAAACACCCTTTTGATATACGAAACTCGCATAGGGATAATTTTGGTATAACCCTGCCACCCCTTGGGATAATAATAAGACATTCCTTGTGAAATGGTGTTTTATTATAATTTCTTTTGCATTAAGGATAAACATGATCGCAAAGCTTGTAAAGAAAGGTAAAAAAGACAATTTTATTAGGAACCCTGAAACCACACATTGGCCTTTTTAAAAAATATTAAAATATTTTTAAACCTAAAAAAGGCATGGTTTAAAATAAACGTTATTATAAAACGAAGTTTTAGCACTAAACCATAGTTCGTCTATGGTTTAAAGATAAGCCTCAGAGACCCTTAGTTTATCTTAGGCACTAACCTCAATATCAAATAAACGTCAATCAATGTTGTTTTTGTTTTGTGAAGGTATTATGTTCCGAATGTTTTTTTTTTTGTCTTTCAAATTTTTAATCATCATCATCATCAGCCTATATTAGTCCACTGCTTGACATAGGCCTCCCCTAATGAGGGCCATAGCGCCCTGTCTTCAGCTTGCCGCATCCAGCATCTGCCAGCAATCTTTCGCAGATCGTCCACCTAGACGGAGGGCGTCCTACACTACGTTTACCAAGTCGCGGTCTCCACTCAAGAACACGTTTTCGGTTGTCGATTATTCGCAAGATAATATGGCCAGCCCACTGCCACCTTAGCTTTCTAATTATTTGAGCTATGTTGATAACTATGGTTCTCTGTCGGATGTAGGTATTCATTACGAATCTTATCCTTCAGAAAAACTGAGTACGGGTTAAGTATTATATTTATCAATCAACTCCGGGCAAACGGGTTGGGGATCAGCTCCGGGTTGATCTTCTGCAGGAGCCCTCCAGGGATATCCCCTAGTCGTCTGATTTATACGTATAAAAATAAATAATAAATACCTTATACCTATTGTTTTAAAATTGCTTATTATACAGCTGTTTTCATTCATCAGAAACACGTGATCAAACACAATAAATAATAAGCATCTACATACATTCATTCTGAGTGGGGTTTGTTATTTTCATAATCCCCACTCCGGGAATACGGGTTGGGGATCGGCTCTAAGTTGATCTTTTCCAGCCCTCCAGGGAGATCCCATAGTCGTCTGATTTATACGTATAAAAATAAATAATAAATACCTTATACCTATTGTTTTAAAATTGCTTATTAAACAGCTGTTTTCATTTATCGGAAACACTTAATCAAACACAATAAATAGTAAGTACATTCATTTGCATTCCATGTGGATAGATTACGAGGTCAATGCACTTTTAGTTGACTTTTGCCACGCAAGGGTTGACTACAATCACCTCTGTTTGAACTTTGAACATTCATCAGGAAGGTTCTATTGAAAGCAATTGAAGAAATTAGTTTTAAATATTCAAAAACCGACGCCCACCAGAAGCATTGATCCTAGACTTTTTTACACGCGAGGCGGTTAAGTTTTGTTCGTTTTTCTCTATTATGGTTAACAAAAACTCTTAATTAAGAAACTATTTGATATTAAATAGTTTCTTAAGATAATACACAATGACAATGACACAAAACATAATGACAGTACCATGTCAATATATTTATGAAAACTTGTTGTACACTCATAACACAGATTACCCCCAATAGATACCGCATTACGGGACTGTGGTTGGAATCCAAGCGCACCAAAATTGGAGGAAGGCGCGGGTTGCGGGGACCGGAACAAAGGCGTTGTGATTGGCTATTTCAAGGTCACACTAAAAATGTACTAATTGTTTACTCACCCTAGGGTTGGGAAAGTTGCACAACAAAATAAATTTTGTCGAAAATTAATTTCGATGCCATGTTGTAAAAAGAACATCAGTTTACTTGAATATTTAAATCTTTTTTATTGCGGTCTCGTATTATAAGCGTAAAATTTGTATCATTTCGGATTCAAAAACAAACCGATATTAAAGAAAAAAACTACGACAGATGTGGCGCGGTGGGCGAAGGTCCGCCTGCGCTGACGCAGGAGGTTGCGGGTTCGATTCCCGCCTCGGATAATATAATGTATTAAATATATCAGTTATCTTGTACCCATAACACAAGCTTGTCTTGTTGTGTGTGGATTGTCTAGCATTATTAATTTATTATTTAATCATGTTACAGGAAGGTAGATGTTATGAAATAATCATTCAATTAAATAAAACAATTTATGTACAGTACAACATAACAACATAAATGAAAGCATACTTATGTTTTCAGTTTAATTATAAATGATCATTGGTTTTTGAAATGTATGAGTTTCGTGTAAATACGCCTCACAGCATTTTTAGGGTCTGTTTTTCGAGTCAGATAAAGCAATCTTATGTCTATGTATTTTTCCATAACACTTTTGGCTAAATCAATAAGATGGTTGCAGCTGTCATGGTCAAACTGATGACTGTTAATATGGCAGAATATGTCTTCATTGACGAAAGTTCGTAATGTTTGGGTTACAAATCGCAATTTGTCTCTATAATATACTTTTGGGTTCTTATCTGTTAAGGAACTTCGGATAACTAGTTCACACCGCTTGCAAATTTTAATGACTGCAGTAGATGGGTATATTAGGCCACCTACATCTCTTGCATGAATCAAACTTGTTTTTTTCTCATCCAGCGATACCAACGCTTTTACACAAGTGTTGCATTTAATATGTTTAATTAAATAATGGACTACAGCTCCAGATATGTATTCTATTATGCTTTGTGAAAACTCTGAGAGAGAGTTTTCTTGCTGCGGTCCGCAATATAGTGTACTGTCATCATCGGGTTCTTGAGTCTGGCATGTATCGCCCCTTGCGGTCGTCATGTTGATCCGTTGTATTGCTGATGAACAGTTTAGAATAGCTATTTTTTCTAAGGCGACGCAATTACCCGTATTGACATCCTGTAACTCCATATGTACTAACATTTTTCTATATATCCCATGGAATTGTTTTGGTGTTGGGTTGTTATTGGCTCCACCATGGGATCTAATATTACAAAACAAGAGTTCGATGTGGTCTTGACTAATGCGATGAAAAGATATATATGGACAGCAATTATTCTCTACCAAATCTTTGAATAAAAATTTGGCGCTTTCTATGGACACACACAATCCCAAGAAACCGGTAAATCTAGGTGAATTCACCAATTTAATTTGTCTATTCTTAAAACTTGTCGTCAAAGTCAATAGCATTTCTTTGCAGATCTCCAGCCTAGATAGAATTACATTCGAGTTTTCTTGGTTTATTGCTCTTTTATAACCATACCCATGCACTTTTGAATCCAAAATGTCAAATGCGTCATTCAACACCAATAGCATGTTAGCTGTTTCATCGATATCTTGAAATTCGTGTAATTTCAATGTATTTTTGCAAAATTGTAGGGCTATTGCCACGCTCCTGCTAAAAAGTTGAGTGGCAAGTTTAACTTTCATGACATTTTTTTTAAAAAGCAAATGTTCGGCTCGAAGTTTATTGGCTGCATGAAATTTCTCATCTTCTTGTAATTGGTGCAGTAATTGAATGTGACTCCATTTTATAGCATTACCTTCAGCAGTCTTAAATTCTTTGTAATGTTCAAAGCTGTTCCGAATCAATTTAATCATATGCGCAGGATCGAGAAACACTGCTATTTGATTGTTATTTATTTTGAAAATTGTGTTTAAATTGTTGGGTTCTAAACTACAACCAAGTTTTTTAGCCATTGCTAAATTGGCTGGACACCCATCAAAGGTTATTGCTTTTATAATCACTTTTGCCTCATGGCATAATTCAATGGCTTGGGTGAGCAGAAACACCTTTTGGTCCGCTGTTAATTTATTTATTAAAAAATACCCTATGGGAACTTTCCACTTTCCATGCAGAGGAACAGCTAAAAATACCAATGCATCCGTGCATTCTTCTCTGCAATCCGAGTCAATACTACCACCGAAATCTACATATCCATAATTTTTCTCCACTCTACTCTCAATTTTCATTTCATCAAATACAATACAACAATGCAGTGGTGTATTTGATTGTTCTGCTTTGAATTTTAGAGCTTCGAAAGCTTCTTTTGTGAAACCTGGATGCCCATCTACGCATCTATACCACTTTCCAAGTGTCTTTACTGAGGGTAAACAGGTATTAAAAGTTTTACGAACGTAATTGTAGGCTTTTGTCGAATAAAAATTCAGAGTCAGGGCGAATGCTCTCAACTGCTGAGAATATTTTTTTCTCACAATGGTGCCAGATTTTCCACGTAGCATTTGTCTCTGAATAAGTTCACGGCATTTTACCCCGACCGAGTCAAGTACATGCCTATTTTCTGCCAAAATCAAATTTTTTTTTTCTAACTCTGCCAATAATGACTTTAATGAGCTTATTTTCCTTTTCAATCTTCTGTTACAGTCTCTGATTTTTCTTAAGTTTTTGTTTTTGGTCTTCACAGTGTTTTCTAATTCCATTATTCTTCTACAGAGACGTTTTTTCACGGGGGTATCATATGCGGAAGGTGTGTCAGCTATTGAAGAAAGAGATCGTTTTCGTCTTTTCACTGGAGAGTCACAAAGTGTATTTTCGGATGTTGATGGCATGTCGGTATCTTGTAAGATGAGATTTGAAGGATTCTGAAATCACAAAACAACAAATTAGGTGAATTTTTGGTTAGCAAAATTCTTACTTTTAAAAGCAAGTTTCCGATGAGTACCTAGTAACAGTAGCATTTCTTTTTTAATTGAGTACTCTAAAATAAAGTTCTTTTGAAAACATACCAATTCCGTACAGGATGAGCTAGGTAATTGAGTTTTCGTTATTTTGTCGAAATTTTCATCATCTTTTTGTTCAGTTATTGGAGTGGGTGCCTGAAATTAAAGGAAGTACAACTAGCAGCGCCTCGCGGTTTCAGCCGCGGTAATTCTCTTACCACAGGGAATTCCGGGATAAAATATAACCTATGTGTTATTCCAGACTATAATCTATCTTTGTGCCAAATTTCATCCATATTGGTTCAGTAGTTTTTGCGTGAAAGAGTAACAAACATCCATCCATACTTACAAACTTTCGCGTATATAATACATATTAGGGTTATTAAATAACTAGCTGCACTCCGCGGTTTCACCCGCGTAGTTCTCGTTCCCGTGGGAATTCCGGGATAAAATATAGCATATGTGTTATTCCAGACTATAATCTATTTCTGTGCCAAATTTCATCTAGATCCGTTCAGTAGTTTTTGCGTGAAAGAGTAACAAACGTCCATACTCACAAACTTTCGCTAGGATGTTAGGATGACAAAAAATAACATTGTGTGCATTATTTGACAACATATTTGGCGCGGTGGGTCCGCCTGCGACTCTGGAGGTTGCGAGTTCGATTCCAGCCTCGTGACAAATTTTTGTCCGATCTGCAGATATTAGTTCGGGGTGTTGTGGTCGTTTTCTATGTAGTATACCTACATAGAACACGACCATAATACCCCGAACTATATATAAAATTATATATATAAAAATATCTATCTATGTATTGTATTATGTATATCAGTAATCAAGGACGCATAACACAAGCTCTACTTGGCTTGGGAATAGATGATACTGTGTGAATTGTCCAGCATTATTTTTTACTTATTTATTATCTGCAAACATACCAGTATCGGTAAGCATAATGTTGGCACAGCAGAACTCATGACACGACGGCGATTTTTCATTATGTGAAAACTGTCTTCGGTGAAATGTCTTGAGCAAATAACACTGGTATTATTAGGGAACCACCCGTCGCGTTTGGTTGCGTCTATCCATTTTTTTTTCTTTTCGGGGCAAGAAGGAAACCTTAAACAAGATAAGCTGCAGAGTTAAAAAAATCACCATAAATAACATTCATTTATTACTATTTATTATTTTGTAATTGTCACCACAACCCATTCCCTCCGCCGGAATCGCCTCAGAAGTAGCAAACAAGCTTCAGGAGCTTCTAGCTGTAGTGTATTATTATGTATTATATGTATTCTATGTACTTACACCCCTACCTTTCTTAAATATAAAATTTCTATACATCTAAAGGTTGTCTGGAAGAAATCGCTTCTAAGCGATAAGACCGCCCATCATACTCTTATGTTTCATGTTAATTACTATTTTTTTGAGTGTAGGTAGGTACATAGTTTTATATTGTATTGTAGGATAGACCTACCTAGTACCTACCTAGGTACTAGTAATCCTGCATTTCCATTTTGATTTATTTACTTTTAGCAATTTTTTTTAATATCCTTTAATAAGAATAAAACAACATTTAGGTTTCTGCATAACTTCCTAATTTTAGTGCTTTCCATACAAAAAATCCGAGAATCCCACTTACTACGTCATCCAACATTTATATCGACGTCGCGTCGCGTCGACTAGAGAGGAGTGAAATTCACAACACTATCATTACACGTGCTTTCGCCGGAAAGGGACAACGAATGCAATAACAGCAATGAGGAAAAGAAACAAGCGACCGTCTTTACGTGCCATCAACCATTATAAGATGAGCTCTTCTACAACTAGTAAAATTAAATTATTTTACTTACCGATGAAATGATATTCCGTCCTTTTGGTAATTTGAAGTTCGAGATGATTTTCCACACCATTTTACTGAACATGTAGTCATTTTGTCCTTTTTGTGTACACAAAACCAATTTTCATTAGCGTTCTAACAGAAAAACGTAAAGGAGCTCACGGGTCTGAGACTTGGTCGGCTCTGAAGGCGTGCTTTGATGTGGCGATTTATATCAGTGCATTTGCACATATGTGTGGTGCGCGGTTGTCGTCTTACATGCGGAATCTATTGGGGGTAATCTGTGACTCATAAAAATATCAATAGGTTCACTAAAAATAGTGACATACATAATGTTAATACTAGAAATAAGAATAAACTCGCTTTGCCCACAACTAGATTAAACAAAGTTAATGTATCTTTCAAAGGGCAATGTATACGCTTCTACAACAAAACTCCAAGTGAGTTGCAAAAATTATCGGTAAATAAATTCAAACAAATTATCAAAACTATTCTTTGTAAAAAGGCTTACTATAAAATATCTGATTATTTAGATGATAAAAAAGCTTGGGACGAGTTTTGCTCCAACTCTAAAACTAACAACCTAACAAGGTAAAGGTTTCTTGTTCGCTTCTTTACTTTATCTAAATAGACCGAAGTGAACAATAATCAAAGTGAGCACTTTATTTCATAATTTCAATTATTTTTAACTAGACGTGTGCGCCGCGCCGACCCGCCGCCGCCGCCGGAAAATTTTCCACGCCGCCGCCGCCGATCAGCCGATCGGCGTGAATTCGGCGTGAAACGTTACCTTTTTTGACATTTGAAAATCCGTTATTTTATTGATTATTATTACATTTATTACACTCGAGAGAAACTCCGAGCATAGCTCTTTTCATAGCTCGCCGAGCGACTTTGAACTGGTGCACCAGCTCTACCGTGAGTGTCCACGACTCAGCTCTGTAGGTCATACGTCTAGGACTAGTCTTACGGGTAGGATGCACTGATTGAAATCTTTCGTTTTCAAACACACACCCATACGATGCGTAGACTCGACGTAGTTTTCCAAACGCTGCTCAGCTGGATCATCCTCTTGGCCTCCTTCTCAAAATTGTTTTTATATAACTGGACAATCTGCCCAAGATAATAACTCGAAAACAATTTCAACGCTCAAATCAAAATGAAATGCTCCCGGATCAATGTGGTCATTGGTCATGACTTTGGTTTTTTTCCAAATTCATGCCAAGACCGATGCGTCGAGAGGCTGAGGCTAGGGCGTTCAGCATGTGGGTGATCTCCACTAGCGACTCCGCCATTAAGACTATGTCATCAGCGAATCGTAGGTGCGACTGTGCGAGATGTAATTGTCGTTTATGTTTATGCCCTTACTTTTCCATTTATGTTTAGTCCAGCTTCTTAAACATATCTTCCAATGCGCTCGTGAACAGTTGCGGGGAAACGACATCCCCTTGTCTCACTCCTCTGCGCAATTGGATGGGCTTAGACTACTGGCCCTGTACTTGGACTCTCATAGTGGCGGCTTCGTAGAGACATCTCAGCACCTCGATATAAAGATAGTTTATTTGGCATCGCTGTAAGAATTCCAGAACAGCCCAAGTTTCGACGGAGTCAAAGGCCTTCTCATAGTCCACAAAAACGAGACACAGGGGCTGATGATACTCTTCGGACTTCTGTATAATCTGCCGCACTGTGTGAATGTGGTATATGATGCCATATCCTCCGCGGAACCTGGCCTGTTCCGGTGGCTGAAACTCGTAGTCTCCTGGCGAGACGATTCGTGACCACTCGCGAGAACAGCTTATAGACGGGGCTCTGGAGTGAGATGGTTCTATAGTTTTTAAGAAGGGTTTTATCGTCCTTCTTAATAATAAGCACCACCAAACTCCCGCTCCACGCCGTAGGAGTTCTCCCACTGTGAAGGACGGCATTAAAGAGGTTCTCTAGCTCCTATATAACAGGAGCTCCTCCTGCCTTCAGAAGCTCTTAAAGTAATATCGTCTTCACCGGGGGCTTTTCCATTTTTAAGCTGCCTCAGAGCTTACACGATTTCACCTTGATTGAAATCTGGCAGTTCTTCGCTATAGTGGCGTGTCAGGGTGGCTCTGGAATCATGGTCATCTCGTCGGGAATAAGAGGCATGTGCAGTGTACAAACGGCCATCCAAATTTTCTATCTGGGTTGAGATCTCCGGCTTCGACAAAACGGTCCTCACGTTGTTCGTTTTAAGTTTCGTCCTGCCAAGCTGCTGAGTGAATACTTTGGACCCTCGGTTGCGCTCTATCGCCTCTTCAATGAGGCGTGTGTTGGAGCTCCGAAGGTCGCGCCGTACCATCTTCGCGATTCGCTTGTTCAGGTCTGAGCTCTCTGACGAAGTCATTTGGGTGATTCCCCGTCTTTTTGTCATCAGATCCTAGAGTTTGGACTTCCTAACAGTACCTTATATTTATGCATGACAATTATACTATATGCAAAGATGTGTTTATTTCTAAGTAGGTAAGTAATTTTTCTTGTAACTTGTATTTTTTAACAAATATTTAAAAACATGTTAGCATTTTTGAAATAATAATAACACATTCTAAACAAATACTAGACGCGCCGATTTCACGCCGAAATCACGCCGCCGCCGCCGATTTCAGGCCGGCGTCCGCCGCCGAATATTTCAACGTCGGCGCACATGTCTATTTTTAACATGCATTTTATGACGTGTCCAAGTGTCCTGTAAGGTCTTAAGGAAATAAAGCACTTTGAATTTTGAATTTTGAATTTTGAATGAAGTAATTGATATTTTTTACAAACACTTAACCGACTTTTACGTATTCTCAAGGATTTCTCAACAAGTTTTGAAACCCTCGGCCATCTTTACAAAAACATGCATTTATAGAGGTACAATAGGTATCTCAAAAATTGCTGATCCGTTCTAAAGAACGAAGAAATCCTTTTATAAATAAAAGGATTCATATGGGAGCACTTTGAATATAAATAATTAAGTAAATTAATATTTATATAATAATATGACCTATAAAATACAGAAAAAATATGATTTAGTCAAGTGGCATGTCCGTCAAGTAGCGAGCGGTAAAATGACGCAAAGGCCTTCAAAATAAGAAATAAAAATACGTTACATTAGAAGAGGTTAGGTATATATCAACAGAGACAAACAAAGTTTAAGGTTTGTAGCAGTACTTTCAAAGAGGTTTATAAAAGTCAGGTTGCATATCCAGGAGTGAAAAAGCGGTAGGTAGTGAAATGAGGTCATAAAGCTTAAAGCCTCTTCTGGCTGCTAGAGTTTACACGTTGAACCGCCAAGCACTCTTGAGCGAGTGGAGGGATAAATCCTCGATAATGTATGCACGTTACAGAACTCTGTCATGTAAGGCTGCTTTCACTCCATCGTAAAATATTGCAAACTCAAAGTGGGCATCAAAGTTTTAGAAAACAATACGTTTTAATACTAAGAACACAATAGAAGTACTTGGTTTATACCTCTATTTTAATTAGAACATTGTTTATTACCATTTGACATACAAACATATTTTTTACAAAAATATTATATATATATAATATTTTTGTAAAAATAAAATTATATATATAGACTTTACCTTATAAAAATTAGGTAAAACGACTCTTTCATAACATGCGGTCATTGAAAGAGCTACCGCTTTTTATGAAAGAGCCGCAACACGAACTATCTAATTATTTATTACAGAACACTAGGAAAAATCTAACATAGATTTTTTTTCATCTCAATGTTTTTAATGTATGGTAAAGAAGCGAATATGAAACCAACAAAACTCGTCCGAAGTTTTTTTTATCGTCTTGATCTTTGAGTAATTGCACTAGTAATGTCAATTTTAATTTTAATTATCCTTCCTTTTACTTACAACAAAAAAATACAAGGGAATCAATTCTACCCTATCAATCAATTTTTAAATTCAAAATATCAGATTATCTAGAGTCAAAGTAGGAGACTTTGACTCTAGATAATCTGATATTTTGTAGTAAACCTTTTTATAAAGAAAGGTTTGTCAATTTTTATTCTTATATTTTTTAAACTACTACTACTACTATGCTACTTAGCTTTGTTCTAAAAGTGAATTTCGTTAAATTCTTTCCGAGTATATGACACTGAAATAAAACGTTACAAATCAGAGAGAGAGTCCCTTTGTTTACAAAAAGTGTGTTGGATACTAGAACTGAGTATAGTGTTAACGAGTCTGAATTTTTCATGAGACTTCGGGCGTTTTCTTGCTGTTAGCATAAAATTAAAAAAATTGCTTCGATCGAACGACATAATTTCCATGTGTTTTTGTTTTATATACCTATCTTTTTACTTTTGGCTGCAAAGTATTGAGATACAGGATCAAATAAGTATATTTAGTTCTTACCTTAAAAAATTATTCGATAGGTGTTCGTTATTGACTGGCAAATGAAAGATATTTCTTCGAAATGTATTTCTAGGTATCTTTAATGCCCGTAAATAGATTTGATTGTTGTAAATCTTTGTATATTGGTAGCACTTTTTTTACAAACTATGATCATTAACTACTTTTTTTAATCAAATTACGCATTATCAGAAATAGGTAAATAAATAATACTGGACAATTCATACAGCGTCATTTAGCCCCAAGTAGGTAGAGCTTTTGTTATGGGTACTGGATGATATAGTTAACACAATAAATTACAGAGATTGATATTATTTTTATTATAAACTAGCGACCCGCCCCGGCTTAGCACGGTTTTATTATACGTATAAACTTCCTTTTTTGAGAATTACTCTATCTATTAAAAAAAACCGCACCAAAATCCGTTGCGTAGTTTTAAAGATTTAAGCATACAAAGGGACAGAGGGACATGGGGCAATAAGGACAGAGAAAGCGATTTTGCGAGTTTGTTTTATACTATGTATGTAGTGATAGAAAACAGAACCCAAGGCAAGAATAGAACCAACAAAAACAAATCACTTTGTACTTTTTTTCACTCAACGTATGAGTAATGTAATAAATATATCTGTAACCCATAATACAAGTTCTGTTTACTTTAGGGCTAAAGAAAGCCTGGTGGATTGTCCAGCAATATCTATTCATATTGAAGCCCTTTCTGAAAGCAACCCCATTCAAAATGCACAAGCCATCAAGTCGCAAGCCATAAACGAGTCGCGACGTGATGTGTGTTGATTATAAATTCCATCATAAAGGATTGCCTGCAGCGGTAGCGGTAAATGACAGAATGACACGGCATACTCGCGAACTGTGTCAGTGTATGCCAGTGTGATTATTTGAGGGAATTATTCGAAGAAACGAATATTCTGACTGTAAAATCGGAAAACATCTATAAAGAAGTACTGTATACACAAAAACAGGAGTAACTTTTTGAAAAAGTGTGAAGTTCACAATAGAAATACAAGAAATATGAACAAGTTACACATACCTATCGTTTAGATTACGAAAGGTGGGTAAATCATTGATGGACAATTATGTGCGCTTCTATGATAAGCTTCCATCTAAAGCTATTGAGCTCCCAAAAAATTGTGGAATGGTCTCTCAAAATAAAAAATATGTTCTTATGAAATTATGGCAGGGTTCAAGGAATTGACTTCAAAGATGACCGCGGCGCTAGAGGCTTGAAATGTAATATTAAATTTTTACTGTAAAGTTCAATGATAAAATAATATAGATCGTAAATTGTCACAGAACCAACACTCATAGGTAAGGTTGAAGCAAGCTCCTTGCCTATGCTTCGTAATTTGCATATAAATAGTTGCATCACAAATTACGTCCACTACTGAAGATTTCTTTCCCGAAAAAGGAGCTTTGCAATAATTATCTCGCTTTGCAGACGGATTGACAGCATTTAATAAAACACAAGGAAACTGCAACCCTCTGGTAGGTATCTAGTCGGCTTTAAATAAAATGGCTTGTATTTTACTCTTTGCTTCAGGACATTGATATTCAGGCAATATTGAGAGAATACTAGCTAAAGTTTCTTCACTAAACCAATATCAGCCAACGTCTGAGTTAACAGAAGTTCTATTATGGCCCCAAGTCAAAGACAAATTAATATAGGTATCTGAAATACGACTGTGAGTCCTACCTAGCAAAGGTCTGCTTACACCAAAGTATAGGGCTAGTCCACCAGTTCAAAGCCGCTCAGCGAGCTAATCAAAGAGTAAAAGCTAGGTAAAGCTTGGAGTTTATCTGAAGGATAGGAATTGTAACGACAGAGGACCAAAATCGACATAGCTCAATGAAATTGCAAGCGGTGGCAATGGCCGGCCTTATCTCACGAACCGACAGCCACTCGTGCTGGGATAAAATATTCTTGAGTGGAAACTGGTGGGATAACGATCTTCGAAAGACTGTAAGCAGATGCTGGATACGACAAGCTGAAGAAAGGACGCTATGGTGATCATAAGGGGTGACCTATGTGTCCTGACCTGACAAATACCGTGGAAGAAGATTATGATAGAAAACAGAAATTTGTTAAATCATCTACAGTTATGGTCTTAGTTCAGCCTAACCTTGAAAAAATGTATTATATGCACCAATGGCACATAAATGCTGATGACTAAGTTTCTCATGATTTTCACCATTCATTTGGTGATTTTACAAATTTCCTCAATTTTAGGCAGCAAACCCATTAGTTATTTTAAGTACATATCTTTATTCACAACGAAAATTACAAGCAAGGAATAGAAAAATTACAACTAGTATTTACAATTGAAACCATTGAGCTAAATGAAGTCGGTTGCAAACAGTCTAAAGGTAGTTCAATTTATCCATGTCAATACCAGTCGGAAGCGTCACCAAGACACTGGCTGCATTACCACGCTGTATGGCAATGCTGATGCGCTGAGCCAGATACTCACCAGCTCTCTCTCTTTTTAAGTTACCTGCGAAATAAAACTGTATCCATTAGAGCCCGATTTCGCCCAGTTCGTATTATGTTCATGATGTGTAAGTTGTACAAATTGCCGGACATCGTTACATGAACGCAAACTACCTCGTACTATTGAAATCAATTATAGAGTAGTTGAAATACAGAGACTGCAAGTAACTTTAAATACTTTTTCGATAACAAATCTTATAAGCCCTTTTATTTATTTTACCTACCTATTGCATGTAAAGTCTTCTGTCTACGTCATCATGAAACAAAATAACGCCATATCATTCGGAAATCAGAAATCAATAACTTACTTTATTTGTATATACAACTAGCGATCCGCCCGGCTTCGCACTGTTTTATTATACGTATAAACCTTCCTCTTGAATCAGTCTATCTATTTAAAAAAAAACGCATCAAATTCCGTTGCGCAGTTTTAAAGATTTAAGCGTACAAAGGAGCATAGGGATATAGGGACATAGAGACGGAGAAAGCGACTTTGTTTTATACTATGTAGTTATATGGAAAGACGACGTAGTTCTAAGTCTAGAAAAAACATAGACTACTTTTCATCAATTTTCACGCGAGTGAGTCCGGGGGACGCAGCTAGTTAAATTAAAATTCTTTCATATAAGAATTTTTAACCCACACGTGTTGAGAGACCAATGCTTGGTTAAATTTTAATAAATAAATAAAATAAATAAATTATTCCGGACAGTCCACACAACATCATCTAGCCCCGAGTTTGTGTTATGGGTACTAGATGACTGATAAACTTAATACAATACATTACATAGATAGATATTTTTTATTATGTATAGAAAACACCCAGACCAACGGAACAAATTTCTGCCGATCGTACACAAATTTGTTCCGAGGCGGGAATCGAACCCGCAACCTCCTGCGTCGCAGGCGGACCTTCGCCTACCGCGCCACATCGGTCGTCATCGGTCGTTTTATATAATGTAACTTAAAAAATATTGCAATCTCTGTTCCCAGCTGCTCTATGATTGTAGGTGGCATGTAGTCAATTTGTCGCCGTCCGCGGGCGGTGATCTAGCGCAAACTGGATCTATCTTGTTACGTGTCCACGGATTACTTACCTGGCTTAAAGGAAATCTCGCTTTAAAATAACAAAACCCTTGGATTAAGAAATAAAGGAGAAATTTGTGTGGAAGTGATAGGTATCACAGTTTGGGTGTTTAGATTGTTAACTCTGCACACATTTAATGCAGATTATATTTTGTGGGTTAAGAACTAGAGTAGCGTAAGGGTAAAATCACAACTTAACAGGAGAGCCGAAAAACAATTCGAATAAGCATTTTGTTAGCTTATAGCTCCTCTTTGGCAAAAACTATAATAGTTAGACATCTGGTTTTTACTTATATTAAAGCTTTATTTATCTTCTACAGAATAATTTAACTTTTAGAGTAATCAAAAAACGTTTTCATTGTAATAACATGTATTTAAAAAAAAATGGTTGACTTACGTCAATTTGGCAGTAGGTATAATTTATTAATACCTGAAATTCAACGGAACTTCCGTTAAAATGACCAATATAAAACTATAAAAATTAATACAAACTTAAAAAAGTACTTGTTATGGCCATAAGTAGGTACCTTTAATTTTACCTTCGAAGTGTGCATTAAAAAAATTATTCCTGGTCAAATGCAAATTGTTGTAAAAATCATGATGTGTTGACGGAATTACTCCAGATCGACTCAGCTCTTGCAGGTCATTATATTTTTATTGGATCACTGTAAGCTTTTTGAAAAATTACTGAACACCTTAAATTTCTTAAAATTTTCGCTATCCAAGTCATATCTCAAATAAATATGTTCTGGGTCGTTCTTGCGATATTGTACCTTTTTTTAATTCTTGTTCATTATGGTTTTCCTTTTCTTTAAATCAAAAAATTCTTTTTTTTTTCTTTTTTGACCCATTTTTGTAGTTTGTAAGGATTTCTTCCTGATGCAGTTCTAATAATAGTGTAATAGCTGGATGGATCGAAAGTAGATATATTTTTCTTGGCCAGCTTTATAGCAGCGTGAATGTTACCTTCCATCTGTCTGTGGCCAGGCTCAAAACATTTTTCAGTCACATCAATCTCCACTGTATTTTGCAATACAGTGTAGCTGGTAGATTGGTTCTTGACTCTCTGGGCGTAAATGTTCGTGTAGCAGATTTTCGGCTGACCATCACTAAAATGTGGCTTTTTAAAAAACAAACGACAAACCTGCGTCTTTCTATGCATAAGAATATACCTTCATAAATAACCGTTAGGTACCTACTTCAAGAACAACATAACTGATCCGTAGTAACTGATGCTCGTAGACTATCAAAGTGATTTATTATATAAGTGACTTATTATATCTTAATTATATAAGACCCTTTTCTAGCTGCTTTGGCGTTACTTCGTAATGTACCTATTCATAGAGTATATTTTAAAAAATATATAAGTATTTTACTCAACATAAGAATAAAAAAATAAATTATTAGTGTAGGGTTATTAGTGAATTAGTTAACGGTTGCAAATTATAAAAGGAAATTTTTAGGATGCACTGGCTGCATTTCATTGAATAGTTGTTTCTAAAGAAATAAAAGAATAAGTAATTCCATAAAACGAAAATTAGGTACACACTCATCTGTTAAAATGCTCCAAATTATCCCAGTATCAATTAATAAACAAACTTAAAGTATAGGTAAGAACGTCCGCTGCGTCATGGTTTCATAGGTTGCCGGCTGAGATACATCAAGTTTTTGGTGAAAAATTAACGTATAAGTAGTACTATAAGCAAAGTGAATTATATTTACAAAGATTTATTACGTGCTTAAGAACGTATATCGATTATTACACTTAAGTTTTTTAAACTTACGCGATCAGAACACATTATTATAAATATTTATGTACGGGTATTTATCGCGTTCATTTACCTATTTTTCCCGACGTTTCGACAGGCTTACACACTGCCGTGGTCACGGGATGACTGGAGTAACTGGAGCTACCGCCTCTGCGAAACGGGGTCAGCTGTTCCGTCCGGCGACTCGAGCAAGAATGAATGTTTACTCGGCCGACGGCTTTATTTATAGCAAAATATCGCCCCGCGTTTGTACCATAGCAAAGGAGCAAACTCGTGGCAATATTTTAGAATTTTCAACTACCCGCATTTCTTATTCATTGATAGGATGACGACACACAACACTAACAGTGTCCGCGACGCATTGAGAAACCGGCCTACGAGTACACTTAGCTATAACTGGATTCCACGAGGCAGAGAGTCTGAAACCGTCTTCACGATTGAAATTGGGATATTTCTTAATTTCAATCGCTTCCCGAACCATTCTCTTGTAGTAATGCCTTTCATTACAGATCACTTGTGGTTTATGTAGTTCAATCCAGTGGTTGGGTCCTGAGTCTACTATGTGCTCGGCTATTGCAGACTTGTTTACTTGTCGATTTTTGACCGCTGCTATGTGTTCTTTAACACGTTCAGCGACCGTGCGTTTAGTCTGGCCTATGTAGGAACGCCCGCAGCTGCAATCGATTTTGTAAACTCCAGGAACTTGCAATGGTACAACGTCTTTAGGTGTTCGTAGACACTTCGCCATCTTCGTGAGAGGATTGTAAATCGACTTGATTGAAAATTTACTAAGAAGATTTCCAATTTTGTCCGTCACTCCTTTCACATAAGGCAAGTACGCCGGCTGCCTTTTCACATCAGTGTGTACCTGTTTGCGCCTACAGTTAGGACGACCTCCGATTCGAGTACTGTAGCCATTCCGTTCCAGAACTTTTTGAACATGATCTAGCTCACCTTGCAGATGTTCAGGGTCGCAGAGGTCATGAGCTCTGTTCACTAGTGAGGAGACTACTGACTGCAGGTGTCTCGGATGGTGGTGCGATGCTGCATTCAGGTATCTGTCAGTGTGTGTAGGTTTTCTATACACCGTGTGTGCTAAGGTCCCGTCGCAATTTACCATCACTTTAAGGTCGAGAAAAGCTAACATTCTGTTCACCTCCACTTCATGTGTAAACCGAATCTTAGGGTGTATGGAGTTCAGATAATCGGTTAGCTGAACGACTTCCTGGTAATTCCCGTTGAAAATGCAGAACACATCATCGACGTACCTCTTCCAAAGCTTTATACCATGGGCTGTCGGGTCCATCATGGATTCAAAATGTTCCATCCAGATATTGGCAAGTACAGGTGCCACAGGGCTTCCCATTGCGACACCATCTATCTGGAGGTAATGTTGCCCTTGATATAAAAAGAAATTTCCATCAAGACAGTTCTGAAGGAGCAAAATGTACTGATCAGTAAGTTCGTGATCACTCAATCTTTGTCTAACTACATCAAGGCAATCTATAAGAGGAACATTGGTGAAAAGCGACTCAACGTCAAAGCTCACCAATAAGTCCCCAGGTTCTAAAGTTATGTCCCTGATGATGCTGACAAAATGGCGCGAATCCTTCACAAACGACGACGTCTTTCCCGTTAAAGGCTGTAAGATACTAGCGACGTGTTTTGCTAAATAGTAAGTCGGCGAGTCTATTTGACTTACTATTGGTCGTAGTGGTGCGTCAGTCTTATGTACCTTCGGCAGACCATATAACTTAGGCGGCTGCACAATAGATGGTCTGTACAAACGGTCGAAGACATCATCAGTGAACAGGTCCTTGTACTCGTGTATCAGTGCACGTATCCGTTTTGTCACTCTAGCCGTAGGATTGTAAGTAACTGGCTTGTACACCTTTTTGTCACTAAGCAATTTCCGTATTTTAGCGTCGTAATCCTGTGTTTTCATAACTACGGTGGCATTTCCTTTGTCTGCTTTAAGTACAAGAATCTCCTTATTTTGACTAAGGTGTTCAAGAGCTTGACGCTCACCCACAGTTATGTTCGGTTTCGGAAGTCGACATTTTCGCAATATAATAGAAACATCCTGTCTCAGCCTGTCCGCGTCTAAAGTAGGTATTTTATTACGAACAATGGTCTCCTCAACGCTGCTGACAATATCTTCATACGGAATTCTTTTCGGTGTAAGAGCAAAATTAAGACCTTTTTCTAAAACGCTTACTGTGTCATCATCAAAATGAGTATCAGTTAAATTAATAACCGTTTTGGGAAATTGTGTCGGCAACTGTACCTTATTGGTCTGTACTTTTCTACTTCGAGCCACCAATCGGTTAAACTTGTTTTCATGACGCTCTGTACAGAACTCATAAGTTCGCTGTGCTTGATTGTACGTTATTCGATCACACAATTCAAAATCACTATAAGACAACACTGCACTGCATTCCATATGTAGGTCATACAGATTTTTCTGCACTTTATGTAGGTAGCACTGGTCATTCTTAATCATTTGTTTTAGAAGACGGACACTCGCGTTCCACAGAATTTTATCGGAATGTTCGATGTCACTACGTGGTTTTATTCGACAACACGTAGGTAATAAGTTCCAATCACGACACTTAGTTAAAAATGATAGTGATGTTTTTAGACGCGCACTTTTATTCCGTAAAGATTCTAGATGCCGCACTTTGTTTACCATTTCCGGCCCGTACCGGTTAGCAATTAAGTTTTTTAACTACATAAACCACAAGTGATCTGTAATGAAAGGCATTACTACAAGAGAATGGTTCGGGAAGCGATTGAAATTAAGAAATATCCCAATTTCAATCGTGAAGACGGTTTCAGACTCTCTGCCTCGTGGAATCCAGTTATAGCTAAGTGTACTCGTAGGCCGGTTTCTCAATGCGTCGCGGACACTGTTAGTGTTGTGTGTCGTCATCCTATCAATGAATAAGAAATGCGGGTAGTTGAAAATTCTAAAATATTGCCACGAGTTTGCTCCTTTGCTATGGTACAAACGCGGGGCGATATTTTGCTATAAATAAAGCCGTCGGCCGAGTAAACATTCATTCTTGCTCGAGTCGCCGGACGGAACAGCTGACCCCGTTTCGCAGAGGCGGTAGCTCCAGTTACTCCAGTCATCCCGTGACCACGGCAGTGTGTAAGCCTGTCGAAACGTCGGGAAAAATTGGTAAATGAACGCGATAAATACCCGTACATAAATATTTATAATAATGATTATTACACTATTATTGATCTAAAAAAATTTTGCATTTCTATTACACTAAGTGCCAAAGTAATGTATACACACTTTACGTTCTTTGAGCAGAGAGAAAAATCTGGAAAGCGCGCGAAATAAGGTCCCAAGGTATGAAGTAACGGTACTTACGTTTATTTGGCACGAAACAAACTTAGGCTACATAATCAAATTTTCTGCGTTTAAAACGTATGATGTGATACGTTATTTGAGCGATTACATTCAGGCATCTTCGCTTTCCTAATCGTACTGTAAATCCAGATATGATCGTGGTGCTCGTAGCTTTTTAGATAAAATAAAGTCAAAATTATTGTAACCAGGGACACTTCATTTTGGCAGTAAACAGAAATTATTTTTTTGGATACGTTATTTTTATACTAAGCAATGTACACATAATATCGTTAAAGTTTTTTGGCACATAAAAATATGGGGGTTTTAAAAGCGAATTGCGAAAAAAAATTTTTTTTGCAATTTTGCCCTTACGCTACTATAGTTCTTAACCCACGATTATATTATGCCTGTAGTAACTTTACCCTAACAATTTTAGATAGGAAATTGTCACTTAATAACCTGACCTTGTGGCGTTTACGGTTGATTCACCAAGCTTAATACGATGGTCCTGAGTAGAAAAACATTGCAGTAATTTTATTATATCTAATTTAAATTTTTTGTACGTCCACCATGAGTTTTTGCTTACTGTACTCGCTAGCGACAGTAGTTAAAAAAATGTATGAAAACTTGAACAGCGCCTCTTGCGGATAGTTGGGCACTAAAAATGCGCGTAAAAAAGCCATCTGCGTATTTACGTAACTACAAAGGTAAAGTCAGACGATTGTAATGTCAAAACTCATGGTAGAGGTACCTACTAAAAGGCTCCGTTTAGGTTTCGATGGACACCATAAACGAAAACTTATAGCATAATTATTGCTCGTTGCAGGAAAACATTGAATTGAAAATTGTTACATATACCTACGTTACCGTTCGTCCACCAAATAATCAACTATATCTACATCGATAACTTACGAAGTACCGGATGTATTTCGATAATGCCACACACTAACTTATTTCTGAGTCATAGAGTTCAGAATCGGTTTGGCGTCGCTCCAACTTACATGAAATAACGAATAACGTTCAGCTGTTTTATACGTGGCATTCCATACCATTAGCGCTTCTTGCCCATCCTGTTCATATAGCAGATAGACCTGGGTCCAAATTCCACTTATGTCAAATCAAAGGTCTCAATAGTGCCATTCAGTCAAGATGATTAAAATGACGTTTGTGCATTTGGTATTCTACTATTTTTTTGGCAAAATTGCGCCAAACCAGACGCAGAGCTATAATCAAGAAGTTGAAGAAACTTTCATAATTAGTTAGAATGTCAAATTGGTAGTTATAAAGGTAATCGTCACAGCTATGAATGATGCCAGAACACTGACCTCTATACAAGTACGCTGGACCTCTGATACCCTTTGAAATGAAAGCTCTTGAATGTGTCTATTTGAAGCTTCCCAATGCGTGGGAAGACAACTAAATCTGACGTAACTGACAAATGGCCGTTGTCTCGTTTGTGTTATCTCCCGTGTTTTTAAAGTGTTTTTGGTGGTTTAACGCGATTTAGCTTGTTTGTTGTGTCTTATTTATTTAGTTCATACATAAATAAGTGGTGGGCATTCATAGGTAAACTATGAAAGAGTGTGTGTTATGCAAAACTTGTTACCAGAAGGGAAGTGGAGTTACATTCCACAAGTACCTAAGTGAATTTACGGCTAATCTTCGGCTAATATTCAACAAATTAAACTTATCATCATTATTATACTTATTACCAACATATTTATCGTCTTATTACCGGTTTTTTATAAACAGTAAAATTTAATAGTGCTGTCAAAGTTACCTGTCGATAAAACTTATCGATATTTTTTTCCTATACTTAAATATCTACATATTTACTTTCAAGAACGGAAATCGCCGATGACCGATTTTTATTATCAACGACATATAATTTTTAAATAATTCACAGGTTTCCGACAAACATATGACTGGAATTATGGCTGAAAAACATTGAGAAACCCAGTTGGCGTCCGAAAAAATATGATTACATCTGTTCAAAGCACTTCTCTGAAGACTGTTTTATTAAACATAACTCATGCACTACTTTGGAAAAGTGCAGTACTCCAACAATTTTCTGTAGCAGTGCCGGTTAGTAAAAAATACCGTATTATTTCTAAAATAAATAGATAGGTCATACATAAAAAAAAATTTCTGATGAAAATTCCGTAGATATTAAGTGATATTAGCTGATATTAAGCCCCACTTGCGCCAAGCTAGGTTAACAAATATAACTCAGAGTTAGATACTACTCTGGAGTTAAAATCTAATCATATCTTGTACCACCAAGAGTTAGGAGTTAACCTAGAGTTAAACTTTTAAATTTTGAAACTGCGAGACGAAAATTTTAAAATCTAACCCTGAGTTATCAAACCTCGAGTTATTAATTTAACTCGAAGTTTTGGCACAAGTGGACCTAAGTGAGCTGAAAAATATGTAGCTCCATCAGTACCGATATCGGTTCGATTATGTACTTATAGTTTGTAGTATAATTGTTGATTAACAGAAATTTTGATTTCAGGTCGAAGGCGTCGAAGTACAAGCTGTGACCTGCAACAGAGAACTCCTTCAAAGAAGGTTAGGTCTCTCTCCGAGATCTGCGATAGTATCAATCATGATCATCGTTATGAAAACTCTCCTAAATCATCCAAAAAAGCATTGCAGAGAGTTAAAAATCTATTCGGAGATTATGTTATTTAGTCACACTGTCTGACAAAACAATATTCTTCTATTCAATGATATGTTTAGTGTAATTTTGTCGTGATGTATAAAATTTACAAAAATAATTCAAATTTCTATGTTTAACGCAAAGTACGAATTTTTTTTTGATATTTACAATGTAACTACATATGAAAATGATGACGGAAACTAATAAAAAATGTTAAAGGATTATATATTTTTATTTTCTATAAATAACTTACCTATTCCACTCCATCATGAAAAAACCACATTTCTATTTAAAAAGCGTTCCCTATTTATTTTTGGATCTAGCTAGCCACATATTAAGTAGGTACCCGTTAGTCCGGCTTCGGCTAATCCTAAGACTAGTAGTTTCTGAGATTTGCACGTTCATCCTAACAAACTAGTCAGTTTTATAATATTACCTACTATAATTAATTATACAACTCGTTGGAAATGTCTTTTATCGATGTATTTTATCTCATTGTCCCATCTCTATTATTAGTTCCTTTCCCACCCATTTCTGCGATCAGCGCCAAAATGGCGAAAATCAAATCACCTCAATAAGGCCCGGCTTATCAGAAGTCCAGCGTACTTGTATAGATACAGGTCAGTGTGCCAGAAACATACTTGCGTGTCGCAGTGTGTCGGGGCGCGCCAGAAGCATATCGGTTTCATACATTTAGTATGGTTAGGGACATATTTGTATGGCGTGTCGTGTCGCGACACGGTCTATCGTGTCGCAGACTGCTAGCCACCGATTGCGCCAGAGCGGTGGTGGGGGTTATGTCGCGACAGGCAAATGTGTTTCTATACTGGCGCGTGGCTCGTGGCGCGAAAATTTTTTAATTTAGTATTTTTTGCAGCAAAATGACAACACATGACGTTGACAACACAAACAGGTTCCTGAAATACAATAATATTAGTAGGTTGGCAAGAAATCTTAGCGCAAAAACAAAAATAAACTAAAGCATTCAATTATTTCATCATAGACTATGTGATCTGTATTAATCTGAATAAAAGTTTTACAGATTTGGCTTAATCTGTAATCTGTATTTGTGGTCAAAATTCTCTACAGATATAGATAAATCTGTATATATGGCAACACTGGGCCATGATACCTCGTGTCGCGACACGTTAGTGTGCGTGCACACTCACCGCGCGACACGCCGCCGGGACACGTAAATATGTTTCCGGCCTGAACCTCAAAAAGTTTTTGCTAAATGAATACCAAAAAGAGTTTAACACTGACATTTTGACACGATACTATTTAAATGGTGAAGCGATTTATTTAGTGGAATTTGGGCCCTGTTACAACTTCTCGTGCTAAAACTCAAATGACTGTAGGTATGTTACAAGAAAACCGCACTGCTAATTAGAGTAACCAAATAATTAGTGGCCACAAATCCAACAAATATTTCATATAGAAAAGACAAAACAAATATTTCAAATTCAAATAGACTGCGGCTTAACTTGGACCGCACATATTGACCAACTCTGCGCGAAGCTGGGCAGCGCTTGCTACGCACTGCGGAGACTGAGCCGTGTGGTGCCAGCTGAAGTTGTCCGGACGTCCTACTTCGCGACAGTGCATTCACTCTTACAGTATGGTGCTGAGCTGTGGGGGCGCGCTGCCGACAGGGAGCGCGCGTTCCGCATGCAGAAACGTGCTGTGAGAGTGGTTGCAGGGGTAGCATGGGACACACCAGCGGCGCCCCTGTTCACATCCCTCGGTATACTGACGCTGCCCGGGATCGTCATTTTCCAGGTTGCGATGTATGTGCGTGCAAACCAGGGAGCATTCGCAACACGCGGAGACGAACGGACCCACAGGTACGATACCCGCGGAGCCGACAAGCTTGCTACAGTGTGGCACAGGTTAGCGAAATCCGACAGGCTCACCCACGTCTTAGGACCCGCGATATATAACCGACTGCCGAAACATGTAATCAATGCACCCAGTTTGGCTACCTACAAAAACAAACTCAAGCTGTGGCTGATCGAGAGGGCGTTCTATAGGATCGAGGACTTCCTCGACCAAAAAGTTTTAATGTAATTTTAATTAAAAATTACATAGTTATATATATTATTTTTTTGTGTCAACTTTAATATTAATCTAATTTAATTACTAATTGGTTTGATGCTTTTTAAATAAGTGAAATGTGACGATATTTTATATCCATAAATTTATGACTTGTAAATGTAATTTACCAATAAAATGTTTATCTGTTTATCAACATAAGTTACTTCAATAGACCGCAGGGTTCATGAAAACTCGACTGTGCAAAACAGTTAATTCCCAACGTCTCACTAAAATATTCCCAACGTCTCACGTGATACGTTGCCTAGTGCACACGTCATACGAAAAGTCAGAGAGCCTAAGGATACAATCTATAATATCTATTGATGACTTTTTCAATTATGTCCATTTTTGATCAATCAGTAGAGCTACCTCTAGATTTTTCGCAACAGTCTGCAGTAAAAAACCTTATTTTTAGATGCAATTTATTGCTAACAATCCAAACAAAAGACAGCTGTCATAAATTATACTTACTGTCATATTAACAACTAGCTGGTGCCCGCGACTTCGTCTGCGCATGATTAGTATTTCGAGTACTCGCGATTTTACTTGCGTAATTCCCTTTCCCGTGGGATTTTCGGAATAAAATAAAGCCTATGTGTTATTCCAGCTTAAAATCTATCTCTGTGCCAAATTCGTCCAGATCCGTTCAGCAGTTTTTGCGTGAAAGAGTAACAAACATCCATCCATCTATCCATACTCACAAACTTTCGCGTTTATCAGTTCATTCAGTTTGGTTCCCCTGGGCTATACGGGTTTTCAAAAATTTCTCACAGCATCTGAACGACGCGTACGTACGCGTCGTTCAAAAGCTGTGAGAAATTTTTGAAAACCCGTATAGCCCAGGGGAACCAAACTGAATTCCGGGATAAAATGTATCCCATGCCCAATCGTCCCGAGTTCCATTCGAATTCATTCACTTCCGTCGTGATGCGTGGTTAAAGAATTTTTTTTCATCCTCTCTCCCAGGGGAACCTTACCGAATTCCGGGATAAAAAGTATCCCATGTCCTTCCTTGTAGTATGAACTCAAATCGTCCCGAGTTTCATTCCAACTCATTCAGCAGTTTCGGCGTGATGCGCGGTAAAGGAATTTTACTTTCATACCCTCTCCCATGAGAACCTTACTGAATTCCGGGATAAAAAGTATCCTATGTCCTTCCTCGTAGTACGACCTATAATCATGCCGAGTTTCATTTCAATCCATCAAGTAGTTTCGGCGTGATGCGCGTTTACGATACAGACAGACAGACAGACAGACAGACAGACAGACAGACATGAATGAAAAAAAATACAGTTTTGGCTTGAGTATCGATAATAGAGTGCCCTCCAAAAAAAATTTTCAAAATATCTTCAATGTACAGAATTGGACCTGTTACAGTTTTATTATAAGTATAGATGGCTGTAATTTTGAAAGTTAATAACATAATAACAGTCACCAGTTTGACTTATAGTGTACTTTCATGTTCTTTGGTGTATTTATTTTGAATCACCTTTTCATATAGGTACCTACCTACATAATGTATCAGTTTACTAATAAAGGCATCAATATAATAATGACATAGTTTAGAATTATTTCAAGTTTTTTACCATTTGGATCCATGAATACTGAATACCTACTAGGCTTATTACAAATCCATCTTCCAACTTTCTCATTCTTCGAACCATAAGTATACACTGCGTAAAGCTACATACTACGTAGAACAATAAGTAGGTACTCCGTAAAGTTACGTACTACGTAGAACAATAAGTAGGTACTCCGTAAAGTTACGTACTACGTAGAACAATAAGTAGGTACTCCGTAAAGCTACGTACTACGTAGAACTCGGTATCAGCCCGCACAGAGCCCAATCCAGGCTTACACTCATAAACGCCATTTGAGCGCATCAGAGCAAAGAAAACTGGGCTAGTACTATAGAGGCGGTTTTATACAGATTCACGATTATCAACAAATAATGGTGGACAATTCATCATCTAGCCCCAAGTCAAGCAGAGCTTATGTTATGGGTACTAGATGGCTGATATATTTAATACATTAACCGTACATAGTAGATAAATATTTTTTTATATATATTAAAGATACCTTAAGGATACCTTATTAAAGACCCAGATTATTACCTCAGAATAAATATTTGTATATCGTACAAACATTTACTGCAATAACCTCATCTCTGTGTTTAAAAGTCAAAGGCAAACTTAAATGAATTTATAATAATACGAAATTATGAATACAGAAAATTATTAGCGAATTCATTTAAAAAGCAATGACTCCAAATTTAAATCACAAACAGCATACCCATAGGATTTACTACTCTATCTAAACATTGAACATATTACACTGCGTGAAGTTTTATGGATATAATTGCTTGGTTCTAATTAAGTCGTCAGGAAGCTGATACAAAAACCTTTGAACAAGGCTTCTCTATTATTGCAGGCTTTTCACTGCTCCGCGGCATTCTTGAACTGAAGCTCTCTTTATGACGCCAGTTTAATGCCAGTTGTAAATATTAATTTGTTAGCAAAACTCTGAATTTCGTAAGCGGCTGCCTCTGATGCCGTAAATAATTTCAGTCCAGGCTGCGATGAATTGAAATAATTATAACTTCCAGTGTTTTCGACAAACTGACGCCGATGCGTTATGGTACTCTGACAGCTAATGGAGGGTTAACAGGAATTATTAGGTCATGATATTCGATCAGAGAATTAGGATTTTCTGATCGGTTTCCTAAAACAAATGCTAAGTTTACAGAAACATACCTACCTGAGGATACGTATTCCTAATGATTTATCATCATCATCATCCTATATCAGTCCACTGCTGGACATCGGCCTCCCCTAATGAGCAGTCTTTCGCAGATCGACATCCCACCTAGCTGGATAACGTCGTACACTAAGTTTGCCGAGTTGCGGTCTCCACTCCAGAACACGTTTATTCATCGGTTGTCTTTGAGCTTGAATTACACATGTACAGGAGGGATTATTTTTAAATGAGCTGAAAAACTGCTTGAAATAAATATTTTTATTTTATTTATTATTAATTTATGTAGGTATTAAACAGACGCTTGATTGATCATATGTCACAAAAAGGAGATAAGTAGTCCAGTTCATTGTTAAAAAAGTAACTATTAAGGTTGCCGCGGATCTAGACCGCACCGCTGTAAAAAAGCTTATTTTATATTGACAGCATTAAATAGAAGGTAGTGCGTGGGCCACATGTCGCGTCTGCTGCGACCTTTAGGGGGATTTTAATTCATTTGCTTCGTTTCCATAACGGAAACGTCAAATTCGAATTCGATTCCATTTCCGTTAGATCTTTAGAACGCTATTTTGATTTCATATCAAAACCAAGGAAATAAGGATCCAAATCCAAATGGCAAAAGTTTGCAAATACGCTCTTTTAAAATAGCAATCATAGTCGAAAGTTTCCGATATCTAATCCGAAGGGTTTCCCGATGAACTAAAATACCCCTCCTGGTTACTCGTTGGCAGACGCCTTACTGTACGCTTCCCGCGTAGAAAGCGTGCCGCCAACACTTTTAGTTGAGGTGGTGTGGCTTAAGTGTGCTTAAAGCTTAAGAGTGTAAAGCGGACTTATACTAAGAGCAATCTCAGAATTAACGTTCCGTAATGCTAATTCATGTGAGCAGAGATACCGATGCCAGGCATTAATTATTGCTATCTAGTAGTTAATTACTGTAAATGACTCTTGAGTGGTACTTTGATCTATAGACGTCGAATATAATGACGAAATTAACTTGAAAATAGTACTAGTGACAAATGATGGCACTAGATTGAGATCGTAATAGGTGTGGAATTAAATCAACTGTTTGCGAGGCTGGTGCGGCGGCAGATTTCACTGAGGATCTCAAGAGGCGCAAAAATGCAGTTCTCGACAGAAACTACGCATTTGCTCTCGAAGGGGAGTAAGCTCATTCTCCTTCAAGTTCCTAGGTCCGTGGGGCACCGAGGCTCTCCGGTTTAAAAAAAAAAAAGCGTCGGGTCGATGCGACGCGTGACCTAGGGCCGAATTCCACTAATGTCAAAACAAAGGTGCCATTGGTGTCAATAGTGCCATTCAATCAAGATGATTGACTTTGACTGAATGACGTTTGTGCATTTGGTATTCTACTATTTTTTGCGCTTGAAGAAACTTTCAAAATTAGAATGTCAAATTGGTAGTCATAAAGGTAATCGTCACAGCTATGAATGAAATTAAAAAGTTTGTGCTAATAGAATACCAAAAAGAGTTTAACACTGACATTTTGACACGATACTATTCAAATTGTGAAGTGATTTATTAAGTGAAATCTGGGCCCCGAGAGCTGGTGAGTATCTGGCGCAGCCCATTAGCATTGACATATAGTGTGGTAATGCAGTGTCTTGGGGACGTTTCCGACTGGACTGGTATACTGAACGGGTTGGGCTGATTTTGAATATACGTTGAATAACGTATAGTTGAATACACACACAACACTAAGGCTACTTTTAATTCCATTTTTTCCCATGGAATAGAAATAGCCTTGAGACGTTTCGATAGAAAAAACGCGTGCGGACAGATACTAGTTGCCTATAAAACACTGGCGTTAGTCAACATGTAAATATATCTACATACATAGTATAAAACAAAGTCGATCCTCGCCTTCTCACAATAAATAAATAAAATCCATTTATTTCAGGCACATAATTGACCCTAAATCTATGCCATGCAATATCTAGTATATCTATGCCAAAGCAAGTACACTTAATTGGTAAGGGCGTACATTTCAACATGGGAATATAAGTACTTGATTGACTACTGAGATACCTACATAGCAAAACGCAGTCCAGTGCCTCAACTATTTAAGAACTTAAGTAATCTCTGCATACAATATTCTCTCAACAACCGTCAAACTTCCACCAACTTTGTTGTTGCATATCCAGTTTTATCACCTTTAAGTTCGCGACCGCCGCAGTTAGGTGTTTGGCAGACCGCCAGGCTTGGAACCTGTATGCTCACAATACGCTCTCTATTTTACACCTCGCCTAGGATTTACAGGTGCTTGCTATTTGGCTCCTATTTCATATTTTCTAGACCGCTGATACGGCAATACGGTGCGGGAATTTCTCGATGGTCTATGCTGTTTAAGGTATTTTCCGTTTTGTGCTCTACAAGTACAATTCTTTGATGAACAATGAACTAAGTTTATTACGGTGAATTCCAACATATCTGGTAATATTATGTTATCTATGTTACTTGATCAATATTAATTTACCGTGTCTTTTCCATAAACGATACTAGTTTCTACCCGCGCCTGTGCACACGTTGTTTCTATGGAATCCTTAAGGTTAAAAAACCTTATTTAACATTAATAAATAAATAAATGACGCTGGACAATCCGAACAGCATATTCTAGTCCCAAGCTAAGCATTGTAAAAACATAGGACGGATGTTATTACTGGCGCCTCGCAAGGCTCTGTGCTGTATCCAACGCTATTCTTATTGCACATCAATGACATGATGTCGGTTGATGATGTCCGACCCCACATGGAATACTGCTTGAAGCTTGGGTCAATTGACTCGATTTAAAGACGTAACGATCTCTTTCTTACATAAGATATTGAGCCACTAGGTCTCAAGAGAGACTTAAACCTCTTTGTGTGAATATTCCAGCATTATTTATATTAATTATCCTAAACTCGGTATTAAATAGGTAAATAACAATCATTTTTAGAGTTAGTTTGAAAGCTCATACAATATTGTTAGCGATGTCAACATCACAGCTCCGCACAAAGTTTAAATGGGACACAAAGGATTCCTCGCGCAGTAATGCCCTCGTTCATAAACCTAGAGAGGTCTATGTTTCGTAAATTATGTTTATTTCGGCAGTACATTTAATTTTCAAGAGTTATCTCTTGCAGCTAACTAACTCACTTATCTCAGAAATTCCGCATATGTTGAGGAAGTATATAATTTGATATTTTTTTACTAAATCTAGCTAACGACTTAAACTTTCACGCATTATTAAGGGTAACTCCAAAATACTGGTCAACTCGACCACCTCGTTCACACGAAAAGCACCAGCTTTCAAACAAAAAGTGAATAATTTAATCGGTCAACTCAGAAAAAGTAATCGCATACCACTAAAAATAAAAAAACTCTTTAACACTGAACAAAAACATGGAGCTGAATTTAGAACCGTTTCCTTTTGTGTTTCGTCGGAGATGCACAAAAAGAATTAAAAAATGCAACGTAACAAGACCAGAATCTAGGCTAGGTACGTAATTGAAAAATAACAACGCCTCCAAAGCACTCCACGTTGCAACGAAAATTTTAATTCCCCGAGCGTTTTCAAGTTTACTAAAAATAATTCACAGCTCACACACACTTTAACCAGTAGGTAGATATATGAAGGTACTTTGGGAAGGCGTGACTGGTAGGAAAGTTATCAAGGACCTTTTAAAAGTTCCGCGTGAAAAATCACCGGCGTCGGAACGCAGCGTGTCGCAGCTAATTTGTGGACATCGATCACGGTGGCAGGAACACAGAACTAATGTCATGGATAGGGCACGTCTTGCAGAATTGTTTACGATGTACCTAGTCTCTTTATAAGTCCTGTGTCTTAAAAAGTCTCGCAAAAATGAGTGACAAATAATAAAACGTTTCGCTTTAGTTTCATGGATAACACTTAGAGTGGTGTTCACAATAGGCTTATCATGGTCGCAGTGATATAAAAACCACATTGCGAGGAAATAAAAAATAAACATCCCTGCTTACGTTACGCCATGAACATCATGTGTAATAAATACAGGAAGCGCCACATACATAACACAGTGTACAGTTTAGGTATATTCCGTATCCTGCATAGCCACAGCATCCTGAAAACTTTTGCTGATTGAATCTCTCTTCTATAAGGGTTTTTTTTATAAGTAGGGTAATGGATGCAATGTAATGTTTTGTTTTTATAAATTAGTGTGTCTGGGTAATTGTAACTAAACATAATTTCTAAGTTTTTTCTATGGATGGAAGAAAAATATGGATCTTGTTATTTGACGTAGGTTTCTATTTTTAATATCGCTTCCAGAAAGTAGGTCCTAATTCTTCACTGCGGTATTCGCTCAGAGAAAGGTACCACTCCTCCGTTTGCCAATTTCAATTCAAATTGCGGGAGCGGATTTTCAGTGTTTCTCTTTTAGATTTTGAGAGTAATTAACGCTTTTGCGTGAAAGCTTTACTTTATTTTCAGACGCTTATTTGCATAACAAAAGGGTTGTGTTGTCTCATTTTTAGAAACTCTTTGGGGATTAGATGAATTTGATGAGATTTTGAATAGGTTGTTTTAGATTTTTAGTTTGTTTTTCGTCAAATTTATTTAAAAATATGAATATAGGTATTACAATGAAATAAGGACTTTAAAAGACCTTGATGGTGCTTCTGTTCACACAAAACCTAAACTAAATCACATTTGTGTATCGAGGTAATATTCTAATTATTCTATGACAAGCGAAAATGTTGCCATCTACACAGTAAATACAGACAATATATGCTTAGGCCCTACTTTTACAAAGAAAAAGCCATAGAACATGTTCTGTACCCAATTTTTCTCAAAATCAGGGGTAAATTTGGCGTGTAAAGCAGGCAACCCTTTCACCGCAACACAAGCGGCTCTGATTTCAAATAGATCGTTAGCCGCAAAGTCGGTATTAGACTCATTTACCCTAATAGTCGGCGGTCGTCCCGCTATGTTTTCAACTGATGAATACATTCATTTTGTGTATGGCGGATATAAACATTAGCCAACGCTTGTCGTTCGTTTTGTTTAACAAAATGGCTGCTGATTTTAGTAGAAAGTCGTGCCCTTATACTGAATTACTTGGAAGATACGTATTCCTTAGCGTCGGATCTATTTTCCAACGATTTCAAAGAAAGAGGAGATTGTCCATTCGACTATATTTTTTGTTATGCGTAGGTATTATGCCATAACTTTTTTTTCAATCAATTGATTTGGATGATCCTTTTTTACGTGAAAGGAAATCACTAATGCTATGTATGTGATAATGATTTGATCGAAATCGGCTTATTAGTTTATGTAATGTGTTATCCTTATACAAGTAAGTCTTGTATGAGTTGGTCTGTGCCGATACACCTATTTCCATTATTCTAAGCAAAACACACCCAGAAAGCTTACTTACCAAAAAAGAACATCAGCGTCTCTACTATGAGCAACGATACAAGCAGACAAACACTCGTAACATCATAGGAACTTATAGGACCCATGTATTTACTTTGGAAATTTCGCTGAAGTTCAAAGCTTTGTAACTCAAAGCAAAAGTACCTTATTTCCTATAAACTTTACGGGCCTCTTGGACACATCAGAAAGTTCATCCAAATAATATCGGTAGTACCTATCTAACATAGTGTACCTATTAGGTACATTATGTAAAAAAAGGTAACAAAGTGATTTCTTTAAATTTATTATCGTTCTCTTCAATCTTTTTAAGGCAAAGTAAATAAGCGAATGACAATTTGTTTGAATTTATTTACCGAAAATGTTTGCAACTCATTTGGAATTTTGTTGTAGAAGCGTCTACATTACCTTTTGAAAGACACATTAACCTTGGGCAAAGCGAGTTTATTCTTATTTACCTCCTTGATCCCAACCTTCATGCTGACTCCAGAACAGCAAAAGCTAAGCCGCAACTTGATAATCTTCTCTTTGACAAAGTAATATTTTAATTAAGGCTGTCTCTTGCAATTAAAACTTACGCCAGGGATTGTTTTCAGGACTTGTGAAGTCGGCAGATGCACAATTCGTTTGATGAGTAATCAAAGTAAACATTTATTTTAATTAATACTTCTGCCCGCCACTTCGCCCGCGTCTCGATAATCTCTATATTATTACATCACATGTATCGTTATCATGTAAAGATTCGTTTCAGTATGATAGATTTTTCCAATAGACAATCATTTATTTTATTGCATAGGTAATATCACAGAGGTGTTTATCATGTTTGGTCCTAGCTACGTACCACGACTTCCACGTGAAAATTAATGAAAAGTAGCCTATGTTCTTTTCCAGACTAGAACTACGTCTGTTCAAAATCGTTGGTCTTCGTAAGACTTGTCTAACTACGTTTATCTCTCGCGAAGTACCAGGAAAGTATAATTACGTAGGATATTTCTAAGTCTCTTCTGAAATGTCGATACACTTAAGGCCATCAATTTTCATTTGTCTGTTTGCGACACATTTACAAAACCACTCACGAACGTAAATATTAAACAATAACTTTACACAAGCCCACAAAATAAACTTTGCACGTAAAATATAACAAAACTAGCGGCCCGTCCCGGCTTCGCACGGGCATTAAACATTACATTTAGATTTGTTAATTTTAACACATTCATAATAATAATAATAATATGACACATATTCATCCCTTTTTGCGTCGAGCTCCTAAAAAAGAGTAAATAAAAAAAAAATAAGAATAATTAAATTCAGATATTATTTAATGATTTTTTTGTATTTATGTGTTTTTTTTTGTATATTTTTGGGTTTTTTTTCTTTTTTTTGATATATTTTTTTAATTTTTTGTTTTTTTTTTTCAATTATTGAGGTCATAACCCTAAAAGAAAATACATTTATTTTGTTAGAGCTTCTCTGTAAACAATATTTGATGTTGTTTTATTTTGTGGCAGCAAAATAAATTGATTTTCAGGGGCTCCGACTCGCGATAGACCAACATACAGTTGACCATGAGTAAAACATTTCTTTCGCAGATCGATCCCTACTAATTCGAAGGTTTGGCCTTGGGACTTGTTAATTGTTAATGCGAAAGATGTTTTTACCGGAAATTGAAGCCGTTTAAATGGGATTGGCAGATCAGTTGGGATCATCGGTATCCTCGGTATATGAGCTAGTTGACCACCTGCTGGGCCAGTGATAATAGTTGCTACTATTAAATTGTCCTTTAACTCCTTAATAAGCAGCCTCGTCCCATTACACATGCTCGGAGGGTTTAAATTTCTTAAAAGCATGATTGGGATTCCGATTTTTAACGTCAATTCATGGGGTGGCAGTCCAGAAGGGTTCAACGAATTTAAAAATTCCTGTGGATAATGGACTGCATCTTCAATATTCGTTACAGTGTCGATCGATTTGTATGTTTTTGTTTGGCCGGGGACTTTTTGAACAATCAGATTGTTTATTTCATTGACAGTATCATTCTTAGGTGATACTATAGCCCGAGAACACAGCCAATGGAAGTCTCTTTCGTGCAAATTCTCGATATCAGGGTATACAGAATCTATTAAATTTTCCAAATTATGGAGTATTTGGCCTAGAGACTCATCCAGAAGAATGTCACAATGACCGCTTAAATTTGGAGTTGGAAAAATTCCTTCCCCAAGTTTTAGCAGTTGCTGTGGGAAATCGCTATCAGTGATTCCATGAAGATGAGCTCTCATATTTGTCCTTAATTTTAATGTTTCAATCGTAGTCCATAAGGGAGACGATTTCAAGCATGCCTTGATGATATCTGCTCGCGTGCCTCTGTTAATAACGGGGAGAGTCTGTCGAAAATCTCCAGCAAATACAAAAGTAATCCCGCCCATGACTGCAGAGGAGTTCCTTAGATCCTGTAAGGTTCTGTTCACGGCCTCTATATGTGCTCTATGGCTCATCGTGCATTCGTCCCACATAATCAATGAGGCGTCTTGTAGTAATTTACCAATAGGTCCATTTTTGCGGATGGAACATGTAGATTGTTGTTCAAGATTGACGGATAGTGGAAGTTTAAAAGTAGAATGAGCAGTTTTGCCATCCTTCAAGAGAGTTGCAGCAATTCCTGAGGAAGCAACTGCTATTGCTATCTTCCCTGATTGTCTTATCTTAGCAAGTATCAAATTTGCAAGAAACGTCTTTCCCGTTCCACCAGGTGCATCCAAAAAGAAAACTTTTCTTTTGTCATGAATGACGCTATCGACTATAGTTTCAAAAGCATGTCTTTGATCTGGGACTAACTTTGGCAGGTTTTCATTGACAAAAGCGGTCAAATTATTTGTATCATAGCGATGAGTCATAGTCTCTGCTGCATTGCTTTCTGTACGAACTGATGATGGTAATCCGAAATCACTTAGGCTTTTGTCATTTAATTGCAACAGTTTATTTTCTATTTGTATCAAACCTTCGTTATAAATGTCCTCATTGTATGGTAAGGTGATGTCTTGATTTTGCTGTCTGATTCTGTGTCTAATATCTTCACATAAATCGTCTTTGAAAATGTTCCATAATTTTAATGGTTCCGATGGCTGACAAAATAAAAGTATGACCACAAACAATTCTCTTAATTGTAATGGACATTGAGAAAGCGAAGCTTCTCTGAGAGTATTTTCCCAATGGTCATCGTTTTCTAGCAAACCTCTAGCACGGCAAGCAGCTTGATACGTTTCTTTCAGAACTCCGTCAACGGTTTTCAAGTACTGGAATGAAGTTGGACCGCGTACGTGGTGCAGCAACATCCTAAGATAGAAACACTCGGATTGAGAAGGATGGACACCGTAGACTCTACCTAAAGCGGAATCTTTTTTTATGCCTGGATAGCCAACTACATTCTCACCACGCTTCTTTCTGGTGAACTTATTATTGGCCCATGTGTAGTATTGCGGGACTTCGTGGTAAAGAAGTGTTTTTGCGAATTCATCTTCATTACAGAGCTCAAAAAAAGCCAGCAATGTTGTTTTACGTGGATTTTGGGCCACTTGTACAGCCGTTTCTGTGGTAAAATACACCCTTTGGCCATTTTCTAAGTGGACAGCTAACTGCAAAACTGTAGGATGCCGCTCATGGATCGGGAATTCGAATATTCGCCAAGCAGCTTCGGAAGTACTTATGTAACGGCCATTTACGTAGTTTTCCACTTCATCATTTGGGTTTCTGACGCCAAATGTAGCTTGGTCCGATCCTTTATTTATGTATTTACAAATGTATTTGATGGCTTGAACTGAGTGACAGTACTCTACATTTATGTGAGCATTAAACGTCCTGCACAAAAGTGGAGAATATGGGACAATCCAACTATTATCTATAGTGAAATTTCTGCCTATGATATTTAGCGAAGCGCTCAGTCCTCCATTTGCGGCATCACGACGACGATAAACTGGATATCCGTCCTCTCCAGTCTGAGTTTCGTTGACTAAACGTCGTGGGTATTTTTTTGTGCAAATACCGTTTTTCATACATGGTGCTGATAAGTTATGTTCTCCGCATGGTCCGTGCACCATATTTTTTGTTACGATATCGTACAATATCGGATCGTTTTGTTGGTTGGGCAGTTCCGCAACTATGACGCTATCAATTTCGTCTGGTTGGATTTTTGTTTCTAGCCAAAACAGCAAATGACAGTGTGGTAAACCTCGCTTCTGCCATTCTACACTTGCCAGGTAACATTTCACTTTGCCGAATATTTCATTTTTAACGAATAAATTTAAGAATTTCTTCATTTTCAAATGAAACACCCTTGAAATGATGTCATGACGATCGAAAGATCGCTGATCAGGTAGTAGTTCCGCTTTAATTTCAGGCCATTCGGGGTTGCACGTAAATGTGACAAATAAGTCTGGTCTCCCGTAATTTCGGACATAAGTCATCGCGTCTTGGGTTTTTTCATGCAGGTAACGCGGAGAACCTGTAAATGAAGATGGCAAGATTACGCGTTGACCGATATTTGATGGGTCAACATTTCCGTCTTGATTTAAAGCATCTCTGAGATGAATGTATTCTTCAGCCCTTAGTCTCTGTTGGTTACGACATATGTAATTCAATCGTTCCGATATCATTTTTGCCATCATATCGACAATATATTGACTAAATAAGTCCCTGTAATAATGTAATGCATTAAAACAGTTAGCTCTAACCATCAACCTAAATGCATAAAATTGCATGCACGTCACAGTTTTGTTACGCGCTGTACCTTCCTGCGGAATGGTTAAATAATAACCGTCTTCTCCTTTCACGAACATTAAGGGATACTGTAGTGGATCATACGATCGGTGTAACTCAGAGACCCTTTTAAGTTGGCCGTCTCTTCCGTGGAGCACTATATCTCTGGGGCCTTTTTCTTCGTCAACCAAGAGAACGGCTACCTCGTTTACAGCTGGAGCATTGTATCTACCCGGGTGTGCTGTCTGTGGTGGGCGGTCGGAATGAATAATTAATTTTAAATTATCCGAAGAATTGCGTTCTATGTTTGGTTTAAAGCTTCGTATATATACATTGTGGCTATTCAGTGCGGTCTGTAGTTCGTTAATTAAATCTATTTTCAGCGTTGGAGCTATGTTTGACCTCAATGATAGCTGATCTGCGTCTGAAATGAAATATACCTGCAAGTATTGTGGATTTTGGCCTGGTGGTGGTAAAAGGCTACCAATAAGATGATATACCTGTCCCTCTATTTTAAAAGTTGGCATAAAATTACCCTCTCTTATTTCTTTGGCGCCAAACGAAGTCATTTGAAATAGGCTATTGTACTTACGGATGTTGGTTATGAAATGTCTAGATAGCGAATGATTATTTGTCAAAAGATTTTTTATTGGCTGTGGTGGTTCCTGAATACTGGGGAGACTAACTTTTCCAGAAGCACAGCACATGCCATTAGTTTCATCGACCCATTTTTTGGCTGAACACTTAGGGCAGATCTTATTCATGTCGCCGATTTGGACGGAAGACTGTTGAGCATAATCAATCTGTGGATCGTATCTAAAAGCCGATCTTTTACTGTGGGCTAAAACTTGATTGCGACTTCTCGCTCTTGACGTCTGTTGTCGTTCTCTCTGATCTTGAAGGCGTTGGAAACGCTCAGAGCTTGATTCCCTAGTGCGAGATTGAATATTTCTGATATTTTGCTCTTCAAGCCGCTGCAAACGCTGAGTACTTGACTCTCGCGCATGCACATGAGAGGTTCTTAGATTTTGTTCAGTAAGGCGCTGCGAACGCTCAAGACTGGACTCTCGCGCGCGTACCTGAGAGGTTCTCAAATTTTGTTGAGCTAGACGCTGTAAACGCTCAAGACTCGATTCTCGCGCGCGTGCTTGAGAGGTTCTCAAATTTTGATCAGCTAGTCGCTCTGAACGCTCAAGACTGGACTCTCG
This sequence comes from Eupithecia centaureata, assembly GCA_944547425.1. Classification (NCBI taxonomy): domain Eukaryota; kingdom Metazoa; phylum Arthropoda; class Insecta; order Lepidoptera; family Geometridae; genus Eupithecia; species Eupithecia centaureata. The sequence continues at coordinate 12,368,843 of OX155683.1, read as the reverse complement.
CGCGCGGACTCGAGAAGTCCTCACATTTTGTTGAGCGAGCCGTTGAGAACGCTGCAAACTGGATTCTCGCGCGCGTATTTGAGCGGTTCTCATATTTTGTTCAGCGAGCCGTTGCGAACGCTCGGTACTCGACTCTCTAGCACGCGATTGTGCCACATATTGTCTATGAATTGAAAGACGATTTTCAGTTTCTGATGAAGATTCTTCATTTCGACGTATTTTTGATGCCCTGGCCTGGGAACTATTTCTAGAAAGTTGAGATCTTGATCTTTTAGGCATTTCAAAATGACAAAAGAAAAAATGCCTTTGAACTAAATTAGCATAACTGTAAGCTATATATGCTACTATATTACAACGTACACAACTACCTACTATTTATTAAAATTAAATTGAAAATCATGAAAAATATTCAAGTAATTTATTAGGTTAATAACTAAGTGAACAATATTTTATATAAATGGGTTTAGTTCTGAAAAGAACTTTTTAAATCGGTTTAGTTACTTACTAAACGAATTATTATCAAGCGTAAATTCCGCACACGTCCATCACGTAGGGAGCCGACCGCGTGATCTTAACCCCCCTCCCGTACCCCTGCCCGAGTGACGCCTACAACGCATAGCTAGCCGAATACAGTTTATTTTTTAATTTTTTTTTAACTCGTGATATCTTTTGAATGGATTGTCAGAATCGAATAATTCAAAAGTAATATAAAGATATTGAAGCAGTCTTAAATAATACATCATTTATTTTGATAAGGGTTAATACCAAGGTACAAATAAAGAGCTTTTTGTAGCGGTGGTATTTTAATTTCTTTTTTTCAATAAAAAACGCTTATTGTGACATGACTGTAATAGTTAGAGATATGCTGCCGCTGATTTTTTGTAGATAATGGTGTGTTCTAAAAAAATGTAGTATATCATTTTGTTCTATCATCAATAGTTTTCGCAGCGCACGCGATGTAAGGTAGTTTTTTGATATTTTTTTCACACCTTGGATTACGTTATCGTAATTTTAGTAAGGATGCCTATTTTTTTTGAAAATGAAATATAGCCTATGTCACTCAGAAATGATGTAGCTTTCCAACAGTGAAAGAATTTTTCAAATCTGCCAAGTAGTTTCGGAGCCTATTCAATTCATACAAACAAACAAACAAACAAAAAATCAAACCTTTCCTCTTTATAATATTTGTATAGATATGGCTTAGGTAGACCGATTTTAGATTATGGAGAACAATTATTTTTGGTGTATCGGTGCGTGGGTTTTTAAGCTAACGAGAATGAACGAACACCTACGTAGTTTTTTCCTTTCATGATAATTTCATACATTTAAGATTAGGAATATAGGTTTACTAGCGACCCGCCCGGCTTCGCACGGTTTTATTATAGACACGTATAAACCTCATCTTGAATCACTCTATCTATTAAAAAAAACCGCTTCAAAATCCGTTGCGTAGTTTGAAAAGATTTAAGCAGTCAAAGGGACATAGGGAAATAGGGACAGAAAAGGTAACTTTGTTTTATAATATGTAGTGATAGCAAGCCTTCGACATCAAGGTAACCTTGCCTTTAAATAAATAAATAATTCTGGAAAAACCGCACATCATCTTCTAGCCCCAAGCTAAGCAGCGCTTGTGTTATGGGTACTACTGATAATACTTTACAAAGATAGACCTCTGAATATAAATATAAAACATTTGTCAGACGGGAATCGAATCCGCAACCTCCAGCGTCGCAGACGGACCTTCGCCTGCCTTACCACATCGGTCGTCGAACTTACGTGTTTTTTATTCTTATAGCAATTTTACATTTAACAATGGTTTATTTTGATAAAAGTTAAAAAGTGATAGATTGACTGTACTTATGTACCTAATATATGAAAAAAGTTTGTACCTGAAAGAGTAGCAAAGATCCATACATCCATACAAACTTTCGCGTCTATAGTATTAGTAAGGATAGTGAAGCGATATTTTATATTGTAATAATAATAATATAAAATATAAATGTTACAAATATAAATTTCATCCATATCCGTTCAGTAGTTTTTGCGTGAAAGAGTAACAAACATCCATCCATCCATAATTACAAACTTTCGCGTCTATATAAGTTGTAGTATAAAAACCGCATCCCAAACCAACTCATCCTAATATTCACCGGTAGGGTATAGGTAGGCTATAACGCACCAATTCAAAACACAGACATGGCAATAATCTGTATCAGCCGCGGGCAGGCTGGCGGGCGCCCAATAGTCTGGTCAGAGCGGCCAGAACTCGCGTGTTTTATGTGTCTGGCAACACCGTAATCTAATGATATCGTGTTATTGTTGGAGCAAATCGTGGGTTAAGAACTACAGTAGCGTAAGGGTAAAATTACAACTTTACAGGAGACGCGAAAAACAATTCGAATTGGCGTATTCTTAGCTTAGAGCTCCTCTATGGCAAAAACCATAATAGTTAGACATCTGGTTTTTACTTATATTAAAGCTTTATTTATCTTCTACAGAATAATATAACTTTTTGAGTAATCAAAAAATGTTTTCATTGTAATGATGTTTATTTAAACAAAAATGGTTGACTTACGTTAATTTGGCAGTAAGATAATTAATTAATACCTGGAATTCAACGGATCTTCCGTTAAAATGACCTGAATAATATTGATTTAAAACTATAAAAAATACTAAAAACTTAAAGAATAAATTTAATTTTACCTTCAAAGTGCGTTTTAAAAAAATATTCCTGGTCAAATGCAAATGGTTGTAAAAATCATGATGTGTTGACGAAATTACTCCAGATCAACTCGGCTCTTGCAGGTCGTTATATTTTTATTGGACCACTGTAAGCTTTTTGAAAAATTACTGCACACCTTAATTTTTTTAAATTTTTGCTGTCTAATTAATATCTCAAATAAATATGTTCTGGGTCGTCCTTACGATATTGCAACCATTTGATTTTTAACCAATTCTCGGTTTCCCATTCAGTAGGTACCTTTTTTAAATTCTTTATCATTACGGTATTCCGTTTCTTTAGATCAAAAAATTCTTCCTGACCTATTAATCTTGTAGTTTGCAAAGATTTCTTCTTGATACAGTTCTAATAGGAGTGTAATAGCTGGATGGATCGAGAAAATGGTACCTATATTTTTCTTGGCCAGCTCTATACCAGCGTGAATGCTGTCTACTTCCATCTGACTGTGACCAGGCTCAAAATATTTTTCAGTATCCACTGCATTTTGCAATACAGTTTAGCTTGTAGATTGGTTATTAACTCTCTGGGCGTAAATATTCGTGTAGCAGATTTTCCGTCTGATTATCACTAAAATGTGGCTTCTTAAAAAACAAACGACAAATTTAAACTTATAATAAAACCTGCGTCTTTCTATGAATAAGAATATACCTTCATAAATAACCGTTAGGTACCTTTCTTCAAGAAAAACATACCTGATCCGTAGTAATTGATGCTTGTAGACTATCAAAGTGATTTACTTAAGACTCATTTTCTAGCTGCGCTGGCGTTACTTCATAATGTATTCGTAGAGTATATTTTAAAAAAAATAGTTTAAAGTACTTTACCCTATAATAATAATAAGTGATTTGATTGTAAGTGTAAGCGCTCTAAGATTGCATTCGTGAATTAGTTAACGGTCGCAAATTATCAAAGCTTACGCATAGATAAGAACGTCCGCTGCGTCATGTTTTCATAGGTGACCGGCTGAGGTACATCAAGTTTTTGGTGAAAAATTAACGTATTGTAGTACTATAAGCAAAGTGAATAAGAATTACAAAGATTTATTAAGTGCTAAAGAACGTATATCGCTTATTACACTATAATTGATCTAAAAAAAAAATTGCATTTCTATTACACTATGTGCCAAAGTAATGTATACACACCTTACGTTCTTTGGGCAGAGAGAAAAATCTGGAAAGCGCGCGAAACGTGGTCCTAATCGTACTGTAAATCTAGATACGATCGTGGTGCTCGTAGCTTTTTAGATAAAATAAAGTCAAAATTATTGTAACCAGGTACACTTCATTTTGGCAGTTAACAGAAAAGATTTTTTTGGATACGTTATTTTTATACTAAGCAATGTACACATAATATCGTTACAGTTTTTTGGCACATAAAAATATGGGGGTTTTAAAAGCGAACGGCGAAAAAAAAATTTTTTCCAAATTTTGCCCTTACGTACGCTACACGAAATGTAGTGGCATTATTAGGATGTACTATCACCTGATTAGGGTTTGATCTTTTGATGGAATTGCCGTGAATTCAGTAAGTGAACTTTAGAATACGTTCCGCCGTCGCATTAAAAATTGTTTAGTTAATATATTCACATTGATTTCAATTATATAAAACCTGCTGTAATTAGTATAATTGGCTTAAGGGCCGTTCTAATTACGTCAATAAATAAAATAAATAAATAGGTAAATAAGTTATATATATATATATTTTTTTATCATTTATAGACCTTCGTTTGACCCCAATCTCACCTGATGGTAAGTGACGACGTGGCCGAAGATGTATCACGAAAGTCTAGAAGACACCTATTCACTCTCGTCTTGAAGAGACTCGGGTTGTAGTTGTATTATGTAATGTATTTTATAATGTATAGGTATATAAGTTATCTAGTACCCATAACACAAGCTCTGCTTCATCATCAGCCTACATTAGTCCACTGCTGGACATAGGCCTCCCCTAATGAGCGCCATAGTGCCCTGTCTTCAGCTTGACGCATCCAGCATCTGCCAGCAGTCTTTCGCAGATCGTCATCCCACCTAGCCGGAGGGCGTCCTACACTACGTTTGCCAAGTCGCGGTCTCCACTCAAGAACACGTTTACCCCAACGGTGGTCGGTTCTTCGCGAAATATGGCCGGCCCACTGCCACTTCAGCTTGCTTATTCTTTGAGCTATGTCGATAACTTTGGTTCTCTGTCGGATGTATTCATTACGAATCCTATCCTTCAGAGAAACTCCGAGCATAGCTCTTTCCATAGCTCGCTGAGCGACTTTGAACTGGTGGACCAGCCCTACCGTGAGTGTCCACGTCTCAGCTCCGTAGGTCATTACGGGTAGGACGCACTGATTGAAAACTTTCGTTTTCAAACATTGTGGTATGGATGACGAGAAGACTCGACGTAGTTTTCCAAACGCTGCCCAGCCCAGCTGGATCCTCCTCTTGGCCTCCTTCTCGAAATTGTTTTTACCTAACTGCATAATCTGCCCAAGGTAAGTGTACTCGGAAACAATTTCGAGAAGGTGGCCTTCTACGACTACCGGTCCCGGATCAATTTGGCAATTGGTCATGACTTTGGTTTTTTCCAAATTCATGCAAAGACCGATGCGTCGCGAGGCTGAAGCTAGGCCGTCCAGCATGTGGGTCAGCTCCTCTAGCGACTCCGCCATTAAAACTATGTCATCAGCGAATCGTAGGTGTGAGATGTAATTGCCGTTTATGTTTATGCCCTTACCTTTCCAGTCCAGAGTCTTAAACATATCTTCCAATGCGCTCGTGAACAGTTTCGGGGATATGACATCCCCCTGCCTCACTCCTCTGCGCAATTGGATGGGTTTAGACTGCTCGTCCTGTACTTGGACACTCATAGTGGCGGCATCGTAGAGACATCTCAGCACCTCGATATAACGATAGTCTACTTGGCATCGCTGTAAAGATTCCAGAACAGCCCAGGTTTCGACAGAGTCAAAGGCTTTCTCATAGTCCACAAAAGCGAGACACAGGGGCTGATTATACTCTTCGGACTTCTGTATAATCTGCCGCACTGTGTGAATGTGGTCTATGGTGCCATATCCTCCGCGGAACCCGGCCTGTTCCGGTGGCTGAAACTCGTCGAGTCTCCTGGCGAGACGATTCGTGACCACTCGCGAGAACAGCTTATAGACGTGGCTCAGGAGTGTGATGGGTCTATAGTTTTTAAGGAGGGTTTTATCGCCCTTCTTAAAAAAGAGCACCACCAAACCCCCGCTCCACGCCTTAGGAGTTCTCCCACTGTGAAGGACGGTATTAAAGAGGCTCTGTAGCTCCTGTATAATGGGGGCTCCTCCTGCCTTTAGAAGCTCTGAAGTAATACCGTCCTCACCCGGGGCTTTTCCATTTTTAAGCTGCCTCAGAGCTAACACGATTTCATCTTGGCTGAAATCTGGCAGTTCGTCGGTATAGTGGCGTGTCAGGGTGGCTCTAGAATCATGGTCATCTCTTCGGGACTGAGGGGCATGTGCAGTGTACAAACGGCCATAGAAGTCTTCTATCTCAGCTGAGATCTCTGGCTTCGACAAAACGATCCTCCCGTCGTGCGTTTTAAGCTTCGTCAGGTGCTCCTGCCAAGCTGCTGAGTGAATACTTTGGACCCTCGGTTTCGCTCTATCGCCTCTTCAATGAGGCGTGTGTTGGAGCTCCGAAGGTCACGCCGTACCATCTTCGCGATTCGCTTGTTCAGGTCTGACCTCTCTAACGAAGACATTTGGGTGGTTTCCCGTCTTTTTGTCATCAGATCCAGAGTCTCATCCGAGAGTTTGGACTTCCTGCCAGTACCTAGCTTGCTGCAGAACTTAGTGCCCTCGTCCCTCAACGTTTCGACCAGATTGTGTAGGGTCTCGTCAGCGTCATCAGTGGGTTCCAAGGCAGCGAATCTATCCCCGAGAAGCTGCTGAAACTTCTCGGTGCCCGCCATGATTTGGATTGGATTAGGTCGGAGCGTGGACTTCATCAGACGGTTTCTTTCAAGCTTTAAGTTGATATTCAGAGTGCCTCGGAGCATTCGGTGATCAGATCCGGTATTGAACCTGTTGATCACTGAGACATCTCTGAATATGTGCTTGCTATCCGTCATGATAAAGTCGATCTCATTTTTTGTCACAGTATCGGGGCTTTGCCATGTCCACTTCCGCTGGGGCTGTTTCTTAGATAGATAGATAGATAGATAAAACGTTTATTTGTTTCCACAGACACACACTTATACAATTACATAGACACAACAATTAAAAAAAAGAACAAAAGTACAAAACATTCAATTTCAAACATTTGCGAACATTCAATTTCAAAAGTATTATGTCCTTACGAAAAAACTTTTTTTTAAAATAGTTAAATAACTTAGTTTAGTTTAGGTAAGTTTGTGTGTGCTACAGAATGTCAAATAGGCCATGGCTCAGTGAAATTTTTTGCTTCGAAGCAAAAACACCGATTTTCAGCCAAAACCTGATCGAGAACGAGCAGAACGAGTACAAAAGGGCAATGTGTATTATTATAGTGACTGTGTAGTGTAGCAATAGTAAATAAAAAATAAAAATTTGGTTCATCAATTAGCTATTCATAAATTTCAACGGTTATGAAAAATTTAATAATAATAGTATAATAAAATAAATACAATAGTGCGAAAAAAAAAATGCATGAAAAAATAGGTAATGAAAAGAGCTGACGACAGTTTTATTTTTGGCAAACGAAGTGCTTGGGTATACCCTCTATTTGCTTTTGCAATAAAAACTTTTTGAACTTTATTTTAAATGTGTACTTAGTGTTAGCATTGCGAATAGGGGGAGGAATATTGTTCCAGCACTTCGTTGCCGAATACCTGAAACTTCCCCTAAAAGCTGCAGTCTTATGATTGTGATAGGAAAGTGCAGATCTTACTGACCGTAGCCTTTCACCAGAGACGAAATTAAGTTTTGAGTGCAGATACTCAGGCTTTTTAAACTTAATAAGGTCAAAGACCAGACCACCCAGGTGCAGTAATCTTCGTGATTCCATATTCAATAAGGACATGTTATTCAGATACGGTGTTATGTGGCTTCTAGGTGGAATATTGAAACAGAAGCGACAACAGGCATTCTGCACTCTTTGTATGGTGCGCTGGGTTTTCGCAAGTAAACGAGGACCAAAAACAATATCTCCATAATTTAGCTTGGAAAGAATTAACGATTCACAAAGTACGACACGGGATGCTTCAGTCAGTTGATTCCTAATTTTGTAAAGTATCTTAAGGCGGTAAAAACAAGTTTTCACCAAATTAAGAACATGTGTCTCAAATCTAAGGTCACTATCGATTGTAATTCCGAGATTCCTAGCTTCTTCTACTCTGCCTACTTCAGAGTCACAGATCATTACGCCAGGGTCGCCATTTAGCTTGGCAATTTGGTTTTTGGTACCCAAAACCATATATTGTGACTTTGTTGGGTTTAAAACAAGTGCATTGCGCGTGGACCAGTCTGCAATGGCGTTCAAATCTTTGTTTAGTCTTTGAACAGCTTGTGATAATTTATCGGGTTTCTCTGATACATAAATCTGCACGTCATCTGCATAGCAGTGGTAGTTAGAATAAGAGATAACCTTTGACAAATCTGCACAATAAATAATAAATAGAAGAGGTCCAAGTATAGAGCCTTGCGGGACACCTCGAACAATCGGCATTGGTTGTGATAATAAAGTCGATCCATCATTTTTTATCAATTTTACTGTCTGTAACCGAGAGCTAAGATAGCTATGGAACCAATCAATAGATAATTGACTTAAACCATAGTAAGAAAGTTTGGCGAGAAGGAGCGGTATGTTGAGGCAGTCAAAAGCACGTGAATAATCAAGCAGGGTTAGTAATGTACAGCACCCTCTATCCTGCTCCGACAGAACATTATCTGTGACATCTAGAAGGGAGGTCACGGTTCCACGTCCTTTACGGAATCCAGATTGTAGAGAGGGTAAGATATTGTTTGATTCCACGTACCTCGTAAGTTGGTCACTGATAACTTTCTCAAGGAGCTTCGACAGGAAAGGCAGAATACTTATTGGCCGAAGATCTTTAAACTCAAGCGGGTTGTTAATTTTTGGTATAGGAGTAACGATAGAAGTTTTCCATTGACGAGGAACTGTACCTGTTGTAATGGATTTATTTATGATAGCTGTAATGGCGTCCAGGGTACAAGGAAGTGAGAACATAATCATTTCTCTACTAATACCATCATCACCAATAGCGTTCGACGTTATCGACATTATAATTTTAGACACCTCAGTCGACGTGATCGGTTTTAGTTGTAATGTCTCGGTCGTATACTTATTATCTTTGTAAAATGAAAGATCTGAAGGGAGTACCGTATTATTTCCGGGGATATTTAAAAAATGTGCATTAATTTTATCGGGGTCATCAAAACTTACAGGCAACGACTTATCGTCAGTTGAGTTAATCAATATTTTATTTTTAAGGTTTTTCCAAAATGTTTTGCTATTATTAATTTGCGAATTTATTACACTATTGAAATACGCACGTTTCTCAGCAGCTATACTGGTTAAAACTAATTTCCTCAATTCCTTATAATAGATTCCGTCTTTTTCTAGACCGGATTTGCGATACACCTCATGAGCCTTGTTACGTTCATTAATCATTTTCTTACAAACCTCAGCTACCCAGGGTAGTGAGTGCTTATTGGTAACAGTGATCACTTTAATTGGAACATGTTTATCAAAAAGAGCAATAATTAAGGAATTAAATTTCTCGACCATTTTATCTACAGTGGGTAGCAGAGAGATCAGATCCCAATTTGTAGCGTATAATTCTTCGTTAAATGCGGGAAGATTAATGTTATTGAAAGGGCGAAAGGAGAAAGATCTAGGTACAGGCTTAGGCTTACGTATAGATAAAGTGACATTTACCATTGCATGTCCATATTCGCCGGTTATATTATCAACAGAAACGTCATCCACGGGTGCATTTGTACAAAAAACATCAATAAGTTTTTCACTATGCGAGGTAAAATGTGTGGGCTGATTGACATATTGAGACAAGTTCATATAAGTTAAAAACTGATTAAATTTAGTAGTGCTGTTGTCCGTTTTAACGAGCATATTTATATTGATGTCTCCCAAGAATACAACATAGTCAAAATTAGAAAAATAATTCAAGGAATCGGTAAGCGCATCGATGAATGTGTCAACTTTGACCCATTCTGGTCTATAAGCTGTTCCTATAAGAATGCGAAAACCACCTATTCGTGTCGATATCCAAAACTGTTCGATAAGGTCATTTGGTCTCGTCAAATATCGTACACTTATTCCGGACTTAATATAAAAACCTAAACCGCCCCCCGCCCCCCCTCGCATGTGCAGCGGGCGGGGCGAGAGGCGCAGTCTGTAGCCGGGCACGGCCGGCGCGCGCGCCTCCTGACCCTTCCGTATCCAAGTTTCATTTATCGCTACAATGTCCGCACAGTAACGCAACATAGCAACTATAAAATTATCATGTCCTGTGTTCAACGATCCCGCATTATAAAGTGCCAAACTTAGTAACTTTTTTTTAGGACCCATAAGAAAGGTGTAACTCATCAGAACAATAGCTAGTTGTAGACATTATTAAATAAATTTGTATATAGTGTAACTGTACGGTTGAAAGTAATGCCGTGTAATCGGTCTTACGAGACAGGGACACGAGTGTGAAATGTGTGTAAACGTGTATGTGTGTATTTTTTGTAATTGCACCTCGCATTTCTCGCACAGTACTGCAGCATTCACAAAATTAGCCCAGAAAAACATAAAACTCATGAAGTACAAAACATAAGCGATACCTAAATGATTACACTTTTTGTACAGAAATATAAATAAGTAGTTATTACCAATCAGTATAGTTACAACATTATCCAATAGTGCAATAAAATTAGTTAAAAAAATAGACAAGATTCGTTTGATTACTCGTTCTAAAATGATTAGAAAACACAGATATCGTAGTAAAACATTAAGAAAACACAGTTTTATATGATACAATGTAAATGACCTTAAAATGGACAATACACTTAAATAATAGTAAAAGCTAACATACACAAAACTAATTACTAAAGTTACTGGTAGCAGCAGCACCAACTGCATCAGGCCCAAAAACACGACGCAGGTCAGCTTCCGAGCGGATTTGGTAGCGAGGCGAGTCGGGGCCCGCATGTTTACGCGCGAAGATTTTGCCATCTCGGGTCCATACGAACCTCCAGCCTAAGCGCTTCCCAGCATCCCGCGCTAGTCGGAACAGCTGACGGTTTAGTTTGGTCAGCCTTTCGTTGACATAGAAGCGCCGGTATGGGAGCGGCAGGCCTGTGCCCTCGGTGGTGATGTCGCGGCGGACACGCGCCGCCTTGATCAGCTGATCGCGGGTCGCTCGTCTCGCCAGACGCACAACGATGGGGCGCGGGCGCGGGGGGGTTGTTGACTCCAGACTCCTACCAACTCGTGAGGCGCTCACCAACTCATGCTCCGTAAGTGACACTCCTAGTTTTATGCCAAGTGTTCTGACCAGCTGCTCTGTGTTTTCTCCTCGCTCTTCCGGTAAACCTGTGATTTCCAGGTCATTGCTCAGGAGCTCCTGATCGCGGTCGTGTATCTCCGCCTTCAGCTGTTCTATGGTCTCCATCAGTGAAGCACTGGGTCCATCAACCAGGCGCGCCTCCATGCTACGTACGCGTGTATCCAACTGATTAATTTTTCCATCACAGTCGTCGATCCTGAGGGTGAGACACGAAATAGTTTTATTTAGTGTCTCCATTTGCAGACGTGTCGCACGCAGCTCTTCTCTGAACAGCCTTATTTCTGTGAGTATCATCTGCGTATCATCGGAGGGCTCTTCGATCCTATTGTGTGGTGTGGACACACTGTGATCCAGCAATTCCTCGGGGCTCTCCGCTGCTGCCCCACGGGTACGGTTTACGTTATCGGGATGTACGCGTACCGGGGTGTTTGTGTTGTTTCCCCTAGGGCGCTTAATTGTGCACACCACACAACTCCAAGACTTCCTCTCAGTCTTAAGGCGAGTGAAATAATCTTTAGATACATTTGCGCAAGCGAGATCGTATGTTAGTCCGCATTCATGGCATTTTAGGATACTCCCTTTTATTTGATTTTTACATCCAGCGCATTCTTTTCTATCCGACATCGTTTTATAATGCTTTTATAAAAAATAAAAATAAAAGCAAAAAGTTACTCCGATGGGGTTCGAACCCAGTGCTTACAGGTCGCTGATCGGTACTCAATTCCGTCGCACCAAATGTTCTATGACGTGATGTTCGAAATTAAGATTTGGTTTAGGAAAGTAGCAAAGTATATCCAGCTTATTAGGAGCAATGACCGGGTGACATACAAGGTCAAACGCCACGAGAACATGCACAAAAATCAGCTGTTTGAATTATTGTTCGCACGATTACAGCACTATTATAGATCGCACAGGGATATCACATACACCAAACTTTAGGATTTTACACGGTGAAACTTTTGATATATAGTTTGTGTCGATATATTCACTTTTACTACGTTTCGCGAATATTTTTGCAGGATACGTCAACGAATGTGTGTGTACGGTAGCTCGTTCAGCTCGTCACTCACACTTTCTTAAAGAAAGAGTTCATTAAGAACAACCCCTCTTTCTCAAGGAAGTTGACAAGCATTTGCCCCCTGTGATTCCTGACTCCATAACCATGCGGGCCTATTCGGGATTCGTTGCCAGTCTGGATTCCCACCTTGCCGTTAAAGTCCCCCATAACAACGTTGAAGTTAGCCTTAGTGGTGTTGTGTAAGGCTTTGGATATGTCTTCGTACATATCCTCCACTTTATCATCCGGGTGTGCCGAGGTCGGTGCGTAGACCTGAATTACCTTCATGCTATACCGCTTGGATAGCCGAAGGATCAGGTACGCTACCCTGGTCGACACACTGGAGATTTCTTGAACGTTGTTAGAGAGGGCCTTATTGACGAGGAAACCTACGCCACCCTGGGATGTTTTATCACCCTCGCGAAAGTAGAGAAGATGGCCCGAGTCTAGGGTTACGGTGTCCTCCCCCTCTCTACGGACTTCACACAACCCTAGAACATGCCATTTAATGTTCTCTAACTCCACTTCCAACTGCGCTAGATGATTGTCAAGCCTCAGAGTGCGTCCGTTGTACGTTGCCAGGGTCAGTTTCGATATTGTGTGGTAGCCTGCCGGCCGGTGATTCTTAGCACCCCCTGCCCCGCCGTTACCATGGCCGCTACCATAGCCAGGAATAGCGAGGCGGCCGGGTACTGGGGGCCATTTTTTGGCTTGTGTCTTCATTTGGGGGTAATGCCCATAATCCCCACGCTGGGCATGCGGGTTGGGGATCGCAGTTTGGTGAAGGAGTTGTTCTGCGGGGGCGCTGCTGCCCACCCCCGGTGTGTCCCTTAGTCGCCTCTTACGACACCCACGGGAAGAGTTGGGGTGGTGCGATTCTAAGCCGGCACCACACGGCAATCTCTGCTTAGCTTGGCTTATATGATGCTAGATAACAATTTATTGGGGATAATTACGGGAGAGGAGCGTCTAATCAAAGCCAGTGTTGCCCGAAAAGTTTTTTATTTTTTGACAGATTTGTACAGATACAAAATTACCATAAACATTCCGCCCCCCAAAGTGCGTTAGAACTTTTACATGTATAAACTTACTTAAATACTTAAGATAAGCTTATAAATCTAAACAATACATAATTATGTAGGTTGAACTCGAGACCTTACAGAACATAACATTTTGTTCATACTAGTTGATGTTCATACCTGTACAGACTATAGTTAAGTTAATTACTCTTTGAAGGTGTTCATAGTAAATTTATAACAATATTACTAAAACTAGGGTTTGGTTTACAATGCAATATAATCTATCATTAATAACATTATCATTATCATGTTATAGCTAAGTAGGAATGTAATTTTAAAGAAAAATAAAGAACAAGAATAACAAGTTATCATTCTATTATTCTATGCTATTGGATGAAATATTATAGATTTAAACTAATAATAATTACTTATTGCTAGGTTATTCATTAGATTCAGTAGGCAATAAACATAACTTGTGAATTGGTCTTTTTATGATGGAATTCTTACATTTTAGACTCACTACTCGAATAAGGCCATCTGAACCTGGATGAACTTCAGTAACGAGACCCATCAACCATTTTGTGGGTGGCAATCTTTCATCTTTGACTAATACTACATCACCTATTTTTAAATTAGTTTGAATATTTGCCCATTTTTGGCGTTTTTGCAAATTAACTAAGTATTCTTGACTCCACTGACGCCAAAATGATTGAAGTTTCTGTTGTAAATAAATCCAACGCTTATTATATGGAACATATGTGTTTTCAAGATTTTCATCTGGTACTACTATAGGGATTTCCCCAATGAGGAAATGTCCTGGACTAAGAGCTATGGTTGTGTCATAACTATCATCTGTAGGCACTAACGGCCTAGAATTGAGGCAAGCCTCAATCTGACATAACAATGTTGAGTATTCTTCATAGGTAAGTTTGGTTTCACCTAATACACGGTTTAAGTGTCTTTTCATAGACTTAATATTTGCTTCCCAGAGGCCACCCATATGGGGTGCTCCAGCGGGATTGAACATCCATTCTGTGCCATCTGTGGCCAACAATTCTTTTATTTCTATAGGTACTTGTGACATGCTTTTCTCAGACAAAATGATAAGTTCCTTAGAAGCTCCTATAAAATTAGTTCCACAATCACTAAGTAAGTTCTTACAGTGTCCACGGCGGGCCGTGAAACGGCGAAAAGCTGATAAGAAACCTTCTGTACTGAGACTGGTAACTAGCTCTAAGTGTACTGCCTTAGTGACAGTACAGATAAATAAAGCAATATAAGCTTTTTGAGTTTTGTTGGAGCCACGCCCACTATGTAATTTTAGAATAACAGGACCAGCCATGTCGACACAAGATGACAAGAAAGGACGTTGTGGTGTTAATCTATTTTTTGGTAGAATTCCCATCTGCTGAGTAACAAGTTTACTGGAATTTCTACAACAAGCTATGCATTCTCTTATGACTTTTTTGACTATTTGTTTGACACGAATAATATGATATTTACATTTAATATAATTTAACATGAGTTGTACTCCACCATGAAGAGTTTTAAAGTGTGCATCCTTGACTATAAGGTAAGCTAATCTACTAGTTTTTTGTAAAATAATAGGATGCTTAGTTTCTAATTTACACTGTGCATTTTGAATGCGGCCTCCAACTTTCATTATTTTGTCTTTTTCATCAACAAATGGATTTAGGTTCTTAATGTCTTTAACATTTATGCTTTCAACTGATTGGGATAACTTGACCAAGAGGTTAAGTGAATCTTGCATTTCTGTAGAGGTCAAGTATGGAGCATAAACAGGTAATGTTTGTTTCTTGGCTTTGGCTTTACAAAGGTTATAAAATCTTAGACAATAACTTAATACTCTAACTAATCTATTTAAATTTGAATGTCTTTGAATAATGTCTATTTGAGTTTCAGAATTGAGATCTGGTTTTGTAACTAAACTACACTGCAACTTCACTTGGGATCTTTTTTCATCATCTATGTTAGAAATCAAGTCACTCACATCTTTAACTGGAATGTTTCTGTCTTCTTCATCTCAATGTTATGTCTCTCAGATCACCCTGTAGTGTGGGACCGATCATCAGGTTGTCATTAAGTGATTTGTCGTTGCTAGTTTTAGCAGAGGCATCGAAGACGACGCGTAGCTTGGTGGTGATATGCTGCTCATTGATCACTGCATGATGAGGTAAGTAGCAGACTTTGTTACTTGTTCGAGATACTATGTCTGTGGGAACAGGTTCCATGTGATTTTGGTCTAAATAGTCTTGCATGAATTCTTTGTATCTATGTTGAAGATTCTGATTTTTGGCAAACTTTCGCTCCATGGCAGTTAGGCGGTTAATTGCTATGTTTTCAGATTCACCTATGTCTGGAGGATACATGGTGAAAGGTAAGCTTACTTCATATCTCCCATGTACTCTTTTGTGTGTGGTTTTGTAATGATTTTCACATTGCTTTTCTAGGTTTGTCATTATTACCTTTTCATGTGTAGGTTCTTCAAGTTCCCAAAATCTTCTAAGTGTTCTATCTATTTCTATTTTTGCATGGCATGAGGTGAGTACAATATTATGTTGGTTGTTGAATTTTTCACTATTTCCAGATATCAACCAACCTAGTGAGGTTTCTTGTGCTATGAGGGAGTTGTTCTCGTTTCTATTGGAAATGACACCTTGCAGAAGGATGTCGGCGAATATATCCGCTCCTAGGAGAATGTCTATGCGGCCAGGCTGTGTGAAACTATGGTCTGCTAGAGGTAAACTATTTAACTGTGGCCAGTCTATGGAGTGTGCGCGTTGGGGTATGAGAGAGGTTAAGCTTCGCATAACAAATGCATTAACTTTGAAACTAGTCTTCGGGTTGTGTCTTGACATGATTTTAAACTTAACTATTGCCTTGGTTGATGTATTGGTTGAGCCTATGCCCACTATGTTGCCATGAACAGGTTCTTTCTTGAGTCCTAATTCTTGACAGGCTCCTTCACTGATGAGAGAGGCTTGAGATCCTTGATCAACCAGTGCCCGAAGAATGTGTGCTTTTCTAGTTCTATTTGAGTGCACTAGCACTAAGGCAGTGGCTAGTAACACTGGAGAGGTGTCTATTGAGCTTTTCAGGGCTGTAGTTTCTATGTGTACTGAGCTTGTATTTACTAATTTACTATCTGTGTTTTGTTCTGTATCTTGGTTGATATTGCTTGGAGTCGCATTTATGCTATAACCATGTAGGTAATAGTGTGTGGTGCATTCGGTTACATTTTCTACATCCAGATTGTTTGCAATTCTTCACTGAATGTCCTTTTCTGAGACAGTTGAAGCACATACTATTTGTTTGAATGTATTGTTGTCGGTCGTTGACTTCAAGTTTCTTAAAAGCATCACATGCGTAAATTCTATGGTTTTCTTTGCAATACAAGCAGCTAATTGTTGGTGCTGGTTGTGTTCCTGTTGCAAAACTTTTGCTAGTAGTGTTAGGTTTACGCTGTGAATGTGACTCTCGACTATTTACAGTTTCCAAGGTTCTGAAACGAGTTTCCAGAAACTCTGATAGATCTTTCCAAGATGGCAGACGGTCTGTTCCTTCCATTCGCTGTTCGAACAATCTATGTGTCTCTGTGTCTATTTTTTGTATTATAATGTAAACTATTATATCATCCCATTTGTCGGTAGGTATATTCATTGTTTTCAAGGAGTTAAGGCATTCTGAGGTGGTATCTAGGATATCTCTTATAGATTTTGATGAGTTTTCATTGCTAACTTTCTTTTGATTCAACAGTCTTCCGATGTAGTTGTTTATTATAAGTCGTCTATTATTGTATCTTCTTTTTAAAGTATCCCACATATCATTGTAGTTGGAGTCAGCGACAGGAATTTGCTTTACTAGTGCTTCCGCTTCTCCTTGCAGGCTAGATTTTAGATAGTGGCACTTGTTCACTAAAGTCAGCGACTGATTGTCATGTATTAGAGACTTGAAGAGGTCGTGGAATGAAACCCAGTCGTTATAATTTCCAGAAAACTTTGGGATTTCAATTGGTGGTAGCTTCACTACGTTGCTTGCTGCCATTTGTCTATCTTCCGGAACTATGTTTTTTGAGGTTATGTCATTTGAAGGCGAATTGAGTTCTATTTTTTCTTTTATAAGAGTTTTTAAGTCAAGGTATAAGTCCAAACATGTACTGTGAAGATCATCTTTGAAATATGGTAGCTTAGTCTTGTCTGGTGATGAGGTTTTGTTTATTATTTCATGGTCATGTTGAAATTTTGTCCAATAATTTTCAGTAGTTTCCAATCTTGTTTGAAGATATGATGTTGTGAGACGATCTTTAGAGCATTTCTTGATGTTTGTATGTAGTTTAGACAGTATACTATACCTCTCGAATTGGTTATTTTGTACTTCTTCCATCTTGAAGTAAGGTTAGGTTTATGCAAGCGTGGCGTACTTTTGTATGTCCGAATAACTTTGTTTTCAGCGTAGAAACAGTTGAGTTTATGAAGGCACAGCACAGAACAGTCTTTCTTTACACTTTTATCTATTTTTCCCGATGAATCCAGCTCGATAGGACCAATATTGGGGATAATTACGGGAGAGGAGCGTCTAATCAAAGCCAGTGTTGCCCGAAAAGTTTTTTATTTTTTGACAGATTTGTACAGATACAAAATTACCATAAACACAATTTATAGATAACATTCTACTCAGCTCAGCTATGTGAGATGGTTTTGATGTCTCATTTATTCTAATTTTGTAACAAATACCTACCTACTTACTTAGCTAGATTTTACATCAAATTACTATACAGAACTTACAATACAGAATTAAAACAAAATAAATCTTATGCACTAAAACATTACACTACAAACTATGCATAACGCAAAACAGTCTCGATGTACTCCTAAAAAAATTCCCTCTCAATAGAATAAAAACAAAATAAACCTGATGTAGTACAACATTAAACTTCTCTAAAACTATGAACGCAAAACAGTCTGTACTCGTACGGAAACATCCCGGTATTTTTTCCGGCATCGGCCGCGGGGCACCGTCTGACCCCAGTTAGCCTGCCAATTTACTTCGCCCCTAGCAAACCAATATTGGTTAAGGGTCCATGCACAGTATTTTGATATTAGGTGTATGAAAAGATTTATGAAACACGGGTGCAGTATTTCGTTTACCTGTGGGCTGGGTGTTTGTTAGATGATTGGGTTAGTTATAGAAGCTAGGTATTGCTAACTCAGTTCAACGTTTTATTTGACTGTAGTGCTTTAGCTTCGAATTTGATTTTGCACCAAAGATTTTTCGATAGGCATCTGTAATTGGAGTGGCTAATACTATTTTAAACTACATCTGTACTAATACCTAATTAACCAAAAAAATTACAATCAAGATATAGAAATAAATTAAAACTAGGATATACAAATGAGACAATTGAGCTAACTGCAGACGGTTGCAAACAGTCTAGAGTCTAGAGGTAGCTCAACTGATCCCTATTAATTCCAGTCGGAAGCATCCCCAAGCGTTCTTCGAAAGATTGTTATGTATTGGTTGGTTTTATTTGTAATTTAAACTTATTTATTTTCATGACTGTTTAAACACGAGTTTTTGTTATAGTTGATATATTTTTAATGCTAGGTATTTCTATTGAGTAAAAGACTTAGATATACACGAATTTACCTAAATATTATGCATACAATATGTTAAACCAAAAGTTGTATTTAAAATACAACTTCAATGCTCTTATTCAAACTCTAAATCAACAGCTCGCGAGCTAAGTAAAAGCAATCCCACACAAACTAGAACTTAACAAAGAATTAATTAAATCTCCTTACAATCTCCGTAGTCGCGGCTTTCACTATAAAATATGAGCAAATTTCATAACAATCAAAACAGAACTTGATCACATAAGGTGTAAAGTTTAAATTCGTCTGTGAAATACAAGGCTTAGTATGCTGATCGTTGAACAAGTTATTAGGTGAATAATACTAACTGACTAGAGTATAAAGTATTGTACAACTTATTTGGCCACTATTGGTAGCCAAAGGAAAGGCATAAATAGATTAAACAAACTGTAAACTACAGAAAGGACACTCAGCAAATATAATAGGAGTTTGAGGAACGATTTCGGTGAGATACTATTCGATTGTATTGACATGGTACGTAAGCAAGGTTGGCTAAATAATAAGCTAATCATATTTTGCCCGTTTTGTTTATCTTAGCAGATTGTTTGTTGGCTGTTGGCGAAGGTTGCTGAAATTTACAGAAATAGATAGTTATTTATTTACTTTACTCCTAAACCAAACGAGGAGGAGGAGGATTCAGCTGGGCTGGGCAGCGTTTGGAAAACTACGTCGAGTCTTCTCGTCATCCATACCGCAATGTTTGAAAACGAAAGTTTTCAATCAGTGCGACCTACCCGTAATGACCTACGGAGCTGAGACGTGGACACTCACGGTAGGGCTGGTCCACCAGTTCAAAGTCGCTCAGCGAGCTATGGAAAGAGCTATGCTCGGAGTTTCTCTGAAGGATAGGATTCGTAATGAATACATCCGACAGAGAACCAAAGTCATCGACATAGATCAAAGAATTAGCAAGTTGAAGTGGCAGTGGGCCGGCCATATCGCGCGAAGAACCGACAACCGTTGGGGTAAACGTGTTCTTGAGTGGAGACCTCGACTCGGCAAACGTAGTGTAGGACGCCCTCCGGCCAGATGGGATGACGATCTGCGAAGGACTGCTGGCAGATGCTGGATGCGGCAAGCTGAAGACAGGACGCTATGGCGCTCATTAGGGGAGGCCTATGTCCAGCAGTGGACTAATATAGGCTGATGATGATGATGATGATGATGACTCCTAAACCAAGTATCTGCTGGCTATCCTCACTTATCCTTACTAATATTATAAATGCGAAAGTTTGTATGGATGCGTTCTATAGATATGTATATTGATGGATGGATGGATGTTTTTTCCTCGGTCACGCAAATACTAACTACTGAATGGATCGGGCTGATATTAGGAATAGGTGTACGTAGTTCTAGTCCTGGAATAACACATAAGCTAATTTTGATCCCATAAATCAGTTCCCATGGGATAGAAATAGCCTTGAGACATTTACATAGAAAAAAACATGCGAAGCCGCAGGCAGATGTATAGTTGCTAGTAATGGTTATGGCTTGAACCTTGTTACTACCTCTATATGTATTAAGAATATCAGTTATCTAGAACCCATAACACGACAAGCTCTGCTTACTTTGGGGCTAGATAGTGTTGTGTAGATTCCAGCTTAATATTTCCATTTTTATCTTTGCAATGATTTGTTTAAGTCACGGCTTCTAAAGCCGCTATGGCTAGTTCAAAGGTAAGCTTTTCCCATCTGAGGTGCATAAAAGTTTGCTTCACGAAAAGGCTCTTCTCAACAAGATCTTCTTTGTGCCTCATTGGATTGAAGCCAGACCGCCGTTCTATGCTGTCTACCAGTTTACTACTAATTGCGTTCTGGCTGTTTGCACTAATTTACAAGCAGAACTTAATTTGAGGGCAACACTTTGCGACAAATAGTCTTTTACGCGGATAGCATTTTACTGACGCAAAACTCTAAATAATAGTTTTTACGAAGTCCTGCCTTGTCGTGATCTATAGAAGCCCTCTAAAATTATTTCGATAAAATTGGAACAGAGATATCCCTCCCCTGAAAAGCACCATAGTGCCCTGTCTTCAGCTAGCCACATCCAGCATCTGACAGCAGTCAAAACAACTCTAATCATGGTAAATATCCCGTAGTAAATGACTTTCGTGTTAATCCCAATGATCGTTTTAAATGGTTTAGTAGTGTTTTCACAACAATTCTGGAAGTCAGAAATATTTCATTTATTTCGTGTAGGTTTTGGACTTTAGAATTCATTCACTAGCTCATTCCAAGTTTCGACCACAAGCAGTTGGAATACATTCGCAGTGGTGGGCAGTTATCCTGACTTCTCCTGACTTAAATTAAACTTTGTGCACTTTATGTTTACTCGACGCATTCCTGTTAGAAACTGCATTAGTTTCTTGATACAACATCAGTTTGCTCTAGGTAGAAGAGCTTAAATGAAGTTTGATATGTTTTTATGCATTACAACATGCTAAAGGTATAAAAAAATTCTCCCAATAAAGTACGAACATTTTGAAACAAGTAGTTATGTAGAAAGAATAGACAAATAATATTTATTTGATAATAGTAATAGGTACATTTTACTAATGAGGCATTCAATATTTGCACTACACTAGGAAGCCCAATTAGTAGGTATTTGAATTCAACATTTTGAACATTTCTTCTTTGATCTCATAACTACTAAACAGTAAACAAACAATAATTTATTTATAATTCTTGTAATTTTTTGAAAATTAATTTTTTTAGTTTTATTTTACCCAAATAACATTTTTACAGTTTGGCGCCCAACATGGGGTAAATATTTGCACCACGTTAGGGCGCCAACTTCATCAGTCGAATTCAACACGAAATTTTGAACGTCTCTCTCTTTGATCTCTTAGGTGTAAAACAAACATAGTAATTTGGAGTGCAGCTTGTTTGTTTAGGTTACAAAATGTAAGCTCCCTTCCAAAGCTCAAACACGACACGTTTGCGAGACATTGAATACACGTGCCCAGACCACTACCCTACAATACATCTACCCTCCTTATTGTTAGCCACCACAGCTGGCCATGTCAAAAAATATGAAGTAACGCAACTCCATACTCGAAACTACGATATTTTACCTACAGTTCTCAATCAATCATACTTATCAAAATTAGGTAAGCATTTAGTCCTTATTACGTTTAAAAACATAACACAACGCACACATAGTAAAACCACAAATAGTAAACCGTAACGACGCACAAATAGTAAAACCCTTATTTATTAAGGGAAGCAAAAAAAACAAAAATAGAATCGTAATGCTAAATAATAATTTCATAAATCTGGCAATCGTACTGTCTAAGTAATTCAAAATGGCACCCAACATGGGGCATGTTTGACTGAGATAGTTTTCCCACGTTGGAAGATAAATTCTGCACTGTAATATCAAACTCAAACTCAAACTCAAACTCAAAGTGCTTTATTTCCTTAAGACCTTACAGGACACTTGGACACGTCATAAAATTCATGTTATTAATAATTAAAACTAGGAAATAAAGTGCTCACTTTGATTTTTGTTCACTTCAATCTTTTTAAAGTAAAGAAGCGAACAAAAACCTTTACCTTGTTAGGTTGTTATTTTTCGAGTTGGAGCAAAACTCGTCCCAAGCTTTTTTATCATCTAAATAATCAGATACTTTATAGTAAGCCTTTTTACAAAGAATAGTTTTGACAATTTGTTTGAATTTATTTACTGATAGTTTTTGCAACTCACTTGGAGTTTTGTTGTAGAAGCGTATACATTGCCCTTTGAAAGATACATTAACCTTGTTTAGTCTAGTTGTAGGCAAAGCGAGTTTATTTTTATTTCTAGTATTGACATTGTGTATATCGCTATTTTTAGGAAACTTATTGATATTTCTACGAGTATACAACAGGTTTTCATAAATATATTGACATGGTACTGTCATTATGTTAATTTCTTTGAACTTATCACGTAGGGATTCTCTGGGACCCATATTATAGATTGCCCGAACAGCCCTCTTCTGCAACACAAAAACGGTGTTAATGTCTGCAGCATTCCCCCACAGCAGTATACCATAAGACATAATACTATGGAAGTAGCTGAAATAAACAAGTCTAGAAGTATCTACGTCTGTAAGTTGACGGATTTTTTTGACTGCATATGCTGCAGAACTGAGCCTTTTTGATAGCTTATCTATATGTGGGCCCCATTGAAGCTTACTATCTAGGGTGATTCCTAAGAATACAGTACTTTCTACAATATCTAACCTTTCTCCTCTTACGTTTATATCAGCCTTAACTTGTTTCACATTAGGTAGAATAAATCTAATACATTTCGTTTTGGTTTCATTAAGCAAAAGATTATTGACGCTAAACCAGTGGACAACTTTTGAGATTGCATTATTCACATCGTCGAAATTTGTTGATTGTCTTTTCATTTTAAAAATTAAAGAAGTGTCATCTGCAAACAATACAATCTCGTGATTATTCTTTACAAGATCAGGCAAGTCATTAATATAAACTAAAAATAGGAAAGGACCGAGGATAGACCCCTGCGGTACACCCATAGTAACTACAGACCCCGAAGACCGTTTCCCATTAATGTCAACTCTTTGTATCCTATCATTTAAGTAAGAAGAAAGAAGAGCCAAAGAGGTGTCATTTATTCCATAGTGATGTAGTTTCCTGATTAATGTCTCATGATGAACACAATCGAATGCTTTTGACAAGTCGCAAAAAATGCCTAAAGCATCTTGCGACTTCTCCCAAGCATCAAAAATATGCGATACCAACTCTACACCGGCATCAGTAGTTGACCTGCCTCGAGTAAACCCGAACTGCTTACAATGTAGCAGGTCATTGCCATTAAAATGTTTAAGCAATTGATGTAATATAAGTTTTTCAAAAACTTTGCTAAATGTTGGCAGTACTGATATTGGTCTAAAGTTAGTGGGGTCAGACCTACTACCCGATTTAAACAATGGAGTTATTTTACTATGTTTCATAAGATCAGGAAATACGCCACAATCAATAGATTCATTAAATATGAAAGCTAGATCTGGTGCGACTGTTTCAATTAAAGGTTTAATGATTTTAACGGAAATGCCCCAGAGATCTGCAGTTTTCTTAATATTTAAAAGTTTAAAGACCTTAACAATATCTTTTTCATCAACATGATTGAAATTAAATTTACTACCGCATTTAGGTACATTTTTTATGAGTAAAGACTCGGCGTTCACTTGAGAAGAGTTAAGATTCTTTGTAGTAGAGATTGGAATGTTAGTAAAAAAGTTTTCAAATGCTTGAGCTACTTCAACGTCTTTTTTGATTGTGCAATCATTAATTTTTAAATTATAATCATTAAAATAGGTACTAACCTTTCCAGTCTCACTATTTATTATTTTCCATGTTGATTTAATAACATTTTCGCTATTTTTAATTTTTGAGCTAATATAGTTTGACTTTGCTACTAGACAAACTTTTCTAAACATTTTTGAGTAATTTTTAACTTTATCTTTGAACTCCTCACTAAAATTATATTGTTTTTCATTATACAGTTCATACAACTTTTGTCTACTTTTATGAATACCTACAGTTGCCCACTCACTAAATGTAAGTTTATCAGAAACCACAATCGATCTGGGTGTAAATATGGAATTGAATGCAGAGGTGAATTTCTTAAAAAAACTGCTATACAACTCACTTGGGTTATTATGTGAGTAATTAGGTGTTGGTATGGAATTCCATTGTGATTTCATACGTTCAAATCGATGTGTGGTTACTGGTATATATGTTATTTTCTTTTTACAATTATTATTTTTTATTTGAATGTTGAGTTTTATAAGTTGACCTAAGTGGTCTGATTTTAAATTACTTATTACATTTTTACTTATAATTTTATCATTTAGGCAAACAAATATATTATCAATACATTTTGCTGAGGTTTCAGTTATTCTAGTAGGTTCCATAAATAGTGGCTTTAGATTGTAAGAATTAAATAAATTAGTTAATCTGTTACTGAGAGAGTAAACTTCTAAAAGATTAATGTTGAAGTCTCCACATATTATGAGATTTTTACTTGAATTTGATAATTTAAATAAGATATCATCCATAATTTTTTCAAATATTTCGAAGGAGGCTGATGGTGGGCTGTATACGCTTACTACAATACTTTGCTCCAACTCAACACATGCTACTTCGATGTGACTTTCAACAGACATACATATTATGTCCTTACGGTCTTTGAATTTCAGTAGTTTATTTAGTAATATTAAAGAGCCTCCACGAATAGCATGTGATCTGCAAAAAGAACTACCAACTTGGTGGTTACTGAAGTTGAACATGAGCTCATAGCTTTTCAGCCAGTGTTCTGTTAAGCAGATGATGTCAATATCAAATGAGTTCATGAACAATTCCAATTCTAATAATTTACCTTTATCATGTCTACGAACTCTGTAGGCAACAATACAATACAGGGACGGCGACGGAGGACGAAGCGACAATATCTCTCGATGGACGAACGTCGAGACCGTTGTACGGGAGAACTATGAAAGACGCGTTGAAAATTCTAGCAACACGAATGAAGGTTTACGATAAAAGTTCATAATATTTTATAGAATAAATATACTTTACGAACTTTCATCTTTATTTATTAACGTTTAATACCTACACGTAAATATATGATAGTAACGATCGTTAGACTTTGATGATGAATCTAGATCAGTGGTCGTCATAATTTTCTGGTCAAGTGCCACATAGGACAATGTGACATACTACTCCGGGCCGCACTATAACATATTGTAAACTAGCAACAGGTTTAGTGAAATGTTGGGAACTACAATTACAGAACGCAAATTATTATTTTAATTATTTTTCATTACTCATACTCGGAAAGTAGGTCTGAACATGCCTGAAGAGCGGGTTGAAAGTGATACTTTTCCGCCCTAGGGAGAATCGTTTTAAACTGACAGCTATAACGTTACTATTGAACCATGATAGTGGCAGAATAAATGCTGAAGTTAAAAAAAAAGCCTTTGCGACAATCACTGAATTCAAAAAATACGAAAGACAAAGCAGTATGGCTTTATGGCTTTCGCCTGTCCTAGATGGACAAATAAATAAAAAAAAATTGCGGCAATTAGATTAATTTGTTTTCTCATGTTTTTTATCTATATTTCCTTGTATTCTTAATGAAAAGCACAGTGTTTACCTCGGGTGAAAGTAACTTATGTAGTCCCTCGAACTATTGGCCCCATCTCGGGACTAAATAAGTTACTATCAACCCTTGGGTTATTTGAGCTGTTCTTGAGTCAATCACCGCGGGCCGCACAAAAATGGCTCACGGGCCGCAAGCGGCCCGCGGGCCGCAAATGACGACCACTGATCTAGATTGTGTGATGTGCTTGGCGAAAAAACTCAAACCTTTAATTACCATAAATCCAAAATCATACTATTTATCCTTAATAATATTCCTTACTAATAATTATACACGCGAAAGTTTGTATTAGGTATATAGAATGTTCTTTCCTCTTTTATGCAAAAAGTATTGAACGGGTCGGGCTCAAATTTTGAATAGACGTAGTTCTCGCTTAACATCATCGTCATCATCAACAACCAATATCAGTCCACTGCTGGACATAGGCCTCCCCCAATGAGCGCCATAGCGCCCTGTTTTCAGCTTGACGCATCCAGCATCTGCCAGCAGTCTTTCGCAGATCGTCATCCCACCTGGCCGGAGGGCGTCCTACGCCACGTTTACCGAGTCGCAGTCTCCACTCAAGAATACGTTTACACCAACGGTTGTCGGTTCTTCGCGAGATATGGCCGGCCCATTGCCACTTCAGCTTGCTAATTCTTTGAGCTATGTCGATAACTTTGGTTCTCTGTCGGATGTATTCGTTACGAATTTTATCCTTCAGAGAGACTCCGAGCATAGCTCTTTCCATAGCTCGCTGGGCGACTTTGAACTGGTGGACCAGCCCTACCGTGAGTGTCCACGTCTCAGCTGCGTAGATCAATTACGGGTAAGAAACACTGATCGAAAACTTTCGTTTTCAAACACTGCGATATGAATGACGAGAAGACTTAACATAACTTAACATATAGACTTTCAATTCAATCAGGTCCCGTGGGATAGAAAAAGCCTTGAAACTTTTCCATAGAAACAATGCGTGCGAGGCCGCGGGCAGACGCTAATTCATTATGAAAATGAAAATAATGAAAAAGTATTTCCGTAAGCCGCTTATTCGCGTTGAAACGTATGACATGGCCGACATGACATGTGTATAATGAACGCATTCGAACGTTGGAATGTTTAAAACATTTTGCGTAGCCTTTGTTCGGTCGACTCTGACAAAATTAAATAAAGAACAACGAAAATGCACAAAATATTATCATATTTGTTGGATACAGTCTATACATGAATACAAATTTTTAGTCTCTAATCAGATTGTATGGCTGGCTTTTATGTTCATGTTATAACACAAGTTCTATTTTGAGGATAACTAGAGGATGCATTGTCATTAGATATATCTACTATGTGGTCAAAGAGATTTCAGATTGCAAAACAATATTAACTAACTGCGTATTACTACCTACCAAATTTCCTTCCTCTTAGAAAACACAGACTCCTACAGCTCACTTAACCGGTTGTTAACCACAATGATGTCACTCCCATGTTTATAATCCGTCTTATTTCTAAACAATCAAATAATCTTGTGCACCCTACGACACCCTAAAGATAGTTCCGAAGTCATTGTGCCATAAGTTTGTAAACAAACAGAACTTTTCCCCTCGGAAGGACTCCTCTATCTACCTACATAGTTGAACACGGCTTAATAGATTTATTATTGATAATATATGTAGGTAGGTATGTTTGTAACATAGATCTAGCAAATAATTAAGTGGCAGTGGGCCAGCCCGGCCATATCTCGCAAAGAACCGACAACAATTGGGTTAATCGTGTTTTTGAGAGAAACCACGACTCGGCAAACGTAGTGTAGCCCTCCGCCTAGGTGGGATTATGATCTGCAAAAGCCGCATGTAGATGCTGGATGCGGCAAGCTGAAGACAGGGCGCTATGGCGCTCATTAGGGGAGGCCATATCTAGCTGTGGACCAATCAATATAGGTTAATGATCTTAGAGGTATGTAGATAAAAATCGAGACGAAAGGGCTTGCTTGGCACTTGAAAAAAAATCTACATAGATACCTACAAAGGTCTGGTGGAAAAATTAATTTATCCTCAAATTTATGAAAAATCTAATCGTAGAAATTGCATTATAGTACTACTTGAGTAGTTAATTTTTAATTTCGCAGCATTGGCATTAGATTAACTTTTCTCAGAACGAAGCCTTAGACGTTTGCCCATCTACTAAAGAAAAACCTTTTTAGCTCACTCCCCACAAATTAGAAGTCTCGCAAAGTCATTAGAAAACGGTAAGTTGGCTAAAGTTTCGAAAACTTGTATCTAAAACCCTACCTCTAGACCAAGGATTTCCACGAAATACCTCGTTATATTTATCTATAAGCCCGTAAAAACTTGGTTAAATAATAAAAGAAGATTAAATACCTTTCGATGCAGAGGCTTGTCAAAAGCATACCAAAAAACTAATAAAAAATGGTTACCTTAAAATTATGAGCTTTTTATGCATTAAAAGAATATGGTGAACAATTTTTAATGTTCATACAAAGTAAACGGCAGAGGGATTTCTCCGGAATTTTTAATAAATATCTAGTTGGTACGTACCCAGGGACAATATGACAATAGGATGCCACGCTAAGAATCCCTATTGTTGACTTTTCAGGCAACAATAAACAAAATACTTCAGCACAGCAATTTCAGTCTTAATATTACTCTAGTATACGATTCAAAATGGGATCTAACATACATACATTCTGGGTGGGTTGTCTCTACAAGAGTTGAATAAGGACCATTGAGTCAGATGTTTTATTCAATCTTGGTTTCATAGTTCATTTTATAGATTTTTCTTCAAGATTTTTCATAATCCCGCATCTTATTTTTACTATTCGTTCTAAAATCCAACCCAGTTTAAGTTACGACTATCGAAACTTACAAAACTAGATTAAGACTTTTAATAGACATTTTGTTGTTGAGCGCAAAATCACAAAAGAGACTCATCGTTTTTCAAAAAATAAAACACCAAATTTACTTTAGAACTTAATAAATACCGGGATCTTGTGCGAAAAAATAAAGGTAGTGATGTAATGTGTCGAACTATGAACAGTCTATGTAGGGTTTAGGACAATTAAATATGACAGGACCCAAACCAAAAGAACGATCTCATCAAACTCATAGAACTATTCTTGACATTAGGAAAACTCTGATAATGGACTTCATGGAAGTTATAAAACCTGATTATAAAACTTGTGTCTGTTTAGTTAATTATTATTCTTTTAAATAACACGGACGACGACGTTCCAATATCATTGAAAGCTACATGCATATCATAATTAAGTTAATCATTTTCTTATTTATAAAGTAAACAAAGGCAATTACAATATAAATGAAATGCATGTCAGAAATATACAAATACGATTGTATGATTCAAAAAGTATAAACGAAACTAGTCTGAAAATGAATAAAAACTGAACTGTTCGTTTGTTATAGCTAAGCGCGTTCGCGAACTTTAAATTCAATACTGAAGTTTATTGGATGCGCGGTTATAATATGGGACATACAGATGTTGAGTTCGTCAAGTAAATATCATCACGAAATTATAACAGCCATGTGAATTGTCAAAATACCTACTATATAATTTCCTCAATTTTATTAACAACGAAAATTATAATCAAGGTATAGAAAAATTACATCTACCTCTAGTATAAACAATTGAAACCATTTTGAGACGGTTGCAAACAGTCTAAAGGTAGCTCAATTGATCCATGTCAATACCAGTATGTACTATGTCTATTTTTGTGACCAAAACTGTAGGTCAATTCAAATGTTTCACTTTGCTCCACTTTCATTTTCTATTTTTTTTTCATGACTAAAAAGAGGAAGTTTTGTATATTATTCTTCTTCTTTTTTTGTTTTTTTTAAAGTGTTTCCTCGGAATTGTTTTCTAGGTATAGGTTTCTAGGTGAACCAATTTTGATATTTTTTACTATTATTTAAAACCACAAGTAGGTCAAGGCCAATATACCTAAGTTTGATCACTATCTGACAAGTAAATACTGCGAGATCTTTTAAAATGCGTATTTTACTAACTTCGACTACATTTTTGATGTTCCTATTTTGGCTTACAATAATTTTCCGTCATTTTATAATTTTAAAACTCTTCAAATTGTTATAACTGTTTTTGACATTCATCATCATCATCATCATCATCCGCAGCCCGATTTCACCCACTGCTGGGTATAGGCCTCCAAACTTTTGTTTTTGACATTCTTTAATTAAAATTATCGTTTATTATTATCTTGATTTTAGTAAATGCTTGCAGGTTTTTTACTAGAGGCTATGTAAATGAAATTTAATATTTCATATACAAAAAAAATAAAAAAATAAACATACTTTGTTTTCAAAAGTTCCTAAGGCTGAATTTACGCTTAATTTTGAGACTGAAAACTGCCTCAATCATTTCTCAGTAACTTATATCGACTTTAAAGGAATTTCTTTTACAAAGGCGGTTTAGAGTTCAGATCAACATTGAAGCTAATAAATGCCCGAATCTGTGATGAATCTGGCCGAAAACCTCATTTCACCGCTTGAGGGGTAAGCATGGTTTTAATCAAGTGGTTTGATTGGTGCTCGAAAACTATAATGGTCAAGGCAATTAAATTTTTTGCGACTATTGAAACAAAAGTAATATGATAGAGCTAGGTAACGGTAAAAAGTCCTGCTAACTCAGTCCTTAAATGTCTTAGGCTTAGCGAACTTATCAGAGGAAGGCAAGCATCATCTTTTTGAATATTGTTAACACCATCAATGCAATCACCACGCGTTGTGCTTATGGCAAAATGTGTACATTATTGTTGTTATCAATTTTGACAGCTGAAAATGGTCATCATCATCATCAGCCTATATTAGTCCACTGCTGGACATAGGCCTCCCCTAATGAGCGCCATAGCGCCCTGTCTTCAGCTTGCCGCATCCAGCATCTGCCAGCAGTCCTTCGCAGATCGTCATCCCACCTGGCCGGAGGGCGTCCTACACTACGTTTGCCAATTTTGAGAAGGAGGCCAAGAGGAGGATTCAGCTGGGCTGGGCAGCGTTTGGAAAACTACGTCGAGTCTTCTCGTCATCCATACCGCAATGTTTGAAAACTAAAGTTTTCAATCAGTGCGTCCTACCCGTAATGACCTACGGAGCTGAGACGTGGACACTCACGGTAGGGCTGGTCCACCAGTTCAAGGTCGCTCAGCGAGCTATGGAAAGAGCTATGCTCGGAGTTTCTCTGAAGGATAGGATTCGTAATGAATACATCCGACAGAGAACCAAAGTTATCGACATAGCTCAAAGAATTAGCAAGTTGAAGTGGCAGTGGGCCGGCCATATCGTGCGAAGAACCGACAACCGTTGGGGTAAACGTGTTCTTGAGTGGAGACCGCGACTCCTACGTTTCGGGGATATGACATCCCCCTGTCTCACTCCTCTGCGCAATTGGATGGGTTTAGACTGCTGGTCCTGTACTTGGACACTCATAGTGGCGGCATCGTAGAGACATCTCAGCACCTCGATATAACGATAGTCTACTTGGCATCGCTGTAAGGATTCCAGAACAGCCCAGGTTTCGACAGAGTCAAAGGCTTTCTCATAGTCCACAAAAGCGAGACACAGGGGCTGATTATACTCTTCGGACTTCTGTATAATCTGCCGCACTGTGTGAATGTGGTCTATGGTGCCATATCCTCCGCGGAACCCGGCCTGTTCCGGTGGCTGAAACTCGTCGAGTCTCCTGGCGAGACGATTCGTGACCACTCGCGAGAACAGCTTATAGACGTGGCTCAGGAGTGTGATGGGTCTATAGTTTTTAAGGAGGGTTTTATCGCCCTTCTTAAAAAAGAGCACCACCAAACCCCCGCTCCACGCCTTAGGAGTTCTCCCACTGTGAAGGACGGCATTAAAGAGGCTCTGTAGCTCCTGTATAACGGGGGCTCCTCCTGCCTTCAGAAGCTCTGAAGTAATACCGTCCTCACCCGGGGCTTTTCCATTTTTAAGCTGCCTCAGAGCTAACACGATTTCATCTTGACTGATATCTGGCAGTTCGTCGGTATAGTGGCGTAGAAAATGGTCAACAGACAAAAACTCCGGTTAGTACCTTTTCTTTTTTATAATTAATAGTAAGTATAAGCAGCTTTTGAAAATAGAATGTATCGGCATCGAATAGTAGTTAGTAGATACGTACTTAGATCTGATCCATGAGACTTTACGAACTTCGTAAACACTAGTATCTCATGCTAAGGGCACTGTCTTACATTTCTAATGCTGAAGTGATCTGAGATGTAATTAATGAGACAGCGAATAATTAAGGATTTATAAGATTTAAGCTTGAAAAATTACTTTTGTAAGGAAAATAGGTACTTTTAGGTAGGTAAAGAAAGCAATATGCTAGCTGTATCGTTAAATTCGTTTAATTTTTGCATTATTTCAATAGCAAATAAAGAAAACATAAGCCTACACTGACATTTAATTGTACAGACGACCTCAGGGATTGTTCACTCGCAACGCAGGAGTATACGTGTTTGATTCCCGCCTCGGGACAAATATTTAAACGAATTCCAGAGTTGGTGTATATGTTGGCGATCTCTTTCAGGCAACCTTGGGATGGACAAGACATGAGAGAACAACATTATTATTATTATACACAGCTGTGGACGTAGGTGTAAGTTCTGATTAGGAATGTTAAGAAACTTAAAAGTAGATCTTTTAATCTCGTGACATTCCCAATTAAAATTTAAAAGTCGACCTTATAAATTACTTAGCATTCCAAAATTAATTTAACAGTTGAATTAAGTGAACCGTGTTCGCTCTACCACTTTATTTATTCATTAGAGCTCTAGATTTGTAAAAGAGACAAAATTAATCAAATCCAACAGCTCAACGGATTTAAAAAATGTAAAAGAATTAAAGCATTCACTGCAATGCTTTTCAACTAGCATCGGAATACGCCTAATAGATCCGATTAACATTGCTGATACATTGCTTGGGCTAAATCACTTGTAAAAAATTGCAAGTAAAATTGAACTTTGATTAGGATGTATTTTGGTTTATTTTAGGATGGAAACCTAGTTGTATCATGCTAAGGTATGAAGTGTAAGACTTCCACTTGTTATCCTTTAAATAAGTGTAGGATTAAAAGAACAGGTATCTATTTAAAGTATTCTTAGAAGATGATCCCAAATAGTTTTGAGATCAAACCTAGACTCTTTTGAAGTACTTTTAAGATCTGTTTATTGAAAAATCTTATGATGAGAAGTTAGTTTATTCCAGTTTCCCCCTTGACAATTCTTCTTGATCCCCAAATCAAACTTTCTATTGAGATAAAAATCATCCGTTTCAAATCAAGTAAATCAATATCTTTATTTCTTTAGGCTTACAAAATAAGTACTTAGATAAGTCAAATTTTAAACTATAGGTACATAATTATCAATATATTATAAGAAATAAAGTGATAATTGATTTCCTCTTCGCTTCAATCTTTTGTTTCTTTTTTCTTTTCTGTATCTAATCTTTTGTCAAAAGATACTAACCCGCAATAAAGAACCATTTTGGTGATCAGATATTAATATTAACATATGTATGGATCAGTTGAGCCACGCCTAGACTGTTATCAATCGTGTTCAGTTAGCTCAATTGTTTCAATTGTAAATA
Source organism: Eupithecia centaureata (assembly GCA_944547425.1). Taxonomy (NCBI): domain Eukaryota; kingdom Metazoa; phylum Arthropoda; class Insecta; order Lepidoptera; family Geometridae; genus Eupithecia; species Eupithecia centaureata. The sequence continues at coordinate 12,335,031 of OX155683.1, read as the reverse complement.
CTCATTTCAATTTGCAAGAATAGATGTATGGGCTTAAAATGAATACGAAAACAAAATTTAAAAATAATATTTTTTTTTAAGTATTGTACTAAGGGAAAACATCCCGAAGTGAAATTTAATCAAGCTACAACTGTTTCGGTTCCCTTTCTCTCACTACGAAGCACCGTATTATGTCTTGTCCCTTTTTGAACGGTCTAAAGCCGGATCGAGCCAAAAAACCAACAGATCGTGTTAACTTGAAAAACGTTTCAGTTTGAAGAGGCAAACTGGAATAAACCGGTGGATACTGGATTATATGATGTTTGAAGGACGTGGTAGGTATTTGGAATTGAATTATAAATACGGTATGATAGAATAATAGATACGCAAAAACCTTTCAGAACCCAACACGACAAGGAACTTTTGGGAAATTCGTCAAGACAACGAGAAGTTTCTTTAAGAATTTAATAATAATAATAGTTGTACAAATATAGTTTTGACTGCATATACTATTGATATAGTCTGAAAGCCATCCTGAAGGTTGAGCTATACTTTTTACACACAATTCAAAAGTGTAAACAATAGTATGCTAATCCTCGTTAAAACCAAACTAAATAATTAGAACGGGCGTAGACGGTCACCCGATGTTGTACAAGTTTTTCCGTTGCCTCCACTAAACTTGATTACTTCGCGGGTATATTGTTGCGATTTGGGTTTTGAGGTTATGTTTTCAAACCTCGCTTCGCTTAGTAAAAAGGAAAAGCAGAAAAGGGTAAGGTAAACGCTTAATTTTTTTTAATATAATACTCTAGAAACGCCTCGCGGATTTCGTAAATAATATTGCGCGGACAATTCCCGTCTCGATTTGCAATTTCAGGGTGTTCTGAGTGTTTTCTATTTATAGCAAAATAAACTACCTATCTTGTGTAATCTACTAAACAAGTTACAACTAAGTTTATATGAATTGATATACCTAGTAGATATAAGAAAAGTAGTATGGCTACCTATATTATGGGTTATTTTATTATGGTATTATTTTATTAACACAAGTTCAGCTTAGCTTGGGGCTTGACATATTATAGATTGTCCAGCATTATTTATTTATTTTATACACCATACAGTTATATCAAACGAGCCGTTAACACCGAATACCGAGCGCTAATTACACCATCTGGCCGTTATCACCCCCCGATTACTTGCATCCGATGCAGTTATAGCCATTATCAAATTATTGCCAATGTCATCATTATCATCTGTATTTCAACAGACTTCTAAAAAATAAGGAGGTATCGCAACTGTTTTACTACAATGGCAGATGCTGGATGCGGCAAGCTGAAGACAGGGTGCTATGACGCTGATAAGGGGAGGCCTATGTCCAGCTGTGGACTATTTTATAGTTATATTGATGATCCCTATCCAAAGTTTCGTTTCCCTACTATTAACCATTGACCAAACTATACCTACATAAATAAAACGACTATCAATATATTTTATATAATGTAATAAGTATATATCAGTTATTTAGCACCCATGACATTACACAAACTCTGCTTAGCTTGGGGATAGATTATGCTTTATGGATTCAGTATTATTAACATTTACTTATAATAATATTATTTATTTAAAAACGAAAAATGCCTCGCCTCGCGTAGCACTTGCTACGAGTTGCGTAGCAGCAGCTACAAAGTTCACAGCAACGCAGCCTCATCGCATTTGCAACATATGCGTATTGTCCAGCATCATTTCCCTATTTGTTATTTATTTATTCAGAAACTAAAAAGCCTCGCCTTGCGTAGCACTTGCTACGCAGTTCGTAGCAATTGCTACGAGTTGCGTAGCATCTGCTACGAAGTTTGCAGCAACGCAGCTATTTTCTTATCATTATTTGCAACGTATGCAACCCTAGTAGTTCAATCTGACCAATTCCAAAGTAGCTGATATAAGGTAAGACGCAGTGTAAGCACTCATACGTCAAGTTTGACATTTATCCAATATAATACGTGCTCTCCTGTTTCACTCGAGCAAGCTTATCGATCGACATCATTTGATTATTTTACGTACTTAGCTACTTCTTTCACAGAACGACCAACAAGTTACTTAAATACCTTATTAAATAAGATGATTTGACATGTTATATGACATTTTAATGTATTTTTTAACTAAAACTTTTTGATAACCTTATTATTTTATTTTAAGCTCATTATTATTAAGAATTGACGTATAATATTTGTTTATTAATACTTTGTTTATTCTGATGTTTTAATAAGAATTTAACACCTGTACAACTGCTTTTTATTGGCATCTTTTAAAAATGGACCTTGATTTATCAACATAAGAAATAAAGCCCTCTTTCAACTTGACCGAGACTTACCTATCTATTATTATATGCATGCATAACTATCCAGTTTAACTTTACCTACTGTTATGGTTGAGACTCAAAAGACAATATAGAATAGGTAAGTATTCTATAATAGTACATCTTACATACATAATAAAATATTATTATTCATTTATACAAACATAGTTATTTATCCTCAAAGCTCAAACCACATAGCTCATTGATTCGTCGGCAAGTCTCGAGATAATGGAATATCTGATATCTGTCAATGTCAAAGTCGATTGCGATTGGTTAATTAGTGAGATAGATGTCCTTGCCTCAATCAAATCCTGAATCAGGTTCGTAATCAGTGGTGAGAGATTACTGTAGGTATCTAAAAGGAAAATTCATACGTTTGAAAATAATATCAAATTCATCATCATCATCATGTATTAGTCCACAGCTGGATATAGCACCATAGCGCCTTGTTTTCAACTTACTGCATCCATCTGCATCTGCTAGCAGTCTTCATGCCAAATGCCAATGCAAAATCGGACTCTCTTTCACTAGATAGTATAGCTGTTCCCCAAGGCTCAATAATGGGAAACAACCTATTTTTGATCCTAATTAACGATCTAACGGTACCCTCCGACCTTGCGGAATATGTCATGTACGCGGACGATGGATGCCTCATAATATCTGCTGAATCCCATAGCCTTCTTAACGCAAAGGTCAATCTTGTGATCGAGAAAGTATCCTCCTGGTTCTCTGTGAATGGAATGGCATTAAATGTAGAAAAAACAAATTTTGTTCACTTTTATTTGGGCTCAGACAAAAACAAAGGACAACTTGATGTAATTTGTAACGGACTTAAGGTTCCCATCGTTGACTCTGTTAAGTACCTAGGATTTACTCTTGATCAAAAACTGACTTGGGAACCCCATATAGATATAACTTGTAAAAAACTATCGTCTGCGTGCTTTGCACTGTCCCGCCTAAACGGAAGAACAAATGGCGTATCACGGGTATTTTCACTCTGTATTGTCTTACGGCTCGGAATTTTTCGGCCAAGCTGCAGAACGACTACATACAACGAATAAATAACTGAGACTGAAACTGAAACTGCTCAACAGACAGCTACAGACGGCACGGCGCACGCACAAAGTTCCAAGCTCTTCTCATGGTGCGTGGCAGTCTGTTGATTGTGGCATTCCAATATTCAAGTAAAAATACAATCATTTTGACGACTTTTATGAAGAAGCGAGCAAAAGCCCACCTGCGATGCATAGGGGTTCGATTCGTAACAAATATTTGTTCGAGGAAGAAAGAACTAGTTATCTTTTTAATAACTATCTATGGATTAAGTATAACAGTCATCAAAACACGAGCTCTGCTTAGCTTGGGGCTAGATGATGCTGTGTGATCTGTCCAGCATTATTTTATTATTAAAACTAAACCAAACTGTGATAGACCCTAAAGAAGACTTCAAAATTTGCTTTTGAATACAAGTCACGAGTATACGCTCCAAGCCATTTATCCCAATAAAACTACTTATTTTCCTTCTTCGCCACGTTTACTCCTATAGAGACCTTTATTGAGCTTTACTATGTGATACCGAAATCGAATATATATAGCACACAAAGACAAAAAAACATTTTATTTGGTTAAAAAGTAGTCAGACTTTTTGTTTATTCTGGGCAAACAAATTACAACATTAATACATAAAGTGTATGTAACTATGGAAACCACAAACAAATTTCTCGTTTTCGAATGATTTTTTAAATTCAAACAAATATCCTACCTACACAGTATACAAACTATTTGGAACAGGCAAAGTGCTAGCTTTTATTCCATTTTTAAAAACAAGATGATACAGCTATAATTTGTGAAAACACATGGTACAGAATGGCCTTTTACATAACTACCGTAAATCTTATAAAGATGTCTCGCACCAAATATTTGTAAAGCATTATCAGGCGATTTTCCCCCAGCTTGTGGTGACAGGGGCCTGTTTTATGGCATTCTCAAAAGGACTGGCGGTAAATCAAACACAGATTTTTTGGGTAAGTAGGCTATTCCGATGCCGAGTGCCGTATCTTTTCAGTTATTTTGTCTTTGACAGTTGAATGGCTTTGGAAGATTTTCGGGTTTAGTTTTTCCAGTTATTTTGTATCTTTAAAAGTCTTTGTATTTATATTTGATGTTTCTGGATGAAAATCAATAGGTGGGTAATTAACTACTAAATTCAGAATTATTTTTTAAAATTCCAATAAGCTTATAAATATCCCTTGTAACAAATATACCAATAACACCAATATCACAGTTAAGAATTAAAAAGATTCCCTAACACAGGTAACTTATTTACTTAAAAGGGAATCTCAAACACTGTAAAACTGATGTACCTACATTAAGTTATAGAAATAAATATTTTTGTATTTTGTATTTGTATTGTATAAGAAGGACCAGCGGCTATGTTCGTATTTGAGAAGATCATTCGTTATTATTTAACTTACCCAGGGTTAAATTGTACAAATAAAAAGTACATTTACAAGGCATTCAAATTTAATAACGCTTTCTAAAAACCTTTCCGACCTTTGTCAGAGTTTTTAAATTATATTTTTAAAAGCGAAATTGACCACAATGAGTGGGCAGCCCTCGCTATCAACACGTTATTATATTTTTCTTTTCATCAACACAGACTAAAAGGGATTTTTGCGGTGCCTATTGTGAAAAAAGCTCTGTAATTTGAAAAAAAAATATTTCAGGCAGTTCGCAAGCAAATGGTAAAAAAATGCATTTTTTAATTCCCTCATCTGATAGATAATATAAGTCCTTTCCAATGACCGGTTTTGAGAAACAAATTAGCTCTGACAAATTAATTTATTTTAAAATTAAATTATACTTATTTTTACAAAAAAAAAACAGTTGATCTAATTGCAGACTGAAACAATATAGAGGTAGGTTGCTCAAACGATCTATGCATATAAATACTAATCGGAAGCATGTATTGCCTCGCTGTATGCCAAATGCTTTGATGACGCATTTGATATTAAACAAAATATTTCAAAATATCACCAAGTCAAAATAAAATTTCTTCGTTTGGATATCAGTTGATCTCTTGAGATAAAAAGGTATTAGACAGGACATAATTCTATTTGTCTTCTATTTGCAAAACAAAAAACATTTCGTGTTTATTTCAAATAGAGAAAGTTATTTGATTTAGAAAACATAAATGAAGTTTACACTTGAATGATTTCACAGAGCAGCGAAAAAAAACATTCGCTACAAAATTAAAAACGAAGTTATAAAAAGTTTGATTATTTTGTGAATTCTTTTGTGAGGGATCTCTGAAAACTGATAAACTTAGTTATGCTCATAAAAATGAGATGATCTGATTTTCTTTTTTTTTTATTTTCAACAGGCTACTTTTTTGTTACGTTTTAGCCTGTTTGAAACTAAAGAATTAATTTAAAATGGCGGGTCATACGACAAAAAACACTTTTTGTCTATAAATGAGATTCGTTGACATCTAGTTAGCTAAAAATAAACACTTTAAATGTTTTGAAGCTGTATCCGAGTTCTATTTTCAGGGCTGATAGAGTTAATATAAATAAAATATACATGAGAAGGAAAAACGACTCCAAAGGTAGTATCGTAAATTAATTTTTCATCGGGCAACCCCAAAGTGAGGTCAACGAACTCCTGAATAAAACAACACAACCTACGTTCCAACTTGAATTGTTTATGTAAATGTATTTCAAATTAATAAATATTTTATTGACTGACATAACAAATAATTACCTTAGGAATTTACGTACTTATATATTTATAGACAAATACAAATAAAACAAAGAAATCACGCTTTTTTATTGTAAATGCGAAAGTTGGATGTATGGATGAATGTTTGTTGCCTCTTCACGCCAAAACTACTGAACGGATCGGAATGAATTTAATAGACGTAGTCCTAGGCGTGCAATCAAAAGCTACCTTTCATCAATTTACACGCGGAAAGTAGCTATATAGTGCAAAATAAATCACAACTAGAATTCGTAATTGTATTATTATAAATATTTATGTACGGGTATTTATTCGTAATTGTATTTGTTGCAAGCAGTCTAAAGGTAGTAAAATTATCAATGTCGGAAGCGTTCCCTAGACACTGGCTGCATTACCACGCTGTATGGCAATGATGATGCGCTGAGCCAGATACCATCTCACGCGTCACACCTCTTTTTAATACCTACTTACATATTTTTTTATCTAAACTCAAGACTTCTTTTCACACATACAAGAACTTTGCCACAATCACTATCTATACACCACTACACTTAGAATGAATACGCAAAACGAAATTGTTGTATTGAAAATATTAAAACTCAAAATAATATTTAAGAAATAATAAAGCAACATAATAGCATCCTGTAGGAATAAGCCCCTAAGTTGTAGGGATCGGTGTAATCCCTTGCAAGACGCGCGCCCTACGGAAATGTCAAAACTAGCCCTTACTATCGAACTTACTATCTTATGGAGTTTATTAAATTTCGCTGACGATGACGACCTCAGTCGAGCAGCGGCCGAAGGTCCAACACAGAAGGGTGCAGGTTTAATTCCCGCCGTAGTACTAATATTTGTACTATCTGCAGATATTTGATCCGGGTGTTCTCTATTATAGTAAAAAATATCTATGTATGTAATTTATCAAGTGATTTCAATTATACAAAATGTATAGATAGATCGTTTCTTTTTTTGCACCATTTTAAATATGTTACAGAGTAGTTTAATACTATTTACATTTAAGGTGGCAAAATTTGCGGCCTTATCGCTAACAGCATATCCAGAATATCTTTCTTCCAGGTATCCTTTGGATGGACAGGATCGGTTAATTTATGAACTTGACGGTTGCGTAACAGATATGACAAAGTTAAAAATTGTATTTTAGCTAAATTAACACTACAAACAGCGACTAACATAAGCAAAATGAGCTTAAGTACATAATATTATTCCAGTATTCAACATAAAAAAACTAAATAATGATTAGTATATCAGGAGAGGACTATATACAATAATAAATAAATAATAAATACATAATGAATTTATACTATCTGATATCATAATACATACCTACCTACTTTAACAACCTTACCTCAGTTTCGGAACCAATAGTAGGGGCCACGTCAAAACCAGAGAAGCCTAATTGTGCGGCTAAAAAAGTCTACATACGGCCAAGCATGGAGACGACAGGCTTTGATGTATCTAAGGGCATCGACCCTCTTGTTTACAACCTTCTGTTGTTTAGAGCAGTTAGACAAAGCGGTCCTATCCACGTGTAGGAAGGGTGGGTGTGTAGGTGCCTTTATAAGAAGAGCCCGGATAAATTAAATAGGTACTTGTGCGTTCGAGTTTCAAGTGATTCGGATACTTTTGTTTGGTATTGTATTTTCAGCTTTCTTTTGTTACAGACGTATTTATATTGAAAATATGATGTTGTATTTTTAGATAGATAAAGGCTTTATTTATAACTTCAGACCTACACATACAAAATACACAATTATACAGTACACTAGAAAAATCAAACAATAATTTAATACAGTAATCTAATAAAAAACAAGTAGAAAAAATCGAGCCAAAACGTCTATTAGTACTGCACAATGCTGCAGTACGTCTAAAAGGCCATGATATTTTGCTCAAAGTAATTTTTGATTCACTCAAGCTAAACTTAAAAACCATTATCTACTTTAAAGTCAGATAAACTTAGCTCTACATATTGAGCACACGCTCGGTACCGCGTCCCAACAATTTCCAATTTCCATGAGTCTCTGGGCTCAGAATCTCATGCCTGTCTAAGTAGGCTTTGATATGCCGACTTAAGTGGTATAAGGGTGGTACTTAGGTTGTTTATCGCTCTTCTGGGTGCCAGCGGTCCTTTTGGACTCTTTGTGCTTATTGTGTTTGTCTTTATCTCGGTTTTTCATGCTGAACGGCTTGTAGACGTTACATAAGACATTGACTTTTATTTATTTCTTGAAAAATTACGACTATATACAAATCGAGTCGTAATTTATCAAGAAATAAATAAAAGTCAATGTCTTATGTATAAATAATATACTTAAGAGGAAGGTTTTGTATATAAGTTCAGAAAAGAACACTTATAATCTATGTTTGCCTACGACTATTATGTTAAATAAATAATTATGGACCATCTACACAGCACTACTTACCCCCAAGCTAAGTAGTGCTTGTGTTATTGGTACTAGAAAACTGATACACTTAACACATTCCTCTACATATTGATTTTATAAAAAAAATACGATACAACATATAAATATAAATACGCATGTAAATACTGTCCCAAGGCGGAAATCGAACCCGGCACATCAGTCGTTAATAAGTACCTATGAAGTACTATTATTGGTTGGGAATTGGAATGTAGAGAGCCTTTAATTCCATGCCATTTCTTAACTTAACTGCTTTGAAGACACCACAAGAGAATGCATTTAGGATTCGTTTATGCAGAAACTTACTGGCCTACTTATGTTTTAGACACATTGAGTGCAAAACTTAGAGAAACTTAGAGATAAATAAAATACATGTATAAATAATATATGCAATACATGCAACACTTATAAGGCACTATATCTATAGTTTACTGAATGTATAGTTCCAAGGTATATTTGTTAACCTCTCAGTTGAATAGAAAGATGAAAGATGAATTTTTAGAATGGATAGATCGATAGCCAAGTCTTTGGTTTAGTTCATATAGTGCATATAATAATTATAAGCCCTCACACTCAAGGAAGGGTCCCGTGGTTTTATTTTGGGACATATTTTATTTCGTAATTGTTATATTTCTCAATTAACATAAACCAAAAAAATTATCTCACTGCTTACTTAGTGATATGAATTATGAAAACTAATTTATTGCATACAAATTGTTTTTTTTTTTTCAAATAAATAAAATAATAATGTAAAAGTACTTGTTTACTTGGAAACCATTATTTTATAAAGGTATGTCAAGTCAACAGCAGACACCAAATAGATGAGCCGATAGATGTTTAAAGGAATTATGTGAAGTTAAAAGGTAGAAAATACTTTTATTGCAATCTTTAAACTAAGATTTTTAAATAAAATATAATGACAGTATAAGCAACAATTTAAGATCTTATTGCTTAAGAGCGATCGCTGCCAAACAACCAGTTTGTATGAAAAATATTTGCACACCTGCTTGCGGGTTGAATACATTGAACCTCACTCTAGTTATAAGATCTGACATGTAACCTGTAATAATGTATTCTGCAAATAAATGATTTGATTTGAAAAAAAATTGTTTAGAATCAGTTCTAAGCTATTTTTAACTCTCAATGCACCCACATCCTAAAAGCCAAGTTATTCTCCCAAGACGTGGCCAAAGTCTGTAGATTAGCATGCGTCCTGATAGCGCAGTCCTAATTAATGTTTTACTGCATTTGAGAAAGGCTGCATTTTAATGTATGCAAGTCTGAAGGGTTGACGTCTTTGCATACTTACAACTTTCACAGAAGATTTACGAAATTCCACACCTAGTAGGTAGAAAGATAGAAAGTTATTATTGCACACTTAAACTAAAAATAACTAAAAATCATCATTTATTTTTTGTGATATAGGTGTGCCCTTGTTAAGTAAATATAATAAATAAATAAATAATGCTGGACAATCCACACAGCACCATCTAGCCCCAAAGTAAGCTACTCAAAGCTTGTGTTATGGGTACTAGATAACTGATATGTTTAATACATTATATACATAGATAGATATTTTTAATATACATATTAAACACCCAGACCAACGAAACAAATTTCTGTAGATCGTGCACAAATTTGTTCCGAGGCGGGAATCGAACCCGCAACCTCCTGCGTCGCAGGCGGACTTTCGCCGACCGCGCCACATCGGTCGTCAAGTAGATGTTTATGAGTGTGAATGACCCATGGTAATGATCTGAGGTACAATTTAACTAACAAAGTGCTAATTATTCCTATTGGTTTTATTTTAATGGTGTTTTCTATGTATAATAAAAAATATTTATGTACTTAATTTTATTAAGTACATAAATTTTACATTAATTTAATTATTTATTTATTTAATTCTACATTTTATTAAGTTTATAAGTTCTAGTACCCATAACACAAGCTCTGCTTAGCTTGGGGCTAGATGATGCTGTATGGATTGTCCAGGATTATTAATTATTTATTTATTTAATGTGTTGCTAATTGTGGTAATCTATTAATGGTCACCTTGGTGCTAAACACTGTTTAATACGATAATAATGAACCGAAGTCCCCCTAAAATAAATAAATTATAATATAACGACAATAATTGGGGGCCTAATCGCTCAAGAATAAACTCTGCCAGTCAACCTTTAAATAATTAAACTTACATAGCAATACGCAAACCACGTAACATGAGTACCTATCTACTGAAATTTTGTTTTCTGAAATCGATATAGACACTTTTTTTGGAATAATGACTGCAAATGAAACAGACAAATAGATTGATTCATCTTCAATTTGCAAATTCGTAAAAGTTTCGTAAAAAACTTATGAATTCAATTGAGATAGATATAATAAACGGCTGATTTTTTACAATAAGTAATAATCATAGACCTACAAACATAACATCAATTGAACCAGTACAAATATTGTTTTGCTTAACATGAAAACTATTATATCAATAAGCAAAATCACACAATTTTGCAGATATATATTTTCTTTTCTTTCATTCAAAAGAACCAATTTTATCATAAAAGCCTTACTTTGTTCTCAGAAACCATATCTAAAAGAAACATTCACACAAGATAACCCACTTCACAATAAAATAAAATATTGAAAAGCTCTTCGCCAAAGGGAAAATAATATAAATGCTGTATTAACCTCCTTGGTTCCACCTGATCCCTTACCATAAGTTGTCACACGAATTTTAGACGATAACAAAATTTCACGACAACCCGCATTTGACTCTACTGGTTTTATATGCGTAAGTGCCTATTTTGTTTACAAATAATATTATAAACGCGAAAGAATAGAATAGAAAAACTTTCTTTATTACTCAAACACATAAAATAAAGGAAACAAAAGAACACAATATTAAATATAACAGTTTGCTTGAGTCACAAAACGGTCCCTGTCTCAGCATGAGCTGTTTGTATATTTACGTACAACCAACGCTGGTCTTCCGACAGAGCCGGTTTGGAGACGTCACGGAAGATATAATAATATCCTATGTATGTGAAAGTATATATTATGGATGTATGTTTGTTACTCTTTGACGCAAAAAGTGCTGAACAGGTCGGGTTGAAAATGAACAGACGTAAGTAGTTCTAGCCAAAAATAATGGACAAACGCATAAGCTAATTTTCATCCCATAAGTTAGTTACCAAGGGATAAAAGTAGCCTTGAAATTTTTCGTTATTAATTTAGGTTATAAGGCTCTATTGATGAACCGAAAATCAATTCAACTACCAGAAAATTAATAATATACCCAGCCATGGTGTCTCCAGGCTGCAAGATGATGATGATCATGGATGATTTATTCCTCAAATCCCCTGCCTTCCGTCTCTCGCAAATGACTCTTGGCATATTGGCATACTCTCAGACGAAAACTCTAAAACAACCGGTAAACTCGAAAAACTACGAAAGAAAACTCCACCGGTACTGATCTTATTTTTTTAAATGGTAGAGGTACAGATGTTCCTTTGATCCGTATATAAATAAAACACGCGGCTTAACCCAGCTGGAACTGACAGACTGACAAAAACAGATATTAATGAAGTATTTAGGGTCGTTTAATACGACAGAGACATGCTTAAGGAACTCCCTACCGAGGCTTTATCCTTTGTATATTTTGGAAAGGATCTAGAGAAATTTGATAACTGGGTACAAAATTTGAAATTTTATGTTTCTTTTTCCCGTTCTATATAGTTTTGGTATAACAGAAGTCTAAGGGTTTTGTTCGCATTTGAAATACATTTTAGTGATAAGTTTATTCAGTTTTTTTTAACTTTGTAAAATATTCAACAGCTGAGTTCGTTTTGCCAAGGCGCTATGTCATATTGTGACTTTTTAGTCTAATTAAGTACCTTTATGAAATGACAAATTGTGGTCTGCCTGAACTGCGATTAGCCAAACCATTTATAAACTAACCCTTAGTAATTTCCGTTTTTTTAACATTTTATTTCATAGTTATCACGTATTTGGATAAAAGGCTCAACTAGATTTTTAGTTGTCGAATTCAGGCCGTGAAAGGCAATTTGGTTAAAAGCAAGCAATACAATACGCTGTGCATATTGAATGCGTTTGATTTTATGAGTGGATCCATTTGGAGATTTTGGATGATGAAGTAGAAATTTGAGTTATATGGCAAAAAAATTATTCTCGTTCATTCGAGCCATCAGCACGGCAAGGAAACGAAAAACTAAAGCCGTGCTCACTTTGGATAAATATTCGTATGCATTTGATTCCTGCGTCCCATTACGCACGAAGGATCCCGACTTTCTGAAGATTATAGGAGCACTCAGACTGCGTACGATTAGTCGTATACGTACGTTCAAACAGTGATCGTACGTTCTATTTCTAAGTAAATCACGTGTTTTTCTTTCTGGTGGGTAAATACCACAGATCATAATAGAGAGGTATATACCTAATCAAGACAACGAACAGCCAATCAAGTTGTTACCCCACTACTAAAAAGAAATGTAGGTTACATTTATTTTGTATCAAATGCAGTAGGTACCTACTACAAGGCGGGAAAAGAAAATTAGCATATCAGTAAATCAATAATTTTATTTCTTTAAGCTTACAAAATAAGCACTTAGACAAGTCAAATTTAATACTATAGGTAAATAATTATCAAAATAATATAAGAAATAAAGTGATAATTGATTTTCAGTTCGCTTCAATCTTTTATTTGTCCACTTGTGGAAGAAGCGAAATAGAACATATACCCATCTATGACAAAAGAAATGGAAGAAAACTTTATTTTGTATCAAGCAGTACGATAAGGGGACATTATAGTATAAAAAGTTAAGCGGAAAAAGAAAATTAGCATGATCGCTAAGAATAAGGGTCCTGGAAGATTGGGCTTGTGCGTCCGATTAGAAGCTTAGGGGATCTTTTCGGAAGTGTATGGATTACTGTGAGGATACAAGATACATGCCGGTACAAATAGGTACCTTTAACTTGTAGGTATTTTGCAGTCTTATGAATGAATGAATTATTGTACTAGACAGTAACATAAAAATAGAAACTTATATTAAAATAAAAGTGTTTTTGTAGGTACAAATAAAAAAGCACTGAAGTCTGAGCATAAGAATAAATCTGAGTCTGAAGTGAATAGGGAAATATTATACAGAACATAGATTAGATACCTCCTGAAAATACTGGCTTGCAAAAAGATATTTTTACATTATGTATTTCTTTAATGTCATTTTTGTCGCAAATCGCAAAGCTACTAAGGCCATACTGCATTGTCTCACGCTATTATTGAATTTTTTTAACATACTAACATGCAACCCGATTCACTTCAAGACGAGAGTGAATAGGTGTCTTCTAGACTTTCGTGATACATCTTCGGTCACGTCGTCACTTACCATCAGGTGAGATTGAGGTCAAACGAAGGTCTATTTTTGATTTAAAAAAAACTTTTACCAGAGTATAATTGTACGGATGATTTTTCGCAAGGATGCTAAATAGCCAATTCCATAGTAGTAAAATTATTCTTACCTAAGAGGTGACTCACACTTGTATGTACCTACAGTTATGTAGTTTGTAACACTAAAGAAGTCTCTATAGCAGTATAGTCATATTGACCAAATTCCTTTAAAATAATTTAAAAAAAATTACAGTAAATAATCCTTTCGTCTGGCGGAACAAACAGAAAATACACGCAAAATGGATTAGAATTTTAAAATAACTATCTTAATGCAAAGTAATCGTTAAAAAACCTTATTTCCAAGATACGAAGCCACAGACTGGCAGACATACTTAAGCCTCAAACTTCATCTCTTTCTGACACAAGGGGCTATAACATGACAACAGAAAATGTGGGGAAAACATGGCTGTTATTTTTTTAATAGGCTTAAAAGTTCACCGCACTAATACCAACTTACTTACCTAATGAAAATTTTAATCAACCTTCATTCTCTCAGAGATAATAAACATTTTTACGCTTTTAGTACTTATTAAATGAGGAACCACGAGTTTTAAAACATTTGATTAAGTATGTAAATAACTAGAGCTTCCTTCATAATTCACCATTGCCATTGCATGGCTTTCGTAATTTGCAATTAAAGGTGGATGGGATGCCCGAAAGCCATGATATGGCTATCGAATGTCAACGTGCCATGGCAATTGTATATTATGAAAATCTCGAATTCTAACAATTTTCTTTTCCTTTTTTTAAATAACTTTTATAAATAGTTTTAATTTAGAAAAGTCCATCTCATAATAATGATTTAAAACTTTTTGTGACTTCACGTATGAGTGAAATTCGGACGCATTTTCGTAAAATAAAAAGTAGCCAATATAGATGAATATTATATTCCAAATCAAGAAGTGCATCTATTTAATAAATATAAATATAATACAAGATAAAATCGCAAAATGCTGGATTTTTTCAGTGGTTTTGGTGTTGTGTTCGTCTAAATATTTCTCAAATACAAACATACAAACTTGTTTGTATGTGTAATATTAGTGTGGAATGAGTTTTCTTTATCCATCCCCATTTTGTTTCACAATTGAACTGCTACAGCTAAAATCCACTTAGTCATTTTAATAAATAAGTCCTCCGGGAGTCTTATTCCAACTTTTGTCTTTTAAAGTAATACCTACTTGATCAATTTAATTTAACAATTGAGATAATTTTGACAGAGGACTCAAAGGCCTAGCATGTCTTATAAAACCGGGCTAAAGTTGGGCACATACATGACCAATGCAATCCACGACTTCATTTCTAACCATATTATAAACGCGAAAATTTGTATAGACGTTTGTTCCTCTTTCACGCAAAAACTACTAAACGGATCGAACTGAATTTTCGAATAGACGTAGTTCGAGCCCTGGAATAATACATAGGCTATTATTCATCCCATTTATCAGTTATCATGAGATAGAAATAGTCTTAAGACGTTACCATAGAAACAAGAGCCAAACCACCACGATGAGCCACGATCAAGATTTTTCTATCTTAGGCTTTGTTATTACTAAGTACATAGAGTGGATGATTTGCATAGAACTTATCGTGTATGTGTTAGTAATAAAAGCCTAACCCGTCTTTCTAATCCAACCATTCAGAATCATCATTAGTTTAGTCGATTGTAATCCGATGCTCAATATAGCTATCTACTAAAGCTACCTTCACACGAGACTAGGGCTACGCTCGCTAAGCGTTAAAATTTAAGGAACAAACTAGATTTTTTACTTATTTTTTATTTGACATGAGGGATTTATTTTATTTAAATAGCGTATCTTAAAACGAAACGAAAACGTTCGATTCTCGTCTGGGGAAAAATGTTTACGCTCCACAAATATTTGTTTTCTATGTTTGATAAACAATATCTATCCATGTAATGTTATTGTATTATGTACCTATATCAGTCATATAGTACCCATTACACAACCTCCACTTAGCTTGTGACTAGATAGTATATCAAAATTACTTTTAAAATGTACTCAAGCTTTTTTAAATTCGTATTGACTTTTGAATAGAACTCCGAATGATTTTCTATCCAACAATTGCTATCACGTCTGATACGCTATAGTACCGAGATCAGTAGTAGACAATGATAGCAATTAAATGAATATGTAGGAATAGGAACTAACTGAGCGCGTGCTGAGCCGACTAAATGGCCTGTAAACTTGCTGCTGCGTTTTATTGGGCGAGTTGGTTAGTAGTTTTTCAGGAACAGCGCAATATTTTAGTTTTCTAGTCAGTAACCATAACACTGGCTCTGTTTTATTTGTGTCTAGACAATGATGTGAATTATCCAACAAAAAGAAAATGACAAATGACAGATACCTAACCAAAGTTTTCTGCAGTTTTCATTCTGTATTTTTCCGACTTCTGAAGTTGTTAAGTGTTCCGTTATTATTTTAGGTGATTCGTTGATTGATGATAATTATAGTGAATTACACCTAGCAGCAACAGCTGCGAAGTTCTTTGCCTTGTAGTATATTTTGAGAAATGCTACGCCTCGTAGCAACGGTTGCTACGAGTCGTAGCAATCGTGAAGCGCTACGATTGTTACGTCGTCGGACAACTTCAATCTCGTCGATGAAATTGCAGTGTGATTTTACACGTGTAAGTATAAAATGTATGTACTGCAAACAAATATCGCAACAAATCGCGCGACACAAGACGCGCTTCAAAATTGCGGCTGTGGGGTGGAGACTTCAAGCAGCTAATGTGCTACCTTTAGACTGTTTGCAACCGTCCGCAGTTATCTCAATGGTTTCAATTGTACCTATTTACTAGTTTTTTTTTTATTGTTATTTTCGTTGCTAATAAAATGCAATTAGTACCTTTAACATTAATAAAAAAAACAGCTATAATACGAAGTGAAATTGGGACTGACTGTAGTCTTTGTAGCAACCATTCTAAGTCGTAATGTACGTTTAAGTTAGAGCATCCATTTTAAATTTACGTTGCAAAAGCAGTAAATTTTCTTTTTCACATTCTTTCTTATACGTACATGTAGTAAGTTCACTAGCCTTTGTGCTAGAGAATAGAACTAAAACACCTAAATACACCACCAGCTGTTTTATGTACGTCGCTAATGGAATTACCTACAAAAGATAATTGGAGCAATAGTTTTTATCTCGATTAAACTAATCTCATTAAATGTAACGCGATATCGAAACAGGAACGCTTTAAACTTAGCCAATTACCTGGTATCTTTGTGTTATTGTGTAAAGTCTAATTCCATTATGATTGTCAGCTAACTTTGATAGTAGGAGAACGTTTGAAGTCGTTTTGACACTGTAAAATGTAAGTATCTAAAGTTTACGAGTTTCAGCCTATATTTTGATTGCTGGATGTCTGATTCTGAATATTTTTATAGCCCTTCATATCCCCCAATTATCCTACTTCACTACATAGTATAAAACAAAGTCGCTTTCTCTGTCCCTATGTCATTATGTCCCTTTGACTTCTTAAATCTTTAAAACTACGCAACGGATTTTGATGCGGTTTTTTTAATAGATAGAGTGATTCAAGAGGAAGGTTTATATACTTATAATACAACCGTGCGAATCCGGGGCGGGTCGCTAGTATATTATAAACGCGAAAGTTTGAATGGAAGGATAGATGGATGGATGTTTGTTACTTTTTCAAGCAAAAACTACTGAACGGATCTGGATGAAATTTGGCACAGAGATAGATTACTTATAGTCTGGAATAACTTTTTTTTTATTTTATCCCGAAATTCCCACGGGAACGGAAATTACGCGGGTGAAACCACAAGGCGCTGCTAGTAATAATATAATACAGGACAATCCACACAGCACCATCTAGCCCCAAAGTAAGCTACTCAAAGCTTGTGTTATGGGTACTAGGTAACTGATATATTTAATACTTTATATACATAGATAGATATTTTTTATTGTACATAAATCACCCAGACCAACGTAACAAATTCTGCAGATGAAATGAAATGAAAATGAAATGAAGATCATACACAAATTTGTTCCGAGGCGGGAATTGAACTCGAAACCTCATGCGTCGCAGGCGGAATTTCGCCCACAGCACCACTGAGGTCATCCGTTCTAAATCCTCGTGGAATAATCCTTAACGCAGAATCGTAAAGTAATTAAGATATTACACATCACCGCCCGGACATAAATCTTAGGACCCTAGGACCCATGATCCCGGTGGCCCCTGATAACAGCCCTTAATTTCAGGGTCTGGATCAAACCTCTGTTTCCGAAAGCTATGAATATAATTAGCATTGCTTAGCCAGATTTGGAAACGTTGCGTTTTATTTATCTTTCGAGTTGGTAAGGGAAACAGAGGTCTAAATAATCGAATTTAAAATTGGAATTTAAAAGGAGGTTCTTTTATTATCACTACATAGTATAAAACAAAGTCGCTTTTTCTGTCCCTTCCCTATGTCTATAAGTCCCTTTGAATGCTTAAATCTTTAAAACTACGCAACGGATTTTGATGCGGTTTTTTTTAATAGATAAAGTGATTCAAGAGGAAGGTTTATATACTTATAATAAAACCGTGCAAAGCCGGGGCGGGTCGCTAGTATTAGATAAATGAATAACGCTAGCTCCATACAGCATTATCTAGCCCCAAGCTAACTACAGCTTTTGTTATGACTAGATGACTGATAAGCTTCATACAAGTAGCATCAAAATTGGTCACTAAAGTTGATGTACGATTCACACATAATAAGTTAAGTCACCGTCCCATCCCGTTTAGAATGTTGACGGTACGTCAACGGTCTGTATTGAATTTGAGGTTCACTGATTATGTGCCTTAAAGCGAAAAATCTACCTTCGATACTCCTACGAAAGCAATTTCCTTCACTATAAACTCCAAAACTAAAGTAGTCTACATTTTCAAAAGACCATTGAAATAAAAATAAAACTAAACATGGAGTCTCATTATAGAAAACGTTTGTCTTACGCCTTTATAGCGTAGTGGACACTTCAAACGAATCCCGTGGTTTTTTTCACTACATATTTTCATCTAATTATTTTAAACAAAAACAGCCAATAATAGAGACAATTACTAAAATACGAAAATGTTTCATTAAAAATTAAATTTATTGTTTTATTTTTATTTTCTATGATTTTGTTTTAGTTTCATTTTATGAAGTTCAATTTTGAGGTACTTACCTAGTACAAATATTAAACTCAAATATTTATAAAGTTAAACTAATTTCGTATAATATTATATAAAATATATAGATAATAAACGGAATAGTCAAATTAATTTCGAGCGTTTAGAATTCAAATGACCAACAGGGTAGATTCTATCTATGTATATTCTATAATATATCTCTTTATATTTGAGTTTAACTATTTTGATAACTGTCGGTCGTAGTTTTGAAGATCATCATCATCATCATCATCATCAGCCTATATTAGTCCACTGCTGTTTTGAAGATATAGGCTCTTAAAGTCATAGAAATTTAAAACTGCTTTGCCAAACTTTTGGTTTTGTCGGGTAATGATTTCTTGCAATAAGCCAACGATTTGTGGTAATTAAATACATTGTTAACGACTTCTATGGAACGGCGGCGGCGACGCAGGAGTTCGATATCGCCGCCTCGGAAAAAATGATCTGTAGATATTATTTGTTTAAAAATATCAAATTATAATTATTTATAATCGTATTATATTGCTATATCGCGGTTAGCCGTATCAGAACTTCTGCTTAGCTTGGGGCTTTGAATAGTCTAGCATGAACAAAAAAATTAAATTATTCTAAATTGTATTATTATTTTTATTGAAATCTTATGAAAATCTTATTAATTATCACAATGTATTCTATTTTTATTATATTGATTTTAATTTAGTAGATGGTATTAGGTAAATATAATGGTAGTAAATAAATATTAATCTTAAATTTCTGTCAACTAATGTAATTGGTTAATTATTAAATAAATAAATAAATATTATTATACAGGGTTACAGGAAAAGTCGTGCTAGATCCGTTAAGGGCGTGGAGTACCCATCATTCCTGACATATTTCACTATGAAACACCCTACCCTAAACTTAACTCTTTTCGAGATATTCGACTTTGAATTTTTTTATTGAAAATTGCCAATTTTTAGGCAATTAAATTTATTTTTGGTTATTTTGTGTATCTTATTATTATTATTATTGCATTTTTACATGTATAATGAGATGCTTTAGGACGTCGATTATTAAAAAAGTGCATAAGTTAATTGAATAGACCGTAGTAGACAAATGAAAGTTAAGAAATAAGAATAAATATTAGAAAGTTTCTTTTTCTCTAAGGTATATCTAAAAAAAATATTATGGAAATTGTTCGGCAGATTTTTTTTAAAATATCTACGTTTCATCAGCTATCTAACGAGGTATAATAATCTAGGGTTTTATTCAAATGCATTGAAAAAAATTAGTTTTATAGCCCACAGGGGAGAAGCAAAATTTATACTTAGCCCTAAAAAGTAAAATAAAACAATAGGTTAGCATGAAATGTCATTTATTCAAGGTTTTCACACAACTTTTTCTTATTCTACAGTTTTTGATGTTCAACATGGCCGCCTCTATTTCTGATACATTGTCGCATCCTTCTACGAAGACCAGTCTTCACTACTCCAGTGGTCAACGTGGTCCTCATTTTATTTGCTGCATCCACAATCCTTTCTCTTAAGTCTTCCACAGACGAAATTGGATTCGGCTCGCTGTACAAAAGACTTTTCATGCACCCCCACACATGAAAATCCATGGGGATTAGGTCCGAACTTCTTGCTGGTCATGGCAACGGCCCACCTCGTCCTATCCATTTGTTTGGATAACCCCCATGGATTTTCATGTGTGGGAGTGGAGCGCCATAGCGCTCATTAGGGGAGGCCTATGTCCAAAAGCTGCACACAAGACTTTACATGCACCCCCACACATGAAAATCCATGGGGGTTATCCAAACAAATGGATAGGACGAGGTGGGCCGTTGCCATGACCAGCAAGAAGTTCGGACCTAATCCCCATGGATTTTCATGTGTGGGGGTGCATGAAAAGTCTTTTGTACAGCGAGCCGAATCCAATTTCGTCTGTGGAAGACTTAAGAGAAAGGATTGTGGATGCAGCAAATAAAATGAGGACCACGTTGACCACTGGAGTAGTGAAGACTGGTCTTCGTAGAAGGATGCGACAATGTATCAGAAATAGAGGCGGCCATGTTGAACATCAAAAACTGTAGAATAAGAAAAAGTTGTGTGAAAACCTTGAATAAATGACATTTCATGCTAACCTATTGTTTTATTTTACTTTTTAGGGCTAAGTATAAATTTTGCTTCTCCCCTGTGGGCTATAAAACTAATTTTTTTCAATGCATTTGAATAAAACCCTAGATTATTATACCTCGTTAGATAGCTGATGAAACGTAGATATTTTAAAAAAAATCTGCCGAACAATTTCCACAATATTTTTTTTAGATATACCTTAGAGAAAAAGAAACTTTCTAATATTTATTCTTATTTCTTAACTTTCATTTGTCTACTACGGTCTATTCAATTAACTTATGCACTTTTTTAATAATCGACGTCCTAAAGCATCTCATTATACATGTAAAAATGCAATAATAATAATAATAAGATACACAAAATAACCAAAAATAAATTTAATTGCCTAAAAATTGGCAATTTTCAATAAAAAAATTCAAAGTCGAATATCTCGAAAAGAGTTAAGTTTAGGGTAGGGTGTTTCATAGTGAAATATGTCAGGAATGATGGGTACTCCACGCCCTTAACGGATCTAGCACGACTTTTCCTGTAACCCTGTATATTATAATTAAATAAATAAAAATAAATGAAGAGTTAAAGTAGGAGTATCAGTTCTGTACGCACCAAAGAAGATCTGTTCTTTGATCTAGTGCAAGACTACGAACGATTTTTTGTGCACACAATGACTGCAATTTAGTTCCATGTCTTTTAGCCGGGACTTATCTTGTTCCTGATTTAAAAGCACCTGGCCCTGGCTCTTGTGAGAGATTTTCTAATGAACTGAATTTTCGCAAGACGCTAGCTTGAATGAGCTTTAAGCGGCACGATTTAAGAGTTCTCATTGTTAAACAGTAGTTTTTCTAGAACGAACTTATTCACTCTGGATTTAAAGAATCCGAGATCATACTCTGGCGGGAAAAAAGATGCAGGAAGCTACACTCTCTTTTCCACTCTCTGGCCGTGCTTATTATGAAGGTTGAGCATAATTTTTGAAGCGACATTGTGGAATATCGAACAGGCTTATTGTGTAACTCAACTGATAATCGATATTGATTCATTTTTGACATGTGAAACCTAGCCTGGACTTCGATTATACTATTTGAATTAAACTGATAGGTACCTAATCGATTTCGTGTTAGACTATAAGACAGCAGTTGCCGCAAGGTTGCCTATTATTTTTGGGATCCATTCTGTGGTGTATTTTGCCCGCGACTCATCCAACATTCGGCAGATTTGATGAGATCAGCTCTATTTTAGTTGGTCCGCTAGTTCGCCAACATCTGTAATTATTGTTTGAAGCGCAGCTCACTTCGGTTTAATTAGACTTCTAGGATGCTGCGCTCGTTAAACTCCAAAAGTATCAGGAAAATATGTTCTAATATGTAACAAAAACGGTCCAAAAATCATCTATCACACTTGCAAAAGAAGTAAGTAGGTACCTAATACATTTAGTTTCTTCTCTATTCTTTAGTTCCCTATCTAAGCTATGTCGCTAATAAAGAGCCGACCTGGCGATATTATCACCCCAGTGCCATCCTGAGTCTACGGGTATTGCACTGCATGTATTAGAGGCACGGCTGCAACCGAAATCTTCATTAGGTGCGAACGGAGGCGATATTACAGTCGAATCATATCATAACTTTGGGAAATTACTATTGGAACTCGCTTTAAAATTATTACTGCAGGTTTTAGGACGTGTACACGAAAATTCGTTGCGGATGGCGTCATAAACATAAAGGGTTAACAATAAAAAAAGCAACGTTTCAATTTTAAATACTTTTATTTCTTTTTATTCTTTCTTTTCTTGATTGTAATTTTCTTTGAAAATTTGCTAAAGTAAGTGTTATCTTTTAATATCTTATAATTTACGTCATTTATACTAATATTAATAAATAAAAATGTATATCATTAAAAATATTATTTTTTCCAGATGGTTCATCGTTATCATTATCAACCTACATTATATTAGTCCACAGTTGGAGATAGGCCTCCGCTAATGAGCGCCATAGCGCCCTGTCTTCAAATTGCCGCATTTAGCATCTGTCTGCAGTCTTTCGCAGAATGTCATTCCAATTGGCTGGAGGGCGTTCTACACTATTTATTTCTTATTTATTTAAACTGGTTGCTAAAGCTACATGGGCCACATTTAAATCAGTCATTATTTCATGAGACACCAACAGTGCTGCTTGCGATTCGTTAGTGAATTCAATTGGTAGTTACCAGATACCAAACAAGCAGTTCTGAAACTCTAATAAAGACTGCACACGTGCCAATGAAGGTGGTGGCTGTTAAAATGATGCTTAAAGAAAGTGGAAAGACATTATTTTGCACAGGAGAAAATTCCTTCTTTGATATCCTGAATCTATGCTTCTATAAGAGGAAAATGGGTAACTCATCAAGAGTTTTCTATAACCACAAGAGCTGAGAAGCTGAAATTTTGCATGGTGGTTCCTTAAAGACTTAGGTTATGAACGGATCTTTGGAAATTCGTATTCTAAGGTGGGTAAAATGGGGTCAAGGGTACTACTGAAGTCCACGCGAATGAAATACCGAGTCAGCTTGTAATATTTTAAAGGAGAAAAACTGTTTGTTTGTTTGTCCTTCCTTCACGCCCGCTCAAACTAAACAACCGATCTACTTGATTTTATACTTTTGAACTCAGTGAATTGAGAACGTATTTTTTTGCCTTTTGGAGAAAAAGCAAAAAAATACCTTCTCAATTCACTGAGTTCAAAAGTATAAAATAAGAACATATTGTTGTTGTTGTTTTTCTCCTTCTTTCGTTGACATCAGAAATCAATAACTTTATTTCTTTAAGTTTACAAAAAAAACTTAGACAAGCCAAATTTTAAACCATAAAAAATATCAAATAATTTAAGAAAAGAGGTGTTAATTGAATTACTCTTAAATTTTTTGTCCACCAGTGGTAGAAGTGAAAAAATGTGAAAAATGCTGGTCGCTGTCGTCGTCGATAGAAGCAGCATTTTACCCTCCCAGCACGGAATTAGCAGAGGACCCTAACGACGATACCCATTGTATGCCACGCCATTGTACCCCGCGCATCAGATAACAGATATTGGTGATTTATTACTGTGATTAGCCAAGGCTATTTATCTTTAGGTATGAAATACCTATACAATACACAATACAATGAATGCGAAACTAGATGGCATTATGAGTCGAGGAATAATCTATCTTCACACGATTCATTCAAATAATGCTATTGAACGGTCAGTTTGTTATTTTGTTACTTTTACGTTGGCTGATATGGTGATGAGACAAAAAATGTGATCTAGATCTTTTTTTCTCAACGTTGAATCTGAAATGGAATACCCTTATCGCCTCGCTAAAAAGGTTTTTATTAAATTTAAGTTATTAACTGTACCGTTTTTGTACAATAAAGTGTTCGTTCATTCATTCATTCATTTCATTAGCTAATATTGAACCAATAAAATTAATAAAATAATAATAAAAATACGATATCACGTCATCATCATCATCATCAGCCTATATTAGTCCACAGCTGGACAGCCTCCCCTAATGAGCACCATAGATATCACGTGTCAGGCATCAATTGTTAATTTTAGCTTTTGGAAGCAGGTTGCTAAGCTAGGTACGTACTTATCAAAAACATACTTTTATCTCGAACAATGTTTACTAACAGAAGCCAAGAATTCGCACAAATATTCTGTACAAAGGATAATGCCAAGTAATTTGGACAACAAACGCCGCGCTGAATGCCAGATAACAGTTTTGGTAATGCATTCTCAAGCGTCCGTCCCTTTGTAACCGAATTACTGTAATTCCACTTGAAGGACGTTATGTTTTAGGACTCGGTGTTTAAATTTTTTAATTTCACGTGAAAACTTGCATGTAAAACTTAAAATAGTTATCGCAATGGTGACCTAACTTTTAAAAGATGTCTTGTCCTTTGATGACCTTATTGGGAGAGACAAATTAGATTTAGTAGCAACTTATGAAAGCAGGATTTTATAGCTAACCTATTTGCAGTTTTTTATTTGTTTTGTTAGCGTAAGTTAAAACTTAACATACGAACCTACTCATTTAAGTATAGATTACACGCAAAATCAATTATTTTGTGGATGTTTCGGCTGTAACTAAAATGGGAACCAATCTAAGCTAAAGCTACTTATAGGAAGTTACGTGTTTTTACACTTTTTTTGTATTGGGTTTATCTTTTTTACTAAATAAATTAATATTTAACGTCTTAAAAAGTTTGCCAAGATGCAAATTATTTTATTTTAGATTGCTCTTTGACACGATATCTTAACGAGTTTGGAATTATCATTGTGCCATAACTACAAAATTAAATGTCGTATAGCCGCATTCGTTTAAAAGCGATTCTAAAACGACATGCAAGGAGTCCTGTTTCTCCTACTCGTGTCAGAGAATTACGTAATTTCATTCACAAAATGGCTGTAATTTCAGTACATTCACGTCTAGCTTTATGACGGTTGCGATCTAACTAGGCATAATGTGAATTCTGGGCGTAATGCGAATTCTGGACATTAATACAACAAACCGGGCCTAAAACGACGAACTGGGCTTTATAGGAGGCTTAAAGTAGAAACGCTTTTACTAATGTGGATTCAAATTATATTAAGGATTATTATTTTGATGTTACATGATATGAGAGTAGTTTAAACCTTTTCATGGACTCCTAATTATAACTAGCTATTATGGTGAGAACGTTTGTATTAAGGGTAAAGGTAATTTAGGTACATAATAAATGGAAGAGGACACGCATAACCTTGTGGCATTGCTTCGTGCTGTGAGAAAATCAGGTTTAGGTTTATGAAAGACGGATATGAGATAAGATATGAGAGACGGATTTGAACAGTTTTTGCACTGGATTAGCAGGAGCGCTGCAGGACATCAACAAAGCTGGTGCACTGGACAACTGCACATGGAGGGTAGCGGGATCCGAAGCACGGTTCTCCGCTGGCCGACCGCAGGTTGTAGGGGGCCCAAGTAGCGTGCCAGCCACGCGTGAAAGGCTGCCCCGCCGCCTTGCGAAAAATCCCGGAATGCTCTATCGTGCCGGTTGGCGACCGGATGAGAGGACCCGATAGCCATTCCCGGGGGGGTTCGGGCGTCCCCGCAGTCTCCATCTGCAGTTTTTCATTCGTGTACAAGCATGTTGCATGTCCTGTGCTCGCTGACCACTGCCTCGCTCAACTGCCGTCCACCCACACACCTTTCTCACTCAAAAATATGAAAAATAGGAAAATCAATAAGTTGTGCTCACAGCGGAAGCACGTCCTCTCGCTTAATGTGCACCTCTGTAACATCCGAGGACTGCACTCAAATATCGACTCAGTCCACCACCACCTAGAGACTGCCAAGCCCCACTTATTGTTTCTTACGGAGACGCAGATACGAATGCCTCCCGATGTCTCATACCTCACTTACCCAGGGTATACCCTGGAGCACAAATTTAAACCCAAGGCAGGAACCTGTGTATATGCTCGGGATGACATTTGTTGTCTGCGCCTCCGTGATCTCGAAGAACCCGGTTTTTCGCTGTTATGGACTTTGGTGGACACTGGCTTAGATAAAATTATCTACGCCAGCCGGTATCGGTCACATTCTGGAGATCAGGAGGCGACCAGGTTGTTTGACTTCATTGGCGAAAAGGCTGATGTGGCTCAACGTCGATATCCTTCTGCCCAACTGGTACAACTCGGAGACTTCAACGCTCACCACCGCGACTGGCTCTTCCCATATCAAAATACTGATCACGCTGGTCGAGAGGCTCACAAACTCGCTTTGTCGCTTAACCTCTCCCAGCTGGTGAAAGAGGCGACCAGGATTCCCGACGTTGAAAGCCACACCGCCAACTGCTTAGACCTTCTGCTGACTAATGACCCAGACCGTAATGCAGTGTCTGTGTTACCTCCCTTAGGTAACTCAGACCATTGCTTGGTAAGGTCAGTATCCTCATACTCGCCTCCGGATCCTACCCCTAAGGGTAGTAGACGAATATGGCGGTACAAGTCAGCTGATTGGGATGAGATGCGTCATTTCTTCGCATCTTATCCTTGGCGGCAAATGTGCTTCACCTCTTGTGATCCGACGATCTGTGCCAATGCTGTTACGAGGGTGATTAAAAGTGGAATGGAATACTTTATTCCGTACAATGACACTTCTCCCTCCGATAGAGCTCCCCCGTGGTTTAACTCCAAGTGTGCCAGTGCAGCAGCGCTGAAACATGAGGCTTACCTCACGTGGGTTGAAGCTCGGAACAGCAAAGCCTCAGACACATCACTAAAAAAGAAAGCCTATAACAAAGCCGCCAAGTCCCTCAAAAAGGCGCTAAAGAAAGCTCGTTTTGACCGGATCGGTCGCCTGGGAGCAAAGCTTGCCTCATACCCTACAGGTAGCAAAGCTTTCTGGTCATTGGCGAAATCCGTAGAAGCTAACTTTAGCCGTCCTTCACTGCCACCTCTGCTGAATCCGGATGGGTCGCTGGCCCACACGGCCATTGAGAAAGCAAATTTATTTGTGACTCAATTCGCCGAGGCTTCTCGTCTTGAACCCACCAATGTTTCTCCACCTAGCCTCCCTCGATGTAGCACTAGCATGCCCGATATTCGCATACATCAAAAGGAAGTGCTCAAAACATTGCGTGGACTCGACGTGAATAAGGCCAGTGGTCCGGATGGAATCTCAGCTATAGTACTGAAGTCTTGTGCTCCTGAACTGTCTCCCATACTAACACGTCTCTTCCGCCTGTCCTTAAAATCTGGTAAAGTCCCCAAGTCTTGGAAACTTGCTAATGTGCAGCCTGTACCCAAGAAAGGTAGTCGAGCCGACCCACTGAACTATCGCCCCATCTCAGTCACTTCCCTGCTTTGTAAATGCATGGAGCGTGTTCTGAATGGCAAGCTCCTGGCATACCTTGAAGACAATGACCTCCTCAGTGACCGTCAATACGGCTTCCGCCGAAAACGTTCAACAGGAGATCTTCTTGTGTATGCCACACACATTTGGAGCGAGGCCATCGAGAAGCATGGTGAAGCCATCGCGGTTTCATTGGATGTCTCGAAGGCCTTCGATCGGGTTTGGCATGACAGCCTTATCGGCAAGCTTCCAGCATACGGACTTCCAGATCTCTTCTGTAACTGGCTTTGTGACTTTCTGAGGGAAAGATCCATTCGAGTAGTCATTGATGGCTGTTCGTCTGATCTATTGGCGATCAACGCTGGGGTACCTCAGGGGTCAGTACTATCTGCCACGTTGTTCCTGCTACACATAAACGATCTGCTGGTACCCGGTATTATAGGGTACGCAGACGACAGCACCGTGGTAGACAGGTACCTGTCTAACGCCAGAGCCAGCCAGAATGAGATACGGGCGCACAGACAAGATATGCTGCAGCGCTTGAATTCGACCCTGAAGGTAGTCTCAGATTGGGGCGAGGCCAATCGGGTCAATCAATTTCAATGCCACCAAAACACAAGCATGTCTTTTCTCAGCCAAAAAGAGTCCGTTAGTCCAGGCTCCTATTTTCCGTGATGTACCGGTACCTATAAAGGATCATCTGGAGCTTCTCGGTGTTACGCTCACACCAACTCTGAACTTCGGTGTCTTCATCGAGTCGAAGGCTAAAATAGCAGCCATGAAGCTAGGAATCCTAAACAAGGTGCAGAGATACTTTACACCGGGACAGCTTGTATCATTATATCAAGCACAGGTCCGATCTGGTATGGAGTATTGCTGCCACGTTTGGGATGGCTCGGCTAAATATCAGCTAGCGGCCCTAGACTCGATAGAACGTAGAGCTTTCAAACTTATTGGCGAGCAGTACCTTAAGGAAGCTAAGATCCAAAGTCTTGAACACCGCCGCAAGGTCGCTTGCCTCTCGATCTTTTATAGGATACATTTCGGAGATTGCTCACAGGAACTTCACGACCTGATTCCACCATCTCCCTTCCACTCCAGGACGAGTAGGCGTACGGCGCATTACCACCCTTTCCTTGTGGATATCCCATCCACCCGAACTAAGCGGTTCTCCTCCACCTTTATCATTCGTACCGCTAAGGAATGGAATGCGCTGCCTGCTTCAGTTTTCCCGGACAACTACAACCCGAGTCTCTTCAAGACGAGAGCGAATAGGTGTCTTCTACACTTTCGTGATACATCTTCGGCCACGTCGTCACTTACCATCAGGTGAGATTGTGGTCAAACGAAGGTCTATAGTTGATAAAAAAAATAAAAATGAAAAGCGTACCTTTATAACACTAATAATAATGCTCACACTAACAGAGTAGTCTAGTAATCATACGAATTAAAATTAATTAATTTCTTTATTTTATGTAAAGTGTATGAAACTTGGCATAAATACCTACATTTAGAAAATATGAGAATACTGATGATTCATGATGCTCTTTAAATAAATCAGTTGTAATTTATAGCGTTCGCGTGATTGTCTTCTAGATTTATAGATAGGCCTTTTAGTTATGAAAAAAGACCTTCCCATACCTACCATCCAGCCTCAACCCTTTCCAGAAGCTCCACCACAGAATACACGCAGTACCTATCTAAAGAGGCTTCACGTAAATACAGAGAACACGCATTGGAACGTAGACTAATCCCGTCCGCGTTATCTGTGCGTATCGGAGCGTAATGCACATAGTAAGAATGATGCAGTATCGCAATTAGCCGTTTTACAAACACGAAAAAAAGCTTACGAACTCAATACATAAAGATATATTTTATTTGAACAAGATAAGTGTAGGTGAGTGTAGGTATATATGACATGACAGGGATCTTTCACGGAAGAATAGAAGTTTTATTTGGGTTGTCATGTCTATGCTTGGTCTGTATAGTGTAGGGCATAGATTAGTAATATGATGATGACATAGCGTGGCCGCCTGTGAGACAGATAATGAAATAAGTCTGGGTAAAAATTGAATAATAATTTAATTTTATCTAATTTTTACCCAGACTTATTTCGTTAGGGGTTGTCATGTCTATGCTTGGTCTGTGTAGTGTAGGGCATAGATTAGTAATATGATGATGACATAGCGTGGCCGCCTGTGAGACAGATGATGAAATTATATGATTTACCAATAATGTAGTACCTACATTAAGCCAGTTTGTCCATGGTTAAGCATACTGAGTCTAACTAGATAGGTATAATAATTATAAATAGTGAAACACCATGGACATAGGTCAACAAAAATAGTCTATCTTTCTATAAAAATAGGATCACCAATTCACCACTATGAAAATTATATCTTATGTAATACTTCGGTCCTGTAGAGATGGTTCTGTGATTCTCTCACTATGATAATGTACTCACTATGATATGTGTATAATAAACATAGGTAATAATAAAACATCTATGTTTAAAACCTTAATATGCATAGGAACAATAAAGTTAATTAAAAATCTTTCAACATTTCCAAAACTTAGACCGCTAGTTTATATATTTGTGTGGCTTTGACTAAAATTTAAATCACGCTCTTGTCTTATAAACGCTTTGGTACAATCATAGCTAACCTAGGTTAAAGTTGACCAAAGGAGTTGAAATACTGAAGTAGATTATACTACGGCTCAGATACGGTGCCGTTGTAAGGATTAGCTCTAAACGTTCTCAGGCTTTGTGTAAAGGATAGATGCAGGACGATTCGGAATGCAAAATAATCCTACGCACAAAGCTAGTACTTATACCACAGAATAGATAGCTTATACCACCTTATACTCACAGTTGGTATAGTTCGTTAGTGAGTACTTACCTAGGTACCTTATGTCCGAAACTATCGAAGCGGAGCGTTTGAATTGAACCTAATAATGGAAATACTCGTACGATCTGCGAAAGACTGCTCAGACTGCTGGCGGATGCTGGATGCGGCAAGCTGAGGACAGGGTGCTATGGCGCTCATTAGGGGAGGCCTATGTCCATCTGTAGACTAGTACCTACCTACCTATAGGCTGATGATGATGATGGAAATAATTATGTGTCTGCGAGTGTAGGTACTTTTGTCGATGGGTTATTCCCACTCATTCCTACGTTTCGCCCCTCATGAGGACTTAGGTCACAATTATCCATAGGTAGGTACATTATTTAAGAGGGAACAAACGCTACAAAATTCCAAATCGAAATCAAATCAACCACAATCCAATGTCAATTCAATCTCAATTCAATCTTTCAGATATCTCAATAAATTGAATTGAGATTGAATTTAGATCTAATTCAGATTTAATTAAGATTGAATTGAGATTGAATCAAGATAGAATTACGCTTAGAGTAACTAGACAATTACAATTTAATTCACATAAATATTATGAACTAATCACTACATAGTACCTATACTAGCGACCCGCCCCGGCTTCGCACGGTTTTATTATACATATAAACCTTCCTTTTGAATCACTGTATCTATTAAAAAAACCCGCATCAAAATCCGTTGCGTAGTTTTAAAGATTTAAGAAGGTAGTCAAAGGGACATAGGGAAATAAGGACAGAAAAAGCGACTTTGTTTTCACTACATAGTATAAAACCAAGTCGCTTTTTCTGTCCCTATTTCCCTACCTATGTCCCTTTAGCGGGGCGGGTCGCTAGTAGGTATATTATAAACGCGAAATTTTGTAAGTATACAAGACATGATTATACCTACCTCTTTCAAGCAAAAAATCGGTCTGAATTCGACGTAGTTCTAGCCCTGGAACAACATATAGGCTACTTTTCATCCCATTAATCAGTTCCCATGGGATTTAAATAGCATTCAGACATTTCCATAGAAAAAACGCGTGCGAAACCGCGGCCACTGAAATAGTACCTACCTACTATAAAAACCGAACGGTACCTACTATAAAAAAATACTAGTATCTTATCACCCTTAAAGAAAAGATTTTACGAAACATTGTTTTTACAGTGAAAATTACTTACTTACCTACCTAAACATAAACAATACCTACCCCTTGAAGCAGTGACACGGCAAAAACGTGTCTTTAACCCACCTACCTACTCACTGAATCGGGAATTACCTACTCACTGACTAGGTAACACGACGCTCATTTACTTATCCATAAGTCTAGTAATAGTCTAGTTATTTCGTTTATTTAGTTCCACCGCATAGGTATTATGCGAGAATATACCTACACTTGATGTCGTTAGTTTCTACTTTTAAATACAATTTTTTATTTCTATTTATATTTGTCAGCCATGTACCTATTGCTGGTCGTTTTTATTTTACATCCGACCAAAATTTATTAAGCTGCCCAAATATTTATTTAGCTGATTTTTACCGCTTTCCCCAATATTTAAAATAACTACCAATAAATTTACTCCCTACAATATATATAAATAGGTACCTACATTAATATTTGTAATTCTTAATTTTTTATATGACGATTTTAACAAAATTACGGTTTTAAATATCAAGAAATGGCAGAAATCCTGCTGCAAAGGGGTGTTTTAAGCATAATCTAGGTACCTACCTACTCTTTCGAGAGGTACCTAGGTAAGTAGGTAGGTACCTACCTACTTGTTGGAGTTGACAAAGAGCATGAAGTATCTATTAAGTACTTGAATGACTTACGCTTACGGAAGTACCTATCTACCTATTTATAACAGAAGACCATGCCATCGGACCGCACTATGCCATCCATACAAATTCAAATTGAATCATCAACGGGATTTGCCCACTAAGCCGACCGGGTTCGCCCAATTTGCGTATTTCAGCCCAGCGCGTATCGTGTCGCACTTCTTAGGTTTAATCGGATCTAAGACGGGATAAATGGAATTGTTATTGGAATCAAAGGTTCAGGATTGGATTGTCCTACTAGATTGAGATCACTCTTGTAGGTAGGTAGCTACTACCTTTTGTCATATTTTGTCCCGTCGCCATTTTCAAGAGGAATAACCAAATAGATAAGTAGATATAAAAATTCAAAATTCAAAAATTCAAAATTCAAAGTGCTTTATTTCCTTAAGACCTTACAGGACACTTGGACACGTCATAAAATACATGTTAAAAATAATTGAAATTATGAAATAAAGTGCTCACTTTGATTATTGTTCACTTCGGTCTATTTAGGTAAAGTAAAGAAGCGAACAAGAAACCTTTACCTTGTTAGGTTGTTAGTTTTAGAGTTGGAGCAAAACTCGTCCCAAGCTTTTTTATCATCTAAATAATCAGATATTTTATAGTAAGCCTTTTTACAAAGAATAGTTTTGATAATTTGTTTGAATTTATTTACCGATAATTTTTGCAACTCACTTGGAGTTTTGTTGTAGAAGCGTATACATTGCCCTTTGAAAGATACATTAACTTTGTTTAATCTAGTTGTGGGCAAAGCGAGTTTATTCTTATTTCTAGTATTAACATTATGTATGTCACTATTTTTAGTGAACCTATTGATATTTTTATGAGTGTACAACAAGTTTTCATAAATATATTGACATGGTACTGTCATTATGTTTATTTCTTTGAATTTATTGCGGAGAGATTCTCTGGGACCCATATTATAGATTGCACGAACAGCCCTCTTCTGCAGCACAAATACGGTGTTAATGTCTGCAGCGTTCCCCCACAGTAGTATACCATAAGACATAATACTATGGAAGTAGCTGAAATAAACAAGTCTAGAAGTATCCACGTTTGTAAATTGACGGATTTTTTTGACTGCATATGCTGCAGAACTGAGTCTCTTCGATAGCTTATCTATGTGTGGGCCCCATTGAAGCTTACTATCTAGAGTGATTCCTAAGAATACGGTACTTTCTACAATGTCTAACGTTTCTCCTTTCACGTTTACATCAGCCTTAACTTGTTTCACATTAGGTAGAATAAATCTAATACATTTCGTTTTGGTTTCGTTAAGCAAAAGATTATTGACGCTAAACCAGTGGACAACTTTTGAGATTGCATTATTCACATCGTCGAAATTTGTAGTTTGTCTTTTCATTTTAAAAATTAAAGAAGTATCATCAGCAAATAATACAATCTCGTGATTATTCTTTACAAGATCAGGCAGGTCGTTAATATAAACTAAAAACAGGAAAGGACCGAGGATAGAACCCTGCGGTACACCCATAGTAACTACAGACCCCGAAGACCGTTTCCCATTAATGTCAACTCTTTGTATCCTGTCACTTAAGTAAGATGAAAGAAGATCCAAAGAGGTGTCATTTATTCCATAGTGATGTAGTTTCCTGATTAATGTCTTATGGTGTACACAATCGAATGCTTTTGACAAGTCGCAAAAGACGCCTAAAGCGTCTTGCGACTTCTCCCAAGCATCAAAAATATGTGATACCAACTCTACACCAGCATCAGTAGTTGACCTGCCTCGAGTAAACCCGAATTGCTTACAATGTAGCAGGTCATTGCCATTGAAATGCCTGAGCAATTGATGTAAAATAAGTTTTTCAAAAACTTTGCTGAGTGTAGGCAGTACTGATATCGGTCTAAAGTTGGTGGGGTCAGACCTACTACCCGATTTAAACAGTGGAGTTATTTTACTATGTTTCATTAGATCAGGAAATACGCCACAATCAATGGACTCATTGAATATGAAAGCTAAATCTGGTGCAATTATATCAATCAAAGGTTTAATAATTTTAACAGAAATGCCCCAGAGATCTGCAGTTTTCTTAATATTTAAAAGTTTAAAGGCTTTAATTATATCTTTGTCATCAACATGATTGAAATTAAATTCATTTTCGCATTTAGGTA
Source organism: Eupithecia centaureata (assembly GCA_944547425.1). NCBI lineage: Eukaryota > Metazoa > Arthropoda > Insecta > Lepidoptera > Geometridae > Eupithecia > Eupithecia centaureata. The sequence continues at coordinate 12,300,082 of OX155683.1, read as the reverse complement.
CATTTTCTTTAAGTAGAGACTCAGCGATTACTTGAGAAGAGTTAAGACACTTAGTAGTAGAGATTGGAATATTAGTAAAAAAGTTTTCAAATGCTTGGGCTACTTCAACATCATTTTTGATTGAAGAGTTATTAATTTTTAAATTGTAATCATTAGTATAGTTACTAACCTTTCCAGTCTCACTATTTATTATTTTCCAAGTTGATTTGATTACATTTTCACTATTTCGAATTTTTGAGCTAATATAATTTGACTTTGCAATTTGACAAACTTTCCGAAACAATTTTGAATAATTTTTAACTTTTTCTTTAAACTCCTCACTAAAATTGTATTGTTTTTCACTATACAGTTCATACAACTTTTGTCTACTTTTATGTATACCTACTGTTGCCCACTCGCTAAAGTTAAGTTTCTCAGAGACCACTATCGACCTGGGTGTAAATATTGAATTGAACGCATAGGTGAATTTGTTGAAAAAACTGCTATACGACTCATTTGGGTTGTTGTATGAGTAGTTAGGTGCTGGTTTAGAGTCCCAATCCAATTTAAACTGATCAAATCGATGTGTGGTTACTGGTATATATTTTATGTTCTTTTTACAATTATAATTTTTCAATTGAATGTTCATTTTTATGAGTTGACCTAAGTGGTCTGATTTTAAATTGCTGATTATATTTTTACTTACAATTTTATCATTTTGGCAAACAAATATATTATCTATGCATTTTGCTGAGGTTTCAGTAATTCTAGTTGGTTCCATAAATAGTGGACTTAGATTATAAGACTTAAATAAATTAGTTAATCTACTACTGTGGGAGTTAACTACAACTATCTACTACTTATCAGGTATTTTTCGTGTATAAAGTGTGTTTTTATTTCCCCTACGTTTCCATCGCATTGCAGTTATCGTCGACGGTTTATCGTGGTCGCCCAGTGACCACGATAAATAATATGTTAACAAATCGCAAAAAAATAAGACAGATAGTATATACCCATTGTAAAACACGTGAAGCCTTTATTAGACGTGCTAACAGCCTCTGCCTGTCTGAAAACAAGATAAGTGGTAACCCAATAGGCTTAAGAATTGGATTTAAAAACCATTTCAAAACCTTGTAACTGTGAAAATATCTCCCAAGATATAAGGATTAGCCCAGATTAGTCTGACAAATAACATGCCCACTAACCAGTTGAGGGCATTACCATAATCTGTTATCGCCGGGCCTGCACTTTAAATGTTAATCAAGGGGCGCTTTTAACCTCTGGATTGGCAAAGAGTTATGGGGGTGCGAAAGAGTTGATACAGGATTATTGTAGCTTTTACGACTGTCTAGCTAGTGACGACAGATCACACTAGTAGGTACCTATTATTATAAACTAGCGACCCGCCCCGGCTTTGCACGGTTTTATTATACTATACGTACCTATAAACCTTACTCTTGAATCACTCTTATCTATTAAAAACCGCATCAAAATCCGTTGCTTAGTTTTAAAAATTTAAGCATACATAGGGACAGAGAAAGCGACTTTGTTTTATACTATGTTTATCATCATCAACCTATATTAGTCCACAGCTGGACGTGGACATAGGCCTCCCCCAATGAGCGCCAAAGCGCCGTCTCCAGTATTATACTATGTAGTGAACATTAATGTTTTTTGGTGATGAAATTATGTCTATGGAAGATTAACAATTTTTTGTCGACTTGAACGTAATACCTAAGTTAAGCAGGTTCGATCCCTGCCCCGGGCAAAATGTTTGTACGATCTCCAGATATTGTTTCCTGGCGTTTTGGGAACATTCAACATAGATATACTTAACTACTTAGTAAAAAATTGATGGGTACGACGACGGCGCTATGCCGCCGATCGGCGCGCACACGTCTAGTAGGTACCTACTAACCCTAAGTCGTAAATAAACTAAGTCGAGGTTGCGAGTAGGTTATGATTGAAAGAAACATTTGCTAATAAGTATAAATATAATAACAACGTACCTACAAATAGCAACAAAACATCAAAATTATATCAGTTTCAGATCTTATTGCTTTTAATTTTCGCTTAAATAAATTTTGATTAACTTCACTTTTTACAAACTTTTTCATTTTATTTTTATATGATCTGCTTTTTTATTGCTGTGCTGTGATTGGTCAATTATCCTTATCCTCTCCCGGTGCTCCAATAAGGAACCATCTTGTTCGCGCGCGGACCGCCATATTGCGGACGAGTCGCTTTTTATCGTCAAGAGATGGCGCTAAATCGAATAACACATCCTGCTTGTAAGGCAAAAGGAGTGATGTTTGATACACGTTTGCGATCTCGTAGAGGCACTGCAAGCTTTTTATTCTTACATCCTGAAAATAAATAAAAATATTAGATTATTATTGAAAACTTGGGAAGATTTTTCTCCAACTTGAAAACTAACAAGCAACCAAGGTAAAGGTTTCTTGTTCGCTTCTTTTTTTTTAGGCAAACCTAAAAAGATTGAAGGGAACAAAAATAAAAGTGTTCACTTTATTTCCTAGTTTAATATGCTTTATAATATTAGAAGCGGATATCAAATATCATCATAATTGTATCATAACACCTGTATCTACCAACGGCTGGGTGTAAGCCTCCTTTAATTTGAAGCTTATTGGATGGGCCCAGAGTTCAAATTCAACTTCTTGTAGAATAGCTATGCGTCTGCTTTGATGCATATCTGCCTACGACCGCCTCATAATAGCATAGAACCCTTTTTAATGCCTATAAGTGTCTTTTGTTCAGTTTGATGTGACAATTTGAAGTGATAGTTTCGCTTTCGCTCCAGTCTTTTGTCCACTTGTAATAAACCACTAGCGTTTATTTGTATCTTACGTGCCAAATACAGGTTTGTTTTATAAATAACTAGCGACCCGCCCCGGCTTCGCACGGTTTTATTATTTGTATAAACCTTCCTCTATCTAAAATAAAAAATAATAAATCGCATCTAAATCCGTTGCGTAGTTTTAAAGATTTAAGCATTCAAAGTGACATAGGGATATAGGGACATAGGGACAGAAAAAGCGACTTTGTTTTATACTATGTAATGATTACATACTATTGTCGGTGTGTTTCGATACTATCGTCAAACCGAACTCATGGCTCTGTCATGTTTGCAAACCTCGCTTTCTCATGGACTCATATCTAGGAATTAGTCTGCCAGAGTCCATTTATCTTAAAAATTTTAATATAGTGACTTACCATAGATTTTACGTATTTGGAGAGCGTGACTAAGCGCGGCAATATAGTCTGTAAGCTATGTGTCACAGAGGGTAGTTTCGCTTGCACAAATGTGCATAGCACGTCGTTCATTACAATTAGTAAGTCTTTGTTGTCGATATTTAACGATTCCACTACTAGTGGGAATATCTGGAAAGGAATAAAGCGGTTTAAATATGGAACGAACTTGATTATTCTTTTTTGGGTAGGTATCATCATCAACAACCTATATTAGTCCACTGCTGGACATAGGCCTCCCGTAATGAGCGCCATAGCGCCCTCTCTCTTTAGCTTGCCGCACCAGCATCTGCCGCAGATCGTCATCCCACCTGGCCGGAGGGTGTCCTACACTACGTTTGCCGAGTTATGAGTAGGTAAACATAAGTCATACTCATACTCAAAAAAATAACCGGCCAAGTGCGAGTCTGATTCGAGAACGAAGGGTTCCTATAAAACGGCAAAAAAATTATGTCTAGTCTGCTGCAAGGAAGCTACCTTAATTTTCTTTCTGTATTTGTTGTTATAGCGGCAAAAGAAATATATCATTTGTAAAAAATTCAAATGATAACTATCATAGTTAATGAGATACAGCCTGGTGGCAGACGGATAGCGGGCTTAGTAATAGGGCACCGTTTTGCCCTTTGGGTACGGAACCCTAAAAAGAACTATCGAGTTCACAGAAGGTACTTGATTATTCTTGAATACGAGAGTATCATTCACAATTTTCTTAGTATCAATATCTATACACTAGCCAAACTCGATGTAGAATGTTTGTAAACAAACCACGACACAAAAAACTAAAATTGACTTGCTTGGCGTCGAATTTTAGATATGAGTGTACGAAATATTTAGTGAAGGAAGGATCTTAAATCGACAAGTAATGTAAATTGCGTATAAAAAGGCGCGGCAACAGAGTGTATTTTAGGTTAAGCATGAGCGGTTTGTTTACAAACATTCTACATCGAGTTTGGCTGATGTATAGTGAATGAAACTACTGAAATAAGTGAAATTTCAAAAACAAACCTTAACAACTTCATGACAAAGCACATTATTCTTGAATAACTTCGAGTATCATTCACAATATTCCTAGTATCAATCCATATCTAGTAATGAAACTACTGAAAAAAGTTAAAGTTCAAAAACAAACCTTAGCAACTTCATGACAAAGCACAATCTTCGGCGCCTTAGTAAGTACATACGCCCAGCTAAGTAAATAAGCCTCTTTAGTCTCCGGCTGAATAGGCTCAAGCTTCTCAGTCAGATTTGTGAACAAAACAAACATTCTCTGCTTGTATAGAAGACTGATTCTACAATGCTGCCTTGCTGTGAGATGTTCTGTTGAGTCGGACATTATTAGGTTGATAGCTTGAGCGCCTTGGCTGCAGTAGTCTTTGTTGGTTAGTGTGTTTACTATCTGGAAAATACAAAAGGAGAGAGGCTATAGTTCAATAGAAATTCCTACTTCACTACATAGTACATAGTAGAAAACAAAGTCGCTTTCTCTGTCCCTATGTCCCTATATTCGTATGTCCCGTTGTATGCTTAAATCTTTACGCAACGGTTTTTTAATAGATAGAGTGATTCAAGAGGAAGGTTTATACGTATAATAAAACCGTGCGAAGCCGGGGCTGGTCGCTAGTATTCTATAAATGCGAAGGTAACTCTGTCTTCTGTCTCCATGCCTAAACTCTGAACTGATTTAAATTAAATTTACAAAGGTAGTATAGCTTATATAGACGAAGATGTCAAGAAAATTTTGTTTAAAAAAAAAACTAACAACCGATTTCAAATTTCACACATTATTGAAAATAACTTAGAAAATAGTAGTCAGATTTGGATCAAATTTGTATGGGACACACAGGAAACACCAGTTTTCAATCAAAAATAAAAGTTATTGCACAACACACTGTATAAAAGTCGAATTGAGAACCCTTTTTTGAAGTCTGTTTAAAATGAGGAGGTTCTCAAATAGACTGTTCCCGAGATGGTCGAGGTGACCAGTAGTTTTTGAGATAACACTACATAGTATAAAACAAAGTCGCTCTCTCTGTCCCTATGTCTCTATGTATGCTTAAATCTTTAAAACTACGCAACGGATTTTGATGCGGTTTTTTTAATAGATAAAGCGATTCAAGAGGAAGGTTTACACGTATAAAAACGCGAGCGGGACGCTGTTCCTTAATAATACGTGAAATTTCAAGACGGTTTGATAAAAAAATATATTGAATTTGGTTGCTAATACTCACTTTTTGCAGCCAAAACACGAACAAATCGCTGCCGCGCATAATCAAAGCTTTGGTTATCCATCCATACAACGCAATCAATTTAGGACAAATACTCTCATTTCGCTGACAACTTGCCAGATTTCCTTTTAACAACTCATACAGCATTTCAAACTTAAGACCACACTCAGCCTTATTTAAAAAATGGGCGGTTAAACCACAAGCTTTACTCCTTATAACTTCATCCTCGCCTTTTATAGACAATTTCAAAGACAGCGTCATTATTTCTCCAAAATTTGGTTCATCGAAATCTTTGTGTATAGAATTGTATAAACTTTCTAATACTATAAAGTATTGTTCATCTATCTCACATAGTGTGACAACGTCTTGCGTATGCCTTGTTAGTATATTATGTTGCTTTTCTACAGGTAAACTGCCAATCGTGCTTGCTATAAGGGAAAAACCATGTTCGAGGTAATTCCTTTTCCCTAACTTCATTTCTTTTAGTACCCACAGTAATACTGAGTCTATTAAGCCATGGTCACTCTCTATTTGTTCTACTTTCGAGTCAGAATACAAACTGGCATTTGATAAGCTTTCGTTCAACGCTAGTACAACCTTCGAAGCGTTATCATCCGATGTTATTAACTTGAGCATTTCTTCTATGATTATTTTAGTGAATTCATCTATGCTCGCTAGGTTGGATAGAAGATTGAGACGTTTTTGTAGAATTTTGGTATCTCTAGTTAGGTTATCCAGATCACATTTTCCTTTGACAACGTAATTCATGATAAGCTCTGGGTATTTCCGTGCGATCGCGTGTATCGCTTCAACGCTAGTTTTAAGAAGTTCTTCATCATTAGCGGATTGTACAACGTGTACCAAAACTTCTACGAATGGTACAACAAGGTCTGTATCTAGAACATTCTTGACTCTGATAAGGATTTTGAATCCTGCGATTTGGTATTCTTTCTCCGTATAGCTGACAGCTGTTAAGCATAACCGTGGGATATCTTTAACTTGAGTTATAATTTCGTCTAGTATATCCCAATGCTGGGCAACCTCGTATAAATCCGCTAGGAATTCCAAGCAAGCGATTTGTAGCTTTGGCGATACTTTGAATTCGTAGAATGCCATCGTCGCTGGTATCATGGATTTTGTGACGATAATGCATGATTCTTTTGACGCGTTTGCTGTGGTGAGGACAACTTTAGTTGCTTGGAAAAATTGGACAACTGTTTTCGAGTCAGCTATTGCGGTTTGCATGGCTATTAGTATTCCTTTGATGAATAACTCAAATGCTTGGTCGGTGTTTGCTGTACTGGCTAATTTGGCGACCAAAGTGGAAAGTGCTTCATGAGCCGCCATTTTGAGATCGTCGTCTGTTTTGTTTGTCATCTCTTTGTTCATGGCTGACCAGAGAGCTTTCAGGAAGGGGGCGAAGGAATCCGCTTTGAATGTTTTGCAGCTTTCACTCTGAAAATGGCAACATTATTAGTATGAAATTCGTTTTATTTTTTAGTTATCTTACTTTATTAGAATACGTGCCAATTTATCACTATTCAACGGTCATTTATCGCGTTTATTTACCCTATAAAAATATTACTGAATATTACCTGTAATCATTTAATTCATAAGCCTTAATTATAGGAAACTTTAAGTGTCTAGTGAAAATTGAGAATATTTAAAATACCAGATATTTTTAGTATTATGGACTGACTATTTCTTTCGTTCTTTCTGTCTTTGATGTAATTGAATTTAAAGAAATATCCTGTAAATTTATTGTCCAAAAAAATTGGTCCTGTTACCTAAGTATCTTATGCAAAAATGTAATGATAAATAATGCCGGACTATCCACACAAAATCCATCCCCAAGCTAAGCAGAGCTTGTGTTATGAGTAAAAGATGTAAACACTGTGGTACATTATTTACAGAAAGTTTAATTTTATTATGTTGTTCGCGGGTGTGTTGTGTTGTAGATGACACATAATCTTACTATTATAATAAATGGGAAAGTCTGTGTGAATGTTTGTTATAAGAAATCTTTGTAATTACTTAAGTTATTTAAATGAAATTTGGTAGGTACCTACGTAAATAGTTTAGGACCTAGAATAGGACATAGACTATTAAAATTTGGAAACTTTAACCTCTGAGGGGGTTAAATAAAGTGGTAAAGTATGTATGGAAAACAATTTTTCCTTAGTTCGATTCACTCAAAACTCGCTATAAATAAACTAAAGTAAATAATTAAACAAGTATTTTTTATTTTTACGAAACTACCCCTTATTTACTTTACGCTTGAAATAAATTTCTGAAATTTGACAAATAAATTTGCATGCGGGCGAAGCCGCGGGGCGCAACTAGCACCTATTCCACTAAGTTCAACTATAAGTTCAACCGTTGAACTAATTGCACCAAAAAATTCCAGTTCTTTCAACTTTATTATTTTTTTCTAAAAATTGAACTTTCTGGACAATATTGGTGCTATTAGTTCAACTTTCTGTCACAAAGGAAGAGCCATGGTAATTAGTGGATACTTATTTTTATTTTTTAAGTACCTAGGTACAATTTACTAGCTGCATTTGCATGTCCAATATTATATTGTCATTTATAACATATTCTCTCTTTCGTTTTGTTCAGTAACTGTTGTCTTTCAATTTTTCCTCTTTTAAATGTTGTTACGATGTATATGATGATATTTTTACATCTTTGATGCAAAAATTACTGAACGGATCGAGCTGAAAGTTTGAATAGACGTAGTTTTAGCCCTGGAATAACACGTAGGGTACTTTTTATCCCATAAATAAGTTCCCATGGGTTAGAAATAACCGTGAAACTACTTGATACTGTTACTGCCACCTCTTAGATTGCCTATCTGGTGTTCGTGGTACTACGTCCATTAAAAACTACATTATTTCTTTTGCAGCGACCATGACACTGGCTGCATTACCCCGCTGTATGGCAATACATATGAAATTATTTTGCAAAATAGTTCTTCATTATTGCCTATTTAAATACTTAGACGACAGGTCTATTATTATATTATTTTTATATATTTAGGTTAATATTTTCCACTAATTACCATGGCTCTTCCTTTGTGACAGAAAGTTGAACTAATAGCACCAATATTGTCCAGAAAGTTCAATTTTTAGAAAAAAATAATAAAGTTGAAAGAACTGGCATTTTTTGGTGCAATTAGTTCAACGGTTGAACTTATAGTTGAACTTAGTGGAATAGGTGGCAACTAGTACATTATAAATTCCGATAAAAATAAAACCAACTAACCAACAATCTGAAGGAATCAAGTTTCGCCAACCTTAAGCTCGAGTCCAGCTTTTCGACCAGCAGTACCAGGCAAGGCTCTGCAAAGTCCGGGATAGCGCATAGACAAGGCGCAAGCGCGTTCGCTAGGTCTTGGCGACTGACGGCCGCCGGATCGTCCGGGGAGGGGTGGAAGTCTATTGGGTAGTAGCAAGACACTACCTGGAATGAAGAAGGAAACTATGCAAGATTGTTTTTGCGTTCAGCACTACGTATAAAACAAAGTTGCTGCGAAGCGAACAAGAAACCGTTTCCTTATTAGGTTGTGAGGTTTTCAAGATCGAGCAAAACTCGTGCCAAGCTTTGTTGCAATGACCTTAGTTACACTGACTTTAATTTGTCACCACGCTTGGCCGGCTGATTGGTGATTGCAGTGAAGATTCTTACTTTAGGCGTATCTCTTTCTAAACTAGATAAAATGAAACTACCTATGTACTACAGATGCATTAAAAATGCTTATGTAGGTTTAACAAACTGTACGTGTGAATTTTGGAAATTTTGGAATTTGGAATTCGGAATTATATGATAAAATAAGTGGGGGCGCCACTGTAGGTGCTGTTTGCGCCTTAAGGCTGGTTTACATTATTCCAGTCCAGCGATCCAGTCCAGTGCTGGATTGCTTACTGGAAAAATGTAAACCGGCACTGGAATGAACTGAATCCATTAAGCATTCCAGCCCAGTGACTGGATTCGTGGTCTACTTTTGAATCCAGTGCGATCAATCCAGTGCAACTGGAATAATGTAAACAGCCTATCCAGCAAGTTTGAAAAAGTTTCTAAACTTCTCTTTTTGAAATCTTTGTCACTGTAGTGTTCACGTTTCAACGGCTTCTAAATTACTGGAATAATGTAGACGACAACGAATCCAGTTCAGCACTGGACTGGATCACTGGACTGGAATAATGTAAACCGGCTTTTACATTATAAACGCGAAAATTTTAATGTGGATGTATGAATGTTAGTTACTCTTTCACGCAAAAACTACTCTACAGATGAACGGGCTGACACTATGAACAGACGTAGTTCTAGCCCTGGAATAAAACATAGGCTACTTTCATCCCATAAATAAATTCCAATGGGAAAATAATAGCTTTGAAACATTCCCATAACAACAACGCGTGCATATGCGTAGTCTATTCTTACTTAACTCACAGCAGAGTTGGAGGTTGATTTTTACACTGCTACGATGATATCATATAATCACCGCGAGACTAGTTTACATCAAATGACAATGACAAGTAATAAGCAAATAACAAACCTCAAACATTTCTTCGACCAAGTGCCCAAGTGGTATTTGCTTGATAAAGTTGGGAAGGAATGAAAATAGGAACATCAGATTACGAGGGTCTCTTTCTCCGTCCATTGATGATATTACACCATAGACAAAATCTGGTCCCAAGGTTTTCATGTCTGGAAAAATCCAACCATACAATACAAATACTCATCATTGCACACCAAAGTAAAGAAGTATGGAGCAAAAAGATCACAAACACAAAAAAGATGTAAAATGGCCTCCTTATCGCTAAGGCTAAGCGCAGACAGAAAGGAACGCAGCAGAGAGGATTTTTACAATGCACTCAAACTTATAAATTAATTTTAATTTTAACTTATTTTTTTTTGCGATCAGCGGTCTATGGCATCATTAAGAAAATGCCAGAGACCGCACAAGAATTACTCCTCTCTGTTTGCTCTGACCCTAAGAGTGATCAGAAAATCAATATCTTTATTTCTTTAGGCTTACAAAATACCCACTTAGACAAGTCAAATTGAATAAATAATATAAATAAAATAAAAAAATAAACACAAATGATTATCAAAAAAATATAAGAAATAAAGTGATAATAAATTTTTGCTTCATTCAATCTTTTGTCCACTAGTAGAACAAGGATTACTTCCAGGCAACCTTTAGTTGGACATGTGATTATTGTATAGGTATAGAAGGTGGGTTCTTGAGCAAGATTGTATTTGTGTGTGATATTATATTTTTGATATTAACATTTTAAAATATGAGAAGTGTTGCAAATTCTTTCCATTATTATTATATTATGAAGTTGATCTTAGATTTGAGCTTACATCATTGGCATATACAGGGTGTCCCATAATGAGTGGATAACCTGAAAGGTGCTTATGCGGCAAGTCAAGGCCTATCAGAAACATTTTTTATTTTTTTTCTAATTTGACCCATTCGGAAAATATTTAATATTTTGTAAATTTGGAAAAATTTGTATCTTTGTTCACATTTTTGGACTTTGTGCCCAAAATTTTAACAATTTTTTTATTTTTATTTTTGGAATATACTAAAGAAAAGTAGCTTTTTTGAACACCGTTTGAAATATTTTGGTAACTAGGACCAGTAATTTTCAAGGCAGGTTTAAAGTAGAAAATTTTAATTTTTCAAATTATTATGCAAAGTTTGAGCTGCTGTGGTTAAAAAAAAAGATAAGGAAACCTAAGATGCCAGCTACTTTAAAAACATGTCCATTTCAAGAGCTTCCTAAAATGATAGTAAACGTTGAAATTTTGTAGGGTAAAAAACTGAGATATTGCTACTGTTGTGCCAAAAGGGGCCAATGCTACTAAAAATAATATTGAACCAACCCATCAAAAAAATATCTTTTTCGCCATTCTCGTTCTAAAACGGTTACTTTGCTACTAAAAAACAGGATGACGATGCTGTAAAATCATACCACTAAATTCTTACTCATAGCACAAAGTCTCTTTACTTTCGGCTAGATTATTGTTTATTATTTAGTAACATATTTCCTATTTTCCAGCATGAATCAGCAAAAATAGTAGCAAAGTAACCGTTTTAGAACGAGAATGGCGAAAAAGATATTTTTTTGATGTGTTGGTTCAATATTATTTTTAGTAGCATTGGCCCCTTTTGGCACAAAAGTAGTAATATCTCAGTTTTTTTACCCTACAAAATTTCAACGTTTACTATCATTTTAGGAAGCTCTTGAAATGGACATGTTTTTAAAGTAGCTGGCATCTTAGGTTTCCTTATCTTTTTTTTTAACCACAGCAGCTCAAACTTTGCATAATAATTTGAAAAATTAAAATTTTCTACTTTAAACCTGCCTTGAAAATTACTGGTCCTAGTTACCAAAATATTTCAAACGGTGTTCAAAAAAGCTACTTTTCTTTAGTTTATTCCAAAAATAAAAATAAAAAAATTGTTAAAATTGTGGGCACAAAGTCCAAAAATGTGAACAAAGATACAAATTTTTCCAAATTTACAAAATATTAAGTATTTTCCGAACTGGTCAAATTAGAAAAAAAATAAAAAATGTTTCTGATATAAGCACCTTTCAGGTTATCCACTCATTATGGGACACCCTGTATAGGGGGGGCCGGATGGTCTAGTGCTCACACCCCAGAATGGTCTAGTGCTCACCCCAGGGTAAAAAAATCTAGATTTTTTCAAAACGTTGTGCAAATGTTACTCTCAGTAGCTTCAGAGTTTGGTAAATGAAGTGAATGTATGATCAAATTAATTAATGGAACCAAAAATGATGATGGCACTCAAAACAAATTCATTTACACAACAAATATGGAAGATAAAGAATTTAATAAGCTACAACCATTTTACAGGTAGGGGATTTTTATATTTTATGACCATTAAACTGAAGTGGGATGCAATTTAAAAGGTGCCGTTTTGAGATAACAGATGCACATTTTTTTGAATTCATGTTTTCTGTTAGCTGAAATTTTAATTAGTTACTTTGATAAGCAAATAATAATGTAGATATAAAGAACACTATTTCAGGCTATGTTTATTGTTTATGTATTTCCACTTGAGTTGATAAATTCCTGACTGTAAAATTGGCATTTAATTTCAACAACAATTTGTATTTGAAAACAATTACTCTAAACTGTTTTATTGTTACAAGATAACCCTACACATGATAATTTACAGAGATAAGATTTTATAGGTCAACTAGAGACCAGCCCCGGCTTCGCACTATATTATTATTATATGTATAAAGCTACCTCTTGAATCACTCTATCTATCAAAAGAAACCGCATCAGAATCCGTTTTAAAGATTTAAGCATACATAGGGACAGAGAAAGCGACTTTGTTTTATACAATGAAGTGATGTTCCTATCATTATAAAATATCAGTCTATATTTTAAGCAGAAAGGAAAAGCCAAGTTTTAAAGTATATTCTTGGAATGTCTTAAATTGCTTTCCCATTTAAAAGTCATTAAGAAACACTTACATTCCACATCCATATCCAGTAGTTTCTGAATGATCAGATAAATATTGTATCTGTCTACTCGTACTTGAGACTGACAAGCAACTTCTCTGAACAAAATTGTGAAGAACTCTGCACTATTATTTATACTGTAATGAGTCATGTCTATGATAGTCAAATAGCCATCCAGTACATTGGGTATAACTCTGTGGTTGTCTTTTAGGCGGTCAATATAGAACTTAGATATAAAATTGAGTTGAATCTCTGTAAGGTAATTTTTAGGGATTTCTTGAAGGATTTTGGTGAAGAATCTCATTCCTTTCTCACGATTTTCTGCTTCTCTGTTAGTCAGTACTCCGCCCATGTTTTCAAGGAGTTTTGTTATATCCATGCGGCCAGATATCAAGTCTGAAAAAGTAAAAGGTTTTAATAAATATTTGATTTATATGTAAGAATAATTGACTTAGTTTATTTGCTCCTGCTGACAAAAGACAAGCTCTTAAGCCAACTTTTCAAATTATATACATTGTATTGTTTTTACTATATTTTAATGTTTGCCCACAAGCAGATGAAGTTCTATGTTACTTATGTAATAAGTAAAAACTGATGTTACTGAAATAAAAAAAAATAATAAATAGATAATTCCAGACAGTCCACGCAGCATCATCTAGCCCCAAGCTAAGCAGAGCTTGTGTTATTGGTACTAGATGACTTATATACTTATTATAATACTTTCAGTTTCTCTTTATGTGAATGTTTATATGTTCTTGGGAAATAAATGTCTTTAACCACACAATAAATTTACATAATTATTTTTTATTATACATAGAAAACACCCAGACCAAAGGAACAAATAAAACTAGCATTAAGTAGATACATCTGCATATTAGCTATATTCTATGATGAAAGTAAGTGTTTTAAAATCAAGTGAAGGATTCCCGAGCGAAAACTTTCCAAGAAATAAAAGAGATGGTATTTGTAGTTTTCTTAAGTTTAATTTTTTTTAAGTTTTACCAGTGATGATGTTTGGTGTTTTTTCGAAAATTTCATCGCTTTTCACGATTTCATCGGCCAACTCAGGTTTGAACCAAATCGAATCCATCTTGTTGGCTTGTGCTTGGCTGCGAATCAAAAATTAAACAGGTAGTTATCTGTGTGGTACTCTAGCTACCGTGCGTGCACATAGAATTTACTATTACATAGTACGAAAATTTAAATAAAATATATTTTAATTTTGTTTATTTAGAAAAGTGAGGTTATTTTTTACTTTTTTGCCTTTTCAACTTGACTTGACTTCTTTGTTGATGGCAACTTGTTCTGTCATCATTGGTCTTCAACATTTCGTTCGTAAATCGAAATGCAGGTAAGAATCGAACTAAAGTTTTTTCTTCTGGCTTCAACGTCGACAGAAACATCACCCGAGTCTTGTGATTTCGCTTTGAGAGTCCAGCGGGCTACTCGAAGGCTGTTCAGTTGCCGATTGGCTGTGATGGTCTTCTTCGTGAGGAGCTTCAAAAGGGGGTTCCAGCAGTTCCCGGGGGAGTGGTCGCCATGAAGATTTTGCATCCGGCGGCCTTGTGTGCAAGGGAGCGAGTCCGTTTAGATGTACGTGGCGAGAGTTATCCGCTCGATCGTACATTCCACGCGCCAGCTTTATCACAAACTCCTTTATTGAGGGCATTTGCAGGTCACGTGCGATGACCGTGTTTCGCACGTATCGGCCAGCGCCTAGGCGCCTGTGCAGACTCTGAGAGCAATATTTTGTTGGGCTTGAATCCTTTTCTGGTTGGTTTCAGAGCACAGCGCATACCATGCCGGCGTTGCATAAGAAAGACGTGAGCGGATGTAGGTTTTGTAGACCCCAATCTTTGTTCGAAGCGGCAGTTTAGATGTCAAGACAGGACGGAGCATGGCTCGGGCGGCACGTGTTTGCCTTAGTGCGCGCTCTACCTGTGCATTCATCGTCAACGACCTATCTATATCTACGCCAAGATATCGGACTGAGGTTTGCCAGTTTATGGCTTGGTCTCGTAGCTCCAGAGGTGGTAGAGTAGTGCGCCGTCGTGAAACGAGCAGAGCCGCCGTTTTCATTCACTTGTGTCTGGTTTTTTTGCCACTTTTACCTTGTCAGTGTCGGGTTCATGGAAATGGAATGGAGGCGTGGTTACATTTCTAATTTGAGTGGTTTTATGAGAAATCAGCCTCGTTTCCATGACTAAAAGAAACATAGAATTATAATCCCCTAGAACACGCTCATTATGCGGAAGCGAGTAGCATCAACAATGAGCAGAGTGAGAGGTAGTACCAACAGCATTCTGAAAATAATATCCGTAAAATACGATTGTCCCATTCTTCACCACTGGGTGAATCTAGTTATAATTTAGATTTAGATACCTTACTCTTATTTTTGTATTTTGTATTCTTGTTTCTTTTATTTTGTCTATGGACCATTGTTGTCTGTCAATAAAGTTATTTTGATTTGATTTGATTTGATTTTTAATTAATGATATGAAATGTCCATGTTCACATGTATCTACCATTACCAGAAAGGCCATCAACAAAGTAGTCAAGTAATTTAAAAGAAGTCTATGACTGTTTTTGGATATTTAAAACATTTACTTATAATCCTGCCTGCATAGCATCCCTCCTTATTACATCTGTAGATAAAATATCCATGCATTCAAAGCATAAATATTTCATTTATTTTCGCATACACACCTTCGTTTCATCCACGTTTCGCTATGGTTTAATTTAAAACATTTTGCATAGCATCCCTAACATTTTAAAAATCGAAGTCTGTACGGTCTTCTGGAAAGATGGCTGATCAGTAAAGACTTGTAACTTTACACAAAACATTCAGAATATACTTATAATAAACATCAGACACTTATTTTGTACGTAGTAATATGGCCGCAATGGCTTTTGCCTGTTCATAAATGTCTCCACACACTGAAGCCGGAGGCGGAGCGGAAGCGAAGGCGTGCAAGTTGTCTATTGAATCATAATATGAAAGCCTACACACACACCACAGTCGGTGGTGGCGGCGGCGCGGCGGCGGCGGCGCGGTGCCATAGGAAAAACCGGCACGCCTTCGACTCCGCTCCGCCTCCTCCGGCTTCAGTGTGTGGAGACTTTTAAAGATAACACAAAAAAAAGAACTATCATATGGTTGTACGTCTATCTGTGATTTTACGGCTCAAAACAGAACTATGCGGTAGCATCCCTAGTACATCTGTGACAGAACTCAAAAAACAAGAAGTTTCATATGATTTCACCCAACCATCTAAGATTTCATCACATTTTCTTCCGATAGCATTGGTTATCATTATTTTTCTAGCGTAAAGTAGAATTCGTAAATTATAGAAATTTCACTCAAAAAACTAAAAAAGATGTCACACAGAAACCTCATCGACTTTATAGTGAAGTACCATTCACCGCGACTGCTGAATAATCTGGTTTTCTTTCCAAGCAATGGGAACTCATTCTTCGGCAGGCGGGTGGTTTTTTCAGCTACCCCGCTGTCGACATCTACCCCAAAGATCCAGTCTCCAAGGAATTTCAGCACAACTATGAAGAACTGGAATGAATTGGGAAAACTGAATTCGTCAAAGACAACAGAAGGGAAGTTTCAACTCATGTACACCTGCAAAAAGTGTAACACACGAAATTCAAAGTTAATTTCCAAGCTAGCCTATCACAAAGGCGTCGTTATTGTGAATTGTGATGGTTGTGAAAATAGACATCTTATTGCTGATAATCTCAACTGGTTTACGGACATGAATGGCAAGAAGAATATTGAAGACATTATGGCAGAAAAAGGAGAGACTGTACAAAAAATCTTGTCTGAGGACCTGCAGTTTATTGCCAAAGAGTTTGCTACGAATGAAGAGAAGTCTGAAGAGTGTGTTCTTTTGAAAGGCTGAAGTTTCAGATACAGTATTGCGGTTTACTTTTTAAATAGTTTGTTAGGAATTCTAAGGACTCCTTTACAAGATAATGGACTAGTCAAATAATACTAAATTCAAAACCTACATAGGTACCTTTTGTGTATGTAGTAGGATTTATTTGTTTTTATTTATTGTTAGTCATTATCTATCTGTGCTGGTGTTCTGCTAATACAAATTAGGTTCTTAGATAATCCACTTTTATTCTGTGGTGCTGTGTGGATTGTCCAGCATTATTTATTTATTTATTTATTCTCACATGTATTCATTACTGTTGTACTATTTATTGTACAAAAGGTAGCGTAGCTTTATAAATGCTTCCATGAATTGAAAAGAATTTCAATCTTTAATAGTTCTGTAATACAAAATGTGAGTTAGTAATAGTTAAGTTTTTTAAACTTACGCGATCAGAACACATTATTATAAATATTTATGTACGGGTATTTAGTAATAGTTCTTGTTACTAACATTTTGTATTTCTGTTAGAATTTAAAAACAATAAGTATGTACTGTTTACACTTGTTCAATAACAAAGACATTAAAAAAAAAAGAAAATTGACAAATTGCAATCATAGAAACAAATTAGACAATAGTCCAGTCATTTTAGTACTGTCACCTCGGAATTCGAGATACCCAGCTGTAAGTCTGTAAATACTTGTATATTGGCACCCTAAAAGTTGTCTCAATACCTCATTTGGTAGGGTGTGCGCAACTATTAAATTTCAAGGTCAAAGGTCACAAAAATCAGTTTTCTGTGCTTTTTTTGACTTACAGCTGGGTATCTCGAATTCAGAGATTCTTACCAAATTTAAGCTTAAATGACTGGACTACATATAATACAAAAGTATGTTTATTTGTATACCTACTCTTCCTGATATTTAGATAAAAATAAATGAGTTTTTTGGAGAATAAATGATTTTATTTATTACTTAGAAAATAATACAAGAGATTACAAATCACAATATATGGCCATACATTTTTCTGGGATAAGAAATTCAAGAGTTGACTTGAATATTCCCACTCAAAATTATAACTATAAAAAAGTAGTATCAAAACTAGAATACTTATAAGTATTAAACTTTCAAGTAAAATTTAAAACTAACATTATTTTAAAACTTACAGTACTTCTGTGTTTTAAATTTAAATTGGCACCAGCTTCTATTCCCAAAATAAGGCACTTATCAAATCACTGTATACTATCATAATCTCTTATAAACATATTGTGCGTCTTTACACCACCTTTTCCAATAAAACTAAAGGAATGCAATACAGTCTCATTTTGGAATACTCTAAGAAAAATATTGCTTGATTACATGCAAAAGTAAAAATTTAAAATACACCTAAATCTATGAAAATGGTAAAAACACCTCACACTCAGTCTTAAAGGAAAAAATTCACTAAACTCTCTTAGGGCGACTTACAATAGCATAATCGGTACCATTACAATTATTATGGTTGATCTCTTCTAACCCAACCTGGTTTTGAAGGTTTTGCACTTGGGCAGCTGTTGGTACTTGGGGCCCTGGAGTATTGGGCTTCCTAATCATACCATAGCCTAAATGAGAATCATCAGCAAGCCTAGCAGGTTGCATCACATTCTCAACCTCATCATAATCATTCCAAGTGTCTTTAGATTTCAGCTCGAGTGCTAACGTTGTGGGACGCGCCTCAATCTTCTTGTAACGGGAAGACTTGTTCAGTTTACTTGTAGATCCAAAATACTGCAGTCTGTCATAATTTTCATCTTCTGGGTCGATTGCTGAGCTTGGCAGCAGGATAATTCTAGAAGATTCTGGTCCAGAGGAGTTTAGGTTATCCTGTGACCTGGATATAAGTTTTATGCAGTTGGGATCCTCACTAAGGTTTGGAATGTATTCTGTATGATCAGGATTATCTATACCCAATGTTTTCCAAGCTTCATTGCGGATTTCTACTTTGTCATATGGCACTGTTGAAGGGCTGGGTTCCCTCTTAACTTGGTCAATGGGTTCATAGTTATCAAGCTTTTTATACCTAACAAATTCTATACTTTCATCTGTTGAGCTTGAGATATCCTTGTTCATGTTTTGTAAGTCTTTTGTTATGCCTTTGGGTAGGTTAATTATTTTTCTGGGTGGCTTCTGTGGTTTTGGCTTCAAAGCTGGTTTGGGCATGAGCAATGGGGCTGATTCTCTATCAGTTGATGGGGTCTGACTTGACATTGATGGGGTACTTTTGAATGATAGAGGCGTGAGGTTCAAGTCATCAGGTCTAGCAGCCACTAGTGGGCTCCTAGATCCTGGGAAGAGATTAGCACTTGATTGGATATTGAACTCTGAATGTTCTGGGCTGTGAAGGCTATCATTTCCAATCATCTGTTTCATTGTCTTCATTTTGAGAGAAAGGCATTTGAATATCTCAGACTGATTTGGATGTTCTAAATGGAATATGCCTTCTCCAGTATCACATTTTCTTCCAGCTTCAAATGTGAATTTCCCCTGCCTGTATCCATATCTGCGGATATATCTGTATGGCCAAGTGGCATAAAGTTTGTTGTCATTCAAATCCCTTAGTTCTATGGCAGTTGAAGTGAGCAGGAGGAGATACCTAGTGGACTCAAACCCACATCTGGTTGATGCATCTGAGGTGCACATTTTAACTGAGAAAATACCTTCTCCAGATGAGCAATAGAGGTCATTGTCCTCATCACAGCTGATAGGGTTAGAGTCTTTGCTTCTGAATGCTACAGATTGCAGGGCTGTGACCCACTCCAATGTCTCCTGCTCAGATGGAGCACAAAGTTGCTGTGTGTTAGTCTTGGTGAGTATGGTAATAGTATTTGGACTAGAATGTGTTATTTTGATGCAGTTCTCAAGTGTTATGATTTTAGGAATAGCACCAGTATTCACATCATCTTTGTTGTCATATATTTCGAGCCGCTCGATACCTTGTTTGCTTGCATTGAAGAGTATGCAGTGCTTCTGTTGCCAGATTTTCTGTAATAAAAATTAACATTTCATGTAGGTATGCAAATTTTGTTACGTGTATTTAGATGTAATAAGGCAAAACAGGTTAGCTTACACTGCACCGACTACTTATCTAGGACCTGCTTTTACCTGTGAGTCATAAATTGCATTTATGTCAACGTGCGCATGAGTACCGCGCGAGTAGGTATATTTGTTAAAGCTTCAAGTAAAATCTATAAATAAACATATGTGTGGCAGATCTTTATCCTTCCTGTTACCTTTTTCGGAAATTTACTGAATACATTTCCTCCGGCTGGCGGGAACAGTAAACACCCAGACTTTATTTCATCGTCATGTTCCATGTTGAATCGTAAAACTTACAAATCGCTTGAACTTTCTAGATATGGCAATCACACAATGAATCATATCACGTTCAAGAATGTAGATTTAATTCTGGTTAGTAAAATTCGGTTTAAGCACTGGGACACAATGTGAAAAAATCAAATAAATACAATGAATCAATTCATGAAGACAAGAGGAATTGGATTTTTGACAATCGATCAATTTGACGTTTTGACTACTTGGCATTGGCAGTGGCAGAAGCACAGGCCAAAAGGTTGCATGCATTTAAGCTATGGCTACATGTCTCTTCTAGGAATTTGGGCATTTCCGAAAAGACAGTTAAGATGTTGCTGTCACTGTCTATCAGTCTGTTATTGTCTCGCTACGCTAATGTCAAATTGAATTGAAAAAGGAAAACAACAAAAATTGCGAAATTATTTACTGCACTGCATAGAAATTGCAATCAAAACCCGCATTCAATCAATAAGAAATCATAACAAAATGAACATGTCGAGCGCTGTAAATCCTTTAGAAGGAACGGCTCATTTACTAGACGAGTTAGACAGTACGTTTCAAAGATTTTTCTTCAAAAGTTATGCTCACAATCCTTTACATGTTTTATCCAGTGGTTCTTGTTCCATGAAGAAAAGCTTATGGTGCTACTCCGTGATGGGCGGACGCTGATCGGCTACCTTCGCTGCGTTGACCAGTTCGCGAATCTCGTTCTCCACAAGACAATTGAGAGGATTCACGTGGGAAAGGAGTATGGTGACATTCCTCGCGGCATATTCATAGTGCGGGGCGAGAATGTAGTGCTACTAGGGGAAATCGTGAGTTATTCACCACTTTTTAAGTTTCAGTTTTCATCTCTATAAGATATACAAGACATACAAGTCAACACAATACCACCTATAAAGTTATTAATTTATTTTCACAGGATAAAGAAAAAGAAGAAAGTCTGCCACTCACAGAAGTCTCTGTCGATGACATTTTAGATGCTCAGAGAAGAGAACAAGATGCAAAGATAGAACAGCAAAAACTACTGTCAAAGGCATTGAAGGACCGTGGAATGAACATGTTAGCGGATCTTGGACATGATGATATGTTTTAAATGTTCCAATGCATCTGTAAATTATTGCTAAGACTGTTATTGTAAAAGAAGTAAATAAATCCTGACAACTTATGTATATGCTACCATATAACTTTTTGTTTACGAAGTATATTTTGAACATAAACAGTTTCCAGTTGTTATAGATAAAACAGGATGAACATAAGATTAAAGAAGGCCTTTATGTATCTTTTATCTTATGAAGCTTATGAAATTATGAGGATGAACAAATGGAGATTCCACCTGTGTGGTTTCATAGGATTCCCTAGAATACAACTTGCACGCCTTCGCCTACGCTCCGCCTCCTGTTTCAGTGTGTTTCGAACTTAATATGTTACTTCCTAAGATTTTGTTTTAATGAGATTTTGTTGTTATATACAGGGTTACAGGTTAAGTCGACCTAGATCCTGGAGGGGGTTGTAGCTCCCATAATTCTTGACTGATTTGACTATGAAACACCCTACCCCAAACTCAACCGTTTTCAAGATATTGGACTTTGAAGTTTTTTTCTTAAATACCGATTTTTTGTCTATTGGCCTATTTTATTTGAGATTTAAGCCTCTATTTTTTTTGTAATTGCAATTTTTGTGTAGTAGATGAGTTGTTTTCTTATTCTTAACACTAAAATTGTAGTTAACTTAACCAGCTGGATCGCAGTAGACCATTGATAGTTGCAAATTGAAATAAATTCGTAAAAAATATTTTGTTCTTTGTGAAATATTTAAAAAAATGTCTATGACAGTCATGCTGCAGATGTGTTTTAAAATATCTGCATTTCAATAGCTATCCAGCAAGGTATAGCAAGCTAGGGTATTATCAGAATTCTTAGAAAAAAACTTTGATGAAAGGGTCCCAGGTAGGTAGTCGATGAGTCGAAATTTGATAAAGATGGCATAACCAATTACCACAACGCTCATTATTGGGCCTCGAAAGTACAAGGAAATCCCAATAAGAAGCGGACAAAGGGATCACAAAGACGATTCAGTTTGAATGTATGGATGGGAATCATATCGAACCATTTGATTGGGCCTTACTTTCTTCCTGACAACTTAAATGGAGAATGTTATGAAAACTTTTTAAGAGAAGATTTACCCGACTTGCTAGAAGATTTACCACTCAATCTCATTCGTGACATGAGGTTTCAGCACGACGG
Organism: Eupithecia centaureata; assembly: GCA_944547425.1. Classification (NCBI taxonomy): domain Eukaryota; kingdom Metazoa; phylum Arthropoda; class Insecta; order Lepidoptera; family Geometridae; genus Eupithecia; species Eupithecia centaureata. Next base: position 12,277,617 of record OX155683.1, on the reverse strand, counting down.
TTGCCCTGCACACTACAGAAGGAGTGTCAGAGAATGGCTAGACACTAATTATCCTACTAACTGGATCGGAAGAGGTGGACCCATACCGTGGCCAGCTAGAAGTCCAGACCTGACCCCGATGGATTTTTATGTGTGGGGACACATGAAGAGCTTAGTTTACAAAGAACCTAATCCAATCACATCTGTTCATGTTTTGAGAGAATAATCGATGCGGCGATTGAAATAAAAAGGGGTTTAACAAATGGTATAGTAAAAAGTGGATTAAGACACAGAATGAGAGTTTGTGTGCGAAACAGAGGCAGACACGTGGAACATTAATTGTCTCATAATAGAAGACTTTTATGTTAAATAGTAATAAACGTCATTTTGTACCTATTTGGATTGTTTTATTGTTTTCTGACGTAGGTACCATTGTTTCACACAACTACCTAGGACCCTTTCGTCAAAGTTTTTATCTAATAATTCTGATAATACCCTATCTTGTTATACCTCGCTGGATAGCTATTGAAATGCAGATATTTTTAAACATCTGCAGCATGACTGTCATAGACATTTTTTTAAATATTTCACAAAGAACGAAATATTTTTTACGAATTTATTTCAATTTGCAACTATCAATGGTCTACTGCGATCCAGCTGGTTAAGTTAACTACAATTTTAGTGTTAAGAATAAGAAAACAACTCATCTACTACACAAAAATTGCAATTACAAAAAAAATAGAGGCTAAAATCTCAAATAAAATAGGCCAATAGAAAAAAAATCGGTATTTAAGAAAAAAACTTCAAAGTCCAATATCTTGAAAACGGTTGAGTTTGGGGTGTGTCATAGTCAAATCAGTCAAGAATTATGGGAGCTACAACCCCCTCCAGGATCTAGGTCGACTTAACCTGTAACCCTGTATATATATAATACTAGCAGCGCCTCGCGGTTTCACCCGCTATAATTCCCGTTCCTGTGGAATTTCGGGATAAAATATAGCCGATGCGTTATTCCAGACTATAATCTATCTCTGTGACAAATTTCATCCACATCCGTTCAGTAGTTTTTGTGTGAATGAGTAACAAACATCCATCCGTAGGTTGTCGGCTTATTGCAGCGTTTTTAAAATATTGTTAAGTCACATAAATGAGTTAGGTATGTATGAAAATAAAAATAGCAATTTTTTTTTTTTTTCTTTTGTTAAAATCTATTAATGTAAGTGAATGAATTTCATGAAACCAGATGTGCCAAAAATGAAGTTACCGACTTTATTACCATGCCATAACTTCGAAGTTTGAAAAGCTACAAATTAGTGAGTTTTACCAAAATGTAGAGCTCATCGAGACGAACTCATTGGTGTATTTAACGCAGTTAGTGAAAGAAAAAGAAAGAAAGAAAGAAAATACATTTAATTGGCCCTTTTACATATTAAGTACTTATAAATAACACATACACTAAACAAGAAGAAACACAAAAATAATAAAAATAAGAAGAGTAATGCTATTTACATAAGGGGCCAAAAAGGTCCCTGTCTCAGCATAATGCCGCCACAGGCCATAGCTAGTAAAGTAGGTAGTGACTTTTTAGCTCGTACAGACGCTCCGATTTGGTTGGTGCCAGCCATATCGGAACCGACATAGCAACCATTCCAACATTGCTACAGATTGTCCGACGGTTGGCCTTCCAGCCGTCAGTTGACTTTGCTATGAAGTAGTGAACGGACGTCTTGCCACCTGATGCCATGATATTTTTCAACGTTTTTAAAGTAGCCGCACTGTCTATTTTTCTTAAAACGTCCAGCATAATCAAATACGCTTGATTTCTGGCATCTCTATTGGCGTAATCTTTGTGACTTAAGTCCCACAAACAGAGAAAGTCTTTATAATGTTCAAATAACTTTATTATTGACGACCGATGTGGCTCGGTGGGCGAAGGTCCGCCTGCGACGCAGGAGGTTGCGGGTTCGATTCCCGCCTCGGAACAAATTAGTGTACGATCTGCAGAAATTTGTTCCGTTGGTCTGGGTGTTGTATTTATTATTTATTTATTTATTTATCGGAGCTGCCAGGGTAACATATTGAAAATGAGATACATAATACTTGACGATCAATGTGGCATGGCGGGCGATGGTCCACGGTTGCCCTTGTAGCGACATATTGACCCGCCTAAAAGTCGCTAGAAGTCGCTATAAATTTTTTTCTCGCTAAATGTGGAATTTTGTCCGCTAAGCATTCATAAAATCCCCTAGTTCTAGCGACAAAGTCGCTAGAACTAGGGGCGGCAACACTGAATGCGACTGAGCCGATTTGGTCGGAACAAAGCCTCCATACGTTCCGATTTGGTTGGACCGACTGCCAATTTGGTTTGGTCGGATCGCCGGCGCATCCGACTACCGTCCAACCAATATTAATAATAATTATGTCGGGCCGACCGCTCTCCACACGTTCCGATTTGGTCGTGGTTGGATGGTTGGCTCCAACCGAATCGGAGCGTCTGTACCAGCTATAATAGCTCGTACAGACGCTCCGATTTGGTTGGTGCCAGCCATATCGGAACCGACATAGCAACCATTCCAACATTGCTACAGATTGTCCGACGGTTGGCCATCCAGCCGTCAGTTGACTTTGCCATGAAGTAGTGAACGGACGTCTTGCCACCTGATGCCATGATATTTTTCAACGTTTTTAAAGTAGCCGCACTGTCTATTTTTCTTAAAACGTCCAGCATAATCAAATACGCTTGATTTCAGGCTTTTTTCAGGAGGTTGCGGGTTCGATTCCCGCCTCGGAACAAATTTGTGTACGATCTGCAGAAATTTGTTCCGTTGGTCTGAGTGTTGTATTTATTTATTTATTTATCGGAGCTGCCAGCGTAACATATTGAAAATGAGATACATAATACTTGACGATCAATGTGGCATGGCGGGCGATGGTCCACGGTTGCCCTTGAAGCGACATAATGACCCGCCTAAAAGTCGCTATAAGTCGCTATAATTTTTTTTCTCGCTAAATGTGGAATTTTGTCCGGTAAGCATTCATAAAATCCCCTAGTTCTAGCGACAAAGTCGCTAGAACGGCAACACTGAATGCGACTGAGCCGATTTGGTCGGAACAAAGCCTCCATACGTTCCGATTTGGTTGGACCGACTAACGATTTGGTTTGGTCGGATCGCCGGCGCATCCGACTACCGTCCAACCAATATTAATAATAATTATGTCGGGCCGACCGCTCTCCACACGTTCCGATTTGGTCGTGGTTGGATGGTTGGCTCCAACCGAATCGGAGCGTCTGTACCAGCTATAAGCCGACGAGGTACCAAACTAATATTATTTTTTTGTACGAGAAATATACTAAAAGTATCAAAAAATACCATAAAACGTAAGTTTACATATCAGGTGACTAGAAACTTATTATTGTTAAGGCAAAAAATTAAAAGAAAACGTTTGAGGGTAGTGGAAAGTTGTAAATGTTTTGAATCTGGATATTTGTTGGATCGCGCGTGGAAAATGTAAGTATTTTAGTATTTTTATTTATTTATTTTAACAGTTCAACAGGTAAAATTGAAAAATTGATGTGTCTATTATGCTGTGACATAATAATTGTTTTGAAAATATGTTTTTGTGTTATCTAAATTTCAGCTAATATTTAGTGGGCAGATGTGGTACTAATTATTCTATGTATTGCTACTTTTTATTTTTGTTTTAGGTCTCATATAGTAATCACTTCTAATGAATGTTGAGATGCCCTAATCCTAATGCTGAAAATTTTAAGATTATCGACGTATTATGTGGAGCCACCAGGGTCTGGGGCTATCCGATGGTGATTCAGAAGGGGAGGATCTAATAATTTCGATTGAATAGTCATCTACTACTACTGATTCTAGCTGAATTGGTCATCAACCAACGTCAAATTGAGAAAGTGCTGTTGAGGCTGTCTCTAGAGATCTAGAATCTGAGCTCAATTTAGCGACCAGCTAAGAAGTCAGGTTGGTCGACGTCCACCCAAATGGATGAAGCGAGATATACCAGCGTCGTACGAGGTGTGGTTTCAATTACCTCCAGGGTCGGTTCTTAGACTTTCAGAGCTAGGTGAACCTTACGAATTCTTCAACAAGAAGTGTATGCTCCTATCTAGAAAAAAGTTATATTCCTATCCATTTATGGCTGGTAGATGTTGCTATAAAAATTCTTGCTAAATTTTTGGGAGGAGGATCTACCATACTTTAGATTTTCGTCAATCTATTGCAAAGTGTCTTCTTCAGAAATATGGAGCAGCTAAAACACCGACTGGGCCACCGAAAACGAAGATAAACTCTTTTTTCTTGATGGAATAAAATAAGCAAGTTACAAGAAGTGTTCTATTTACGGTACAAAGATACGCAGCAGACTACTGGTCAGTCTAGAAGGTTATAATATGTTCTATAAAAGAACAAATCTGTTAAAATTGAGGAAAACATACTTGAACCTTCTTGACAATTTTTTGAGGCTTTTTTATGAATAAGAATAAAATTTCACCATGTGATAACTTAGAAAATGGTCATTTTTCATTTACTCTAACAATATAAATAATCAGACCTGATATGCCCACGGGGTCGTTAACGACCCACTGAAAATAATACACTTTCAGTGATCCAAACCTGAAAAAATTCGATTTCCGTTTTAAAACTTGTTATTACAATGAACATATCCAAAAATTACAAAAATTGGAGACACAAAATAGTTCTGGGCATATATTTTATGGGTTAAAGTTTTTCAAAAACTTTCATTGAGAACCATCAAAAATAATAATACATAGAAATTTTATGATTTTTGTTTGACGTTGACATTTACTAGATTAAAAAACCGAGTCAAACGTCATCAAGTCGAAAACGGCAAAGTCGGCAAAACCGTTTGAAAACGATTTACGAAAACATTACAGTTTTACATTTTTTATTACAACATAAATAAAATGATTGAAAGAGCGGTAATAAAATTTACTTCCTGAAAATAATATGTGCCTATTTCTGTTGTGAATACGTGATTTTAAAAGATTTTGGCAACCATGACCTCACCCGATGTTTCACTCATAGAAAAACTCAGAAAAGAGAATAGTGATCAGTTCTTTACATTAGTGCGTATGCATTTATCGTTTGTTGTCGATATAAATACGGACGAGTAAGTTTAACTATCGTAAATTACTTTCCAAAAGTACGAACACAATACGTTTCCTTCGCACCACGAGTTCTAATTTTTTTTGTTTACTTTTAGTGTTGATAGCTCAACAGATAAACCAAAGCAATTTAGATGGAATTTCCATAAGAAAGCGAAGAGTTCCACATCAAATTCTAGTCAAAACAATGGCAACAATGCAAAGATCAACCCTGAGGGTAACAACATTACGGAAGAAGGAATTTCGAGGCTCAATGAATTGATAGAGTTTTTGTCTAAGTCTGACAGTAAGTGCTCATCTCTTTCTTCCTCTGAATATTTCATACTACCAACAGTCGATATACTTAGTAAATAAATAATGCTGGAAATCACACAGCATCATTTAATTCCAAGCTAAGCAGAGCTTGTTTTATGGGTACCAGATTTACTCATTGCCATCTATATTTTTTATTTTCATAGAAGACCCCTAGAACACAGAACAAATATTTTCGCATCTTAAATGTAATTCCAGAGGTGGCAATCAACTCAGCAACTGTCCGCATTACAAGCGAACCTGTGCCTACTGCACCACAGGGGTTGCTCATTCTCAACTTCACTAAACATTACCAAAACCCATACATATGTACCTACCAAAAATACAAAACCATGTTCTTTCTTACCCTATGTTCCCTCCTTGTCTCTCAAGTATTAAATTAAGATTCTAGCAAAACCACCAAGGAGATTTTACCAGAATCAGAGGCATATTTAGCAGTGGATGTAAGTGGGCTGATGAGATAATGATGATGTAAAGTTTATTGTTGTATGATATTATTATAAATGTAAAATATTCCTACATTGTAACACCTGCTTTATTTGTTATATTTTATATTGTGCTATTTGTAAACCAAATGGACAAAAGATTGAAGTGAAGAAAAAATCAAATATCATCTTTTTTCTTATATTAATTTTATAATTATTTAAAATTTGACTTGTCTAAGCGCTCATTAGGGGAGGCTTATGCCCAGCTGTGGACTAATGGGCTGATGATGATGATGATGAAGTGCTTATTTTGTAAGCCTAAAAAATAAAGTTCTTATTTTTAAATAAATTATAAACCTATCTATTTTATTGTCATTTTTCTTCTGAACTTGTTCTAATTATGTTCGTCACACATTTCACAAGCAGAAATTATACAAAATATATTTGCTATTTCAGATGTAACCCAAGAAGGGATATTCCGTCGCACTGGATCTCTCAATCGGCAGCAGGAGCTTCGACAGCTACTCGTCACAGGCTCGAACCTGGGTCTAGAAGAGTCCCGGTTCTCAGTACATGACTGTGCATCCGTGCTGAAAGGATTCCTGGCTGAGTTGCCCCAGCCGTTGCTGATGGATCAGTACTATCAGACTTATTATACATTGGCTAGTAAGTTTCGTAGGGAGATATAATGTTGTATTAATAAAACAATTTAATTATCAATTCAAAAACTAAATAAATTAAAAATTCTGCTTAATTCCCACAGCATCATCTAGCCCCAAGCTAATGTGTTATGTGTACTTGATAACACGATAGACAAACATGGATGAACATATTTAAACTTATAGATAAGATATTTTATTATCACTACATAGTATCCCCATATATGTCCCTATGTCCCATTGAATGCTTAAATCTTTAAAACTACGCAACGGATTTTGATGCAGTTTTTTTTAATAGAGATAATAGAAATGAACAAGAGAAATGTTTATAGGTACATATGTATAATAAAACCGTGCGAAGCCGGGGGCGGGTCGCTAGTTATACATAAAAAAACAACCAGAATACAAGGAATAAGAGAGGGCCTACCCAACTGTGGGTGAAAATGGGTTGAGTAACTTAGTGAATAAACTATTACTATGTTCACTACAAACATCTGCATTGTCCACTTTCCATTTGTAATAACTTAATCTATATATATAAAAGAAAGTCGTGTTAGTTACTTCACTTATAACTAAAGGACGGCTGAACCGATTTAGCTGAAAATTGGCAGGGAGGTAGTTTAGAGCCAGGAGAAGGACATAGGATACTTTTTATCCCGTTCGGTACTTATAATAAAACCGTGCGAAGCCGGGGCGGGTCGCTAGTTTAAGATATAATGTAATTTGGTTGTTGGTTTTTGGTATCAAGTTCAAGTGCATCCAATAGCTGCTGTGTGATTACGCTAAAACCAGCCATCCAAAATTGACACATGAAAGCCATTAGAACGGCCTTCGTAAGTTACGACGCGCGCGCGATGGCCTTTTGAAATGGCTTACAAGTGTCAATTTTGGATGGGTGGTTTTAGCGTAATCGGACAGCCGGTCTTGTTTAAAACAGTTGAGAAGTTGCTAGAGATAGAAAGCAGTATTCACTGTGGAAACAGTATACTATGTTAGATGATACTTTTAATAGAAGACTCAATAGCCAAGGGATATACTGGAAAGTCGAAACTTAAAACTCAATTAGAAATAAACACCTCATTTAGGTTTGTGCTCAGATTGACAAAAGATTGATGTGAAGAGAAAATCAATCAATACTTTATTTCTTACTAGCATGTAACCGCGTCTTCGTACGCGCAAAATTTCATCCTGATCTATTCAGTAGTTTTTGCATGGATGAGGAACAAACATCCATACATTCATACATCTATACATCAATACAAACTTTAATGTTTATAATGTTAGTAAGGATATTATTTTGATAATTATTTATAGTTTAAAATTTGACTTGTCTATAGGTGGGTACTGACCAACGTTACGAGGTGTAATGTAACATATTACACAGCGAGCATTCGTGCAGTCAGTACGTCGTGTTACGGCAAACGTAGTGTGGTGACACAGTTTAGGATATATAGTACGCGGCGCAAATGCGTTTCGCTAAGTCAGCATTTACAGCGGCTAAGCCGAGCCCTCAGTGTCACACCTCTTCACTTCACTCCAGCAACCTCCCTTAGGAAACACATAGCCTAATTAAGGTTAATAGATTATCGTAAATGCCATTTCTTGTATCCGTGTTTCGTGTGTAATTAATAGACTCAGTTTAACGCACAAAATATCTTTTATTCAACCAACCCACAGTAACTTCTAAAGACTTGTAACTTAATTACAAAAGTAGTATTGCTAGAATCGTTGTGACACAAAGATTCTAGCAATACTACGTTTGCCGTCGTGTGCCGCGTGCAAGAATCGTGACACAAAGATTCTAGCAATACTACGTTTGCCGTAACACGACGTACTGACTGCACGAATGCTCGCTGTGTAATATGTTACATTACACCTCGTAACGTTGGTCAGTACCCACCCTAAGTGTTTATTTTGTAAGCCTAAAGAAATAAAGTTATTGAATTACTGATTGTTATGTGCACATCTAAAACCTGTTTCCATACTATTTCAGATCAATACCCTCCAAATGCAGAATCATCAGAGATCAAGCTCCTGACAGCTCTCCAACTTCTACTACTCCTCTTGACTCCTTCCCACAGGAGTTTTCTCCAGAGGCTGCTGGGATTGCTCCGCTTGGTTGCCGATAATGAGGCTTCCAATAGGATGTCACCTGATACACTTGCTACTATGTTCACACCGCATTTGCTGTGTCCAAGGAAGGTGAGGCTGGATAAAATAGTTATTGTCTGTACCTACTAATTTAGTGGTAGTAATGGCCAAGAAGAAAACCAATCCTGATTATCAGAATAATCAAAGTGATCACTATATTTCCTAGTTTTACTTAGTTAATTTGAATTTTCTAATGTGTTCCATAGTTCTGTACATTCTTATTTTGAGTGCAGATAACCATAGCCTCATTTATAATCAGAATTAGCAGCTACTAAGTAAAATACTGGACATAGGCCTTCTCTTATGAACGCCATAGCACCCTGTTTTCAGCTTGTCGCATCCAGCATCTGCCAGCAGTGTTTCGCAGATCGTCATCCCACCCTGCTCATTAGGGTAGCCGTATGTAAAGCGGTGGACTAATATAATTTGATGATGATGATGAGCAAGCTGAATTGGCAGTGGGCCGGTCATATCTTGTGAAGAACCGACAACCGTTGGGGTAAACGTGTTCTTGAGTGGAGACCGTGACTTGGCTAACGTAGTGTAGGACACCCTACGGCCAGGTGGGAAGACGATCTGCGAAAGACTGCTGGCAGATGCTGGATGCGGCCAGCTGAAGACAGGGCGCTATGGCGCTCATTAGGGGAGGCCTATGTCCAACTGTGATCTAATATACAGTGTGTCCGCCGGCAGATTTTCGGAGTTAAAAATTCACTTAAATAAAACAAAAATGCTATGGTAATAAATGTTCATTTATTAAGAACCTAGATTGTGCGGACGTTATTTCTTAAAAATAACTCCTTCCAAAGCGTGATTCTTTTGTCGCAAGCACTCATCAAACCTGTGCCGCAAATCGGTAAAAACACGCTGGCAGAGCTCTGGCGAAATTTTTTGGACTTCTTGACGTATATTTTTTTTAAAGAGCCCCTATATAGACTAAGGAGAGTTATACTTAACTCTAGCCTTAAGAAATCCCCACAATAAGAAGTCACATGGACTTAGATCAGGTGATCTGGGAGGGCAGGGTATGTCCCCAAACCTACCAGTCACTTTTCCTGGAAAAATGCTCCTCTCTTTGCTCATAGACGCTTTAGCCGTATGCACAGTGGCACCATCTTGTTGAAAATGGGTTTAACTATTGTTCCCATAAAAATGTTGCAGGGCCGGTACAAAAAAAAGTTTATCATTGCACAATACCTCTCAGATGACACAGTTTGGCCAGAGTCAAAGAAAAAGGCACAATTCTTCTCGAACGGTGTTGACGTTTTCAGGTGTCTCAACAGAAGTTGATGGACCGGTGCATGAATGTTTAATGTCGTGCCCGTTTGCCTGAACTTCTGTACCCATGATGAAATCAGTTGGGTGCACGGCCCGTCACTTACATAACGAATTTTGAAGTGTGAACAAAACTGCTGCCTTGCACTAGTAGGGAATCACCACCCTTAAAGTATGCTACCACAGCGAAGGCGCGATGTGGTCCCTACTACTGACTCATCGTTACTGACACGTCCGTAATGCTCACGCACCCGGTGCGTGAGCATTACGGACGTGAGGGAGGTGAGGGAGGTGCGGGGGTTACCGATCGGTGCGTCGCACCGATCGGTAACCCCCACACCTCCCTCATGCGTTTCGTTTATGCATACGGTGAGTTTAAACCAGAAAATTTCCCGGCGGACACACTGTAGATGAGGATGATGAAGTATCTCATCATTTATTTCTGTCAAATATTCATAGAAATATTCTTAAAACCGCGTATTTCCTTACAGCTATCACCAGAAACGTTCCACGCAGACGCGATCGCCCTATCCCCGGTCATAAGCTTCATGATACGTCACTCGGGCGTTGTTTTCTCTGCGCCATCGCAGCTGACGACTGATGCGGCTGCGTATCTACACGCGAGGGAAAGGCGACGCGTGTTGTCACCTACTGGAGATCTAAATGAGAGCATCACTGATAAGTAAGTCTATAGAATGTACATACGTAGATACGTGATTACGTAGATGCGTACTTACGTGGATATGTACTTATGTTGACACGTATTTACGTTGACAAGTACTTACGTAGGCACGTACTTAGGTTGATGCGTACCTACAGGCGAGAGAGAGACGACGCGTGTTGTCACCCACTGGAGATCTAAATGAGAGCATCACTGATAAGTAATAATAATTAACGGGGTAATAGCGAAGAGCCTCGATAAACATCTCAAGAGACTCTCGCTAGGAAGTTGGATCAAGGGTCAGATCCAAAAAGCGGTTCTCCTGGATTCGGCGCGTATCGTCAGGAAGTTCCTCTGTCTGCAACCCTAGTCACCGGCTGCTTGAGCCTAGCTTCGCGGCCGGTGATCCACAGTTTTGATATATTTTTTACTGTAGATTAGTTTTATAATATTTTTGTATTTTCTATAGTAAAAAATGTATTTTATAACGAGTCTTAAAAAAAATAAAGTGAAATAATAATAATAATAATATTTTTATTCAAAACAATTAAGTTACATATTTTGTTAGTATAGTGCCTTAAATCCTATGTTAGGTTTGACTTAGCACTAACTACTTTACTACTTTCTCTTCTTTGATTTAGCTTATTTATTAAATTATAATAATTAGCCTAAAAGTAGATAACTATCTAGGTAAGTAAGTAGTACCCACTAAATGCGAAACTCTGCGCATTAGTGTGTAAAGTAATATAATAATATAAGTAATAGTATTAGTGTATTAAGTAAGTCTATAAAATGTACATACGTAGATACGTACTTACGAAGATGCGTACTTACGTAGATACGTACTTATGTTGATACGTACTTACACGCGAGGGAGAGACGACGCGTGTTGTCACCCACTGGAGATCTAATGAGAGCATAAGTAAGTCTATAGAATGTACATACGTAGATACGTACTTACGTAGATGCGTACTTACGTGGATACGTACTTATGTTGATATGTACTTATGTTGATACGTACTTACGTATACACGTACTTATGTTGATACGTACTTACGTAGACACGGACTTACGTAGACACTTAGTTATGAAGTCACGTACTTACGTTGATACGTACTTAGGCTGTGTCCCCAGTAGGCAAACTGTGAGCGGCCGACGTGAGTTTGCGGCGTATCAGTTCAGTACGCCCTTACATATATAGACGTAGTTCTAGCCCTGCAATAAATAACACATAGACTAAATTTCATCCCATAAATCAGTTACCATTGGATAGAAATAGCCATGAAACGTTTCCATAGAAACCCGAACCGGGCAGATGCTAGTATTAACTTTCTGGTTTATAATAACCATGATTTTTATGTATTTATTTTTCAGAACAGCCGCAAACACAATCTACACATTCGTGGACCGGCCGCGCACGCAGGCAGAGAACGAATCTAACCCCACGGACACCGCGCTCGCTCAACTCTACGCTCACATCCAGGCGTTGCCGGACTCACAGCACAAGAGACGCCTTATCAAGCATTTCAACCGGCAGAATGGATATGGTAGATCATCAATCCTACTAATATTATAAACGCGAAAGTTTGAAAGTATGAATGCATGGATGGATGTTTGTTACTCTTTCAAGCAAAAACTACTGAACGGATATGGATGAAATTTGGCACACATATAGATTATAGTCTGGAATAACATATTTTATCCCGGAATTCCCACGGGAACGGGAATTCCTGCGGGTAAAACCACGAGGCGCTGCTAGTAATATTATAATAATATCATTTAAGCTTAAGAGTGCTTAGTAAGTATACAAGTAACGCATGCTGTGTCGGCTTGTAATAGGTAAGTACACTTAATTTTACTAAATGTAAATAATGTAAATTACCTCATAAATTATTTTGTAATCAAGTTTTGGTGTAATCGCCATTGGCTAACCTAATTGTAAAAATAAATAAAACATAAAAAACCGGCCTCAATTCCGCGCGCACTGTTTATATAGGTATTATAAGGCTAAAAGTGTAATTGTTTACTACCCTGAATAAATAAAAACTTAAATTATAGGGGTAACGTAAATAATCATTCTATAAAAGTTTCGACTTTGTACCATCTACTTTTCATTAGATACGAGTACAGCCACTGTCTGTCCGTCTGGACAGACAGCGGAGGCTTAGCAATAAATAAATAATGCTGGACAATACACACAACATCATCTAGCCCCAAGCAAGTTCGTCGGGAATAGCATATTATGTATAAAAATATGATATTTGACAAATTAATAAATTTCCCCGCGGGCGACGCTGCGGGGCGCAGCTAGTACTTAATACATTAAATACATAGATAGATATTTTTTATTATAAACAGAAAAAACCAACAAATTTCTGCAGATCATACACAAATTTGTTCCGAGGCGGGAAGCGAACATGCTATCTCCTGCGTCGCAAGCGGACCTTCGCCAGCCGCGCCACATCGGTTGTCAATAGGAAGCCGTGTTCACCCTTCGTGTACGGAACTCTAAAAAAGTCAATACATACAATATTGCTTGTTGCTTCCAGGCACGCCAATACAAATACAGAGGACAGGTAAAGTAGCCGGTTCTAGAAGTTTCGGCGATTCCATCAAACGTCACATATTCAATAAAGGACTTCTCAACAAAACACCTAAGAAAGGATCGGGTTCAAGCATCAATGTTATAGATGAGGTATGTTGGAAATTAAGTCCTATGCTCATTGGAATACAGTCCTGCGCTTTAGCTAATCGTGATTCAAGCATCAAGCATGTTGTCATTTGTTTCTAATTTGTTACATCATTTTTAACTGCACAAATCAAATCCATAAATTTATGTCACCCAGAATGCTCAAAAGTTATGGAAAAAATCTCACTCTGTTGACTATCTGTGTACCCAAACAAATGTACAATTCTGCTAGTATCTTTATTATGACAATGGTATTATCAAATCAAATCAATCAAATCAATAATGCGTTGTTGAATATATTGTTTTGGTTTTTAGTTGTTAGCCTGCTATTATCTGTTATTACTTATTATTATCAGTTTTTTTATTATTTTCATTCATAAATGTCATTGTTTACAAAAAATATCTATGATTCTAAATCAGAGTATAGTTACCATAGCTTGGGGCTTAATGATGCTGTATTGTACAGCATCATTTATTTATGTGACAGGCGTGCCTCCTATGTAGTTTTTTTGTATCTAAGTCAGGTTTTTTTTATACCACCAAGTTGGCAAACAAGCATGCGGCCCGCCTGATGGAAAACGGTTTGTTTGTCAGTTTGCGAGAATGTGTCATTCTGTGACGATACCATTGTCATAATGGTGAAAAGCGATCAGCAAAATAAGGCCCAAAGTTAATACATAATAACTGAGCCATTAAAAGGAATTCTGTCGCAACTTTGAGCTAAGTGAGTTTTCAGGGTGACGTAACCTATAGCTATTTCGTCTCATGTGTCTAACGTCTATCTATCTCTTTCTAACTTTCCCCTAACGCATGTTTTCCAGAAAACGAAAGGAAAGCTCAGGTTTACAGACGAAAAAGTTGACGTTTCCCATAAAAACATTGTTCTGAAGAACTTAGCTAACAAAATAGCCAGTTCTGAATCGCTTGATGATGATTACGCTTCTGACGCGAGCAACGAAAGCACTTTATCCGATAGCGCTCTGAACAGATCCAAAAAACGAAGCCCTAAATTTGTATCAGAACCAAATCTAAGCGTCTTAGATTCTGAAGAAACGCCAAAAAACACGAAGAAAGCTAGCACAAGACTGTTCCGATCCAAAGTACTATCCGCCACTAGTCTAAACAAGAAATATAGGAAACGAAATGGCCCTATTCGAGGAACGCCGACTTGCGTCTCTTGTTTCGAAGATCAAGACGATTCAGACGTTTCCGAATCCAATGCCACAGACACGCCAAAGAACACTGAACCTAAAGAAGTAGAAGATAAGCTTCATTACCTAACGAGTACGCCAGGGATATCCGAGGCGGTTGTGTTCGATGAAGAATGTACTACGCCGTATACGATTAATTTTAGAAGAGCTTCAATGTCGCCGATTACAAAGTCAACGCAGAAATTGTCGAAGGCGATGCAGGTTTGTTGCATGTTGCATAGTACTATCCTTTCTGTCGATGTTGCATTTTGTGCCTTGTTCACGTTAGATTAAGTTCTATTTTGTTAGATTGTTTTAATAAGTCTGAACTATCTCTATGGCGCAGCGAGCGAATTATAAATTTAAGGAGTTCTATAGAACCCTTATAGTTTCGATACCCTTATAGTCACTCCAAGTACTTGAGTACCATTGTGTCTCTTATACATTGCCTTGATATACCTAAAGACCTACAAATATACACAATGATTGCAATCAATAAAATATAAAAACCACCTTACAGAAATCCCTAGTGACTCAACGATCTCGAAAGATAATGACAGACCAACAAATGTACATGTCATATAGATTGACATCCAATCCTCATAAACGTTTGTATGGATGTTTGTTGCTCTCACGCAAAAACTACTGAACGCATCGGGCTGAAATTTTGAATAGTTTAGACATAGTTCTAGTCTTGGAATAAAACATAGGTTACTTTCAACCCATAAATCAGTTCTCATGGAATAGAAATAGCCTTCAAACGTTTCCATAGAAATAACGAGTACGAAGCCATGGGCAGATACTAGTATGAAATATAAATAAAAAACTCTTAACCCTTACAGGAATCAATAATGACTCCACGATCTCGAAAGCCTTTGATAATGACAGATCAGCGCGACAGCTTACCACCGACCAATGAGACGGCACGAGAGAGCGAGACGCCCAAGTCAGACGTATACCGCTCTCTTTCACCCAAGAACGACAGCGATTTCGTGTCTTCTGATGATGAGGATTTCAGTCGGTCTACATTTTCTGGAGAAAGGTAAGCGTAAGAAAAAGATTTTTTTAAGGTTTTGTAGATACCTATGTACTTACATAAGATTTCTATAAGTAAAAATAATACGAAGAAAAATTATATGAGTTAAATAATACTAGTACTTACTAACTTAAATTATGAATGCGATAGTTTTTATGTATGAATGTTTATTACTCTTTCTACAAAAACTTCTGAACGGATTGGGGTAAATATTTGAATAGACGTATTTCTAACCCTGAAATAACACTTAGGCTACTTTTTATCCTATAAATAATTTCCCATGGGACAGAAATGAAAAGAAAAAAAAATCAAAAGTTTTCATAGAAACATCGCGTGGCCGCGGGCAGATACTAGTTGCCTATACATTAAGACCTACAAATGGTTAAAAGTGCTCACCTACAACATAAACTATGATCCTCATATCTCAGCGACATATTCTTCAGCATGCCTTGCTTTTATTTCTCTACTAGTATCTGCTCACGGCTTCGCACGCGTTGTTTCTATTGTAATGTCTCAAGGCTATTTCTAATTTATGGGAACTGATTTATCAAATATGAAGTAGCCTATCTGTTATTCCAGGGCTAGAACTACGACTATTCGAAATTTTAACCCGATCGGCTCAGTAGTTTTTGTGTGAATGAGGAACAAGCAACCATACAAATTTTCACGTTTATCATATTAGTTGTAAAGAAATATTTTGTTTATTATTTCCAGATCAAACCAATCTGCCAGCCATCAGCCAAAGAACCCATTCGAAGCTCGATCAGCTTCAATCAGCGAAATAAGTCCATTACGATCCCAAACAACGCGCTTCACTACCAGCCAACCTTTCAACGATCTCAACACAACTCTTTGCGAGCCCTCAAAGCTACAGAAAGAGCTTTCTGAACCTTTTAGAGAATATCTTCTCAGTAGATCAGTACTAACAGCTACGCCTGTCGATCTATCACTGATTCAAAGCGAAGATGAAAAGTTAACTGACTCGCTTATGTACTGTTTAGATGGAAATATGCCCAGTGATTTGACCTTATCGATCGGTAATCTTGCTGTGGATAGATCTCCGCTGAGGAACATCGATAAAAATGTGAAAATTAAGTCGATTGTCGATAAAAGTCCGAATAGAAAAAGATGCGCCAGCTCTAGTTTCGATGGAAGTTCTAATAGTGATGTGAAAAAGATAATGATTGAGAAAGAAAATAAGTTTGCGATACGAGAGACTGATTTATAGTGAGTTGTTTTTGTTTTATTTACCGTTTGTTGTGTTCTTTCTGGTTTCCAAAAAATATGTGCCTATTTTACTGTTTAATAATTATAAAACAGTAAAATAGCCACATTTTTTTGAGAATCAGTTGTGCAGAAGGTATAAATTTTCCACATTTATAATTTCTATTCTAATATTTCTACTATTATGATTACCAAGTGCCTAATTATAATAATAAAATTATAATGTTAAGTTTGTAATTCATAAAACGTTATGATTTACGTTTTGTAAGCATTTTTGATACTAATTTAGTACATAAAGTATATTATTAAAATTATGACGATACCAAATATTGTTTTTTTTTTTAGTTTATATGTTTAGTATATTATATACCGAGAGATGGTGGTAGCGAAAATCGGCACATATTCAGCTATATTTATTCCTTTTGAAAAACATTATTTTTGCCATCAACAAAGAAGTAAATTAGGTAATTAGTTACATACATCTCTCGTCCTAAACCACCCTTTTGTGCCTTCAATAACCAATTTTCTATGTATAATAAAAAATATCTATATACCTATATAATGTATTAAATATATCAGTTATCTAGTACCCATAACACAAGCTTTGAGTAGCTTACTTTGGGGCTAGATGGTGCTGTGTGGATTGTCCAACATTCATTGTCCAACAAACTTTTTTAAACCTAAAAAATAATAAAATAGTTGGGTATTGATTTCTGATTTCATCGTCGTCAACTCTCAATTCAGTACAGAATATTGACGAACACAATGATTAAAAAAAAGATCACTGAGTGCTGACCAAGAGATGCAATAAGACCCAGGGACAGATAAACGACGGGACTGAAAACTCTCATATGATGTCATTAGTCAGTCCAGTCCACCAAGTAGGCTGTATCGAAGCTTTCTATCACTAAAAGTCCTAGTCCTGTCCTTAAAGGGGCTGGTTAGTGCCTGGTTAGGCAGGGGGGCTGTGCTCAATACACACCCATACGATGCAGATGATACGATCCCATGCAGGTCTCAGTTTTTCACTTAGAATAAGACCCAGGAGCGGAAAACCCGCCTTTTGTTCAGATGACATCAAAAGTACTACGTACGTACTGAGCGTCTGGTCGATGCGACGCGTGACCCGAGAGCTGGTGAGTATCTGGCAACGCATCAGCATTGCCATACAGCGTGGTAATGCAGCCAGTGTCTTGGGACGCTTCCGACTGGTATTGACATGGATCAATTGAGCCTTACCTTTAGACTGTTTGCAACCGTTTAATTTGCTTCTGTTCCTTAGTTGTAATTTTCTTTGTTAATAACAGTGAACCATCTATTACCGCTATTATTTATACTGCTACTGAGAGTCCTTCAATAATTAGGTAAGTGCAAGATTTTATTAAGACAAAAGATTATAAAGATTTATTTACACAATGGACTTCATAAAACTGAAAGTGCGACAGAAAATTGATAAACTCGGTTCAATATTTTTTATAAAAGGTAAAGAAACATAAAACCTACTATAACAATGATTGAGAAATAACAGTAGCATTGGCAGCATAGTTTGTTGCAAAAGTTGACGAAACGGTAAGTGAGGGTCTTGTTGCTTTTTGATCTGAAAAGAAAAAAATAATAATCACAAACTAAAAAGTACGAGCCAAATTTAATACACTTATATGTGAAGGAGGCCATACACGCTACGGTCTACCGGAGAGGTAATCTGTGCAGGTATCCCTGCGCAGGTAGACCTGAATGTGTGTAGGAATAGACCTGTGCAGGTTTTTAAACCTGCACAGGCGACCGGTGCAAGATCGAAAATCGATTCTTTCGAGTGACGTTACGGTGTACCTGTGCCATCGCAAGGAGCACTGAAGACCGCTCCGATACACCGGAACGTCCCCATACACGCTACCATTGTTTGGTTGACCTGCGCAGGCATACCTGCACGGATTACCTCTCCGATAGACCGTAACGTGTATGGCCTCCATTAGGTACATATAAATGTATTAAATTTGGCTCGTTAAATTTTGTCGCTAAAAAGTTAGGTATACTAAAGAGCGATGTGGCGCGGCTAGCGAAGGATCGCCTGCGATGCAGGTTGCGGGTTCGTTTCTATTAAACTAGCGACCCGCCTCGGCTTTGCACGGTTTTATTATACGTATAGGTAAACCTTCCTCTTGAATCACTCTATCTATTAAAAGAAACCGCATCAAAATCCGTTGCGTAGTTTTAAAGATTTAAGCATACAAAGGGACATAGGGATATAGGGACAGAGAAAGCGACTTTGTTTTATACTATGTAGTGATGTAGTGATACTGGGATATAAGTAAAATATATTTTGTACTAGCAGCGCCTTGCGGTTTCACTTGCGTCATTCCCGTTCCCGTGGAAATTCCAGGATAAATTGGAGCCTATGTGTTATTATAATCTATCTCTGTGCCTAATTTCATTCACATCCGTTCAGTAGTTTTTGCGTGAAAGAGACACATCCAAAGAAGAATTGCGTGAAGAGATACATCCATCCATCCATAGGTACTTACAAACTTTCGCGTTTAAAAGCGTCAAAAAGTAGTCACCTATAGCGACAACTGCAATATGTAGTTGCTAATTTCTATATATATTTTAAAGAAATATAATAAATAAACGATGCTGGACAATCCACACAACATCATCTAGCCACAAGCTAAGTAGACCTTGTGTTATGGGTACTAGATGATTGATATAGGTAGGTACTTGATACAATATAGACATAGAAAACATCTAGAACACCTGAATATCTATACTTATAATAAAACTGTAACAGGTCCAATTCTGTACATTGAAGATATTTTGAAAATTTTTTTTGGAGGGCACTCTATTATCGATACTCAAGCCAAAACTGTATTTTTTTTCATTCATGTCTGTCTGTCTGTCTGTCTGTCTGTCTGTCTGTCTGTCTGTATCGTAAACGCGCATCACGCCGAAACTACTTGATGGATTGAAATGAAACTCGGCATAATTATAGGTCATACTACGAGGAAGGACATAGGATACTTTTTATCCCGGAATTCAGTAAGGTTCTCATGGGAGAGGGTATGAAAGTAAAATTCCTTTACCGCGCATCACGCCGAAATTGCTGAATGAGTTGGAATGAAACTCGGGACGATTTGAGTTCATACTACAAGGAAGGACATGGGATACTTTTTATCCCGGAATTCGGTAAGGTTCCCCTGGGAGAGAGGGTGAAAGAAGAATTCTTTGACCACGCATCACGACGGAAGTGAATTAATTCGAATGGAACTCGGGACGATTGGACATGGGATACATTTTATCCCGGAATTCAGTTTGGTTCCCCTGGGCTATACGGGTTTTCAAAAATTTCTCACAGCTTCTGAACGACGCGTGTGTACGCGTCGTTGAGATACTGTGAGAAATTTTTGAAAACCCGTATAGCCCAGGGGAACCCAACTGAATTGAACTGATAAACGCGAAAGTTTGTAAGTATGAATGGATAGATGGATGGATAGATTGATAGATGGATGGATGTTTGTTACTCTTTCACGCAAAAACTGCTTAACGGATCTGGATGTAATTTGGCACAGAGATAGATTATAAGCTGGAATAACACATAGGCTTTATTTTATCCCGAAAATCCCACGGGAAAGGGAATTACGCAAGTAAAATCGCGAGGACTCGAAATACTAATCATGCGCAGACGAAGTCGCGGGTACCAGCTAGTATGAAATATATGCAGATAATACAAACATTGCCCCTTTAATTTCTCACATATTACCCAGAGTGTGCACTATAATTAAACTATTATAATAAATGGGAAAGTCTGTGTGAATGTTTTTTATAATTATATCCGTAATTACTTAAGTTATTTAGATGAAATTTGGTACGTAGATAGTTTAGGACCTAGAATAAGACATCGGCAATTTTTTTTTTTTAATTTACCTCTGAGGTGTTTAAATAGGGTGGTAAAGTTTGTATGGAAAATTATTTTTCCTTGGTTCGATTTACTCAAAACTCGGTATAAATAAAGTATGAAATAAATAATTAAACAAGTGTTTTTTATTTTTACAAAATAACCCCTAGGAAATGTGTAATAAATTTCTGAAATTTGTATGGAAAAATACTCTGGTTCGCGGGCAAAGCCGCGGGGCGCATCTAGTAATTAAATAATCCTCAAAGAAATAATGTTGTATTTACCTATATACCCGGGGGTCCAATGCATACTGAGATAGGTCTAATTTTATTAACTTAACCAATCAGCTATGCCGCTCTGTAAGTTTCCTTAATTTTGATAACTATCTTATTACTGGATTTTACTTACGAATTTTTAGCACTAGCGTATTTTGAGCGTGCAAGCGGCTTGGCTGTGGCTTCTCTCTCTTTTAATTTTCGTCGTTCCTTTTCCACTTTCGCTTTTTCTTTTTCTTCAAGTGCATGTAGAGCTTTGTTTTCGTTCACTTTCTCCTATAAATTAAACATACAAGGTTGGATTCCTGTAATCCCTATCTACAGCGATCTTGATATCAGATCTACCTATATCAGTCGTCTAGTAAACATAACACAAGCTCTGCTTAGATGGGGCTAGATGATGATGTGTGGATTGTTCAGCATTATTTATTTATTTATATTGCACTTAAGCCTCCTAAACTAGTGTTGTGCCTTTAACTTTTTCATATTTTTTTTGTATAATTTTCAAATTAGAGTTTACCAGAGTATCAGTCTGTCTTACATTTTTTCATTTATATATTACTAGCAACCCGCCCCGGCTTCGCACGGTTTTATTAAACATATAAACCTTCCTCTTAAATCATATACATCATCGTAGGTACCGCGGCGGGCAGAAGTAGGTACCTACGTAGCAATTAAAACAACTAATTAGGTTTAAATTTACTCGGATTATGATTGTCATAATAGTCATTGAATCGATTGTGTACCTAAAATCCAAATATTCAGCAAAAATAACAAAATCGACTATCAACAATTTCTTTACCTATTTAAGTATGAATAAACCTGTTGCTTGTCGTTTATGCTAAGACTAATATTTGGTTGGCAGTCGAACTGACAAAAAGAAATAAATGCGTGGAATTAGTACTAGTCGGAATACCTGAAAGCTACTGCCAATCCTTTGATGACATTTGATGAATTGCTTTCTAAGATCGATACGGCCTGTACTTAGTGAAAGTTTAGAAATGAAACTGCAACTTGGACCAACATTGCAAAACTGCGAATTTTTTTAGCTTGTAGGTTTTAACTTGTACATTTGGGCCTCTTTTGAACTGAAGCTGGATAACATGAATAGCCCAAGCACTAACCTTATCTTTCCTTTCTTGGGGCTGGTCATGTTCAGGCCGAATCAATGCCTTGCTTTTCCTATACCAGCTCCGCAAACTTGGCAGTCTCTTTCTTGCAGCCTCTGGCTCTTGTTCCTTTCTGAGTTTCTTCTCATCTAATTTACGTTGTTTAACGATTCTTTTTTGTTCTTCTACGTATAGTTTATCGAGTTTTTCAACTTTCTTCTTTTCTTCTTCGTGGAGTTTCTTAATTTCTTTTGCTTTACTATCTTCTGTTTTGTATTTTTGAAATCGCTTGTGTGTTAACCTGGAGATGACTATCGAGGCTGGTAAGCGACGCGGCTCTTCTATGTAGACTACTGGTCTGAAACATTGTCAATGAGCTTTAGTTTTTATTGAGTCTAAGATAAAGTGTAGATAATTTCGACGATAATGAGGAAATGGATGTAAATTACTGGCATAGGTAGGTATACAAGCAGGGGTGGATTGACCCTTATTTTAGAGCTAAGTGGACCAAAGAAAAAAGAGTGCGTCATGGCCAGTGACGCGCCCTAAGGTGTCACAGAAGACCAGCGCTGTAGTTGCTCCCCGAGCTCCTGCAACACACGCTAAGTGGCCACCGTTTTAGTTCCATGTATTTGTATAAGTTTTAGCTATAGCTTCTTATCAAAAAGAATTCTTTCAAAGCCCAGGTCGACAACAGGCTGTAATGGGCGGCGGAAGCTGCCCTTCGCTTCGCTCGCCAACATGATTTTATGGATCTCTTGCCCGGGGCTCATCCCCAAAATTTACGTGGCTCGCTCCGCTCGCTGATAATATTTTACCCTTGCTTGTGTTACTAGTGCTGGAGGGTAATGTGGTTCCGACACTAGGTACCTACGTTAACAAAGAAAAACCCTTGACCGCCATCATTTTCTCGACTTAATGGAAAACAAAATAATTAACTAAATAAACATAATAAATATACATATCACGACCTATATGCTACCTGAATGCTGTAAAAAAGGGAATTAATTCATCGTACTTTGTTGATACTTTTGAATGAATACAAGAATGTATAAGAACCTAGAACCCAAATGTTACATTTCTATATAAAATCTGAAATCGGGGTTGAAAAGCAAATTGGGTGATTACTTTTGCCTCATTTTGTGCTAAACCACTGAGGCTGGTGTGCACCAAAAGATAATCGGGAAATTAGATCCATGCTATTTATATCCACAGTCAGAAGAACTATATATATGTATAGGTACAAGAAGGTTACGAGAAGCGTACGAGTACTAGCTATGTTACCAGTCGCGTATAGGTAAATAACCTTATAAAACTCGCCCATCAGAGATTAATTGGGAGTCTTAACCTTTTATACTTCGGCGGGATAAACATATACACCATTTCAACAAATAATCACGAAATAATTACTTGATAGCCTTCTGCTTTTTGCAAGAGGAACATTTTTTCCCCGTTGAACAAGAGCATGGCTTGCCTTCTGTCTTTTTAAAGATTCTATTCATTTGAATTCATGTTGCCTAATGATTTGCGGATGTTTTGGTTTGTCGTGGATTTTCCCGTGGAATTGTACTAATTTTTGCCGCTCATGTATTGTTGTTTTCTGATTTCTTTGTTGTGATTGGCATACCAAAGAGAATAAAACCACTCCGTTGGCATACGTCTTGACTTCAAATATTAAGCCCAGAATACACATTCTACTTCAAAAACATGCTTGTTTGCTACTTAGTTGGTGTGCTCTTTAGCTAGGTTTATATTTTTTATTTCTATTTATTGATTTGTATTTTAAAATTTAGAAAGTAGCAAGTAGCATTCTCGCAGAGCAACCCCTTCAGTTCAGAATTGCTTTCGAGCTACTCCCCACACCCGCATCACCCCTTGTGCAAAAAAGCACGAAAAATAGACCGTCTTGCGATGAGGTAGTATATTATTATCTTTGGAGGTAGTTAGCATGCTTTTTCATAGCATGCTCTATTCATATGCATGCACGTACTAATTGTACAGCTTGGCAAAAAAGTCTAGAAACGGAACTAATTTTTTTGTTTAATGGCAACATTCTTAAAACAATGACGTTTAATGTAAAATTGTAAACAAAGATTACGAATTCTCGGATTTTTTATTTGGCGGTGGTGATAAAGTGACGAAAAGTGAAAAATAATGAATAAAACAGTTAGAAGTGCTGCCATGGAGGTTATTTATAAGGTATACAGGCGATGTCTGGCAGAATTTGAGGCCAGAACTATTCTTTCAGATCTCAACAATGTTTTTCAAAGAACCGCTGATATGACAGGTTTGTGAGAGTTTGTTTTGTAATTTTAAGTTGAATCAAAGGTAACCTGATGGTCATAAAGCAGGATTAAATTAAAGTTCCACGGAACAAGTGAAATATTCAACACTAAACATCGGGCAGTTAGGTTATGTTTACGTTTGTTCTGCGTACTCTGCTATAGCGCGGGCATAGAATTTGATACTTGAGCTAGACTAGCTAATATGTAAATCTATTTCTACATAATTTAAATGTTGTGTTATTTCTTTGTAATAAAGTTACTATAGCGTTTGTATTTTAAATGGTCTAGAAATTAGGTGCCTAAATAATAAACTGAAAAAGGTAAGATAAAGGTATCATAAAAAGTTTCTTCTTTATAGGAAGCAGCTGAGCGTGCTAAAACGGAACGGTTCCAAGCTATTACGGAGGAGGATTGGAAGAATTCGTGCCAGCACGTAATAAAAATAGAAAAGGAATACTGTGAGAGAGAACTTACAATGTATTAATAACAATGTATTAAATTTTAATTTACTTTTACTAATTTTTTTCTTTATATACTTACATAACGAGAACCTTGCTCAATTAAACAATATTTACTGATACTAGTATACATGTGTGGATATAAATGTACGTATAACAGAAATATACACCTAAGTATCAAGACTATCTTGGTGCGCTATAGGTGTTGCCATAAGGACCTACAGTGGCGCCCCCATTATTTTCTACTCTTTTTTGCCAAGCTATATGCTACTGAGTAGCATGTGAATTCGAGTCTTTATCTAGCGAATATGTAGAAAAAAATATACCCATAGAAGAAACTTTGATTATGGATTTTCATAGTCAAAGCTTTTTCTACATTCGAAGGCAATTTCTTTAGTTCAACGAGAGAAGTAATTTTGGACGTCTATGTGCGACAGAGAATCATCATTGGAATTTTCTCTTTTCTTCTTGACCACAAGCAAAGATCCTATGACAACGTTCCGACTATCTGTCCAAAATAATACCCATCAACATGGATTTGGAAATGTACATTCCTAAATCACACACATCCATCATCTGCAGTCTTTCGCAGATGATCATCCCACCTGGCTGGAGGGCGTCCTATACCACGTTAGCCAAATTCTAATTAATGTAATTAACATAACTCAAATCAATCAGCCCTAGAGCACCCGACTATGAATATCTAGTTCACTAAGCAATTTGTACTCCTCGACTAAACAATTTGTATTCCAATTTATCGCCTTGATGAATTCCTGCCCGTAGGAAATTGTAACTCGTGTTCTGGTTTACATTTACATGCTAACTGGTGGATTAAACAAATTACTTTATCTTTTAACTAGCAGCGCCCTGCGGTTTCACGCGCGTAATTCCCGTTCCCGTGGGAATTCCGGGATAAAAACTAGCCTATGTGTTATTCCAGACTATAATCTATCTTTGTGTCAAATTTCATCCATATCCGTTAAGTAGTTTTTGCGTGAAAGAGTAACAAACATCCATACTTACAAACTTTCTCTACTCTCACTCTTATGAAAAACTCATAAGAAAACAAATCATGGTAAATATCCCGTATTCAATGACTTTAGTGTTAAAAACCACGATAGTTTTAAAAGTTATATGTTGTTTTTTATATTCACAAAGTAAGTTCACCAAGTAGGTAGGTCTACTCTACTTACGTAATTATTTTAACTAATATTTTGAAGTCTCCTTTGAATTGAATACTTATAAGTACTACCGGTATAGGTTTCAATTATGAGATATTTTTATTATACATAGAAAATGACCAGAACACCATAAGAAAAGAAATATCTGCAGATCTTAGGTACTAAGTGTTATTTGTCCCGATGCGGGAATCGAACCCGTCACAGTCGTACCTTCGCCCGTATAGCCCTAGGGGTCGTGAAGAATATTTCAAAATATTTTTTTTACACATAGCAAATCCTTCAATCTTTTCTAATGTAAATACTAGTTTTGATTTGTTGGTTTGGTTTGTTTCATTGTAATTTTCTTTGTTTATAAAACCAGCTCTTAATCAACTTATTTGTATATTCATTGTGTAGATAAATTAAATCAAAATCACGTAGGTACTAAAACGCATTCCTGTATGCAAAGAGACAAAGATTTAAATAAGTGCATCATGGTACAAACCGGTCGGAGCTAAGTTTCCGCATTTAGAAACCATGACAACATTTATGGTACTACTACTAGCTACTACTAAATACGTTTATTAAACTACCGTACTAGCAATACATCATCATCATCAGCCTATATTAGTCCACTGCTGGACATAGGCCTCCCCTAATGAGCGCCATAGCGCCTGTCTTCAGCTTGACGCATCCAGCATCTGCCAGCAGTCTTGTATCTACTCTCTTGCAATACATACACAATACAATATATCGTCCAGTTAGCAGTTATCTAGTATCCTTAACAAAACACAAGCTCTGCTTAGCTTGTTGCTAGATGACGGTAAATGAATCGTCCCGGCTTCGCACGGTTGTATTATACGTATAAACCTTCTTCTTGAATCACTCTATCTGCTAAAATACCGCGTCAAAATCCGTTGCGTAGTTTTAAAGATTTAAGCATTCAAAGGGACAGAGGGATATAGGGACAGAAAAAGCGACTTTGTTTAAACTATGTAGTGATGACTCTTGTAATCCTAATCCTTTTCGCAAAAATTACTTATTTTGTTATGTCGTGGCGCGTTTAAAACAGGTATAGTTTCGCTACATCTCGTTCGCTGAATATAAAATACTAGCGACCCGCCCCGGCTTCGCACGGTTTTATTATAAGTATATAAACCTTCCTCTTGAATCACTCTATCTATTAAAAAAATGCATCAAAATCCGTTGCGTAGTTTTAAAGATTTAAGCATTCAAAGGGACATGATGGCATCCAAGCCGATTTCGGCTACGGCGACTGTGTGCCTGGTCAGGCATTTTTACTAAAACTAACTGGGTGTCTTCATTCCTAAGGGCGTTGGTTTTCTGCCCTTTTGTGTGCTCGCTCGTGGCTGGAATATCCAAGCTTGTTGATAAAAGTGCGATCACACTTTGGGCACGTCAGAATGCCGTTGACGTAGTGGTAGTAGATGACCACTGGTGGGCGAGCCTTGAGCTCGTCCCGCTCCTTGTCGAGCTCCATGCGTCGCTCGGTTTCAAATGTGTTGACTTGTTGGTGGATGAGGCGCCGCCATTCAGGGCGCTGAGCTGCCTTATTCTCCCATTGACTGGGCTCTATCTTGCATCGTTTCATGTGTCTTTTCAGAACGTCCTTATACCTCAAGTACTGGCCACCGCGTTTTCGCTTACCGTACTGGAGTTCTGAAAAGAAGATGCGCTTCGCCATTCTCCCCTCGGACATGCGAGATACGTGACCGCTCCATCGCAGCTGACGCCTCATTAGGTACATCTCGATGCCTCCGACATCAAAGGGACATTCAAAGGGACATAAGGACATAGGGACATAGGGATAGAGAAAGCGACTTTGTTTTATACTATGTTGTAGTGATTAAAGGTGTCTGCCCACTATCCCGTAGCATACCATGAGCGTGCTAGGAACGTTTCCGGCACGTATCCGCACCGGCAAAATATTCCCTCCGACAAATAGTTGACGGCCCATGCATGGTACGCTACGGTGTCGGCCGGTGACGGAACGGTCTAGTGGGCATAGTCTCATACTTCTGAATACAAAGAATAGTTTTTTGTCCGAAACGGTCCTAGTACGGTCACCTTAATAAGTAAATTTATAATGCGGAACAGTTCAGACAGCATCATTTAGCCCCCAGCTAAGCAGAGACTTAATTTTACTAAGAATGTAACAATATATAAGTAAATTAATAGGTAATGCCTGAGTGTTATGCTGGACACTTCACACAGCATTATCTAGCCCCAAGCTAGCTTGAGTTTTGGGTAGGGAGGTACTAACTAAGTAAATGGCTGATATTCAACAAAATTATAAAGTTTTGTTTTTATTTATTGATGTAATGTGATATTGATAGAGAAGTCACTGACTGATTGCAATAACCAGCTATGTATATGGGACGTCCGTCATATTCAAGGCAAATAATACAAACTAGTTTATACAAACAATTAAATAACAAGTATGTACAATTGTGCCAATTGATTGTCCACGTTACCACTTAACGATGATTACCTAGGTGCAATACGTGCAGCCTCGAACATAAACTCTAGGTAGAGACGATTTATAATAGACTAGCGACCCACCCCAGCTTCGCACTGTTTTATTGTACGCATAAACCTTCTTCTTTAATCACTCTATCTATTAAAAAAACCCGCATAAAAATCCGTTGCGTAGTTTTAAAGATTTAAGCACTCATAGGGAAATAGGGACAGAGAAAGCGACTTTGTTTTATACTATGTAGTGATAAGTACTTATAGTCCATTTCACATAGAATCAGACCAAGCTACTTATTAATTAGTTACAATTATTTACTTTTCCTATTTCCATAAACGAAGTAAAACAACAAATGATAAAGGTACCTAAGTACTGCTCTAGGAAATATCATGTTTAGATGTAATGCGACCTCTATTGTGGCAGAGATAAGAATAACTACGCACCTCCTTCGAATGAATATGTCTAGTTTTATATACTTAACTATCATAGTATATTAGTATAGCTTTAGATACAGGATGTTCTCTTTTTAACGCATGAAAAGTATAGGTACATATATCAATTCGTCAGGCCTTATTTAAATAAATAAATAATGCTAGACAATCCACACTGCAACAAATTCAAACTATTATTTTTTACAAGAAAACTCAAATAATTAGTAATATCCTAGGTATCGGTAGATCGCAGGATTCTTGAGATCTCTACCAAATCATATGCGAAACAGTGCACTTTCATGTTCCCTTTATTTTTCTTTGTCGTAGGAACCAAAGAAATGGTAATGTTAAATTTGATGCAGTTGAACTTTTTTTAAGATCCAAGTCTAATTTGGTTTAATTAGACGCCCTCTTATAGTGCTGTAAAACTGAAATAAAAAGATTAAGCATTTTGATTATTTTAATAGCTTACTTATCGACTGTTGCTAGTCGCAAATCAAAGCGGAACTTGTTTGTTCTACACATAACAAAGTAAACATCATGTACATAGATCGTATATAGGTACCTAATCGCTCAATAAGTACATGATATTGCACATAAAATTATGTATTGAATTGAAGATAGGACGTCCCGACAGACTGCAAGATCGTTTATAGAAGCTATAGCATTAATATTAAAGTTTGTTTCACAAATGTGTTCGAATTTGAAGCGGTAAAGTGTCAAAATGAGCTACAAAAAGTTTTTGTTGTGTAAAGTTTTAAGCGGAAGGACGTTATTGGGGTTAAAGAATACACAGTTAAATAAAGCAAGGAGCTTTAGTGTCTATGGATTTGGTTTGAATGTAAGTTTTTTAGATACATCTTATTTTTTAAGTGGGGTAACTGGATCTGTTTGGAGCCGTTAAAAAGCTTTTGAACCATAGATTGATAGGTAGAATAGATAACACTTTGTGTCTTGCATTACCTACCTACTTATAGTCGAGCCACATATATCTAAATAACTATTTATTTAGATTTCTGTGAGTCGAGCTATTCTTAATTATTTGACTAGACTAGAGCCTAGGTCCGCCAAACAGGAAGTTGCGGGTTCAATTCTCGTCACAGAAATCTGAGTGAATTATTATTCAGATTTCTGTGATTCTAGATTTATAAAATGTTTGTATAATTTGCTAATATACCTATATTCCGCGGTTTTTGGTCTTCTCTTTGTATAATAAATAAAATATCTATCTATGTAATGCATTATGTTATGGATAGAAATCATCTAGTACCTAATTGTAACACATAACACAAGCTGTGCTTAGTTTGAGGCTTGATGATGCTGAGGGGATTGTCCATTGTCCATTTAAAATGCTCTCATTTTACGTATTATATGTACTTAGTCCTGCTATGTCCAGCAGTGGACTAATATAGGCTGATGATGATGATGATGAAGATGATGATGTACTTAGTATCTGCTTGTATAATTTATACATACTAAGCTATAAGTATTTTTAATTGCTTCGTTGTAACGCCGCCGTCAATCCATAAACTAACCGATCCAGACCCCTTTTTTTCATTCCATCCAAAGATAGCCTGGAAGAGATCGCTGTTAGCGGTAAGGCCGCCGATTATGCCTCAGTATCTAAAATTCGTAGTTATGACGTTTGTTAAATTTTTTATGACCTTTGGTAGTGCAATAAAGATATTACTTATCAATCTAAATTACTGATATAGGTATTTATAGGTTCTCAATGTTTTATTACTTACACTCGTAGGTACTATTAGGTCGTTAAGTCAATAAAAGATAAATCTTATAGGATCGGTTGAGCTAGCTCTACATTATTTGCAACAGTCTGCAGTAAGCTCAACAGTTTGACAATTGTAAATGCAAGTTCTTTTTTTACCTATATACCTATTTATCATAGGGAGGTTTATTTTATACTTAACTAGCGACCCGCCCGGCTTCGCACGGTTGTATTATACGTATAAATCTTCCTCTTGAATCATTCTAGCTATTAAAAAAAACGCATCAAAATCCGTTGCGTAGTTTTAAAGATTTAAGCAGTCAAAGGGACATAGGGAAATAGGGACAGAAAAAGCGACTTTGTTTTATACTATGTAGTGATAGTGATTTATACAAAATCTACAATCTAACTTTGCGGTTTTTCATTAGATAGGTATTGGGGTAATTTGACTTATCTTATGGAGTTAAGTACTCGGAAATAAATAATTTATTATTTAACACTAGATATATAATTTGACTGGCAAACAGATCTAAGCTAAGCTAAAGAACAAAATAACACTTATGATATATACATAACTAAATAGTTTATAAGTAGATTTAAGTAAAAAATATTGTAAAAGATCTGAATAAAAGGCTATATTATTATTATTATTATATATAATTTGATTTAGACTGCATTTCAACTTTAATAATTAAGCATAATAATATGTTTCTTTTGAATAACCTATCTTCCACGCATTATTAAGGAACCTAAAAACTGCAACTCAAATCTTGATTCTTTATATTTATACTAGCGACTCGCCCCGTTTTTGCACGGTTTTATTATACGTATAAACCTTCCTGTTGAATCACTCTATTTATTAAAAAAACCGCGTCAAAATCCGTTGTGTAGTTAAAAAGATTTAAACGTTCAAAGGGAAATAGAGATATAGGGACATAGGGAAAGAGAAAGCGACTTTGTTTTATACTATGTAGTGATGGGATCATACGAGAAGCACCAAATAACAAAAAAAATAATAGTCAACCAAGTGCGACTCAGACTTGCGTACGAAGGGTTCCGTACCATTATCTACAAAAACGGCAAAAAATCATGTCTGTTGTAGGTATGGGAATAGGGTTGTAAACTTTTATTTGAAGAAATAGAGTACATATTTCTGATTTCAAAGCGGATAAAAAAGTACGCACTTATAAAATAGAGTATCTTTTCTTTTTGCAGCATATAACAATTTTTACAACGTACTGGCACTAACATAGTTAATATTGAGTAAAATAGAGTATTTTGGCGCACTAGTGGTTTAGATTATAGAGTACGCCTACATGATATACCTAGAGTACAATAGTCTATTTTAGAATACGGTTGGCAACCCTATAAGGGAGCCCCTTTAAATACCTATTTATTTTATTCTGTTTTTAGTATCTATTTGATGTTAGAGGTATACTTAGCGTGAAAAAGTCGGTTAAAAGTTTATCCAGTGCAAAACTAAGAAACGCCACTAAATTAATCTGGCCACAAATTTACTCATCAAGCTGTGTAGATCAATTAACTCAATTGCGCGACTCTCTGATCAACTCTCAAACAAACAACAACGAAACAAACTTCTCTTCAACATTGGTGGTCCTTAGCAACATTTAGTACATTCGGCTACAAGGATAATCTATAAATACACAAAATAATCAGTATATTAGTCCTAATGACAATAAACCAGTCATTTATCACATTCATAACTCGT
Source organism: Eupithecia centaureata (assembly GCA_944547425.1). Lineage (NCBI taxonomy): Eukaryota > Metazoa > Arthropoda > Insecta > Lepidoptera > Geometridae > Eupithecia > Eupithecia centaureata. The sequence continues at coordinate 12,245,311 of OX155683.1, read as the reverse complement.
GATATTCTCGTACGAGTCTGTTGTGTTTATAAAAATGGTGATAACGAAGCGTTAAAATAATTATTAAAATGACAATATTATAGTCGGTCAATAACCTTGATAAGTGCTAGATGCTTTATAAATTACAACAAAATTGTTTATTAAAAATTTCAGAGAGTTGTGATTGTATAAACGAAAAGAGAAAGTAAGCAATTCTAGTGTTTTGTGACAAAAAAATTATCAAAATTATTGTAATAAATACGCAATTGTGATTGTTAAATCGTATCTCACACAAAGTGATTCTCGAAACTTTCACGAACAAATCACTCAGTAACAGAATAATCTTCTAAAACTTCCCTAAACGAGTGCAAACACTTGAAAAAGCTCTTAAAAGTTTCATAAACTGTAAGCGATAAGTTCATAATGTTGTCGGCTTACCGCGTTATCAAAAATATCACCGGCAGGAGGTTTTATAACGTCATTGGCGCAGAAAAATTCCCTTTGGTTATCCCGAAATTTAATCAAGATGTAAGTTGTTTTTTTTTCTATGTTTTTCTTTGCATCCAGAAATCTAAGCTAATATGTTAGAATCTGTATAAGGTGTAGCAGAATATGTGTAACGTAATCTGAAAGGGGGTCATCGTTCGACCCCGACTGGTAGAATTTTGGTTTTTAATCTTAACATTTCAAATCCCCTTCTGACAAACAATTGTAGGCATCAACCAACATATGATAGTCAATGTCATAGTCCATTAACGAGTAAGATAAGTCATTTGACACATTTTTGTAATTATGAATAAAAGGAATTACACTATAATTAACACGAATAAAAAGAATAATATGGGCGCAGCTGCTACATATCTTTGCACTTGCTGATTGCTAAGGCCATTCCAATTCCCAAGAATCAAATGAATGAGGTTACATCTTGATCCCGCCATTTTTTTTATAGTAGATACCTAGTTTGTATTGTGTTTAGGTGTGGATTATCCGAAAGGGGTTCATTTTGAAACCCCCGCAGAGTACAACTTTGATTCTGAAACTTTGAATTTCGAATCCTAACTGTCAAACGATAACGTAGGTATCTCCAAACTCTTGATAAACGTCCAAAGTCTCAATAGCTGCTGATAAATTCGTTGAACAATCGAAGTCTGTTGGACGACCCGAATTATTGATAATGTCAAACAGTTTGATACAAGGTCTACTGTCTACAATTAGATTACACGAGCTCGCGGCTTTGTACTGTACGCGTGTTTCTATGCAAACGTCTCAAGGCTAATTCTATCCCATGTGAACTGATTTATAGGAGGAAAGGTTATACACCACTACACACACTGCTCGGTACAATGACAAAACAGAGGCGACATTCTATTTTTAAAAAAATCGTCTTCAGAAATTTTTGTTTTGGCTCTTCATTTTTTTTTGCATTATACCAACGGAACAGGTATTCGAGTAACATATCCCGAGAGCCATTCTATTAGACTGAAGTTAGTCACAAAATCAGTTTTACGTCGCGCGGAGAAATTTGCTACAAATGTGACTGGGGGCGTTCAACCGGATTTTTTTTTTCGCAACATTTGTGACTGGGCGTTTAGGGCTCCCACACAAAACTGCGATTTGGTGCGATGCGATGCGATTTGATGCGATTTGATGCGATGTCACACGAACTTGATTTGCGAATTTCTGCGATGCGAATTTGTGCGGCGAACCGTTTTGTAGGGTAACCATATCTTCAAGTTTAGTCCGCCGTATTGGACGTGTTTTTAGGAAGCGTAAGATGGATCCCAAAAAGATAATTGAACCGATTTGAGCAAAAATGATCCAACCCACACAAACCTCATTTCGAGATAATCGATATTTAAGTTTGTGGCGGTATTTCTCTAGCTTTGTAATACAAAATGTTGTTATTTTAATTTAATTTAATGCTATGTAAACTCAACTTTTTTGCTATAAATAATATAAAGAATAAATTGTAATAGTTTAGTAGATAATTGGGAAAACTTGCGCCTGGATCATTATTACAAAATTAATTTTGTATGGAAAGAGCTATGTAGGGTGCAAAAATTAAAATGCAAAAATGATTCAAAGTGTGTTAAAAATTAGTAATCATTTTTGTGTTTTAAAAGACAAAACAAACAAAATTGGCCCTACTCCTCGTCCAAATCAGAATAAGGTTCATCACATAAACCATCTACATCGTCTATTATTGCAGCTTCCCTTCGGTTTCTTAAATTAATCAATGCAATCATCTGGTATCTAATATTAGATCTGCTGGCCCTGTACTTATTTGATTTTATTTATTTATTTTTCGTTAAAGTACGAAACACACAGAGGCCGGAGGCGTGGCGGAGGCGAAGGCGTGCGAGTTGTATTCTATGGAATCCTATGAAAGCCTACACACACACCGCAGGCCGTGGCGAACGCGGTGCCATAGGAAAAACCGGCACGCCTTCGCCTTCGCCACTCCTCCGGCTTCTGTGTGTTTTGAACTTTATATACTTTATTTCGTTTACGTACTTAGATGAAATAGCAATTTTAAATATTAACTTGTCAAATCTTAACTTGTTTTATATCATCATCATCATAATCAACCTATATTAGTCCACTGCTGGACATAGGCCTCCCTTAATGAGCGCCATAGCTCCCTGTCTTCAGCTTGGCATCCAGCATCTGCCAGCAGTCTTTCGCAGATCGTCATCCCACCTGGCCGGAGGGCGTCCTATACTACGTTAGCCAAGTCTCGGTCTCCACTCAAGAACACGTTTACCCCAACGGTTGTCGGTTCTTCGCGAGATATAGCCGGCCCACTGCCACCACTTCAGCTTGCTAATTATTTGAGCTATGTCGATAACTTTGGTTCTCTTTCGGATGTATTCTTTACGAATCCTATCCTTCAGAGAAACTCCGAGCATAGCTCTTTCTATAGCTTTCTGAGCTCTTTGAACTGATGGACCAGCTTAATATTTATATATCATTGTAGCAAATTAGAACGGTTATATGTTAGGGTAACAAAAGCAACACAAAAATGATTCAAGTGGCATGAAACACTTATACATTTTAAAAAATGGTCTTCGACATGACAGTTGTGGGTTGGATCATATGGATTTTCCACATTTGTGAACATAGAGGTGTGAGTCTTTGATATGTTAAAATATACCTTATTCTGATTACATTGGTTAAAAAAACTCGAAATTGACTAGGTTGTGGGTTGGATCATTTTTGCATAAATCGGTCCAATTGCACTGCTGTTATTGTTAAATAGATATAAAAGAAAAAGAAGATTCTGGATTCATCCATTTAATACGATTATGAACTCTGAAGGGAACTATTTTACTCGAAATTACTATGAGTTGAGAACTGAAGCAGTTTTTTTTTACAACACAAAGAAGGCGGCTCAGGCGCCGCGCTCTTTCGCTAAAGTTGTCTCAGAGCGGACTAAAAGGGGGGTCACCAAGTATGACGTAATATGACAGGAATACGCGATGCAAATGAGATCTGACGTTATCGTGCGAGCTCGCAGATATTTACGATGCGATGCGAGCTCGCAGTTTTGTGTTTGAGCCCTTAACTGGCTATGTGTCCAGGGCTAGAAATACGTCTATTCAAAATTTCGACTCGATCCGTTCAGTAGTTTTTGCGTGAACGAATAACAAACATCCATACATACTTTCATGTTTATAATATGTTCGTTTATGTAGGGATATTCAGAGTGAAAACATTTCCTAAGAATTGTTTTAGTTCACTTCACATAATAAATAAAACATTTCGTGAAAGATGTAGGTATTACTTTTCGTAGAAAAAGGTATTTTCATAGAATTGTTTATTTTATGAAAATGTCTCTATACTTACCTAATTGTTTATTCACCTCTAAGTGTTGTTCTCATTTAATGACTCTCTCTCTCTCTCTCTTTATCTTCACAGAAAAAGGTCCAATATGCAGCCATTTATCCTTATCCTTACGTGAATGTATTCAATTAAACTTACTTATATCTGCCCACAAAATTATTCTACTGATCTGAAATATTTAGCTAGGTACGATATAAACAGATAGGTATTACCGTTAATAACGTCCTTATCTCAGAGTATTAGCCTTCATTAGCACACTCACTGGTGTTTGCAGTTTGCACCCACATCATCATAAATGTACTAAGTATCCCACAAATAGATTCAGACAGGCAGTTTAATGGTTTAATGGATACCCCTTCCCTAAACATGACAATCGATACCAACCTCAACCTCCGTGTAGTTCAAATATACAACCTGTGTTAAGTACATACATACAATTCGAATTTTGAATGACGAAACAAAGAAATGACGAACGTTTTTCAGATTTTGAGTATCTAAATACGTCGAGCATTTATGATTAATACCTCCTAAACTTTTATAATTTTGATGTTGAAATCGGTCTTTATTACAAAGTGCAAATGTGCATGGATATGGTGCAAATTCAGAATTACTTTTGGCTTTTTTCCTTTATAACTGCCATAAGGTGCAAGCTTCCTTAATCTTTGTGAGAATGTTTAGATTTGTATGCTGTTATAAATTTTAGAGGAAATTACAATCAAAGAATAGAAATGAATTGGAACTAGTAAGTATTTAAAGTTTGAACAATTAATTTATACTAACTGCAGACTACATTGTTTGCTGTAAGTAGCAAACAATGTAGAGGTAGCTCAAATGATACAAATACCTATCAATATCACAGAAATGGCCCCAAGACACTGGCTGTATTGTTCGCTTTATGGCAATGCTATTCATTTTGTATACTACCTACAAAAGTCAGTACACATGCCACCGAAAAATGTTTTAAATGAACAAATATTTTCTTGTCTTCAATTTGTCGCGAAAGAACCTAAAATATCAGACTTTCGGTTATGAAAGCTACACCTGTGCCGAAACAATTTCAATTGCTTACATTACAGGGTGTTCTAGAACAGGGTGCATCATTTTATCATTATCACAAACGAAAGCGTTTTGCGAAAAGACCTCTATTTGCCAATTTTATTATTCGGACGCTTTTGAATTTTATTCGACATTCAAACTAGGCGTTTAAAAACGAACTTAAGAAATTTGGTATGTCAAAATTAGTACTAGATCTCAGGTAAGTACCTACTCACGTAAGTTTTTCTCACGGTGATAAAACCCTTGATAAAACTTATAATACATACATACACTTAAAATCAATCATTTAATTCGTTTCTATAATGATAATAGAGAAAAAGAAATACGATTTAAAAAGTATGTTTCATCATTTTGTCGGATCCTTGCATTTCTAGTGTCTTTCTTACTATCCTTATTAATATTATAAACGTGAATTTGTGGATGTTTTATTTAATTTTCTATTTAACTACTTCTACGATACAATATATTACTATTAAACGTCCAATTAATGTTTATAAATCTATATACTACCTAATCTAACTTACCTTTTGAAGTCCTAATTTCTGCACACCCTGTATCAGGGCCAGTGAATATCTAGTTTGCAAAGTTGATCATCAATGATAAACTTTCGGCGCGGCATGTTTTTATTATTGTTTAGTAAAATCCATGGCACAGAATAAAGCCTACCTACAGGCAAAGCCAAGACGACAAGATCCTACTTACTTTACTTATTAATACCTACAAAATGTGGGATCATGGGATAAACCTAAGTACCTACCATTAATTGTGCTCTCGAAAAATATTTCTTATTTATTAATAATTCCAGAATAAATAATAATATTTCTTACCTTCGTTTGACCACAATCTCGCCAGAGCCATAAGAATAAAGAAAACTAGAATAAAATAAGTAATGATTTCACTTTGACTAATGACTTCATTAAAACTTAAATTTATGCAACTATATAAAACCAACTAAAAATAATAAATTAAAAACTAAAATAAATGAAAGCACTAAACTCTTTATTTTTCCAGCAGGGTGTAAATGTAGACAAACGCACACTGGTCAGCGCAGAACGAAAGCAGAAGAAGACTTTCACTGACAGGTCTCAGCTCAAATACGCGAGAAGACTGGTCGTGAAGCTGGGCAGCGCTGTTATAACCAGGGAAGACGGAAATGGACTTGCTCTGGGACGACTGGCTTCTATTATCGAACAGGTATGGATCATTTGCCATATGGTGCCTGCTTAGAATTTTCGCCACCTACTCTGCGCAGTTAACCAAAGTTATCGACATATGTAGTTCAAAGAATTAGCAAGCTGAAGTGGCAGTGAGCCGGCCATATCTCGCGAAGAACCGACAACCAATGGGGTAAACGTGTTCTTGAGTGGAGACCGTGACTTGGTAAGCTTAGTGTAGGACGTCCTCCGGCCAGATGGGATGATAATCTGCGAAAGACTGCTGGCAGATGCTGGATGCGGCAAGCTGAAGACAGGGCGCTTTGGCGCTAATTGGCATGTCCAGCAGTGGATTAATATAGGCTGATGATGATGATGGCTCGTTCAGCTTAGAAATTACAACTCCTGCTATAATTTTCTATTGTTGTGAAAATTCGAAAACAGACAACGCGATTATTCAAATTTCGATCGAATCAATCAAAATAAAGGAGGCTAGATAAGGTTCTTTTTTTAAATCAAAGCAGGTGACGCAACTTCTTGTATGTAGAATGGCTCTACATTTTAGTTAATTCGATGTTATGATAGATAACATCGTAAGTAAGTTTTTACTAAGGTTTTTACCTACCTGAAGGAGTTTGCATTGAGTGAGTAAGCTAAACAATATTTAAAAGTATTAAAGAAAACATTCATTTTGAAAATCTACATACCTAAACTTAAAAGGAAACAAACTAAGATAGGTAGCACTAAAACAACAAGCTTTCAAAACGACATGGTTCTGAAACATTTAGATTGACAGTTCTATATTCAAGAACCTCGGCATCTTCAGTTCTGTTTGAAAATCTTATATAATTCCTAGAGAACTAGCTTCTATTGTATCGACCATAAAGTTTGTATTCCATCGGCGAACAATCCGAGAAACAAAGCAATACAGAAGGTGCTCATTGTCGATTCATGCTATTATACTGTGGGTACCAAAGAGTAATGAATTCTATTGCTGGGAGAGTAAAGCTTAAATTCCATCACGGAAGGAAATACTAGACGATTATACCAAAGGTTGTTCGATTTACACTGCGCGTGAAATTCAATAAGATTTAATTTGCAGTTTGCTGTGATAAAACAAACTAACGTATCGATTATTAATAAGGCACAAACAGTAAACCATTTTCCACGAACCTTGATTAAAAGAACTTCGATTCAACGATAGACTGCATATGATATAAGTTACCTACTCGTTTTGAATCAATTTTGCGTTGTATTTTAGAATAAAATCTTTATTATTCCAAAATGCTCCAAAATTACGTACCTTATTCTACCGGATCAAAGTGAATAGAACTTTAACCTTCGAAAATGTTTACAATTAGGGAAAAGTATACTTACCTGCTTTTCCGCTAGTCTTATTCCTTGTAGAACACAGAAAACATCAAAAACATCAAAAAAAAAATAACCTCACGCTAACGTGAATCAAACCACCATAAGGTAAGTATTCATTCCTAGTTCACCGCGGCCATTAACAGAAGTGCACTTAGCTGAGTGCAGTTTACTTTTAATTTTAACGACCCAATCAGATTGGTATTAGGTACTTCATGAATTTAGCACTTTCTTGACTTAGTTCTTGATCTTCAAACTGCTTTTGCGATATTTTTCTTGATGAAGCCTCCACCCCTCTGCCGCGATTTTAAGGCGCGTCTTGTCGCGCGATTTGTTGCGATTTTGTAGCGCGATTCCTTACACACATATGCGTTGTGTAGGTAAACGCGATTCTCAGACGCAAGATGCAGCTGTGCGTCTTAGTATAAAATGGACCGTGAACAATAAGGAAGTTTCCGATTTTTTTATTTATATGTAAAAAAATAATACTATACTTGCAATAAAGCCCACTGAATTTTTTTTTCAATTATCTTCATAAATGACGAAGTTATGATACTTTTCCCGTCCGTTTTAAAACTTCTCGGCGCGCGGCCGCTCAACAACGTCATGACGTCATAACTCCGCTCGAGTCTAGTAGTTTCTATGCGCGGTAACCTCAAACAAATCTAAAATACTAAATCAAGATGGAACGGATATTTATTACCGTAATGGAATCTGTGCAGGACAACGTTTACATAGTTTTAATATACCTAGCTTGTATTTTTCTTAAGATTTGGTTACCTATACCATAAGAATAAGTAGGTAAAGTTATTATTTATTGAGTTCAAAATCTTTTTTCAATTTTCAGTTATCAATGTTATCATCACACCCAGAACAGAGTAGGTAATACCTATACCTACCTACGCGATATCTCTACAACGATCTGTTTGTTATACCTACCTAGATCAATTTATGTACCTACCTACCTTCCTTTGTGTAAATAAGGGTTATTTTCTTCGCCTTGATAGTCGAACATTGAAGAGCTTTTGGGAATGAGCAGAAATCCAAAGAATAATCCAGTATCTTATGAACGTTCTAGACTTTCAAGCATAGGCAGGTATGCCAAGGTTCTCGAACGAATCGAAAGGAAGAACAGAGTCAAGTGGGAATGACAGAGATAGATATAGCTTCCGGAAAATAGTGGAAATAAAAGACAAGGACGGCGTAGGTTAAATGTAAGGGATAGAGTTATTTCTAGGATTGCAACGAAAAATCTATTTGGCAGTATACCGAATATTCGGCGAGCCCCCTGACCGAATAGCCGAATATTAGGCAAAAGTATACGGCCGAATTTTAGCGTCGAAACTTGTACAGGTAATTAACTTTTCGCATACAGTATATGATTATATACCTATTTCATGTACCAATGACTACTTAAATTATTATGAGAGAAATTACCGTAGCTTTCTCGAGCAGATGTACAAAAAAGTTCTTTTTAAATCCAAAATTAATATTATAAATGTAGTTATGAATGTATGGATGTTTGTTCCTCTTTCACACAAAAACTACTAAATTGATCGAGCTGAAATTCGGAAGAACTACTTAAGTCTAAGTAGTTCTAGCCCTGGAATAACACGTAAGCTACTTTTCATCCTATAAATCAGTTCCCATGCAATAGAAATAGCGTTTAGACGTTTTCATAGCAAAAACGCGTGCGAAGCCGCGGGCAGATGCTAGTAATCTATATAAATTAGAATAGAAAACACTTTATTATACTTAAACCTACCACACAAAGAAAGAAAAGAGAACATAAAAATACTACATACTAAGTCTACATATAAAGGGCGGTCTTATCGCTGGGTAAATATAGAAATGAAAAATAAAAACTTATATAAACAGAATATAATAATATTATATATAATAACTTATAATATACATAATTTAACTTATTACTTAAATTATGTTCAGAAAATTCGATAATAAATCTATATATAATAAATAAATATATAATAAATCGTATCTGTACGAAATAAATTAATATATACTTTACATAGACACTCGCCCACACCACGTTCCATGTACTTACTATGAGAAAAATAACGATGAAACACTCGAAACAGTCGAAAAGCGCTTTCCCCCCACCTGTGCCGTTGACCCGCGGGAACTTATGACGTCACAGGCCAAATGCCTACCGCTTATTTTCTAACTCGTTTTTGATTCAGTAAAAGTGGAATAACTTTGTCATTTTTCAAGTTATCAAAATAATTCTTTCACCATATTTATTGTAATATATATGCCCTAAAACTTACATAATTAGTTTTTATTTTTGTGAAATTGGAAACTTCCTTATTATCACGAAAAAGCGTCAGACAATTAGGTACAATAGCTCAGATGGAATCGCAGTAGAGCGTACTTATATCATTTGCGTCTTAGTAGGTACAAAATGCAAACATCGCAACAAATTTGACGCGACACAATAAGACGCGCTTTAAAATCGCGGCAGTGGCGAGGCTTGAGTCTGTGGTTTAGTGCTGACTCTTGTTTAAGCAGACTTTTCAGTGTAAAATTGTTGTTTTCCGCGGTTTCGCCCACGTTAAATTCGAATTTCATAATTTGATCTCTCGTGTGTATTTGATACTTAACCAGGACAAAAGGTAGCATACCGTATGTTACTCTGAATCCTCTCAACTCGATGTTAAATTAAGTCGATTAGTTGATTTGCTAGCGCGTGAAGGAAGAACAGACAAACTGACACACTTTCGCATTTTCAATAATATTTAGGACTAGCGACCCGCCCCGGCTTCGCACGGTTTTATTATATACGTATAAACCTTCCTCTAGAATCACTCTATCTATTAAAAAAAACCGCTTCAAAATCCGTTGCGTACCTAGTTTTAAAGATTTAAGCATATACAAGCATACAAAGGGACATAGGGACATAAGGACAGAGAAAGCGACTTTGTTTTATTAGTCCATTGAAATGTTACATTTTTTAGGCCTTACCTTGCGTTTTTTAGAGGACGCAATTTTATTTTTTTGATGTGTAGGGGGGGTCAGTGTAAAGCTAAAACCAAGTTTGTGGGGTCGCCACCCTTGTCCCACGGCCGCCATCTTGAAAATAGGGGTTGAAATGGTTTTTACGATATATCTCTTAAACTATTTATTTGGTAAAAAAAACATGATTAACATTTTTTGTTGCAAATTAAATTCTCTACAACTTTAGCCCAGTAACTTTTTGTCGTAGAACTAAAAATAAAAAAGTTATAAGCGAAAATTGTTATTATTATTCCTAACCTCTGTTATTGTAAGAATAGCTCATAACATTGTGTTGAAGTTGTCGTTTAACCCATGTCTTTTAGTTATGCTACATATTTCTCCACGTGCGGATGTATTTTATTCTGTTTTTAACTGTGAAGACGATTCCGAATGATTTTAGATACGAATGAATGAATGAAAACTTTTTATTATACTTAAACCTACCACACAAATAAAGAAAATAATACATAAAATACTGCAAACTAAGACTAAGTATAAAGGGCGGCCTTATCGCTAAAAGCGATCTCTTCCAGGCAACCTTTGGATGGACTGGATATAAAAGAACAATATAGACGATGGCAGTTATAATATATCTACGTAGAGAAATGGAAAAGAAATTAAATACATAAGATATAACCTACCAATATTATAATAAACTTACATAAACATCTAACGTTACATTGATAAATAATGTTGGTGAAGCAGTTTTTTAAAAGTAGTAAGTGTTTTCGCACGTCTGATGTCCAGGGGAAGAGCATATCATAGAGGAGTAGCTTGTACAGTAAAAGAGAAGAAATCATATCCTCTTTCATAGAAAGAGGAGAGATGGGACTTTTTTTTGATTTTCGCTTATAACTTTTTTATTTTTAGTTCTACGACAAAAAGTTACTAGACTAAAGTTGTAGAGAATTTAATTTGCAACAAAAAATGTTTAAGATTTTTTTTTATCAAATAAATAGTTTAAGAGATATATCGTAAAAACCATTTCAACCCCTATTTTCAAGATGGCGGCCGTGTGACAAGGGTTGCGACCCCACAAACTTGGTTTTAGCTTTACACTGACCCCCCCTACACATCAAAAAAATAAAATTGCGTCCTCTAAAAAACGCAACCCCAAATGTAACTTTTCAATGGACTATATACTATGTAGTGATATTAAAAGAGTATTTTGCATATATTTTCACCATGAAAATATTGACACTCTCAACCTTGGGTCCTAAACTCCTAAAGTTACTAAAAGGTTTCTTTCACATATATAAAAATACATTACAAACTCATAGATATATATTTTTGCTATACATAGAAAACACCCAAAACCGCGGAACAAATATTTGTAGATCGTACAAACATTTATCCCAAAGCGGGAATCAAACCCACAACCTCCTGCGTTGATGGCCTTCGGTTTGTAATGAAATTATTTCAAAAGTGATAAAAGTTTTGAATCAGCACCTATCAACTTTTGAATCAACAACACTTCTTTGAAATCAAAAGTTGATGTTTATGAATCAGAATGAAATTTAATATCAAACATAAAGGCAGATAAATAAGGGGAGCAAAATCAAAGACGGGAGAAAGTTTCTTATAGAGATCAAAGACTTTTCGGAGTGTTAATGGTTGCTTGCTTGATTGAAAAAAGGGACTAAAAATACTGCTAGCGAAAAGTTAAGGTTACCATTTTCCGAAAAATACAAAAATTACACAACCTGTCTTCATATTCTTATTTCGGTAGGTACATACTTATAATAAAAAAACCATCGAAGAAACTGGTTGTTTCCACTAAAGACAAATTTTCACCGAGACCACTGGTTTCCAAATTGTGTAGGTAGTGAAGGTGAGGTGAGTAAAATTTTGCCTAATGTAATAAGTAAATGGTTGACCGCGCGGAAAAATCCCTCCACGCAGACAACTAGTTGTCTAGTGCTGTCAAGCTACACCACCTACGGACTCCCTGTGAGAATATTTAGGTTAAATTTATAGATCCAATCTCAATATGCGATATGCGTATGAAGGCTTCAAAAATAAAGCGAGTTTAAAATTAATCTCCATCAAAAATGTAATTGTTATTCTTTTCTGCGCTTGTGCTAAGTCGTGTATGTCGTGTAACATTTGATACTACGCCGACGAAAACGTCAAAGTTAACCGATGAAACTGCCCTTATCTTTTGGTGAACGCTATCACCAAAAGATAAGGACAACTCATCGGTTAACTTTGATGTTGAATTTATAAAATTTTGTGTCAAATAGTCCGAACGTTCATTTAAAAGTACTCGACACCTTCACTGATAATATTTAACCTTTTTTGCTAGGCAGGAAACACAATCTCCTCTTAGTTTGTTTCGAAAGCCCAAAACAGTTCTTTATTTTCATAAGAAACATACATCCTCAAACATTGTTTTGTCCTCCAGGTAGCTGAATGTCACCACGAAGGCCGGGAGTGCATCATGGTGACCAGCGGCGCAGTGGCCTTTGGACGTCAGAAGCTAACCCAGGAGCTGCTCATGTCTCTCTCCATGAGGGAGACGTTGTCACCTAGCGATCATACCAGAGAGGTCAGTATAGAATAATAATAATGCTGGACAATACAGCATCATCTAGCCCCAAGATTAGCAGAACTTGTATCTAGATGACTGATATACTTAATACAATACATAACATAGACAGATTTTTTTTTATTAATACGTAGAAAACACCCAGACCAACGGAACAAATATAGATATTATTATAATAATAATTTCGGACAATCCACACAGCATCATCTAGCCCCAAGATTAGCAGAGCTTATGTTATGTACTAGATGACTGATATACTTAATACAACACATTACATGAATATATATTTTTGTTATACATAGAAAACACCTGGACCGCGGAACAATTTTTTGTAGATCGTACAAAAATTTGTCCCAATGCGGGTATCGAACCCTCAACCTTAAAAATAACAGTTGGGTGTTTTATAAGTATTTTTAATGGAAAATTAGCCATAATATAAATTCTGCTTAACTTGGGGCTTGATGACGCTGTGTTTAAACGAATACAAAATAGACACGGGAAACATAAAATCGTCAAAAGGGACAACCGTTAGGGTTTACCCACGATGTAAAGTTCCGCCATATTCCACTCTGATCCACTGGATGCTGACTGATGAAAACTAATAAAAACTGCCACGAAGGTAGTTTTCAGACTCTACATTTTCGACGGCTTTTCCACATTTTGAAAGCTATTGGGAATTCTCTGGACAAAACACGACGCATACGTTCACAGCAAATAAAAGTTAGACTATTCGGCACAATTTGGTTTAATTTAGAAACTGCGTGGAACAAAGTTGGAGAGCAGAAACCAGCCTAGAGCTAGCCCGGTTCTCACTAGCGAAGGGATCTGTTACCGTAACCAGACCGATTATTAAGGCACTTTCCTATTAAGGAACGTACCCATACTACGTCACCGTTTCAAAGACGGGAAAATCTTCAAAATACCACGCTTGGTCACAAGAGGGCCCCCCCCTCTTGTGACCAAGCGTGGCGGGGGGGTTGAGCTTAGTTTTCTGTCACATAGTCAAAATCATCTCGGGAAATCTCGTGTTTTATTTTTAAACTAATGAAAATGAAAAATATTATATTTATTCAAACATTTTTTAAATTTTTTGTCAGCGATCAATGATTCAAAACCATATTAATGAAAACTACGTGAAAATTAGTGCGGGAGGAGGGTGTTCATCACAAACTGAAAAGCTTTTAAGTTTGTGATGCGCTGAGCCAGATTCATTCACTCATTCATTCACCAGTTCTCGCGTCACAACTAAGTACCTACGTTCTAAGTACAGTTCGTATTTATTTTTATTTTATTTTTATTACTTCTATCAACAAGCCACGAACTGTAAAAAGACTCAAGGCCTATATGGTATATTCGACGTTTAAAAGCCGCTCTAGAGCCCGAGCTAGAAACTTCGTTAAGTCATGGAAAATGCTGAAAAACAAGCTCATTGTGCCATCTTAAGGCGACCATTTACGCAATATGATCTTCAAGAGATCCAAATAATTTCTCAGAGTTCAAAATAAAACAATTAATAACTCTTAAGAGGAAATAATTGGATTTTCTTTTTGATTTATTGACAAAACAAATGCTAATATTAATTTGGCCACCCCGCGATATTGTCTTCAACAAGTGATCCAAATTATTTATCTGTGTCCATAATAAACTAATTTATCAATCTAGATCAAATTATTGGTTTTTCTTTTTCATTTATGAACAAAACAAATGCTAACATTTTAATTGTGCCACCCTGTATATCCTACCTCGTGACATAGATACATCGGGTTTCTCTCGCTAGTGAGTATCAGGCTTGCTTACTGCCCAGGGCCTAGGCCTAATTTAATCTGGCAAGTGGGATTTAGTTTACAGATTAGTTTCAGGTTTCGGCGTACCTATTTCATCTCATTGGTTAGTTAGTTTTCCAGTTGGTAATTTAATTACGTCCACAATACCGCAAGCTGGGATGTAGTCCGTAGACTAATTGTCTTTGTGAAATAGATAGTAGCTCCATTTTGGGTGGAGAATCGTTTGAGCAAGCACTTATGTTTGTACTAGCATCTGCATTCAGCTTATCACGTCTTATTTCTATGGAAACGTTTGAAGGTATTATCCAGTTGGGACTGATTCAAGGTTCAAGGATATGCCGTGGAGGTCACGGTGTCAGAATCGACCCCTTGGAACCTAATAGAAAAGGAAAGGATAACTGGGAATTATTCAACATCTTCACTACGATCTTTCGACTGTCAAGTGAGGTGATTGTAGCAAAAATAAATGCTGATAAAGAAAAGTGTCGAATAAAAACGATTTAGGAAATCACTTGACGTACTTTAAACTAGTTTTTCTATTCATTTGAAGAAATCATATTGCCATAAGACGAATTGATTCGAGATGTTTCAAAATTACAGCACAGTTAGTTTGTAGTTGAGTTTGTGCATATAAAATAAATAATAATAATCTAGCCCCAAGCTAATCAGAGTTTGTGATATACTTGATAAATTACTTAGTTACTTTTTATTTTAGATAGAATTCATGAAGAACCTCAAAAAAAACATTTGTAAATTATAATTTTTTTTCAAGGACGTCAACATATTTCAGTCAAATCTTGAATTTCCATAGATGATAGATAACACCGTTCTACATACGTTCCATTGAAAACGTTTATCTTACCTGTTTCACTAACATTGTAATTGTTATTCAGGACGCGGGCAGCATCCTAGACCCTAGGGCAGCCGCCGCCGTCGGCCAATCGGAGCTCATGGCGATGTACGATGCCATGTTCTCGCAGTACAACGTTAAAATAGCACAGGTGAGTTGCTGCAGCATAGTCGCATACAGGGCTGGAGCAAGGAATAAACAGGGGGGGTGAGATAGTTTGCCGCTGCCCACTGCCGCCGCGCCGCCGACGCGCTGTATCGTGCAATCAGGTAGGAGGATTGATAGGACTGATCAAAAGATGAGCTACAGAGGAGAACTTACTATGGCGTATCACTACGATTACTTACTCGCATTGATATAGTTACCTACGACAATATATATTTTTACAAAGAAACGTTAAAGGAGGTAAGTCGCTTTACAGGAAGTGGATAAGTCAAATTTGAGAGGGTATGGACGGGGGCTGGCAAATAATAATACAGTACAATACATAATATAGCATAGTAATAAATGTTAACTGCTGTTCCTGCGTCCCTTTTGCGTCTTCATTATTAATCTTCTGAAATAATTCTGCAAGAAGTTAAATTGCGAAGTCCTATAGAACTACAGATTATTTTTTACGCTAGTGACCACGCGATGCTAACGCAGTTAGCCCCCCTTATTTCTACCTGACTGCATACGGCCCTGGTGCGAAGGAAAGGAGATCGTTTCGAGAAGAGTTTTACTAGTGTTGTCGGAAACCATACAAGAACCTAATTAACAAGGTGGTATCAGCTATGATCCCACGTATCTATCAAATTATTCATATGTCGACCGAAATTGAATAGGAAACCACAAGAAAGTAATGAGTACTTAAACGAGTTTAGATTACAGTTTTGAAACTGATAAACACTTATTAATTGATATTTTGAGGATCTCCTTTTTCATATAAATGAAAATCAATTTGTTTTATTGAAAAAACTAGTCTGTGTCAATTTGCTGCGACTTCCCACGCGTTGTTTTCTATGGAAACGTCTCAAGCCTATTTCTATTACCATGGAACCAAAAATGTTTGGATAACGTAGTCATACCATGATCTTTGAATGGAACTGATATAAGGGATGAAAAGAAGCCTATGTTTTATTACAGGGTTAAAACTAGGCGTGTCTTATAAAATTTCAGCCTGATTTGTCCAGTGATTTTTGCGTAAATGAGTAACAAACACCCATACATACAAACTTTCGCGTTTATAATAATGGTATAATATTAATAGGGATATTAAGGATGAAAAGGGAAGAAATTAGTTGTGTGCTATAGCTATGCTGCTCTCACAAATAGTAACAAGGTAAGGAAGGTGCAATTTTGACACAGGAAGTGATTTATTTATACAAGATTATTTGCTTTTGAATTTTGTGGTTATTTTATTCACAATATATCAAAAGCCAACATAAAAATACTCATGTCCTGTGATCATTAGCGTAAAAAACAGCGTTATAACAACGAAATATTCTTTTTCAACCTCAAAAATTTATAGGTATCCGTTGCGAGGTTAAATTTCAAAGCTTATAAAGTTTTTAGCAACAAAGCGTCCAATTTCGGGCACAATTTAACAGAAAATGTATTATTTAAACAGCGTTGCAGAAAAATAATTAAATTCTAAAATGCAAATGAAGCATGCTTGCCCTGGGATACAATGCTAAGGTTTTATACGAAAACCTTATTTTCTTTTTTGTGTGTCTCTGAAAAATGGTTGTAGTTAAATAGATTTTCCAACTGCAGCCGCACACCTGCCACATTAAGTTTTTTTAACCAAATAGCGTACCTACATTTTAATCTTTTGAATTTAGCCAGGGACAAACAAGTAGCTGAATTGTCCATGCAAACATAAGATAAAACAATACATACAGGCTAAGTGGTTGGTGGTCGTATCTACAAAAACAAAAACAGCAAGTAGTGGTAGGCTTTGTCTACTTTTTTCCTTGTTTTTTCCAGTTTATTGTCAAAATATGTTCTGTATGTTGTTTTTAATTGTTCTCCCTCTTATTAATTAATAACTCAAATGTTTCTTTGCGGAACACCATTCTTAATTAATTATCTAAATGGAATGACAAATGGAATAGTATTAATTCCATAATTTTCCTTAGAGATAAAACCATTGGATAATCCTACGCCGCCTTTCCCATGAAATATTACGTTTCTGTTGAATTTTCATAGCTAGGCTAAATGACGCAATATTTGGTTACATTATTTGCTACTTTTTGCTATCACATCCAACTGTATTATGTGTTTCAACACGACTTAAAATTAGTTGTAAAAGCCATCATTTTCTCATTAAGGAAGTTGCTAGTTTCTAAATTATGTTTGTAGATGTCTGACGTGTTTTATGGCTCTAAGTTTTTGTAATAAAATATCTTGTAATTAAAGTTTCTGAGCTTCGGCGGATTAGTTGGTTCGCTAGAACGGGGCCAGGGACGGAGTAAGGTACAAATTATTTTATAAATAAAGACACTAAATAAACACAGATGGCGCTATAACTTTGTCTCTGTCGCGAAGGTATTGTTTATTGTAAGCATTGACTCTTCGTAGACCGTGTATGACATGACATCCCTAATTATGACATCCACTATGCTTCCACGAAAGCATTGTACAATATATGTATGTATAGAGCTCTAAGGCACAGTCTAATTATGGTAAGCTTTGGTTCTCTCTTTACTGCATTAACATATTATAGTTACATTTTAGGTTTTAACATTGCTTAGACTGTGTATTACTGTGTGTTATTCTTCCACGAAACCATATAAGCGCCGAAATATATGTATAAGTAGAGCTTTAAAGTACGTCGATATATTTTTTTAGAAAACCCCTCATCGCTTACCTACATCGAAGAAGTAGGATTAAAAAAAAAAGTAACAGACAAGACAGGTTTGAAAAAAAAAATTGTTTGAAATGAGAAAATTGTACAATTAGGTAGTCAAGGAAAAAATTAGTTGTTCTTTAATTAAGTAGATCCCTACAAAACGGTTGTTGTAATTTTCCCTTCCTTAACTAAGTCTGTTCTGAGTACGGCCCCGTTCTAGTCGTTTAACTTTAGACAAGGCTTGATAAATTGTAGTTTTATAGGTATCAAGGGACTCTTTCTGGATTTTAAACAAAATTAATTTGCTTTTCTCAGCTTTCTATAAATTATTTTTTAATTAATATACTTAACCAAACGTGTTTGTTCGTTATGTCTAGATTTTTTTTAAAACATTCCGGCTTAATCCATTCATCAAAACCTGCTTTTGATGTCTGCCTATAATATTTTAGAAACATGGATCAATTCAAACTCCTATCAAATTGGCAATGTAGCTTCTAAAGCGGTCTAGCCATTCCATAAAATGGCTGATTTTTAATCCGGCGGTAAATGTTACATTTATTTTCAAACTAGCATCTGCCCGCGGCTTCGCACGCTGTTGTTTCTATGGAAACGTATCAAGGCTATTTCTATCCCAAGGGAATTGATTTACCAGATGAAAAGACCCTTATGTTGTTATTCCAGGCCTAGAACTACATCTATTTAAATTTCAGCGCAATGCGTCCAGTAGTTTCGGCTTGAAGAGGTAACAAATGTCCATCCATCTATTTATCCATCCATCCAATAATGTTAGTTTTATGTAATATATATGTATGTCTAGACAAGCAAATCATCACCTTATTGAAAAATCGTTTATCAAACCTTAAAAACGCGTTCATTTATAAGCCTGCCCCGAAATTGGATTCCAAAAGTAGACCTCAAAAGGTGTCATTCACAAATCTCCTTCAATTTCGCCCGCATATAAATCTTCAATTGAGTCTCAGACGGCGTCTAACCTTTATTGATTGACCCTAATACTTATTGATATCATACGTCAAGCAATCGAGGACTGATGATCATTGTGGTGATCGATGATCCAGCAATCGGAGTCCAATTGAGTCTAGCAAAAAAGGGGATTTGGAAATGTTGCACTCAAGGTAACCGTCAAATTAGTAGGCCTGCCAAGGCCCGAATGGAATGCCAATAAACGGTAGGGCTGGTCCACCAGTTCAAAGTCGCTCAGCGAGCTATGGGAAGAGCTATGCTCGGGGTTTCTCTGTTAGTATTCGTAACGAATACATTCGACAGAGAACCAAAAGTATCGACATAGCTCAAAGAATTAGAAAGCTGAAGTGGGTCGGCCATATCTCGTGATGATGACTGTTGGGGTAAACGTGTTCTTGAATGGAGACCGCGACTCGCAAACATAAGACGCCCTTCGGTTGGGTGGGATGACGATCTGCGAATAAAGCCAGGTATATGCTGGATGCGGCAAGCTGACGACGGCGCTCATTAGGGGAGGCCTTTGTCCAGCAGTGGACTACTAATATAGATAATGATGAATAAACTGTGGCTACTACGCCAATGAAGACCAAGCATCTTGACCTAATTAGACACTTAGGCCACCGCTTATTGATCGCAGTGAATGAAACTCTGAGAGAGTTCAGCTAATCAGCTTGTGATTGTCGAAAGGATAACGACGATAAGAAAAAATTACAAAGGGAATCTAAGAAAGGAAATGCTTCTCTCAGAGTTTTTTTTAACACCACTGCGATCAAAAACAAAACTCCAAGTAAGTTGCAAGAATTTTCAGTAAATACTTAAATTCAAACGAATTGTATTATTTGTAAAAAGGCTTATAGGTCTACAAAATATCGGATTATCAAGACTCTAGATTCAATTCCAGAGGATAAAAAGCTTGTGACGGATTTTGCTCCTATTCGAAAACTAACAACCTAACAAAGATTTCTTATTCGAATGTTTACTTTATCTTAAAAAGATTGATCTGAACAAAAATCGAAATAAGCCATTATTTACGGCACTGAATAGGTAAAGGTCTAAAAGAAAATAAGGATTTTGAGTTTTAGTTTCATTTTCACTTTGATCACTAGTCCGCCTGCCAAACGTGATGACAAACCCAAAATAGTAGACTTACATATATTCGCCTATAACACACCGCTGCGGAAACGTAAAGCGAAAAATAAATGAATTCCGTTACGTTACGATCAAGTGTATTTTGTCGAGTTGCGGAATAGGCATCGGAACCTCGTGCGATTTATTTATTCATTTTTATTCATTAATTCACTGTATAATACCTCACAAAAAGTGATTACCTCTTCGTGACCTAAATATTATTAAAGGGAACTTAGTGACTTTAGATTTGTTCTAATTTACAGCACAAACAAACGGTCTCTAGAGAACTCGATTTGTTTGGTTCAAATTGACCTAATTTATCGCGTCGAGAAAACTTTTATTTCCCAAGTGGGAAAGATAGAAACAAGATGAGAAAGCGACACTGTATAGTAGTGGTTGGCGTAAAAACTACGGTTTAGTAAGATTATCTAGTAAAGATACACCTCTTGAACATTCTAGAAAGAACGAATGAATAAATTACGCTGGACAATTTACACAGTATCATCTAGCTCCAAGCTAAGCAGGGCTTGAGTTGCGGGCACTAGATAACTGACTTCCTTACTAATATTATAGACGCGTAAGTTTCTATGGGTGATTGTTCTTTTTTCACGCATTTTTAAAAAGAGAGACATTTTTCTATATTGGTATGTGTCAACAAAGTGTAAGAAAACATACTCGTACATTCACAAAAAGTTTCGCTTTTATTTAATGTGTACTTACTCTACAGAGTAAAGCCCGATTTACACAAAAGTTTTGGTGCGTGAGTCTAAGAGGAGTTATTCCACGTCCCAATGCGTTCGTATCAAAGTAGTTCGAATACGGAAAACCTAATTTTTTTTTTTGCAGATTTTGTTCACTTTTTTCAAAGAACCTGCCTTTTAGTACCGTCAATCACATATTTTACATTGCAATCTTAGTTTTGAGGTGTATGTGAGTTACTTAAAATATGCCAAGCGCGAAGCTTCTTGCTGTTTATATGTTAGTAGCTTATTTTTATTATGTTCATTCCAAAGTTGCCTGGAAGAGATCACTTTTTGCGATAAGGCCGCCCTTTATACCAAGTTTATTGTATGCAGTAAGTATTCTATTTTTTTGTGTGAGAGTAAATGTAATAGAGTTTTATATTCTATTATATTCTTATTTGCATTTTCAAATGATTAAAATCTATCCAAGCTACCATAGAAGACACTAAATTATACGCCATTTATCGCACTATCAGTTATTACCCCGCTCTATAATCCAATTAAAATTGCCCCGGCTAGTTCTAACCCATGCCTTATCATTGTCCCTCGGATTAATCGCACATAAATCAGGGGCTGACGTTACCGATAATATTGACACGGCAAATTCAAACTAAGCTCAGATTTATATGGTTGGTTTTACATTAGTGGCGTCTAGCGAATACAGAACTCTCAATACTGCGACTAACTGAATAAATAAAGCAACGTTGATAAGCTAAGGCTGATCTGATAACGTTAGAAATTGTGGAAATAATTTTTTTCTTAGGAATCATTATGCCTGGTTTACACTTTGTTAAGTATCAAGTGTGAGTGACAAGTGCAAGTGACATTATGATTTCCAATAATTGATTTTGTACATTTTGAACTAAGATGCATGATATCTTTCACATAGCTACGTCTTAAGTTTTGCGATTTGAAGGCGTGCGGCGCCCCGCGTCTTGTTTTCGCACTTGACTAAACCAGTCCAAACCATAAGTGGAGCACATACAAAAAAATCCGTATCGTCCGTCACAGACGTGGATTAATGTAGTATTAAAAAAAATCAAAATAAATAAACTTTTTTACTTTACTTTACCTTTAATAATGACGAAAATAACAAAATCTCCAAAATTTACCGTGATAATTTAAGTTTTTGGTCCAAAAGTCATGTATTATAGCTACAAACTAGCTTTGACTTTCGACAACTTTCTACATACGTGTCTCGGCATTTATAAAATTGGTAGGAAAGGAGGCATCTGTATACGTATCTAGGTACTTAACAAAGGGCACGCACGGAAAGAGAAAAGTCCGAAAAAGTTTCCGCAACTTCGATTTCCGCTCCCGCCTCATTTGCTACATAGTTTCTAGTTTCGAAAGACTACAGTAGGTAGATTAACGAAATGGAAGCCGTTTAGAAAACACTAATTTTCTTGGATAGCTACAACGTATTAGAATAATTTATTCAGTTATAACTTTTAAAACTATCATGGTTTTTAACACTAAAGTCATTGAAAACGGGATATTTACCATGATTTGATTATTTTCGAGTTTTCCGATATTTCGGCACCGTTTCAAGCGCCACGATCACGAAAGAAGTCGACTTCTTTCGTGATCATTAACTTATTCAGTTGTTTCATGTATCATTAACCTATCAATGAATTATATTAATTACTAGCTGACCCGCTCATGATTTCATTCGCGTGGACTTTATTAATACCCCATTGACCCCATTTTAACTACCTTAGAATATTATTTACCAAAAATAATTTCTAGCACACGTCTTAAAAAGAGCCTCCGTGCAAAATTTTAGCTTTTTTTACCTCTTGTGGTTAAAGAGATCTCTGATGAGTCATCCAGTTTCCTCTTCTATAGATACGTATTCACTGTGTAGCATTTTTACAATATAGGTTATTTTAAATTGACATATCCAAGTTTGCCTTGTATTCGGAGTATAAATGAGTTTCATCGGTGTTAAATATGAAACATTTATTTTTAAAACTGAATGGTTGGTCTTTGAACTGAAAATTAACCTCGGTTTCGAAATATCTCGCCACGATTTGCATTCAATTTGTGATTGTGCTACAATAAGCCAATGGGTGGATGTAGGCCGATAATGAAGTCTAGACCTATTAAGGGTGCCTAGACAACGGCACAAGATAAGTAGCCCTAGAATGTATATTATTGTCTACATAGACATAAAGATGTTTATCCGTTCTCCAACACTAAAAGCTCGGTATCCCTACCCAAGTACCTACAGAGCCTCTTAGAATTTTCGGTAATTGAGACCCTTTGGTAAACGATATTTGATACCACGAGGTTGTAAAAAGATTGAAGTTTTTGGTGTTATTTTCATGATTTTCACAAAAGTGTTCTTCCCTCAGATTATTACATTATTCGGCAAATTCAATGGTAAATTTCGTCAGCTATTTCATTATTTTCCGTTATAAAACAGCTATCTGTGTCCCTCCGATGAGAAATAGATTTGTTTCCCTTTGGGACCGGGTAAGGGTATCTAAGTCGGGAAACGTAGGAATTGGGGTAGGGTAAGATTTACGACAGTCCCGGCTATGATCATTGGGCAAGTGTTTACTTTCCGCGTTACTAATACGGGTATTTTTATCATATTCTCATTCAATCATTTTTTATATTGTTTGTTGCTTGGACGAACGAAATTACCCTTATTTCGGGGTTTTTGGCTGGATTTGATAGCTGGAAAGTATATCATGTTATTCTCAAACAACATACTATTAAATAGTTTCCTTTTTTCAAAGCTACATAAAATAACATACGCGTGACTTTGTACTATTTTGGTCTAAGTGGTCTTGGCATTTTTATTATTGTTTTTTGTTGATATCTAATAGCCAAGCTTGACTATATTTATTCCGATTCTGCGTCCAGAAGCGAAGAATCATCTTGGGTCGTTATTTTTATGTTGATTTATGTAAACTGATGCGGACTTCAAGACATTCATGGTTCTTTATGAGTCAAAATTAATTGATTGATGTCATGAACTTTTTATGATTCCTTATCAGTATCAAAGAATAAGCAAGAAACGTCTGCCGAAGATGGCCAAAGAAAACATAAGTACACAAATAACGATGGACGTTTCCATACTAGGCCATAACACAACTCTGCTTAGCTTGGGGCTA
Organism: Eupithecia centaureata; assembly: GCA_944547425.1. Classification (NCBI taxonomy): domain Eukaryota; kingdom Metazoa; phylum Arthropoda; class Insecta; order Lepidoptera; family Geometridae; genus Eupithecia; species Eupithecia centaureata. The sequence continues at coordinate 12,220,904 of OX155683.1, read as the reverse complement.
AAAGATTTTGTGTGCTTTGTCCAGCGTTTTTTATTTATTACTAGCGACCCGCCCCGGCTTGGCACGGTTTTATTATAAGTATATAAACCTTCCTCTTGAATCACTCTATCTATTAAAAAAAACCGCATCAAAATCCGTTGCGTAGTTTTAAAGATTTAAGCATTCAAAGGGACATAAGGACATAGTGACAGAGAAAGCGACTTTGTTTTATACTATGTAGTGATGATTCAGTATCATGTGTAGGTATGTACCCAATAATTTTGGGTGACACAAACGACAACTGAAGAATAATTTTAGAAGTTATTTAGTTCTGTAGCCAACTGTACCACTCGACAATTCTCCACATGAGCTCATCGCGATTGCGTCCTATATCAAACAAGGATCCCTTTTGCATAACTCATGCGTACCGGCGGTACATACCTACACGTATTCAATTTACGGCGATATCAATCAGCTTTTTACATCTACAAAGTCTACAATTGCATAACCAAGTGACTGTGTTCAATCTATGGTAAGGTGTTATCAATCGAGCAAATCAGTGCCATTTGTACCTATTCAATAATAATGTGCTATTTTACCTAACATTATTTTTAACTTACGCGTTCAGATACATTATAAAAATAAAACTATTAAACGCATATTTATCGATAAAACGTCTCCATCGACCACTTATTTGACTAAAATCGATACCGTCGTTCACTTTTCAAAATAAAGATTCCATAAATAGTTACTTCCGAACACGCGTGCAAGCCCGCGCGTTCTTAATTATTATTGGTCTACCTAATCGAAGCTTCATCCTGCTGGACATCACACAGCAGCATCTTTGCCCACCCGTTGGGGTAAACGTGTTTTTAAGTGGAGACCGCGACTCGGCAAACGTAGTGTAGGACGCCCTCCGGCCAGGTGGGATGAAGATCTGCGAAGGACTGCTGGCAGATGCTGGATGAGTTAAGCTGAAGACAGGGCACTATGGCGCTCATTAGGGGAGGCCTATGTCCAGCATAGTCTAATATAGGTTGATGATGATGATGATCATCTTTGCTCAAACTGCAAATAGAGCTGTATTATGGGTACTAGGTATATAGGTATTTTTATAATATTTAGAATACCCAGAACAACCGGAACAAAAATCTCCAGATCGCACAAACACTTTTCTCAAACTCCTTTCTCAAATGCCTGCAGCTGCGCTTCAGAGGTTATCAGATAATAAGTTAATTAGGGACATAAAGTAATGAATGACCATCGCAATAACATAATTATCCTTTCAAATTATAGAACCCTTAAAATAATGGGCAAATAAATTCAACTTCCGGGTAAATATTCCCATTCGAATTAATACCTTACTCACAGACCCTTACAATTGCTTTAGTTGTATACAAATTAATTTACAACGTAATTAGCACTCTGTCCGTTTGTAATTACGGTTAGTTTCTATTGTCCAGCATCAAAGTTAAATTAAATAAACAGAATATTAGGCTGGATGTGTGAATTTCGTAATTATGGGTAAAATGGGTGATAGTTTCAAATTGTCCCGTGGGGGCGGGTTTTTACTCGACGTTTCGGAATGTCCTGTGTAAAATTGACAATAAAATTCGTATAAATGAAATATGGTTTTTATTCTCACTAACTTGCTTAGAAAGGTAGTTATTTTTCAGAACGTGCCTTTCCCAAATAAAGGCCCGAATTCTTTAAAACAATCGCTTTACTATGACAAGGCCAAACGATAAAAGTCGCGTCAAATTAATCCTATCTACTGAAAATAGCAATAAAGTATTTATTAGTTAAAATATTAGCTTATTTTCTAGGATATAGAAAGTATATCAAAAAATTATTGAGATTTTCGTAAGTTGCGTTTTTGGTACGATTCTTTTTTTATTTTACAAGAAACCACAACAAGTAAAGAAAGAAAGGTCGGAAAATCATTTATGGTTTATTGTGTACGCTGCTATCTTACGCCTCAATATGAAGCAACTGAGATCCCATCACATCAAGATGACATATTACTACTCCACATAAACTTCACATATAGTCCACAGGTGATCGGAAAGCAGGCTTCTATTTCGGTCAACGAATTAGCATTGCGATTCAACGTGGAAATGCTGCTAGCATTCTGGGCACTCTTCCTTTTGGTGTCCGCTTAGATTTTTAAAAGTTTGTTAGATAGTAGATTAAAGTTATATTATAACTACCAGATTGCAAATATCCCTAGCAGAAGCGAACTTTTAGCTCGTTTAAAAAGAGACCATGAATTTAAAGGCTCTTGTGGGTTCCCAAGGATATTTAACGAGCAATAACCAAAAAATTGTAATCCCAAAGTTTAAAACTTTGCCCGCAGGTGACATTACCATATTTTTCCAAGTTCCTGAGATTAATTTGCATAAGTATTATAATTCTTCGCTTTTTCCCCTTAATTAGCACATTTGGCTCTTGTAAGTGTTGACCGACCGCTTTTCCATAGCATTGCGAGATTTAACTTTGGACATAAATCAGAATGAATGTTTGTTAAACAGGTCATTTCTTAATTTCAAACCTTACTCGTAAGTTTGGACCGCTTCATTTCTCACCGAAATTAGTTTTAAAAAGTTTGAAAAATGTATGATTTATGTCATACGTTGATTGTTAATATCCTTTTTCATTTCTTCCACGAGATGATAAAAAATTGAAGTTAAGATAAATTCAATTAACAAAGAAAAATATATAAAAAGAGTCCGTAGAAGGTCGCAAAGATTTTCGATGAGGTTGTCACTTGGTTTCGTGGCACAGTTAGTTAGCGCATCTCGTACTGAAGGAGGGTCGCGTGTTCAAATTCTGCTGAAATCGAAAATTTTTGCGATGTTATTTAACTTTATTAAACTAACCCTTTGCTTCTCTCTGAATTGTGTCACCTGTAAATGTAATTTGTCTATAAAATCGTATCTAATTTGTTTTATCCCGCACATGTGCAACTTATGTAAAAAAAAGTATTTATTCTAAGACTTATAACGCTATGGTCGACTGAATAATCGTCTCCTTTCACAGGTATTGGTAACAAAGCCCGACTTCTACAACGAAGAAACCCGCAAGAATCTGTTCTGCACTCTTTCAGAGCTGATCTCCCTGAACATCGTGCCGATAGTGAATACCAACGACGCTGTCAGTCCACCGATGTACATTCACGACGATACCATGGTGCCAGGGACGGGGAAGAAGGTAAAACTGTTATCTTCTCGGGATAATTCATTCTCTATAAAAAATTTGCATGATATAAAATAAGTCAAAAACTACTGGTCAGAATTTTATTTAATTTAAAAGAGACCACGCGACACGAAGCATCGAAACTGGTCAAGAAAAACTAAACGCATAATTCGCATATAAAATAATAGTAACAATACATTCGAATTGAGAACTTCCCCCTTTCTTTTCTTTCTTTCTTTAGTGGATTCGGAGTCGGAAATTATTGGGATATCCATTAATCATAGAAATTAAAATTTCACCAAGTTCGAGATACCTATGCAGTGTAATAAAGAAAAAAATTAAGTTCATAGGTTTTGTAGCATCATCATTATCAAACTATATTAGTCCACAGGTGGACATAGGCCACCTCTAATGAGTTTGTAGCGTTAGGGTTGATTAGTGGAGTCATGATATCTACTATCCGGTAATTTTCAGATTGAACTGGCAAGCCTTCAGAACTAAATATCAATATTTTTCCAGGGAATCAGCATAAAAGACAACGACAACCTTTCAGCACTCCTAGCAGCTGAGATCCAGTCGGATCTGCTCATCATGATGTCAGATGTAGATGGCATCTACAATAAACCTCCTTGGGAAGACGGCGCGCGGATGATGCATACCTATACCTCTCAAGATAAAGATTCCGTGGAGTTTGGGCAGAAATCTAAGGTATGTTCAGCAGCAAAAATTCAAATAAAGATTAAATTTTATCATTGTGCACGATAAAGGCCGTAAATAAAGTAGTAGCTTTAACATAAACGGGCTGGGGCACTGCTTTTTGGAATATAAATTCCAGGTAGCTTTGTTATAAAAAAGATATAACATCCATAATATATTATGAGCACCTCCACTGCTATCACCAATTCAGCTGCCTAGGGTAGATATTATGGCTAACAGCTATTATAAAGCCTTTTTTCAATGATCTTTTTCAGTGACTTGTTTTTCTGTCGCCATTTTGAATAAAATGAGAGTAGAAATTTAAAAAACAACTTTAAAAAAAGATATGCTAAGTAACGCACAAGTACCTACTCTTTTACAAACAGAGTTCTTAGTGAACTTATTTATAATACCTAATTAAAACATTACAAAAATCATCGAAAATTGCAGTAACATTTTATTTAATATACACAGATGGGCAATAACTTATCCTCAGCGGTTTTTGAAACATTGTTTAACAAATATGTTTTGCTTTATGACCGTGAAACTCTACCTACGTACGAGTAACAGGGCCTCTTGCGGTCTCATATATTAAAATAATAAAATATTCAGGAATGCCTGTGTTGCGAAAATAATAACTTTATATGAACGACGTGAAATATCAGACAATGTTATTTAGGGCATTATTTTCCAGCGTTGCGCATAATGTAACGAGCGTTACAAAGTCTTATTTGATAAATTTATTTTCTTTCCAACATTTCGGCTAGGTTTCATTGATACAATGATACAATTCGTCATATACTTAAACTGTTCAGAACGCTGCTGTCTTGAATTTTAGAAAAACGTCTATTTCTTCTTGCTTGCATAAACGTATTTTGGAGTATGAAAATAATTCTGTCTCTCTATTTGTAACTTTGAAATGACTGAACGTACTCGTAGCTATGTTATAACGTACTGAAATTATAATGAGTAACTCACGCCCACGTATATAGAACTTTTATTTTCTCATTAATGTTACAGTTCATTAAATCTAATAAATCTAAAGAGACGAATTTTCCCTAGGTCGGCACAGGAGGTATGGACTCCAAGGTAAACGCGGCCACCTGGGCGATGGCGCGCGGAGTCAGCGTCGTCATTTGCAACGGAATGCAAGAGAAGGCAATCAAGACCATTATTAACGGAAGAAAGGTTGGCACTTTCTTCACTGACTGTCCCGTTGTGTCGACCTCGTCTGTTGATGTTATGGCTGAACAAGGTAAGGGTTGTATAGAGAAACATAACACAACAGTTATGGTTAGAATTTGCAGAAAAAGAGTTTGCAAGCTGAAGTGCCAGTGGGCTGGCCATAACTCCTGCAGAACCATCATTTGCTGGGGTAAAAGTCATCTTGCATGGAGACCGACCAGTAAATGCAGTGTGAAACGACCTTTGGTCAGGTGGTCTTACTGGAGAAGAATAGAAATACTTAAGTCAGATTAGTTAATGAATGAATAGCCTCTAGTGTTAATCTTAATTTCAGAACACATTTTATTTAAGATGTTTTATCATGACTTAAGAAGTTACGATGCTTATTCACGACCCAGTATTCAATCATACCTATCGTCTTTCAGAATATCTCTTTTTAACCGGATAATAACTACTAATGATTGTCCACAGCCCGCACCGGCAGCCGAGCTCTCCAAAAGCTATCCCCATCCGACAGAGCTTCCGCCATCAACTCCTTAGCCGACCTCCTACTCAGCAAGCAAGAAAAAATCCTCGAGGCCAACGCCAAAGATCTTGAAGAAGCTACTAAAGGAGGCGTAGCTAAACCACTGCTAAGCAGACTCTCACTTAGCCAAGCGAAACTAAAGACTTTATCCATCGGCTTGAAGCAAATCGCTGAATCTAGCTATGAGAATGTAGGCAGGGTTTTGAATAAGACAAAGCTAGCTGAGAACTTGATTTTAAAACAAGTGACGGTGCCTATTGGCGTACTCCTTGTTATATTTGAATCTAGGCCCGATTCGCTACCTCAAGTAGCAGCATTAGCCATTGCCTCAGGCAATGGTTTACTACTCAAAGGTGGGAAAGAAGCTGCACATTCCAACAAAGCCTTGATGGATTTAGTTAAAGAATCTCTGGATACAGTTGGAGCAGCAGACGCGATTTCCCTTGTATCAACACGAGAAGAAATCAGCGACTTACTAGCAATGGAGAAGCACATAGACTTGATAATACCTAGAGGTTCCTCTGACCTCGTGAGGAATATTCAGAAGCAGTCCCAACATATCCCTGTATTAGGTCATGCCGAGGGTGTATGTCATGTGTATGTAGATATAGACGCTGATCCAGCCAAAGCACTAAAGATTGTCCGAGACGCGAAGTGTGACTACCCGGCTGCGTGTAATGCTATGGAAACCTTATTATTCCATGAAGATCACATTTCAGGGCCTCTCTTCGTTGATATTTGCAACATGTTGAAGCACGAAGGGGTTATAATTCACGCTGGACCAAAGCTAGCGAAGAAATTAACCTTTGGACCGCCTCCAGCGAGGTCTATGAAGCATGAGTATGGGTCGCTGGAGTGTTGTATAGAAATGGTGAAGGATTTGGATGATGCCGTCGACCATATTCACAAGTTTGGAAGCTCGCACACTGATGTTATTGTTACTGAAAATGGTAAGTCTTTTTATCGTTGTAGACTATATTTAGCATATTTTACACCCTTTTAAAAACATACTTACTAGCACCTTCTTTGACCCTGATAGGACAAAACCTGAACAAATGAAATGTTTGGACCTTCTAAACATTTAAATTGCTTTTCTGTTTTTACTTGTTACTGTTTATCCTACTTTATACGACTAATTGCTTACGGTTTAAAATCTTGTGATAAACAAAACATTGTTTTCATACAATATGTGTAATTTTACTACTTCCCTAAACAAAAGATAATAATTCTCTCAAAATAACTTTATCTATCACTGATTACCCATATTAGTATGTGGAATTGTTAAACTGATAATATTTTACAACAACACTTAAAAGGTTTATGAAAATACATAGGTATTAAGTATTCACTTATTAGGTAGCTAGGTACACTTATGTTTTGTATTAGGTATTTCAAGCATCTTGTGCCCATAACACAAGCTCTGCTAATATTGGGGCTAGATGATGTTGAGTGGATTGTGGTCTCTCCATTTTAGCTTACATATATTATTGATTTTTAGAAATTAAAAAATATTATACTTTATTATGAGGGGGAAGGTAAGTGTTATTTTTAAAGAAGTAGAACGTGGGATATCAGAGGGGAGGGTGCAATTTCAGGCTATAGAACAAAAGTGTTAGGTAATCAAAAAGACTCAATGAGGAAAAATTATTCTTAACTACAGTACTACTGTTATGACACAACATTTTCTTTTAATCTCTAACACTGACTCTGGCAAAGTTTTAGCGAAATTTAGCTGAGCCATAAAACAAGAAGTTGACATTGAGTTCTGTCTTGTCATTCTGTAGCATACCTATTGTATGGGTTTGGTATGGGCCCGTCATGCTCAAATCTTTTGGTATGGGCAGCATAATGATTTAGGTACCGAACTTATTCATCTTGCTCTGTCTAGTCTAGAGGTATATCGGTGTTGTATATAGGTTGTGGAGTTTAATCTTCTAATTTAAATCTCTGCTTCAATAATCTAATCAGGATAGACATGTGTGACATAGGAGTCTACGTTATCACTGTTTGCCTTCTGTCTAGTTTGACTAATAAACTTGAACTTGGTATCTTATCACATGACGTCATATTTTCAGGTCATGGGTTGTGTGCGTGACAGAGCGTCCGTTTTAATCTTACAAGCCGGACTTATTAGTTTGTATTTATAAAATCTTATAACAAAATTAATCTAGTTAAAATAGGAGAGGTTCTCAATTCTTCGGAATCTTTTTTTTTAATGTATATTCACCGATTACTCGAAGACACCTGAACAGATTAGATGTTTTTTATATTGTTTTGAGTTCCAGGTCCCATTTAAATTTTAACGAAATAAGTCGATGTTTCGAAATCAACAAAAAGCTAATAATAATAAGTGTACCAATACATACACTGAATTTTTTTGTTTACTCCGAAAGCTCTGTTTCAAAGTCAAAGTGCTTTATTTCCATAAGACCTTACAGGACACTTGGACACGTCATAAAATTCATTTTATAAATAATTAAAACTAGATTATAGAAACGAACAAGAAACCTTTACCTTGTTAGGTTGTTCGTTTTCGAGTTGGAGCAAAACTCGTTCCAAGCTTTTTTATCATCTAAATAATCAGATATTTTATAGTAAGCCTTTTGACAAAGAACAGTTTTGACAATTTGTTTGAATTTATTTACTGATAGTTTTTGCAACTCACTTGGAGTCTTGTTGTAGAAGCGTATACATTGCCCTTTGAAAGATACATTAACCTTGTTTAGTCTAGTTGTAGGCAAAGCGAGTTTATTTTTATTTCTAGTATTGACATTGTGTATATCGCTATTTTTAGGAAACTTACTGATATTTCCTACGAGTGTACAATAAGTTTTCATAAATATATTGACATGGTACTGTCATTATGTTAATTTCTTTGAATTTATCACGTAGGGATTCTCTGGAACCCATATTATAGATTGCCCGAACAACCCTCTTCTGCAACACAAAAACGGTGTTAATGTCTGCAGCATTCCCCCACAGCAGTATACCATAAGACATAATACTATGGAAGTAGCTGAAATAAACAAGTCTAGAAGTATCTACGTCTGTAAGTTGACGGATTTTTTTGACTGTATATGCTGCAGAACTGAGTCTTTTTGATAGCTTATCTATATGTGGGCCCCATTGAAGCTTAGTGTCTAGTGTGATTCCTAAGAATACAGTACTTTCTACAATGTCTAACGTTTCTCCTTTCACATTTATATCGGCTTTAACTTGTTTCACATTAGGTAGAATAAATCTAATACATTTCGTTTTGGTTTCGTTAAGCAAAAGATTATTGACGCTAAACCAGTGGACAACTTTTGAGATTGCATTATTCACATCGTCGAAATTTGTTGATTGTCTTTTCATTTTAAAAATTAAAGAAGTGTCATCAGCAAACAATACAATCTCATGATTATTCTTTACAAGATCAGGCTAGTCGTTAATATAAACTAAAAATAGGAAAGGACCGAGGATAGACCCTGTGATACACCCATAGTAACGACAGACCCCGAAGACCGTTTCCCATTAATGTCAACTCTTTGTATCCTGTCGCTTAAATAAGAAGAAAAAAGAGCCAAAGAGTTGTCATTCATTCCATAGTGATGTAGTTTTCTGATTAATGTCTCATGGTGTACACAATCGAATGCTTTTGATAAGTCGCAAAAAACACCTAAAGCATCTTGCGACTTCTCCCAAGCATCAAAAATGTGCTATACTAACTCTACACCAGCATCAGTAGTTGACCTGCCACGAGTAAACCCGAATTGCTTGCAATGTAGCAGGTCATTGCTGTTGAAAGCCTAAGTAATTGATGCAAAATAAGTTTTTCAAAAACTTTGCTGAAAGTAGGCAATACTGATATTGGTCTAAAGTTAGTAGGGTCAGACCTACTTACCCGATTTAAACAATGGAATTATTTTACTATGCTTCATTAGATCAGGAAATATGCCACAATCAATATTTTCATTAAATATATAAGCTAAATCTGATGCAATCGTATCAATTAATGGTTTAATAATTTTAACGGAAATGCCCCAGAGATCTGCAGTTTTCTTAACATTTAAAAGTTTAAAGATTTTTAGAATTTCTTTTTCATCAACATGATTGAACATTAGGTACATTTTTTATGAGTAATGACTCAGCGATCGCTTGAGAAGAGTTTAGAGTCTTTGTAGTAGAGATTGGAATGTTAGTAAAGAAGTTTTCAAATGCTTGCGATACTTCAACATCTTTTTTTACTGATTAGTTTTCTAATTATAATCATTAACAAAGGTACTAACCTTTCCAGTCTCACTATTTATTATTTTCCATGTTGATTAAATAACATTTTCGCTATTTTTTATTTTCGAGCCAATATAATTTGACTTTGCTACTAGACAAACTTTTCTAAACATTTTTGAGTACTTTTTAACTTTATCTTTGAACTCCTCGCTAAAATTGTATTGTTTTTCACTATACATTTCATACAACTTTTGTCTACTTTTATGAATACCTACAGTTTCTTGACTTAGTTTCATTGACTTAGTTACATGATGGACATATACAGGGCGCCGGGAATTGAAATCGTTTTAAAGTGAGATTATAGTTTACATTTCAATAGATAGATTCAAATCAAAAATATTACATGATTTCTGGTCACACAGCACACATCAATAGCTCTACTTTGGGTCTCTAGAGTCTAGACGATTACACAAATGTCCATCACTATTATTTTTATCTTCCGACGAGCTAAGCAAAACTTTTTATTCCAGAGAGCACAGCCAAACAGTTCCTCCACGCTGTGGACAGCGCATGCGTGTTCCACAACGTATCGTCTCGCTTCGCTGACGGGTTCCGCTTCGGACTAGGTGCTGAAGTTGGCATCTCTACGGCGAGGATTCATGCTAGAGGTACGTTTTTTTGTGTTGCATCTCTACGGCTAGGATTCATGCTAGAGGTACGTTACATTGCGTTGCATCTCTACGGCTGGTATAAATGCTAAAGGTACCTAGGTATAGTTCGCGTCATGTAAAAAGAACGCTGGCGGTCAAGCTGCGCAGAAGGCGATTTATGGGTCTATTTGGAGGTAGGCAGTGGGGCGCGGGGTGGAAGGGTCATGCGCCGCATGCTTGCCGGTGCGCTATTGGTTCGTCAGTTGACATTTGCTGTCACACGTCACGTTTCTTGTCAAAATACCATCGCGCACAAAAGTTTACGAAATGGTTTTACATTTTAATTGTTTTTGGAAATTATGCACAAAGGTAAAGGAAATAGAGGTAGAGACCGATTACTGTAAAAGCGATCATTTGGTAGATATGATTACAGAAACATTTATTATTCGTGTAAGGGATGATGATTCTGACTCAAATAATGATGAAAGCTCAAGTGACGACAGCGACGATGATGAAATAGCCACCTCCAGTATCAATCCCGCGTCCTCATCTGGTTTTCACGTCACCCAAGACGACTTAATGGATGGAGTTGCTACATTACATTATTTTTTTGTAATTAGATTAAACATTCTAAACTGAATCGAACTTGTTTTTAATTTTATCTAATATTATTTTCTAATAACCAACACCAAGCCGCGAGTGAAATATTAGTTAAAAATAGGCACAGCAAATTGGCATAGTACTATCGTACGCGAGTGTACCCATGCGCGAACATACCCCTTCCACTTTCTTCCAGCGCTCTTTTTACGTGACGCGACCTATACCTTTAGCATTTATAGTAGGTTTTATATTGCTTTACTGTTTGCATGCCACTTCCAGTTGTGCTCGCTCCGCGTTATAACCGAGGGACCATTGTCTTTGTTCACGTAGTAACTAGCAATAAGTTAAGTTGTTCTGTTGAACTACCTACCCTCTTTTTAATTTAGCATAATTTTTTGTAAGTTTATTTTAGTACGTGTTAGCCCTATGTTGTTAAAATTTTTGTGTTTTCTAATGTAAGTGAATTTATTCTTAGTGAGAAATAAAACATTCTTTAACCTGAGGTACCTACCTACGTTATATTGTGTTCCATCTATACACAAAGGATTCATGCTAGAGGTACGTTATGTTGTGTTACATTTCTACGGCTTGGATACATGCTAGAGGTGCCTACGTTTTGTTGTGTTGCATCTCTACGGCTATGATTCATGCTAGAGGTACCTACGTTATATTGTATTGCATCTCTACAGCTGCGATTCATGCTAGAAGTACGTTATATTGCGTTGAAAGGATTACAACCCCCTCGCTCGTAAAAGCATGTTTACCCGATGGTCCTGTGACTGACTTTCCTCTGGTTATGTAAGTCTGCCGTCACTTAAAGCTAAGTGTGATTAATGATCTTGATAAAAATAATTAGTATTGATGGTAGGCGGTTGATTGAAAATCTAAAAAACATCGTTAATTAATTACGTCACCTCAAAGAGTCTTTTATGCCGAAGTTTTTAACGAACAAAATTTTAGATTAATGTTAGTTAGATGGTAACTTAATTAAGTTTAAGATGAACATTTGACTTTACTTGCTTAGAAGTCAAAAACCTACAATTTTATTTTTAGGGCTTTAAAAAAGCAGTCAGTCGAATGTTTATACTATAAACTTTCACTTTAATTTTTTTCCACAAGTGGAAGAAGTGAAATAATCCACTAGTATGTTTTTTATGTGTGTTATACAACATGGTTTATTAATTATTACATATTGTCGAGGTAGAACTGAGCGACATCTAGCCAAACATTAAAGTCATTGATGCAACAAATCATCTATGGAGTAATAGGCCTTCTTGACACGATTATGTACTGTTTAGATCTACGAATAGGGAGCTCAGTTGCTCCAGATAGAAGCGCAGCGCACACAATTGCCCCAAAACATAAGCTCTGCTTAGCTTAGGGCCAGAATAACCTTTTGTGAATTTTCTTACATTACATATTTATAATTACATAATATAGTCAGTTGGCGCTCTAGGGGGGAGTTCTATGTCCAGCTGTGGACTAATATTGGTTGATGATGATGATATTTTTATTATTTTACAATTTATATCCAGGTCCAGTTGGCGTTGAAGGTCTGCTCACAACAAAATGGATCCTAGAAGGAACGGACCACACCGCAGCCGAGTTCAACGAAGGCAAGAGAACATGGCTTCATGAAAAACTGCCCGTCAATTGACTACAGGAAACTACGCTATGGGAAAAGATTCGGGAGTTCTTTATAGGTAGTCTAAGGTGATCTAAGGTAGTCTGATGAATCTAAGTATAAGTGAACAGTGGATGGTGAAGATAGGATATAGGCCACATCTTCACTTACCTGAGATAGTGGCCAAGCGCTCGACCATTTTCAAAATAAATAAATATAAGAAAAGTAGACGAATATGATAATTGCTTAAGATAATGCCTCGTTCGATGTTACTAAAGTGAAGTAGATAGTTAAACACCATTATTGCCTATGACGTAGATGTCTTTAACTCGTTTTACTTAGGCGCGCCTCATGCACCGTTGCACCACAAGTAATGAAGAATATAGAATATAAGAGAAATAAAAAAATATAAGAGAATATAACAATTTAATAGCTATATTCTTCAAAGGAATCGTTAGTATAGATTTTAGCTTCGCGAGAAAATTTTCCTTTTCCTTTCCTCTCGCTTTGAGGTAAAAATCGTGTGTAGAAAGAGACAGGGAATGCTAAGTATCTAGATAACAAGTCATTTGTTGAAAAACTAAAGTAACATTTTGAGAGCACCATAAATTATTTTTTTAGATTGTTATATGTATAGCAACATTTTAAGCACTCAAACTGAATTTTGGCAACATTTGAATTGATACAGTTGTCGATTACGTAAAGCGATATAGAAAAGATAAAGTTTAAGGCTAAGACGGTGGTGATGTTGAAGTTACAGGAGTAACAGGATCAAAAAACTTGGAGTGATTCGTGTAATACGCGAATAAGAAAAGGGCGAAGTATTATCTATTTGTTAGTAGATAACAAATAGATAATACTTCGCCCTTTTCTTTCAGTACTTGACCGACATACTGTCGCAAATCTAGAGTTTCAACGTAAAACTCATCTCAGACTCCCTCGTCCTAATTAGAATCAAGAAAATAAATCAATCTTAATTACTTTTGCGAGGAGGTACTAGAAATGTTTAATTACGTATTAGTTAAATGGAATCTTAGAATACTTAGTTATAGAGAATATTATAAAGCTAAACGGATATTTTCTTACTAAGCATTAATTACTCAATTATTCTTATGAATTAGGTAGAAGTTAATGGATATTTTAATTAGGCTGAAATTGGCTAATGTAGCATGAAAGAGAATTTTCGGATTTTTAAAAATATTTTTAATAAGCACTGTTTTTATTTTTCCAGGCTACTTGAATTAGGTATTCAAGTAGCCTAGATAAGTAAAATAGTGCTGGTTGGTAAATAGATATTATATTTGTACCTAGGTACTTACATCAAGATACTTTTTTATATTTTCGTATATACAGTAACAGTTTACATTTAGAAAACATATTGTAACGAAAGAAATAAACAACATGTATGTATATCATATTATTTTATTGCTGTTATTATTAGTTGCCAACAACTGAAATAAGGAAGTACTTGTTTATCTTTATTCAAATAATGGGTTAAGTACTTGTTTACACGATCATTTTGAAACAAAGTCGTTACATTATATAAAAGTAAAATGTTATATCAGAGATGGGAGGATGAAGTATCAGAGGGATCAAGTAGATAATAATTTTATTAAAAAGCTGTATTAAAAAATACTACCTGATTTATACTCTTTCTTTTTACTAAACTTCTAGTTTTAGATTCTAGGCGCTCTAGATTCTAGATCGAAACCCTTTGTAGCGTCCACAGAATATTCTCTATGAACATAAGAGTGTGTGCTCGATCAGAACGAGATAGGAGTTTGTCAAAATTAATATTTTACGTCAAAATTCTCATAAAAGTAACGCTTGTCAAAGCAGGAAAGACCTTTGTCCAATCTAACGTATTGTTTTTGAATTCCGAACTTTGTAAAATACGCCGTTTTATAGAACAGTGCGACACAATTAGTGATAATTTTTTAGGAAAGAAAGAATTTTACGCGAATTACAACATAAAAAAAATACGCTCATTTTGTTTTTATCCTATAAGTCTTTCTGCTGATGTTTCAGTTTGGAATGGTTGTATCCCAATCTGATAGCGAGCACAGTATACCCACTGGACATTATGCTTTGTAAGCATAGAGGCAGCAGTGTAAGTTTTTCTTTGTGATGGCGATACAAAGGGAAATAATCACGGCCGCCGGTGCGATACTGTTCTATTGTTCACATGTTCATTGAATAAAGTACGGGAGAGTTAGATAATAGGGGTGCTTTAAGTTTAAAGTCGTTTGCGTTTGACACGTGACGTCATCGTTTTGTGAAACTGTCAGTAGGATCAAGATCCACGGAGGTAGGATCTTTTTTCAACCAACTTTAAAAAGGAGGAGGTACTCAATTCTACTGTTTTTTAAGTGTGTTAAATCATAACTTTAAACTGATTTTGATGATACTTTTTATTTCGAAGCCGGTCCTTTTTGTGTGGTCCCATTTAATTCTAATAATAATTGATTGTTTTTGAGTTATCCTAATAATGCGTGAAATTTGAATGTCAAATGGGTGTTCTGGGTATTTTTGTATGTAGGTAGGTACGAGTAGGTACATATAATAAAAAAATCTATCTAGCTAGTCGAGGTATTGTATTAATAGGTATCTACTAGATGTACCAAGCACTGCTTAGCGTGGTGATAACTGGTGCAGTGCGGATTGTCCAGCATTATTTCCGCTTGCAGCTTCGCTCACGTACACTATACGATTTGTTCTACTCTTCAATCTGATAGAACAAAAAAATATGTGTAAGTCTCAAGCAAATTGGGTTGAAATTCCTTAAAAAAAAAACAATATGATGTATTATACTTACATAGTATTATAAACCTTCCTCTTGAATCACTATCTTTCTGAGCACCATTCTAAAAACCACATCTAAATCCGTTGCTTATTTTCAAAGGTCTAAGCATACATAAGAACAGACAGAATATACGTATATATAGTGAAGATACCTACTCTGTTAGCAGAGCTGGGTTCAGCTAAATGGAAAAGAGTTAAAAAGGATCTTGCAATTAATGAAGGCAGGTTTAGACAGGGTCAGTGCACAAGTCAGTTATCGGCGCCAGTGCCCGCACCTAGACTGACTTCCCTGTTTACATGGAGTCGGTAGTCGAAGCTAGTCAAAGTCAAAGTCAAAATGCTTTATTTCCTTAAGACCTTACAGGACACTTGGACAAGTCATAAAATTCATGTTATTAATAATTAAAACTAGGAAATAAAGTGCTCACTTTGATTTTTGTCCACTTCAATCTTTTTAAGGTAAAGAAGCGAACAGGAACCTTTACATTGTTAGGTTGTTAAAATTCGAGTTTGAGCAAAACTCGTCCCAAGCTTTTTTATCATCTAAATATTCAGACACTTTTTACAAAGAAGCCTTTTTACAAAGAATTGTTTGAAATTATTTACCGATAGTTTTTGCAACTCACTTGGAGTTTTGTTGTAGAAGCGTATACATACATTGCCCTTTGAAAGATCCGTTAACCTTGTTTAGTCTAGTTGTAGGCAAAACGAGTTTCATGTTGAGCACACGTTTGTCAAGTCAGTGAGAAAGAAAAAATATTTTTCTCTCACTAGCCAGACGCAACGTCACCCCACAAAGCGGCGCCAGTAACTCACCAAGCTGTTTACACGGGTTTTTGTCACTGGCGCGGGTGGGAGCGGGTTGCGGAGCCGACGGACTTCTAAATATTCATGTGCGAATTTACAAGTCAGCGCTGACTTCCCGCCACTAAACTGACTTGAAACCAATTTACACGGGGTTTTTTGCGGGTCAGCGCTGACCCTGTCTAAATCTGTCTAAGCCTGACGCTGACTGGCGGCGCGCCGGCAGTCACAGACCCTGTCTAAATCTGCCTTGACGCTCTCTACTCAGGTATCTTATGTTTTAAGTAGGTATATCAGTCATCTCGTATCTACCCATAATACAAGTTTAGCTATGATCACGATCTAGCTATGAGCTAGATGATGCTGACTGGATTTTCCACCAATATTTATTGATTCAAGCAGTGCAGGTTTCAGTTCAATGGGAAAGAGTATAAAAGGATGCAAACGCAGAAGAAGGAAATGTAGTGTAGGATGCCCTCCGGCCAGAAAAGATAACGGTCTGTGAAAGACTGCTGGCACATATACTAGATGCGGCAAGCTGAAGACAGGGCGCTATGGCACTCATTAGGGGAGCCCTATGTCCGGGCGTGGACTTGCATAGGTTTATGATGATGACGATGATAAAAAATGCCAATAATGTTGTTGTCCACTTATCTCCTAAATTTTATGGCCATTTTCAACTTGCTTTATGGACCTAAATGGAATTCCATAATGGATACTCATACCCCAAATCCTTTTAACATAACAATAATTTTACGACGCAAAATTTTAATATGAAAACGGAAAGTTGTGAAACAATCCACATAATCTGTGGTTTCTCCTCGTTTGTGTTGATTTATGATAACTAGCTTTTAGCAGAACAATGCTTGGATTTACTTGAGCTATAGTGCGATGCAGCTACTTAAACACACAGAATGAACACTTATTCTAAACAAGAAAGCTCCATTTTCTGTTACCCCGGGATTTATACTGTTTGAGGTAAGAAGAAATGAAAAAAAAAACTGGAAATGTGCCAGTCAGAATCGCGCGTGAAGGGTTCCGTATAAAACAAAGTTGCTTTTTCTGTCCCTTTATCCTTATGTACATTTGACAGCTTAAATTTTTAAAACTACGCAACGGATTTTGATGCGGTTTTTTTTAATAGGTAGAGTGATTCAAGAGGAAGGTTTATATACTTATGATAAAAACGTGCCAAGCCGCGGCGGCTCGCTAGTAAATAATATTCTATCAATTCATCCACGTCGATTTGTTCTGGGTATGTTCTTATCATAAAAAAATCGTGTAGGTATTTAGTGATTTGTTTCAAGTATATCAGTTATCTTTTACCCATAAAACAAACTCTGCTTAGTTTGGGGCTAGATGTGAATTGTCCAGCATTATTTATTTCTTTTAGAGAGCTTGATCTTGAGTTCTCGTCTCAAAGATATAGCTTAGTGTCTTTCTCTACCCTTCTGGAAGAAAACTATTAGTGCCTCATTTATACTGTGATAATAATAATGCTAAAATGCGCTTTGACTTTTTCCTCTGTGGTTTCGTTTTAAAGAAGATTAAGGAAATATCTTATTATATGGAGATTCTTAAGGTTGAGTTTAAATTAACTGCAAGTCACAGAGATTTTTGCCTTCCTGCAGCGAGGTACCTACCTGTAGAGTGTAGGTGCCTCGTTTAGGAAGAAAAAATATGGTACTTATCTATCTACTTTTAAACGAACCAACAACGAACGTCGCCGTGTGAAACCCTAATCCTGAAACGTTCAGTTTAACTGAACAGGATACCTAGATCCTGTTAAAACATTTGCGGCTTACGACTTAGACACGTGTTTAACATGGTTTTGTAGGGTGACTTTCGCTAAACTGTTAAACACGTGTCTAAGTCGTGATTTTGTTTTTTGTGGTAAGGCTGTTTATTTTTGAAAATAGCTTTTTCATAAATTATGATAATGATAATAAAGTGGAGGCGTTAGTAGTAGAGTGAGTGGGGGCAAGATCGAACGGTTTTTTGATGAGATGGTCAGTGTTTTTTTTGAATCCATAAAATATTATAAATGCGAAAGTGTGTTCGTTTTCGATTCTTCACGCCCTCACTTGATTCTTAGCATAGAGTTTGTTTAATGGACTTAAATCAGAATTATAATACGCTACTTTTTGTCGTGGTAAAACATCAAATTCTCATCGGTATTCAAATTACAAAATTAGAATTTTATAATAAAAACTAGCGACCCGCCCCGGCTTCGCACGGTTAACTAGGTAGGTATAAACCTTCCTCTTGAATCACTCTATCTATTAACAAAAACCGCCTCAAAATCCGAGAATTAAAGATTTAAGCATACAAGAGGGACATAGGGACAGAGACAGGAACTTTGTTTATACCCAGTGCTTCCAGATCCCAAAAGTAAAATTACAGTGTTTCCAGTAAAAAAATACAGCAGTTTCTAAAAATAATGCAGTAGATTTCAAAATCGATTACAGTAAAATTACAGTATTTTTTGTTTAAATATTGATGGAAAAATAAGCTGCTTCCTATGATTAAGTCATTAAAGTCAAAGTCATTAACATATATTTCGATATAAAAAAACATTATTTACTTTTTTCAGAACCATTTGCTCATGATTTATCAATATTTATCTACGACCGATGTGGCGCGGTGGGCGAAGTTCCGCCTGCGACGCAGGAGGTTGCGGGTTCGATTCCCGCATCGAAAAAAAAATTCCCAGCATCGCTACACTTTCCTCACTGCTTGAGCTCATTTTTACAGTAATCTCGCTATAAGTTTTTAGTTAAGAGTTTATCATCACTGCATACTACCATGGCAAAACAAGTTTATGAATAAATAGACGAAAAATGCAATGTTCCTTTATAAGACAGAGACGGCTACTATTGATAGTTGCGTCCCAGAGTGCTCTACGATAGTTCCGTATGGCCAGGGAATTCCCCGCAACTTTATTATAAGCAGACCTACTATAAATTGTCTATGGGTGTAGATTAGCTGCGTTTCGTTTTACGTATTAGAATGATAAAGTTATAAGAAAATTAAATACAGTATATTCCATACACTGTATTTTATCATTACAGTATACAGTAGACAAGTCTAAAATACAGTAAATCTACTGTAATTACAGTGAATCTGGAAGCACTGTTTATACCTAATATGTAGAGTGATGAAGTATAAGGCGGCGTCCTAATTGGGAGCGATCGTACGATGGCGCGATGCGTTTTTCATCTCACGATCAAAGTGGTCGTGCGATGACCTAACAGGTGTCATAATAGATCGCGCGATGTCCATCGTGTGATGCCGTCAACGATGATGACGCCCCTCGCGCGTCAACGCATCGTGTAGGTAACTGATTAGGGCACTCAAAAGAGATCTGTTACTTTGATCACATGATCGCACGATCAAAGGCATCGTACGATCATTATTAAGCATTTTATGTGCTCGCACGATTACTTGCGAGGTTCAAATAGGACACTCTGACGAAATCTGTATGTTTGAACTCATCGCACGACGAGAACGCATCGTGTCATCGTACGATCGCTCCCAATTAGGACGACGCCTAACAGTTATCTAGTACCCATAACACAAGCTCTGCTAAGCTAAGGGCTAGATAATGCAGTGTGAACTATCCTGCATTATTTATTAAAAAGGTAACGTCTGTCTACGAGGCCTTAATAAAATTACGTATACGCGAAATCGGGTACCTAATGAAAAATATGTAAATGGCGAGCAAGATCACGCCGTGAAATTAGATTAGTGTTGTTCTAGCGTACCTCCTGACAGAGTTATTTATCTGAGAAGTGCTTACTTATTAGCTTTGTTGGCGTAGTGGGACATATAACGGATACTTCTACTTCCTATTTGGCACCTTTCTATCTCGCAAACTTTACGATAAAACCATATACTAACCTCTAACTAATTATACATCTATGAAACATAAATCACATCACATTTATCACATGTATCATAAAATATAATAAATATTAATTTAATGATACATGTGATAAATATTACATAATGTTTTTTTGAGTATTGCCTTCGACTACATGGACGGTGTTCTCATTTTAGCTTTATAGAATTTGAATTTGGTTTGTAGTTGCCAAGTTGTTGACCTACCTACTGCAACTATCGAACGGAATTAATCAGGTATGAAATCTGTAATTAAATTTTCGTATTCGGGCTACTATGGGCCGGACTAATGTGAATAACTCGTTTAAGCATAGGTCAGCCAAAGAATTAAAATATACCCTACGTTTCCACCACGTTGCAGCGATTTTGGTCACGGGGCGACTGGATCTTCTCTTCAATTCTTGGCTGCAATGTAACTCACATTGCAGCCAAGAATTGAAGACAGTTTCCACGACGATACCCTCAATACCAATAATATTGGTCTTAATGTCATCTTAATTCGTCTAAATGGAAAGAAAATGTAGAGTGAGTGGGGGCAAGATGAAAAAAGGGGTAAGACAAAAAGTCTTCAATAACACCAGATTTATAGTACTTATTACAGTGCTGGCAACATCGTTAGGGCCACCAATTTGTTACTTATCACAACTCAGTCAGTGGTTGCGGCTGAGAACGCCTGGTTGTGTGTAAAGTTCAATTTTCTAAGACAGTGTATTTTTCTGGATTCACAAAAGTGATTTCATCTTGCCCCGTGTCTTGTAAATTAAATTACAAGGCAGGTACGAGTGTTTAATTGAAACATCTGCCTATTATTTTTTGTACATATTTATGTAATTATTACTAAATCTCTCTATTTCTCGTATTTTAGAATTTATTTCAACTTTTCATCTTTCCCCATTTACATTTAACGGGGTAAGACAAACATATCAAAGTCTTAATCTTGACCCTTTTTCAGATTTCATACAAAAAGCCAGATATCCTCAAACTGTATCTTTGTGTAAGTTTCAGCAAGAAAAATAAGAAATAAAAAAAATATTGCTGAAAGTAGTAAAACAAAAAATAACAAGAATAGGGTATGCTAAGAAATGTGAAATAAAAAAAGAAATCCAATAGAAAAAGAAAATACTTTAAAAATTACAAAAGAAAAAAATTAACAATTATTTATGGTGATAAAAAAAATATTCATATAGGTTTCATGTGAAATAAAAAAAGTTTTCAGTTTTTATATGATTTTTCATTAATAGAAAATATTTTTTTTTCTTCAGGCAAAACTTATGCAAATTGGCTGCAAAGTTTGAGAATCTCTTCTTCAATCTTCCCCCAGTGGGGTAAGTTCGGAATATATTATATTTTTAAATTTGTTATATCTTTGTTAAAAATAGCTATTTTGGCACTGCAGTCAGTTACAACTTTTTAAATTACTTAACACTATAGACTTAGGACCATAAACTTTGCCTAGGACCTGCCTAAGACACGTTTTAACGATTTTTTGAGATTTTGAGATTTTTATTCGATCTTACCCCGTCACCTTTTCATCTTCCCCCTGTTTCAATTAAGTAAAAATAATATTTTTAATTACAGTTTTCTACTTTTTGGACAGCTTTATCAGGCTGTTATTGACATATTATAAAAATCTAGTCTTTACCCTTTAATTATGTCTAATTTACTTTTAGCTAAAGTTAATATCTATTCTTCTACATGGATTCAAAAACAACACTGACCATCTCATCAACCGTTCGATCTTGCCCCCACTCACTCTACCTATTTATTTGTTCACTACAGCATGCAACCATTACAAATAATATAAAGCAGCCTGCAACTTTGACCGCGTAAAATCTGATTTTGTAACATTTTTGGAGAAAATTAATAATATTTATTTCGTCATCCTAACAAAAACACACCCATCAGATTTGTCACTGAGACAATTCATCACACCTAAGTTTACTACTATTAGATTTAACTAAGTTTAATTTACGTTTTCATTCTCTTCGGGGTAGAATTTTCGAAAAGCAAGTCAACAATCAAGGGTGGTTTTGATAGAAAAGAAAGCTACTTTTCAAATTACTACTTCGCAAGTTTCGGCTCTATGATGAATAATTTGGTCAGATTGAGCTCCTTTATAGATACAGGTAAATTATATATCCCTAATTGTACTCTTAGCCCTCGCTAATACTTAGTAATCAGGTACTAACTCAATTTGCCACATCCTAATTAGCTTCTAATGAACACAAGCTTGCTAATTTCCAAGGAGAATCTCATTTTCTGTGCGGTTTCATCTAGCTTGGCTGAAAGCTTTATTAGAAAGAACATATCTTATATAATGGAATAGCAATCGTTAATTGCATTATGTGGTTGTAAGAAATAACTACTAATATACAGTGTGTCCCTGGATAAAGTGAAACCCCGAAAGGGGGTGAAAATAGATCAAATATTATAGACAAAGAAAGTTTTTTTTTTGCTTCCAAAATACTTTATAGATGTATTATGTTTTTATGTTTTGATTCTTTCCTTACTAATATTATAAAGTCTGATGTTTATAACTCTGTCACGCAATAACTACTGAACGGATCGGTGTGAAATTTTGAATAGACGTAGTTCTAGTCCTGGAATAACACAAAGGTATTCCATAGGTATTCATTCCATAAGTCAGTTCCCATGGGATAGAAATAGGCTTGAAACGTTTCCATAGAAAAACCTTGTGTGAAGCCGCGGGTAGATTATAAATATAAATAGACAGGTTATGCATATAAATACAGTATACAATAGTTTGATTGAAGTGTTTAGTTGTTGTATTTGTCGATTTGTTACTAAATAAATAATAAATAAAGCTGGGAAATCCACACAACACCATCTAGCCTCAAAGTACTACTAGTAGCTACTCAAAGCTTGGGTTTTGTGTAGGTACTAGATAAATGATATTAACAACGAAAATTACAATCAAGGAATAGAAAAATTACAACTAGTATTTACAATTGAAACCATTGAGCTAACTGCAGACGGTTGCAAACAGTCTAAAGGTAGCTCAATTGATCCATGTCAATACCAGTCGGAAGTGTAACTTATATTTTTAATACATTATATAGCTACAAAGATAGATATTTCTTAACAGGATGATGATTTGATTGATTAGATGATGATTTATATGAACAAATTTCTGTAGATCGTACACAAATTTGTTCCGAGGCGGGAATCAAACCCGCGTCTTGCGTCGCAGGCGGACTCTCGCCCACTGCGCCACTGAGTTCGTTAAGTAGTCAGTTATTGCGCAGCTACTCATATTATATTCTTATCATAGGTCATTATCGTCATTGCAATTCAACACTACTTAGTCATTTTCTAATCAAACAACATGTAAGTAAGATTAAAAAACATCCATAGAAGCCTTATTTCACTATCTACTTCACTTTACCCTGCTCAAATATTCTCCATCCATCCCTAATTGTGATGAGCATTAAGGCCAGGTATTCCTGCAGCCAGTAGGTAGTAGCTACTGATCGCGATACTAGACGCGTTCCTGCATTTGATAGTTAGATATTTAATAGTGATTAAGAAAAACATTTTATATAGAAAAGAAATAGGTACTTAGTAATAAGTAAAAAGAAACCGGCTACTCGCGTACGAATGGTTCTGTTCTAAAAAATACGGCTAAGAAATCATGTTTGTTGTTTAGGAGCCCCCCTTAAATATTTATTTTATTTTAAGTATTTATTGTTATAGTGGCAACAGATATGCAACATTTTAAAAATTCGCGGTTTTTGAGATATAGCCTGGTGATAGACAGACGACGACGGACGGACAACGAAGTCTTATTAAATTAGGGCTCCCACACAAAACTGCGAACTCGCATCGCATCGCAAATATCTGCGAGCTCGCACGATAACGTCCGATCTCATTTGCATCGCGCTTTCTTGTCATAGTCATATTTGGTGACCCTCCTTTTAGTCCGCTCTGAGACAACTTTAGAGAAAGACGCGCGGCGCCTGAGCCACCTTCTTTGTGTTGTAAAAAAAAATATCTGCTCTAGTTCTCAACCCATAGTACTTTCGAGTAAAATAGTTCCCTTCAGAGTTCATAATCGTAATAAATGGATGAACCCAGAATCTTCTTTTTCTTTTATAATCTATTTAACAATAACAGCAGTGCAATTATCTTTTTGCGATCCATCTTACGCTTCCTAAAAACATGTCCAATACGGCTGACTAAACTTGAAGGTATGGTTACCCTACCAAAGTAGTGTCCCGTTTTTACCCTTTAAAAACCCTAAAAATATCAGTAGTTCGGTGATCCATTTCAAAAAACCAAAAGGGGTGGGTTAGTATATTTGGGACTTTTTTTTATCGAGTGAAGTTAATTGATTTTGTAACAGAATGACATTTTGACTAGACTAGATGAATCATTTATTTGACACAAGTTAACATACAGTAGTATGTATTTGAATGTACTCCCGAACTAGTAAAAACAAGAGTCAGTGGCTTCTCCCATGTAATTATTATTTTAAGTCTTTAAAAACAGATTTCTTCAAGATAGATAACAAACTAATAAGAATAGTTTACTTTTTCTTTTTATAACACTTTACAAAACGGGGTAGTTTCTTAGGGTTTTTTCCTATTGTTTGTATAAGTTCATTTGATTTTATTCCTGAATCCCTATGACTAAATTATATCCTTAAGCAAATATATATATTAAGAACATAAACACTTTTTTAGTCTCAGATGGTTTTCAAAAAGCACAAAAGTGCGGTCTTTG
Organism: Eupithecia centaureata; assembly: GCA_944547425.1. NCBI lineage: Eukaryota > Metazoa > Arthropoda > Insecta > Lepidoptera > Geometridae > Eupithecia > Eupithecia centaureata. The sequence continues at coordinate 12,195,991 of OX155683.1, read as the reverse complement.
TAATACCTAGCCTTAATACCCAGTCGAAGTGGGACGGAGATATTTCAGCTGCTAGGGTCGAAACTCGATAGCTGGGTATATTCATATTGCATGCTACCCTGGCGATATACTTGGCGGTTTCACCCGCGGTAATTCTGTGGGAATTCCGGGATAAAATATAGCCTAAGTGTTCCAGACTATATCTATCTCTGTGCCAAATTTCATCCATATCCGTTGAGTAGTTTTTGCGTGAAAGAGACATCCATCCATCCATACTTACAAACTTTCGCGTTTGTAATATTAGTAGGATAATATGTTTTAAGTATCTAAGAACGACGCTTTTCAATTTAAAATGAAATCAATGAATAACTACTGATTTTTGGTAATATTTACATAAGAGTTTGAACGGAATTTAGAGGTAGAAAGGTATTCATTTATAAAGTTGTTACAGTTCTTAGGGCTTGTTCCACGATCGGAATGTAAGTTCCTGTTAATTTAAGTTCCTGTTAATTTACTTGATAGGTAACAGTATTGACGTCGCTTACTTTCAACATAAATAGGAAAGAGACGTCACCATTACAACTATATCTGTCAGTTAATTATTTTTACCTAGCTTGACACTAGGGTTTTCTTAATAATCTATACTTACTTATAATAAAACTGTAACAGGTCCAATTCTGTACATTGAAGATATTTTGAAAATTTTTTGGAGGGCACTCTATTACTCAAGCCAAAACTGTTTTTTTTTTTCATTCATGTCTGTCTGTCTGTCTGTATCGTAAACGCGCATCACGCCGAAACTACTTGATGAATTGAAATGAAACTCGGCATAATTATAGGTCATACTACGAGGAAGGACATAGGATACTTTTTATCCCGGAATTCAGTAAGGTTCTAATGGGAGAGGGTATGAAAGTAAAATTCCTTTACCGCGCATCACGCCGAAACTGCTGAATGAGTTGGAATGAAACTTGGGACGATTTGAGTTCATACTACAAGGAAGGACATGGGATACTTTTTATCCCGGAATTCGGTAAGGTTCCCCTGGGAGAGAGGGTGAAAGAAAAATTCTTTAACCACACATCACGACGGAAGTGAATGAATTCGAATGGAACTCGGGACGATTGGACATGGGATACATTTTATCCCGGAATTCAGTTTGGTTCCCCTGGGCTATACGGGTTTTCAAAAATTTCTCACAGTATCTCAACGACGCGTACACACGCGTCGTTCAGATGCTGTGAGAAATTTTTGAAAACCCGTATAGCCCAGGGGAACCAAAATGAATTGAACTGATAAACGCGAAAGTTTCTAAGTATGAATGGATAGATGGATGGGTAGATTGGATGGATGGATGTTTGTTACTCTTTCACGCAAAAACTGCTGAACGGATCTGGATAAAATTTGGCACAGAGATAGATTATAAGCTGGAATAATACATAGGCTTTATTTAATCCCGAAAATCCCACGGGAAAGGGAATTACGCAAGTAAAATCGCGAGTACTCGAAATACTAATCATGCGCAGACGAAGTCGCGGGCACCAGCTAGTAGTTAATTAAAATTTATAAGAAAACATCATAGAGTACACACCTACCTACTCTACTTAGTTTGTATTGAATTCGAAAATAATAGATAAGTAGGTTTTCTTCAAAAGTTTATTGAAACTTTATTATGAAAACTTAGGTTCTTAAAGGCGGGTTTTTCATTTAATGCAATCTGATTTTAGTAAGAGACTCTAAACAAAACTTATAATTGTAAGTACTCTCAACTTCTTAAAAAAATAAAAAAAATATAATACCTACCTATATCTCAATAATGTGGAAATCTTTAGAGATCAACCGGGTTGGTATTTTGTACTAGAAATTTCGTATTTTAGAACAATATTAAGTTGACTCTGAATAAAATTTGTTCTTAGAACTACAAATTACTTTTCTACGTTTCCATAATAACTTTCCGTTCAAATATGCTGAACTCTTATATCAAGCAGCGTAGCATATTTACATAGTAAATTCTGCAAATGGATGAAAAATTTCAACCTCAAATAAGAAATGTGCGGAACCGAGTAAAGCTTGAAGTAATTTAATGAATAACTCTAGTGGCTATTCTAGAGAACTGAGAACTGGTGTGGAGAGTAACTTTACTAGTAAGAAGGTTTTAAATTGAACTGGGTTATGTTCATTCATATATACTTGAAGGTTTCTCGGAGTTAAGTTTTGCGTAGTTTCTGGATTATTTGGATTTCTTGAGGGGTTGAATTCTTAGTATGGTGTTTCTTAGCTGTTCCAGTTAATGCTGGAAAGGAAAGAGCTTTTTATCCGGTTTAAGGTGTCTGCCCACTTTCCCGTAGCATACCATGACCGTACTAGGACCGTTTCGGACAAAAAACTATTCTTTGTATTCAGAAGTATGAGACTATGCCCACTAGACCGTTCCGTCACCGGCCGACACCGTAGCGTACCATGCACGGGCCGTCAACTATTTGTCGGAGGGAATATTTTGCCGGTGCGGATACGTGCCGGAAACGTTCCTAGCACGCTCATGGTATGCTACGGGATAGTGGGCAGACACCTTTATTTCGATTTGCTTTCCAATGCTTCGCCCACCGCGCTAGTAACATCATAATTTCTGTTGATCCATGTCCACAGCTGGAAATGGAATGTTGTGGCTTCGATTGCCGGGTTCGATATACAAATATTCGTACAAATATTTTTTACGATATGCATATGTTTGTTCAAGTTGTTTTCTATGACATGATATTGTAAAAGTATATCAGCACCCTCAAAACAAGCTCTGCTTAGCTTGTTTCTAGATGATAGTTGTTGCTGTTGTGTGAATTATCGAGCATTAATTATTATTATTTATTTCCAAAGAACAATACAGTTATATTTTACTAATCGTTTATTATTTTCTATGATTTTTTATTTGAAATGTTATAAATTTAAGTAAGTATATTTCTAAAAAAAAAAAAAAAGAAAAAGAAAGAAAGAAAAAAGAAAGAAAGAAAGAAGAAGAAAGACAGCGCTACGAAATGAGTAAAGGATAGCTTGGCTATTACAATGGCGCGTAGACCAATGCTACGCCGCGAAAAAACGCGACGGCAAACGCTATGTTCGTACGCGGAATTATGGAAAACGATTTATATTTGCACATTCGAATTAAAATATTGAAAATACCTAGGTACAAATCACTTCACAATCACAAATTTAAATATTGATCATATAATACATGAGTTAGCGTGGTGGTGAGTTTCCTTAGGTACGAATTCACTAGTTCACTTCTTCTACAAAGATAAAAAAAATCTATCGGATATGTACTTGTTTCTGTTATCTATGGATATTTAACATGATTTGTGATCACGAAATAACCATGATCAACCATGGCGCATTCATCATCATCACCAGCCTATATTAGTCCACTGCTGGACATAGGCTTCCCCTAATGAGCGCCATAGCGCCCTGTCTTCAGCTTGCCGCATCCAGCATCTGCCAGCAGTCCTTCGCAGATCGTCATCCCACCTGGCCGGGGGCGTCCTACTCTACGTTTGCCGAGTCGCGGTCTCCACTCAAGAACACGTTTACCCCAACGGTTGTCGGTTCTTCGCGCGATATGGCCGGCCCACTGCCACTTCAGCTTGCTAATTCTTTGAGCTATGTCGATAACTTTGGTTCTCGTCGGATGACGCATTCATCTGAGCTGAAATATTGGAAAACTTTTAACAACATAAATCATGGTAAATAATAAGTTTTGATCACGTTTTGAATAACCTTGCTTTCAAAATTATTGATAGCTAATCAACTAGTAACGATTTACTTGCAGATTCATCATCGCTACATAGTAAAAAAAGTCGCTTTCTATATCCCTATGTATGCTTAAATCTTTAAAACTACGCAAGGGATTTTGATGCGGTTTTTCTATAGATAGATTGGTTCAAGAGGAAGGTTTATACGTATAATAGACCGTGCGAAGCCGGGGCGGGTCGCTAGTCAGCAATAATAAATTCTTAGTAGGTAAGGTATGTATATATCTTCTATTCCCTGAGCCCATAATAACCAGGGTACAAATCTGCGTTGCAGTAAAATATAATAAAACCAGTTCGAGCCAGTCCAATTAGGACGCAGGTGGGCAACCACAACCGGAACCTTCCGGAATATTCCACTTTTTACCGCACCTAGAAATGTACAAGTTTTTGCATTAAATTATAAATAGTTGATGGAATTTGGAATATTACTTTAGAATTCTAACCATTTAAATTTAAAATTGAGTCTTTAAATTTGGAATTGTGACTATTCTCTATTGGTTAGACTGCTGCAAATTACGTGCTTCGTTTTTCATAAAAGAATTTTACAAAGGACGCTTTGTTGTCATTTATTTTATTATTTAATTGCACACAGTATTCAGCATATTTTCTCGTCTTTGCTGCAACAAAGACTGGAAAAGACGTTGATAACCCGAGGGCTACTTAAAACTTGCAAGAAAGCGAACGGAATTATAAGTTTAAAAATTATTAAGTATCCACTTATTTTTTTTTATCCAGCTAGAGTTGAAGTGGTCGAGTGGAAGCAAGTCCTATTGAACTACTATCGGATTTGTGGGTTTGATTTTGAAATCGTTTTTTTTTATCCATAAGCACAAACATGTTTTTTTAAATTTTCGTAAACCTTTTGGTGATGATAAAATAATAATATATAAAAATAAAATCGTGTTGAAAATCTACCATAAATTGCCACTAAGTAAAACATTTTAATTCTTACCTAATACTGAAAACACTGCTGGGGAGTATTACGTACGACGCAACATGTGTCAATACACTTGCGTCTTCCCATCTTCCACCGTCATTAGCGAGGGCTGGTGCGGCGGCAGATTTGGCTGAGAATCTCAAGAGGCGCAAATATGCAGGATTCGACAGAGCCTGCGCATGTGCTCTTTGCTATCGAGTCGATCGAGACTCTAGGTCCGTGGGGTATCGACGCTCTCTCACAAAAAAACTGAGTTTCTGGTCGACGCGACGCGTGACCCGAGAGCTGGTGAGTATCTGGCTCAGCGCATCAGCATTGCCATACAGCGTGGTAATGCAGCCAGTGTCTTGGGGGTGCGGCGCTACCGACTCGTATTGATATAGATCAGTTGAGCTACCTTTCGTTGAGTGTTTAAATTTGTTTCTATCATTTGATGGTAATTTCCTTGTTAAGAAAGATATACATATAATTATTTAACTGACCGTTCAGAGATTTGAAAATATATAGATTAATATAGATTTATCTCTTGTCAACATTATAAAACAAAATTACTTAATTTTCTGGTAAATGGTATTCCAAAGAATTTCAGTTAACATCACCGCTGTTTTCAACTCAAAACAAAATTCTTGGAATAAAATAAAAATCTCGTCTATTCCTTTACAAATAAATTCATTTATAACCCGAACAGGTCCCTGTGAAAGGGTTTTATTTCGTTGATGTCATTCACTACGACACATCTCTGTTTCAAATCTTTTTGTTTTCGGGTTTTAGTTTAAAACATTTGGGTGGATTAATGTGCAAGTTTCATTTCAATTTAACAAATTTATTTGTTCAAAAGACGTATTCACTTAACCTCTCTGAACCCGTGATTTCGAGTTGTAATGTTTTTATCTCGTGACAGCCGTTTGGGGCGATTCTTAAATCAAGTTAATTTTTAGATTTTGGTACATAAGTAGGTATACATGCATCAAAGTACCTAGTCTTACCTTCATGCCCTAACTAGGCAACTGATCGACTTGTTTTTTGGTATAGATTAGTTGAAAGAATGAAAAGTAAAAAAGGCTACTTTTTATCCTGGTAAAACATTAAATGCCCTTACGAGATCAAATTATGATATTCGAATTTAACGCAAGTGAAACTGCAAAGCAGCTAGTGAACTATAATTATTAAATTTACTAAATTTTACTAAATTTGGTCAAGATCTCAGGAATCATGCTCTCTATAGAAATATTACTAATGTTTATATTAGTTGGCCCCAATTCAGTTTCTTAATTACTCACCTTTCTCTTAATATATATTCCAGATAGTCTTTTTGACTCTAGAGTTTTTTTATATTAACATCTCACATAAAAGGCACAAGAAAAGTAACAAAAGAACAATAACAATATACATAAGATACGCATATTATTAGGTAAGTAAGCAAATACAAATCGAAATTATTATAAGACATGAGTACAATCTAATAAGAATATAATAAAAAGAGTAAATTTCTAAAAACCAAAATAACGTTTGAGGAATTATTCACGTGAAAACCAAGGGTAAATTTAAAAGAATAAAAACATAACCGTTAAAATGTCATTTGTCTGTAAACTTAGGCCTCAGAGGCTTACCACTAAGCGTTATAATAAATGTCGCAGAAAAACAACTATATTTCATCGTAACTTATTCTGGCGTTTATAGGGTTGATAGATCCGTATAGTTTGCTCTCAAGGGAAGCAAGTTGACAACCCTGTATAATAGGCAGGAAATTGGGAGCCGAACATACTCACATGATGGATCTACTTGGACTGGGTGGTGGTAAATAGCGCCATGCTTGATAAAATCCTTTTTATTTAGGTACGTAATTGGTTTTTTTTACCAGATTTTTGAGCATACTTCAATAATGAGAGAATTCATTCGAAATTCGCTTTCCGTTTTTAACGCTTCTACTTTGAACATTACAAAATAATAATAATAATAATTCCGGACAATCCACGTTCCATAAATATAAAAACAATGAAACCGTAGCATCATTTAGACTTATGCGAACATTGATTTTGAGTTTCTTCATCTCTTCCACTTAAGATCCCTCCACTTCTCTAAAATTCTCTTATTAACAAAGGTTTAATTTCAGCCTGAGCTTAAATATTTATTTTTGGCTATTAGTCTATCTCAGTATTTTACATTGAATTATAATAACTTATAGCTCAAAATTAAAAATAAATTTTATTAGATTAACGCAGCATAAGTACCTACTTCTAATGCTGTTCAGCAATTATGTTTTTTTTTACTTTTTTGATTCAGTAAAATGATTTCTTTCTTTTTTATAGTTTAATATAGGTACTATACTTCAGACAGTATTAGACTAAAAATTTTAATGGTTCTTCCTTGTCATGACAACTAGAATCATTTCTGTGACTAGAATAAAAAAAAAACTCAAGTCATAACTCTTAACTCATATAGTCTACCTACTTATTATATCATTCAGTTCCCTCGGGATCTAAATAACTTTAAGCGTTTTCATAGAAACAACGCCTGCGTAGCCGCGGGTAGAAAAATATAACCAGACATTAATCAGCTATCAAATTAACCAACCAAGCTACAAAAAACGACCATATACAACACGCTATCTACATAAACAAAACACCCAATTCGTGCGTAAATTACACCTGAATTATTAACCAAACGATTTCGTCCAAGGACGGCGACAGGTTACCTTACCAGAATCCTTAACCGCGACAGCCCGAATAAGATTACGGATTAAATGTGTAATCAGTTGGCCCTTAATGAAAGGAATAAAGACGTTTTTCGCTTAACTATCTTTTGAAGGTGAACAAACTTAAGTGAGATTAGTGTTGAGTGGATTTCCTTTGGGGAAATAGTTTGTAAACAGTGTTATTAATAAGATTTTGGGCAAAATGAAGGAAAAATATAAAATTGCTCACCACTACTTAAAAAATATCGTGATGTTCCTAAACCGACTTCAATAAAAAGAGGTCTCAATTCGACTTTGTTATAAGTAGTTCATATCACAACAATGCTTACCTACATACCATGGTATCTACTTCATCTACTCTCAAACATTTAAAAGTAATCGGGTCCCGTATTACCCTTTGGGTAGGTACGGGACCCCAAAAAGGAACAGTTACCGCTTAAAAGCTTCGAACAAATCACCGCCTGTAGAATTAAAAGTAACTTAGATAGGTAACGTCTTTACTTGCAAATTCAGAAATACATACAAAATAACCCTGTCCACTTTATGAGCGGATTACAGCGGCACAGGGTTGTCGACTACGAGTCACGTGTATGAGACACGTCGCGTCGTGTACTGTAGGTACTAGGATACGCGAGTGCCACAGCGTGTATTACTCACAGCGCGGGGCAGCCCTTACTGATTTACAACTTCAAGTTACCGAGCGCTGTAGGTACCGTGTGACGGCGGCCTGATTAAACTTAAAAGCTAGGTACATCAAGATACGTATGATTATCCACTTGACCAAAATATCACGATTGATATTTTACAAAGAAACTATTAAAAGGCTATTTCTGACAAAGGGTTGTACCTACAGCCTTTTAGACCGTAAAATATTTCTATCAACCTACTGAACCGAACCAATTGGTTCAATTGATCAATTCACTCGCTCAAAGAAATCCATTATGACGAAGTTTCTGAAAATATCTCATTAGTTTGAAACATTGAAGATAAAATCTTATAAATGTGATTTCCATTTGGATTAGGACATAAAAGAAATCATTTACTGTCTCAAATTTGAACAACTTAAATACTAAACCATATTAACCTGCATGCAAAGATATACAATAAGAAAATGAGTTTGTAATTTATCACTTTGTCTGCCACCGACGACGTACAAGCCAGACTTTTTTTAACACGTCGTCGCAGTGAACGGTTTAAAAAAAACCTTTGAAGAAAACTTGTTTTTGAAACTATATAAACCATCTTCAACTAAACTAAACTTAAAGCAAAATTGAGAATAATTATCATCAATGTAGTAGAAGTCAACAAAAACACATGAAAACTATGGTCTTGATCTAATTAATATGACAGGCAACATATGAAAAGTACCAAATGAATTAGTTCACATAAAAAATGTGTTGAGAAACTCCTTTGAAGTCTTTCAGTTTACCTATCATAATAACCGTTTGTTATTGATCTACTACCAAAATTTAGCAGCAAAAAATTTGTAACTCTGGTATAGGTAATATTACGTTTTTTTTTCAGCGCATGAGTGCCCTAGGGATCCCATTTATTTGAATCACGAAACAGGTTAACCTTTACGTACATTTAATAAAAAAATAAAACAGCCTTAACGGAAATGGTCATAAAGTTTTATTTTTTCAGTTAATGTTTGCAGTTTGCGTCGAGGGCGTCGTACCTGCCAAACGAGGTGATTTTATCGTGCGATGATAAATACTTTTTGAAATCGAGCAAAGAATAGACGTAAGTATCTACTTATTATGTTGTATGTGAATAAAGAATAATTAAATTAGTTTATAGTTTTATTTTAACTAAAAATACTTCATTTTCAAACATGACTATTCCACTTTTTATACAATTTGTGTAAATAGATTTCTAAAATCTATATAAGACGATGAATTATAAAAAAATACAAGTTATCATTCACCAATTCAATTTCATTAATGTATTTTGTATTTCAGTCTAAATCAATAATGTCAATATTCATTAAAAATCTCAATCAGCAATGAGACAAGGTTTACTTTAACTAGACCATTTAACAGATTTTCTAGAATAAGTCCTAAGCACTTTTGCATTACAGTTTTAGACAGTGATTAGACCATTCACTTAGTTTTTGCTCTGTGTTCACTCACGTGGCGCACCATTTAGCTTACCATTAGAACCCGCCATTACAGTGCATTTTACTGTCGAAGAATTTTATCCTGAACTAGACACCCGCCCCGGCTTCGCACAGGTTTTTCTTTTTTTTTGTTTTTTATTTTTTTTTAATATTTCTTAACGTGAGGTAAAATCTATTATAATGTCAGTGGGTAGTCTGAGGTCAGAGCATCTCATGTTCAGTGGAAGAAACCCTAAATAATCTAGCACTAAAGTCATATACTCAAGTGATATACACAAAAGTTTGTTCACCTGCACTTTCAAACTTTGATCACACGTCGATCCTACTTAAAAGTAAATGGAACTCAGTTCCCAACGGTACTCACCTGTTTTCAACTACATATACTCTTCTCAACGGGCGGCGCCTCTTTTAGTTCGACTCGTTGTTTCGCAGTTGCATCCGTTGATAGCAAATTTGCTCACGTAATGTGGGCAAATGGTCAAAAGTTTTAAGCTTACTTTGAGCGTAGTTGAAACCAGTTTTATTGCTGTCATTTTGTAGCTTCTATGCAAAAGAGATTATGATCTATCTAGCTAAAAAATGTTAGTAGATTGTGCGAAAAAAATATACCAAAGTGAATTGGTAACGATACTGACATCGAAATAATCACCATTCATTCATTCATTCTTAGTGATATCACGTACCTATAGTTTGAGAGCTTTTGAATTATTTAAAAAATCCTCATTCTAATTTAAAAACAATTCTAAAAACCCTCTGTTGAACTTTGTATACCAACCTAAAACCATCTAAGTGGTTGAAAAAAAACTTGGTTTATTTGTTTGAAATAAAATTCCATCAATTCTTCATTGAAACTGAATATTGTTTTTCTAACAAAAAACACTCACTGAGCCGTCCTTGTAAAGGTCAAGTTCTTCACAGAAAAGTTACTTTCTAAATTAAATAAGAGTTTTCCGGGAAATGAGACGTAAATACAATTCGATCTAAACCCAAAAAGAATTTCTGCCAAAAACAATAAGTCCTAACAAGATGGCAATATGAAGCTTAGGAACGATCATCAAACGATTTTAGCACCGTCGTCACTTAGAAACAAAATCAATCAGAATGGCTGTTTGGATACCTATTTGTAGAATTTTGGGTAGAACTTCCACAAACAATAAAAAAATAAACTATCATGGTTATTAATTAGTCAATAATTTAAAACGGGATATTTGAAGCGGTATTGCACTACACTTTATTCAGGGCCCTAACTACCGGGCCCTTAGAGACCCTAAATCTTATTACACCACTCTGTTAGGGTTAGGGTCCCTGAATACCGTGTAGTGTAATACCCCTTTTAGCATGAATAATGTTTTTTTTTTTTTTTACTATAACAAGGACTTTGTCGCTTGGTTGTTTTGAGTGTTACAAATTTCGGCACAGTTTAATGTACGAGTTTTTATTAGCGCTATCACTCTCATTTATCAACTTTTCACTGACTCTCATTCGTTATCGAATCAAAATTGCATCTTTAGCAATAATGCGTTGATGAAGTTTTTTTTTTAGTTGTTAGCGTGCTGTTATCCTGCTTTTGTCTGTTATTCTTATCAGTTTTTGTTAAGTTTTCATTCATAAATGTCATTGTGTACAAAAAATACATAGTTATATGATTCTAAATCATGATCAATTAGTAAAGCATCCTTATTAGATGCATCATTCATCCCTTGCATAGAATGCACAATGCATGTAGTTACTTATTGTGCTTGTCTCTCTAGACTCTGTAATAACGTTACAAAGACGAAACGCCCTACGGTAGGGGCGCTAATAGGTAGCCTAGTTAATTATAAGAGCTCAGTGCAATTAACTAGACACTTCTATTTAATGTACAATATTTGATGATAGAGTCGCTTTTTAGCTTCAAAAAAGGTGGAAATTCAGTTCGGCGGAAAACATAATGTTTCAAACGTGTTAACGTCGATTTCTATAGTTTTTGTAATTTCTAATTCTAAATTATATCAGTCAAACTACAAACCCGCTTTGATTTAAATATTTGTTCTCTATAATTGACAGGACTCATTTATCCAACTCGGTCGAGGGATTTCAATAAAATCTTAAAATTGTAAACGCCGCTTATTTATCTTTATAGTCAAGGATTGAATGTCAGCTTCGCTAATACTAAGGTCAAGTTCTGGTTAACTTTTAAACAGATGTTTGGACTTTTGACACAAACGTCTAATTGCTTTTGTCTAATTATCTTTTGATGAACTTGGGTCTAAGCCTCGCCATCTCTGTAATCGCTTGTCAGACACCAGATCGAGTTATGATCTAACAAATTAGACCATAAGTTAGTAGATAAACCCGTCTTATAACCGACTAGTAAACCACGAGTTAGTAAATTAAACCTAGTCTATTTAACTGTAAAATATGGTTATTTTTATCACTAAATTATACAGTCAAGTGAAAGATTCTAACATTTTTAGGGTTCCGTACGCAAAGGGTACAACGGGACGATATTACTAAGACTCCACTTTCCGTCTGTCACCACCAGGCTGCTCCTCATGAACCGTAAAAGTTAGACAGTTGTACCCGGATAAACTTTTCTGTTGCTTTTTCTGCTATAACAACATTTATAGCAGCAAAATATACTAAAAACGCAATAAAATACATTTTAATGGGGCTCCTATAAAACAGATATTTTTTTTTCCGTTATATATATAATACGGAAACCTTCACTCGCTCTTGGCCAGGTTTTATGTACCTAACAATTTTCTTTGGAATAAAGAAAATTGTTAGGTACATAAAACCTGGCTTATTAATATTTTTTCGTTACTATGAAAACATCTGCGAATGGCAGATGGAATTTGTTATTTCATAATCCTCCTAATATTATAAACGCGAAAGTTTGTACGTATGGATGTTTGTTACTCTTTCACGCAAAAACGACTGAACGAATATGGATGTAGTTTGGCACAGAGATAGATTATAGTCTGGAATAACATATATGCTATATTTTATCCCAGAATTCCCACGGGACCGGGAATTACCGCAGTTGAAACCGCGGGGCGCTGCTAGTAGTAAATAAATCTTTTAAAATTATTCAGAAGGAAGGAAACGGAATAGTTTGACATTTTCGGGCATCGCCCTTTGGCGTTTCTTTGAATTCACCTTTGTTTGATTATACTAGCGTCTTCTTGTTATCTATTTAGTCTATTTTTGGTTCAATAAAGTTTTCTTTTCATTCATTAATTCATTCCTTGGTAAAAAGATTCTTGTTTAGGGGTTTACCTTGTTTGCTTTTGATTTCAAAAATAATCTTGACGATCTGTAAGAATAGGCAAAAGCTAATAAGCCATTAAATAAAAAAGTTATGTTGATCAATTCTATGGTAGGCACCCAACAAAAAAATACACACAGAAATGCTTAGAACTACCATAATCCATTCTCCAGAGAAGTATTATGGCCCGTTTAGCCTAAAAATTTATCCTATATCAGTCCACAGCTGGACAATGGACATAGGCCTCCCATAATGAGAAACATAGCGCCTTGTCTTCAGCTTGCCGCATCCAGTAACTGCCAGCAGTCTTTTGCAGATCGTCATCCCACCTGGCCGGAGGGTGTCCTACATTACGTTTGCCGAGTCGCGAATCTACTCAAAAATACGTTTACGTTTTTGAGTGGGTCCGCGACTGCACGACGACGTTGGCTAGAACCGACAATCTCCAATGAATGAATGATTAACGTCAGATTGTCGGTTCTAGCCAAAATATGGCTGGCATTAAAAATAAATTTAAATTAATTGCGCTTAAAATAATAATTCTAAGCACGAACACTGATATTAAACCGTGTGTGTACCCACATCCGAGACATGAGCTATTGTAAACACAGGGAAACGCTACGCCCGTAATTCTTAGCCCAATAGGCGGACCACCCGGCGCTCTGATTATTTGCCCCAGTTTGCGAAGGATCTTAATGGAACGGGATTTGATTTTGCTTAGCCTGCAGAAAGAAGCTTTTTTTTTTCTTTTATTACCAACCAATGTTATTTTTCTTTCATAGCACGCCAGGAGCTAAAAGGAGAAACGTGTTACGACGAAGCATCAACTACGGCGTAGCGAAATACGACGTAGCATCAGCTACGGCGTAGCGCACTACGATATCGCTCTTGATGAGTATATTGTACAACTGTAGGGATCTTAAATATACAAAGTATAATATATGGTGGTTTCAATAAGAATGTTGATGCATGAAAAATGTTTGTCCAAGTTAATTTGTAGGAAACGAAGTTCATCTTCTTATATCATAATAATCACGCTCCTTATTTCTTCACAATCCCTAAAATCTAACAAATTTATAGGAAAAAATCAATTAATATGATATTTTTCAGCGATTTCTTCAATCTTACTGATACGATTTATGATTGGTATTTCCTCCTCGAAAGCTCTTTCAATCCGTAGGCTTATACAAAAATTCTCAAAAAGAACCATAATATTGGAAAAATCTTAATGTTTCGTATGAATGATTCCTTTATATTCAGATTTGGCTTTTGTTTACATGAATAGGATATTAACAGGTAACAGAGGTTCGTTAACGTTTTTTTCAAAAGCTTTTTTTAAATATTTTTTATTTTAGGTACCTTTTTATTTTAGGTATTTTAGGTAGGATCTTTATTTTATAACCTAGATAAAATTTTATTTGTTAATATGTACCAATTTTAATATAATTGATTTTACCAATAACATGACTATCTGACAATCTAACAGGGTAAACGTTTTCTTGAGTGGAAAAAGCGACTTGCTCTCACCTGGCCGGAGGGCGTCCTACACTACAGTAGGACATCCTCCGGCCTGGTGGGATGACGATCTGCGTAAGACTGCTGGCAGATGCTGGATGCGGCAAGCTGAAGACAGGGCGCTATGGCGCTCATTAGGGGAGGCTTATGTCCAGAAGTCGACTAATATAGGCTGATGATGATGATGTTATAGTCCGCAGAAAAACTTCGGCATAGATCATTCCACAACTAGAGTGTTCACGGAGAGGAAATTCTTAGTGAACCTTACTTACAGTCTGCGAAAAAAAGACTAAAAGACTTTAAGGCAACTAAGGCATGGGAATGATATCCTTGACGATGCTGAGGGTATGGTAGAATGGAGTTGCAGGCACCATGTCAAACAGTTCATCAGAACACAACCAATTATACAATCAGTACAACATACATCTCCTGAGACTGACAGTTGAGCTAACTTACTAAATTAACGATTCAGCTGCTCGCGAGTGTATGTAGTGTAGATTTTTTTTAACATATTTTATTAACAACTAAAATTACAATATTTTTCACACTTTCAAAGTATGTAAGTAAAAAAAGTAAAGGCAAAATCAAGGAAAAGAAACAAATTAAAACTAGTATATTCAACAGAAACAATTGTATTTACTGCAGACGCTTGTATATAGTCTAGAGGTAGCTCAATAATTGATCCTTGTCAATACCAGACAACCTATTTTTGGATTGTTCGTTTTTGGTTGTTGATTGTTTACTCAAGTTAGCTTAATTTTAAATAATTTTCTTTATTAATGAATTAACCCGTTTGAAAACATAAATTATTTGCCATTTCAACTACGTATTTGTTTTATCTAGTACAAGTAAATCCAACTGCTATTTCCGTTTATACATTATAACAAATATTCACCCGAAAGAGAGGATTTAATTTACAAATGCCCTCGTTTGGTTATCATGAGTTATTCATGACTGATTCAATGCGGGCCAATCAAATCAAGTACTATTTCATAAGTAGGTATTTACATACTGAAAATAATTTAATGTGGTATTTTAAACGAAACGGAATATTGCTAACGTAATATAATGGGGAATGTAGCTACTTTGACGACCGATGTGGCGCGGTGGGCGAAGGTCCGCCTGCGACAGGCAGGAGGTTGCGGTATCGATTCCCGCCTCGGAACAAATTTGTGTACGATCTGCAGAAATTTGTTCCGTTGGTCTGGGTGTTTAATATGTATAATAAAAAATATCTATTTATGTATATAATGTATTAAATATATCAGTTCTCTAGTACCCATAACACAAGCTTTGAGTAGCTTACTTTGGGGCTAGATGATGCTGTGTGGATTGTCCAGCATTATTATTATTATTATTATTACTTTCCATTATGAATTGAGCGGTTTTATTACGAACCAGTTAACCCTACATGAAAGTTTAACTATGTTTATTATGGATTTGAGGAATTTTTAATGTTATTATAGTAATAATTTTAAGTACCTAACTTTATTACAGCTAAAATAAATTAAAAACTAACTTCAATAATTTTTAATGTCACATCACACAGTGGTGGGGTAAAACAATTTGGATAACGCCAGTATCAATATCAATGAAAGCCTTATGGATCCAAATTCTTTTAGAAACTATTTATTTTACTCCGTCTAAATCTACTGTAATCTAAGATTGCACTCCGCTCAAACTTCTTCCTCTAGAAGCTGCTAGGTATACATCTTTTTTAGAGCATCGGTATGATTGATATACCTAATAAATTTTACTACGTAGTATTATTTAAAATTGAATTTTTATAACCTTCGTTACATTCTGATGCATTAAGAAATCACGTTAATATTATAAATGCGAAAAGAAATGTTTTTACAAGACGTAGTTTGGTTTTTTTGGTTGGGATAAAACAAAGGCTACTTTTCATCAGCGCCGCGGGGCGCAGATAGTGATAGATAGTGGTTTCTATTTCGCTTCTTCCACTAGTAGACAAAAGATTGAAGCGAAGGGAAAATCAATTATCACTTTATTTCATATATTATTTTGATAATTATGTATCTGTAGTATTAAATTTGACTTTTCTAAGTGCTTATTTTGTAAGCCTAAAGAAATAAATAATTCCGGACAGTCCACACAGCATCATCTAGCCCCAAGCTAAGCAGAGCTTGCGTTATGGGTACTAGATGACTGATATACCAAATACAAATAAACATAATGATTTACTGATTATAGTTTTACTATCGACCCGCCCCGGCTTCGCACGGTTTTATTATACGTATAAATCTTCCTCTTGAACCACTCTATCTATTAAAAAAACCTCATCAAAATCCGTTGCGTATAGTTTTAAAGATTTAAGCATTCAAAGAGACATAGGGATATAGGGACATAAGGACATTGGGACAGAGAAAGCGACTTTATTTTATACTATGTAGTAATAATATACCAAAAACGAAATCCATAAATACTACCCTAAGTGCGAGGGCTTATGCACTATAATTGCATAATTCTGCTTTATATCAGCATGGTCTGCCAATTAACACTATGGTTAAACAACGTCCTTGATTGCAACTCGAAATGTATTCAAACATTGGCGTAGTATAAATTATTATGCAAACATTGTAATAAACTAGCAACCCTCCCGCTTCACATGGGTACAATGTTGATACCTACACTTTTTTTAAACTGTGGTCAAACCGTGTACCCTGGTACTAAGTATACCATAGACTTAAAAAAATTTCACTATGAAGTATACATCCTTTTATAACCCAATAATATAATTAAAATTTATTACAGTTTAGGGGTGTCTGGCAGGGGGTAGCAACTGTCAAAAGCGTCCGGCAATGGATAACGTGAATTCTAAAATTATCCCGAAGAAAATATACAAAAATTAGACTTTTTACTTTTACGAATTTTAAGTTACTATTTTATACACCTTTACTACCTGTTACCTGCAAAAGTAACCACAATCGAAACTCTATAGTCGGGGGTTTTACCTACGTTTGGTTTTTGTATCTCGGTTGTTCTATGAATGATGTTCCTGAATTTCTGATATTCTTCGACAAATATCCATCGCCTTCCGGGGTCTCAATTTGTTACTTATCTACTCGTAGTTAATTTGCAGTATAACATTTCATGTCTTAAAAATATGTAGAACCACACTTTTATAGTGTGGTATGTTGTAGTGTGACAAAATCCACGGTAAGTACACTGAACTATTTGAGACACAATTGAGACACATTATTACAGCGACACTAAACACATTAAATAAAATCAATATGCTTCTGAGTCACTGCACCCTATATTACGATAGAGTCATAACATCATCGGCCTATATCGCTCCACTGCTGGACATAGGCCTCTCCTAATAAGCGCCATAGCGCCCTGTCTTCAGCTTACCGGATCCAGCATCTGCCTGACATCACCTGGCCGGAGGGCGTCTTACACTACGTTTGCCGAGTCGCGGTCTCCACTCAAGAACACGTTCGATATTCTACGATAGAGTGGTTCTTAAGAAATGACAGAGGTAGCGAACCATATCTAGTGAAATATCGCTACAACTATGTAGTTACAAATGGGTATGTTTTATACTAATAAAACAAAGTCGCTTTCTCTGTCCCTATGTACCTATGCTTAAATTTTTAAAACTACGCAATGGATTTTGATGCTATTTTTAATAGATAGAGTGATTCAAGAGGAAGGCTTATACGTATAATAAAACCGTGCGAAGCCGGGGCGGGTGGCTAGTAGTGAAATAAACTATCCTTTTAATCAACAAACAGACCATTTAATCCAAAACAATTCCAGTAGCTATAACGACTGGAACATAATGCTGAGCACCGAAACTTGAAAGAGCATTCTAGAGATACAAACAATTAGTTGAGAGCCATTAGCTTACGTTTTAATAACGCCCATTCTGTGAAAACGTCTCCTGTGTTTTATAGTTAAACTATCGACCCGCCCCGACTTCGCACGGTTTTATTATACGTATAAACCTTCTTGAATCACTCTATCAATTAAAAAAACCGCATCAAAATACTTTGCGTAGTTTTAAATAATAATAATAATAATAACATACATACATAGGGACATAGGGGCAGAGAAAGCGACTTTGTTTTATACTACGAGTATGTAGTGAAGTCTGTTAAGTATGGACTATCTCCAAGCATGAGATTCTATACATAGACATATGCATCATTTATTTGCCATGATATATTCATAATTATTTTATCATATAATAACGTTAAATAAAACAATTTCCAATAATCAGACATTCAATTTGTTATAAGATTTTTTTTAAATGCATATGTAGTAAGTAGTTTTACGGGGTGATTGGAAGGTGGGTGCAAAGATGGTGAGGGAAGGTAGTGTGGACTATTTGTAACCATTTAAGCCATATTTGTCTCAGACGAAGTCTGACTGACTCAAATATGACTCAAATACCTAAGAACATGGTTTATTAGATTGCTTACACATTAGCTTTTCTTAAATTAAACAAAAAAAAATCATTGGCCTTTTAAACTGGCAATGATTAGCAACTAACTGTAAGATTTCGGGTATTTTCCTTGCCTAGAATAAAAAAATGGTAAAAAAGAAACAGTCAGACTTCGTCTTAGACAAATATGGCTTAAATGGTTCCAAATAGTCCACGCTACCTTCGCCCACCAGCTTTGCACCCACCTTCCAATCACCCTGTATATTGTCTATTTTAGTAAGGGGTACGAAGTTGCTCTTGGTGGCCACCAAACTCTGTTTTCAGGCGCTAGTGTACCTCGTACCTACCTACTCTTTGCGCCTTAATGACATGGATTAGTTGAGCTATCTTTAGTCTGTTTGCAACCGTCTGCAGTTAGCTCAATGGTTTCAATTGTAAAAACTAGTTTTATCTTTTTCTGTTCCTTGATTGTAACTTTCGTTGGTGATAAAGTAATTATTTAATATTTTCAAATATAATAAAATATTAAGTAGATACTTTGTACTTAGTATTCTTATCTTCCCTTAATAAATAAATCGTACTATAAATCATTAATATAATAATCATTCTATAAAAATAAAAAAAGAGATAATATTATCTTGATAGGTAGAACAGAAAATAAAATAAAATTAAATAAGCACCCAACCCTTCAATGAGTGCTACAGTAGCAAATGGGTCTTGGTTCAGATTCTCGCGGCTATAATGCTACTAATTAGCCACGAGAATGCATTCTTTGAAGTTGTCCTCAAGGCGTATGATGCAGACACGCTAATATTAGCGTGTTTATGATGCAGACACGCTAATAGAGTTTCTTCATACTTTAGAGAAATGAGATTAACGCGATACACTGACTTTGTAAAGGTTATTTGAATAACTGAAACCAAACGCTAATTTGCGGGTATTATAGTGTTTTTGCGGAGCCTTAAAACATTTTTTTGTTTCATTATATATTGTATGGGAAAACTTAAATTATGTGTATTCTGTAATCATCACTGAACTTATTTATTTTATTAATTATGACATAAAACCCAATATTGATTAAAGTAAGGAAGATAAAATTATGCAAGGAAAAGGTCTAATATAAATCTGTTATAGCATCCTAAGATACATAATAATGGCGTAAGAATTAATAGGCCTTTTGGGTCTTCTATATAATGCCAAAAGGCAATATATAATGTACATGAATTCAAGGCATCTGAAATTAAAAACATAAATGGGACTGAATAATTCTGATTTAATGGTGTAATTCCCCTTAGAATGAAAAATGATGGTATTTTAGACAAAAATCTATACAAAAAGAGCCGCGGGGTACAGCTAGTTCTCTTATAAAAGATCGCGGGATAGTGCATCGAAGAATGGCATGAAAAAATAAACAAAAAGTGTTTCCACCAGTTTTAGAAGAAAAAAATACGCTGAACGTATTATAAAAGTTTTTCTGCGTATTTTGCTCGAAACTCGAACGCATAAAACGTAAAAAGAACTTTTCTACTTATCGGTTAAGGTTCGGAGCATCCGCGATAAATTACGCGATGCTACTAAAATATTCCAGTCTCGCCTGTTTCGGGGCCACACATTATCTGAATAGTTCTAGTTAAATGGTCCTTTCGGGAGCTTCTTGCTTATAAACAACGTTGTTTAGCAGTTTCCGCTTAGTGGATTGCAAGTTTTATGGTAACTCTGCTTGAGTCTTGTGTCTGTTGCATAAAGTTTAGAATGCTATGCAGATAGCGTCTACATGCTGGAACTAGTCTATAAATCTGTAGAATATGACGTGGTCCTTAAAAACTTGGATGTAGCAAGGAGTATAGAAATTAGTGATCATCGTATTAAACCTTGGTAAGGGACAATGATGACAGATCATCATAATCATCGTTAATAACTACTGCTACATGTAGGTTACAGCTAGACATTTGCTAGGTATTCCTGTATTTATTAATGTTTTTTATCTCAGAGATTCATGATCATCATACAAACATACCTTAATTCATAAGTATTAGGTTATACTTAACAAATTTTCTATTCTTTTAGCTACTTTTATATATTTTCCGCATCTTAATACAAGTATCAACTAAGAAAGACTTACAAGCCAAGCAAACAAATGGGTCATCACACTATGCACCTACAAATAATTAGCCTCAACATTATTCGTCTAAAAACAATTTGATATCATAGGTTTTTAAATGTGGTTGAGTAGACGAAATAAACATCTTATTACTTATTATTATACAGTCACATTCATTCATACTATTTGGGAATATGATAAATAATTATGCTCTTTCTGCGAGAATAGATTACATTCTTAACCCATACATCTATTTCAGTATATCTATCTAAATCAGGATTATTTAACCCTCATCAACATGTCGCATACGTTAGGATTTGCATACCTAATTGGAATACGCGGTTGGTTTGCTACGGCTATCATAGGATTACCACAAACGATGTTGGGACTTCATTAACTGGGGAATTGGAAGACGTCTTGCAAGCCTAGATGTCTAGCGTTTTGATACAAAGATTGTATCTATCCCAAATTATTTTAATAGGAGGCCTATGTCCAGCTGTGGACTCAGATAAGTAAATGATGATGTTTTTTTTTGTATCTTGCTTTTAATTTTGGCTGCGCCACACAGCTTCGTCTTTTTGAAAACTGATGTGTCGTGGAGCACAAAATAACATTCAAATAATGTCTGGGGACGCTTCCGACTGGTATTGACCTTTTGCCTGTTTGCAACCGTCTGCAGTTAGCTCAATGGTTTCAATTGTATTATACAGTTTTTTTTTATCCCTTGATTGTAATTTTCGATATATAAACTTAAGTTTTATTATTCTATGCGAAAGTTTTAAATAGGTAATGATTGATGTAAACGATGTTTCAGGCGCGCATAGAGTTAAGAGTTTTGAAAGAATCCAACGAATGAATAACATTTTTCATATTAACTTTAAAAATAAATCTATCTATGTAATGTATTAAGTTTATCATGATGCTGTGTGGACTGTCCGGAATCATTAATTACTAGCGACCCTTCAATAAAATAAACCTTCCTCTTGAATCACTCTATCTATTAAAAAAACCGCTTCAATCTCGTCGTGATTTAAAAACAAGGTTTTGAGCAAATCGAACCAATGAATACAACTTAGAGAATTGCTTTTGTTTTTTAAGTTATTTATGTAAACAATTTTTTTTTTTTTTTTTTTTTTTTTTTTTTTTTTTTTTTTTTTTTTCAGTCCCGTTGCGGCATTCGTACGGGCAGGTCGCGTTCGCTTATCGCAGCCATGTCGGAATTATCCGACGATAGTATGGATTTGGAGAAAGATATAGCCCAGTCAGAAGATAATGAGTTTATTACATTGCCGAAAACTCGTGAGGGAAGAAAACGTACGTCAGAATTACAGGAAGAAGATGAATTGAAAGAAGGAGAAGAAGAATGGCAAACCGTTGGTGCTAAGAAGCAAGTGAGAAGTAGAAAACAACAATACGATGAGACCAGAAATAATGGTGATAACACAAACAGAGAAGTGATTATAACATGCGAACAACAATTACCTAAACAATTTGCGTTAGCACGCACTCTCAAAGAGCATTGCATAACAGGCATCGCACTAATAAGATATGTAAATCCATTCAAAATTAAAATTTTATTCGAGAATGAGTCTGCTGCCCTGGGTCTTCTTTCTAATGTGGCTCTCTTAAACAATGGCTGGCGTATTCATAAAAAATCTGAAGTTGGTTTTTCTTATGGAGTGATAAAAGACGTAGACTTAGAACTAACGGAGGAAGAAATTAAAAACAACATTACAAGTACAGATGCAGAGCTGGTTTCGGTAAGACGTCTCAACCGTCGAGCGAGAGATAAGGAGGAATGGGTTCCCTGTGAATCTGTCCGCCTCTGTTTTAAAGGAAGTTATCTACCATACATAGTTCACATACACGATGTGAAAGTATACGTTGATCCATATGTATTTCCGGTATCGCAATGCACCTTGTGTTGGCGTTTGGGTCATTCGGTTAAAACTTGTGTAACTAGAAAAGTTAGATGCCCCAAATGCGCCGGTGACCACGATAACTGCGACACAGTACAATTTAAATGTGTTAATTGTTCGGGGAGACACATGGCCTTGGAAAAAACATGCCCTGTTTTTATAAAAGAAAAACGGCTACGACAGATTATGGCAGAGCACAACATAACGTATGACAAAGCTATCCCGATGTACGTTGAAGTAGTCCCGAGCGTACCTCAACGAATCTCACCTCAACCTGCACCACGCTTCGCTTTCCCGTCGACATCAAGTGAAAACATCACATCCTCCAATCTGAGACCTAGCTATGTTGATGTGACGAAAAATTCAGCGACCACAAGACAAACGCAACCGGATAAAAGCCCAATATTCCCACCCACCAAAAAACTTAAAAAGAAGGTTAATTCAGATCGTATACAACGATGGGCGGACTACCCCTCTGTAGAAGAAGAATACTTCCCAGATCAGACTCCGAACCCCACGCACTGCGAAAAAGAACATTTAACTTTTAGCGATCTATTTACCAGGATAAAAGAAGTCGTGTTTATGCAGAGAATGAGTGTTCAGTCGAAAATAAAAAGAGTGTTTGAATTATGCGCGGAGTGGATAAGTATAGTGGCGGAGGGCCTTATAGCTGAATGGCCCATCTTGAAGTTTGTTTTTGGTTCTTTTGTCAATAACGGCTCTCAGCCGTAAATAGTCAGTAGGCTATTTATTTTATTGTCAATGGATACCGGAAACAAATTATCGAGATTTAATATAATTCAATGGAATGCACGAAGTATTACACCCAAGTTGATATCCTTTGAACAGTTACTCATTCAAGAGAAGGCGCATATTGCAGTCGTAAGCGAAACCTGGCTGATAAGTGATATAACGCTAAAAGTAAGTAATTATAACATTTACCGAAAAGACCGCAGCGATAATTACGGTGGCTTAGCAATTTTTATTCATAAATCCATAAGGTCGCAAATGGGCACCTTCTCAGCAGGTAACTCGGAGATTGAAGTACTTGTTGTGAACGTTTACAACTGCGATAACATAGATAATATTGTTGCTATATATTGTCCACCTTCACCTACGCGAACTAGTCAGGGAGATTGGGATACTTTACTTACATCATTTAGGAATAAAACAATTATGTTGGGTGACTTCAACGCCCATCATTCCGATTGGTCTAACAAAACAGACACGAGGGGTACATATATTTTTAATTCAATTTTCGATAGCAACTTCATATGTCTCAATGACGGCAGAGAAACACGTACTAGCTTAGTAAATGGGCAATTAAAGAAATCATCCCCAGATTTATCGTTAATAACATCAGACATCGCGGTGCATTTTAATTGGAACATTCTAAACGAGAACCTGGGTAGCGATCACTTGATAATTAAAATAAATTCACAAAACTATATACACTCAAAATTCATTACTAAAAGAAATTATAAGAAAGCAAATTGGGAAGGATATACAACATGTTTAAAAGATATTTTTGAAGATGTAACTTTATCAACAGATCATCAAAAATCTTATGATTATTTTATTGATAGTTTGAACTTGGCGGCTGACTTACACATACCTTTTATAAAAAATTGCGTTAGCCCTTCTTCTAATTTTAAACCTAAGTCCTTTTGGACTCCTGAACTTTCTAGGTACGTAGCATTACGGAGGTTGGCCTTATCTAATTTTAGGCGGAACCCTACGCCAAATAACTTAGACCATCTTAATGAAACAATAAGAGAGGCCCAAAAAATGATCCGCCGGGCTAAAAGTGATGATTGGCAAAACTTTTGTGCGTCGGTCAATGTAAAAACAACTTGTTCTCAGATGTGGCAGCGTATGAAGTGGGTAAAGGGTTACCGATCTCAAAGACAACATATTAATAAAGAACAATTATATAACTTACTACGATCTCTCACCCCTGATTACGTAATCTCACGTCAGCCCCTGTTCGCTGACACATCCTCACAAATATATGTGGATATCTCTATGCAGGAATTAGAATCATGTATCAAAATTAAGGATACATCTCCTGGATGTGACGGTATTTCATATTCTATGATAAAAAACCTCCCATGTAATGCTAAGACTGAATTACTTAGATTGTTTAATATAACGTTGAAACATAGTTTCATTCCGTCGCAGTGGCGAGATATCGGCATTGTTGCCATACCTAAACCTGGACGTGATGTAAATCTAACTTCGTCTTTGAGGCCGATATCGCTGCTATCCTGTATTTGTAAAATTTTTCACAGTATTGTTAATAAACGTTTGGAATGGTACTTAGAAAAAAATGGTATACTTTCAATTCATACAACGGGCTTTAGAAAAAGCAAATCGTGCTTAGATAATTTGAGTAGTTTTGTTTCCAGGGTACAGACAGGCTTAACAGATGGGTTACAAACGGCTGGATGTTTTATAGACATAGAAAACGCCTATAATAACGTAGATATTCCTACATTAATTGGTAAATTAATTGAAATTGGCATTGGTAAAAGAATATGCTCATACTTATGGAACTTCCTCAAAGAACGACATCTTAAAATAAATATTGATGATACTTATATAGTTAGAAATACAGGGCTCGGTTTAGCCCAAGGTTGCCCAATTTCCCCTTTGCTTTATAACGTAATAACAAAAGATATTTGCAGTCGCTTAGAGAAACATATTTTTATTTCACAATATGCTGATGATTTCGTGATATACAATCAGTTTAACAATGCGGTTATAGGACAGTCACAGCTGCAGAAATCAGTGAACGAACTTCATTCATTACTTTTTAACTTAGGCCTTACCATCTCTCCTAGTAAAAGCAGAGTATGCATTTTTAGACGAGGATATTCTCATAGTACTATGCATATACAAATAAATAATACTCAATTGGAAGTAGTAGACTCAGTTAAATATTTAGGCCTCTGGTTGGATCGTAATTTACGATGGAGAAAACATATAAATGAAATTAGACAAAAATGCCAAAATTTTCTAAATATTTTTAAAATGTTAGCAGGCTCCAGCTGGGGTGTTCACCCCCGCCATCTCAGACACCTGTATATTGCCATTACACGTAGTCGTCTTGATTTTGGTAGCTACCTTTATGACAACTGCTGTGAAACCCAAGTATCGAAACTGGACAAATTACAAAACCAATTTTTGAGAATTATTGGTGGATTTATAAAAAGCACGCCTATCCACGTGATGGAATCTGAGTTACACATACCACCCCTTACATTCCGTAGATACTACTTGGGAGGAAAATATTGGCTACGAAATAGATCTTGCAACGATAGCATTATTATTAAAGTACTTGAAGATTTGTGCGTTCTTGTACACAAACCATACTGGAGACAAAAGAAAAAACCGTTACTTACCAAATTACATACTGACTTGAAAGCATTATCTTTTCATAGTGGCAATAAATTGGAAATGTTTACTTTAGATACTTGGGTAAATAATATTAACCTACGAGATGTTCTCGAACCTCATTTGGAAATTATGAACAATCCAAAACGTCATTATAATCCCTTAGATTTGAATATAAAATGTACAAGTTACCTTGTACATAAATATCGTAATTTTTATAAGTTGTTTTCCGATGCTTCGAAGTCTGACAATGGAATAGGCGTGGCCTTTTTAGATGCAGAGACAGATAGCTGTCTAAAACTGCGCATACCTACCAACATTATATCCATTATGAACGCCGAGCTCATTGCAATATCGGAGGCCTTATCTTATGTCGAATCAGTGTCAACAGGACAATTTGTGATTTATACTGATTCTAAAAGTGCAATCCAACATTTATCTCGCTGCTCAACCAATTCTAGTTTTCGCGGCATTCCATTGTCTTATAGTATTTTACGAAGTATTCTTAAAATTAAATCTCAAAATAAATGTATAAAAATTCAATGGATCCCATCCCACATTGGTTTAACGGGGAACGAGGATGTAGATCGTCTCGCTCAAGAAGCGGTTCAGGATGGTCTAATATATGATTGTTTACCTAACTGGTCCGATGTAATACCTACCTTACAACGAAACTATTTTAAATTGTGGTCAGAACATTTCGACGAAAGATCTCTAATGAAAGGTATTTGGTATAGAACAGTACAACCCGCGTTGCTACGCTATCCTTGGTTTGACCAATGTGGGATGAGTAGAAAGGGTATAAAAGATATGTTAAGACTTCGTTCTGGTCACGTTCCATTAAATAAATTTGCGTACTTAATGAAAAAATCTCCTACACCTAATTGTGAGCTGTGTAATAAAGTTGAGGATGTTTATCACATTCTCATGGAATGTGCCCGGAATGAAGGTCTACGCCAGCAGTTATTTGAAAAGGATCCTTGTTTTTGGCAGGTTGGAGGCTGTAACAGCTTCTTAGCTAGTCCTCTATCGGAGGAGGCTGGGAAACTGTACAAGCTGTATCAATTGGCAGTTAAAGAACGCGATTAATGTTTATGTTTTTTCCTATTGTACATACCTGCAGAATTTATTGTTGTTTTTGTCATCTTTTTTGTTGTGTGTTTGTTTTCTGTAATATGTGTGTACTTTACAAGGGTGGCATGTTCAAATCACTGAACAAACCCTTTACAAATAAATGATTAAAAAAAAAAAAAAAAACAATTTTTTTACAAAAGTACGTAGATTAGCTAAACACTGTTTTGGATACGTTCTAAACAAGATAAAAAAAAGCTCAACAGGCTAAAAGGGCCTTCTACAGTAGTGGGATTTTTTTTTAATTTCATTCGTTTCAGTCGGCGTACTTATCTCCTTTCGCCGCAATGCCGCCGGCATTGGCGGGTATAATATAATTACTGATTTTCATTACCAAACCCAAACCACAACAAAATCTCGGTTAATCTACAGCCTCTAATTAGTTATCGAATTACGCATCACTAATGCGTTACTAATTACGTAAGTACCTACGTACATAAAGGCTTCATATTATCGCAGTTGAAACCGCGCACTCCGTATGTAAATGTAATTACTCGATACAAGACCGCAACTTCGTGATGAATTCGATGAAACGATCGAGGTTTGAATGTAAAAAGATATAATTTAAGATCGCTTTACTCATCACTACATAGTATAAAATAAAGTCGCTTTCTCTGTCCCTATGTCATTATGTCCCTTTGAACGCTTAAATCTTTAAAACTACGCAACGGATTTTGATGCGGTTTTTTTTAATAGATAGAGTGATTCAAGATGAAGTTTTTTACGTATAATAAAACCGTGCGAAGCCGGGGCGGGTCGCTAGTTATTTATAAAAATAACATAAGCCGTTAATCAGGTAACTTATATTTTCTTCAATCTATGTTAAACTATATCTTCATCATGATATGATTTAAGCAATTATTTAGCATCTGAGGCAAGTTTTTTGAATAAAATTAAATATGATACAAACGACATAAGGTTTAAGGTTTTTAACAAGGTTTGCTGGAAGAGAACTCTTTTTAGGGTTAAGCTCGCCTGTGCCATAATTTATCTAGTTTTAAGTTTTTCTTGTATGTATTTTTCATGTGTGCATTAAAGAATTAAAGAACATACCTACACATGCGAATTGAGAAAATCTTTCCTTGGTTTTTCGTAAAATTGTCGAACCTTTGTTTGCTATTTTATAGCGTTTTCAGTTTGTCCGTGAAAATAAACGTATTTGGTTCTGACTTTATCTCTGAATATCGGGAAAAATAAAGCTGTTACATATTTTTGTTCCTTTGGTCAAGTGTGTTGCCATATCCTATTTTTTCAGCATAAAAAACACGGGATACAATTACTTTTACAGCAATAAAGAAGAAATTCAGATATTCAAACTAGCTACTTAGACCCTGTAGAATATAATAAAATACATATGTTATAAATGTAAGCAAATAAAACTTAGGTACCTATTTCAATAAAACGTCGCACGTACCGCAGGTACCGCACGAGAATTGTACTTTACTATATAACTACCCGTAAGATAGGAATAAAAACAGCTCTATCTGCCAATCCTATGGGAAAAGCATCGAACAATATGCATTGTGAACAAAACTCCGTATTTATACCACCGGGAGCGAAAGAAAATAAGATTTCTATGAGATATCCAATATGAAATAACTCCGTCGAATCTCAGCTGCCTGTTTTGTACTTTTATTTAGTTGTAAATACAAATAACATTAGGTATTCTGTTGGTAAAAGTTCAGCAATTTGTATCTCTAAAAACAACTAGGTAACATATTTGGGCATTTTTTTAAAAAAACGTCCATGCGTTTTTTTAGGTGTCCTACAAGTTCATTAATACTTTTCATAAAAACTAGTCCATTGCTAGATATTAAAATACTTATTTTATGTTTTATAGTTTTATTTGCGATAAAAAAACATATTATTAGAACTTTTTTAATACAAAAAATTGTAAAATAAGAGTAAAATAGCTTCCGAGACCCCTTAAAAATGGTTGTCCTACAGCGGTGGACCGACTTTTGACTATAGATTATTTTTTAACTCAGTTTGGATGAAGGCTAAAACTGGATTATTTATGTTTAAATATATGAAGGCCATCATATTTAAACGTAAAATGCGGGACTTTTCATACAAAAATAATAACTTTTTATCAATTAAATTGTGTCCCATGATTTTGGACATAAGTGGAATTCCATTTTGTAACTGCAATATCTCCGTATTATTTTGAAAAAACTACTGTAATCACAGAATTTATTATTCCTGGTAACATGACTCATCGATACCACCAGTTTAAAATTGGTTGTCAAAGAGCGTTCTGTCATTATTCGTGTCTGAACTTGCAGAGCGTTACCGTGGCGTTTTTTTCTTCCAATTTGTAACTGCGATTTAGACCGATAAGGCTTGAGTTTTTGTAAAATAAAAAGTAATTAAATGATTACTGTATAATGTATTAAATGAATTATTGAGTCTCCAAAGGTCTCAACTGTTTGAAAATAAAAATAGACGCAATTTTAGATCGGGTGACGTGGGAACGTTACTTCCATTTTGTTTGGTTACGTATATGTGGAATGATAAAGTTACGAAATGGAAATATAAAGGCAAGTTCACCCAGTAATTGTTGACAAAGCATCAAAGAGTTCTAGCGTATTAAATCCAAAGATATTGTATATAAAATTTTTGATTAAATATTGGTTTCAAAAATGAAATCGCTAATATGCTAAAAAAAAGGTTTTATTGATGTTTAAATTACGATTTTGTGGTGATGAAGCACTTGATAAGATGAAGAACCCACGACAAATAAACCACGACACAACATTTCTCTGATTAATGTATTAGGAATAATAAATACCGAAAAAAGTAAAACTACAAGAATAATAGATTTTCAGGAGAAAAATTTCGAACATTGTAAAGCCAGCTTTACGTTTTCCATTACGTAACTGCTCCTTTACATTTTGTAACTGTCTCATATTTTTAATTGGGAAAATATTTTTTTTCACGATTTTTTTAAAGGGCTTATTTTTATTTTTGTTGTAGTATTACAAGAGCTATTCGATGAAAAAAAATGCGGTCCCTGAGACTGCTTTACCATGCTTAAAACACAATGTTTTCATTGCAAAGTTTCCCAAAAGTTACAAAGTGGATATGTTTTGGCTTCAATAAAAATAACTAATGCTTTTCTTCATCGTTAGGTTTTATTTTCTATTCAATATCATGTTTTTAAAGCAATTTAACATATTAAATTCATTGAGGATTATTGTGGTTTTATTTTATTTGATTTTAAAAAAATAACCAAATGGAAACCTGGTGTACCTCCTGATCTCTTAAAAGTTAAATATCCTTTGAAAATGCTATTTGTTTATTATTTTGCTGCTATCACATAAATCTCTAAGGAAAGGCGAATCATTTTAAATAAGTTAGATATAACCTAAAATTATCTTTATTTTTTTCACTCCATTTTGTAACCGGGACAAATTTCTACGAAAATGCCCATTTGTCAAAATTAAAATCAACGTGTTTTATTTCCTTTTGATCTTACAGGACTCTTGGACACGTCATAAAACACAGGAAATAAAATAATTGAAATTATGAAATTATGTACTCACTTTGATTTTTATTCACTTCAATCTCTTTTTTGTCAATTTTTATGTTTCCAAGGTTACATATACCTAAGGTATTTGAGTGCTATCACGACCTTCACCAGAGTCTACGAAAGTGTAAAAACTACACAATATTGCCAGCAGCGGTCAAAGGGTGTCGAAACAACGGAGTTTTACTACCCTCTCGCCACTTGACCTACAAATAGCCTCTCTGAACGCTGCGCGAGAAGTGGAATGACATTGCGCTGTGTTTTAACCGATTTTACTGTTACTAATTGACACTCAGGAATAGTAAAACTACGAGAGAAAGCGCAGTAGTTTATTTCTGTGTATTTTCATTATTCTCATTTTTCACCTTTACATCAATTTCCAAAACGCCTGCTAGGTTTTTTCTAACGCTGGAATTAAACATTCATGTAAACAAAGTAATGTAGGTATGTAGCATGTCATTTTCATATGCAATACCAACCGTTATTATTAATATCAAAACAAAAACGGCTTTATCAAAAATATGAGGTGTCCCTTCTTTCTCCCAATTATCCTATGGAAGGTAATTTCATATTATAAATGTTGGGATCAAGTTTCAAGGACCGTGAAATTTTTCACTGTTCAAAAAATGGTCCCATTTTGTGGTAAAATAATCTGACATTAGATATTTTGTAATCATAGGTAATGGCTGTACTTGTACTGAAAAATAGGAGCCGTGTTTTATTTTGTAAAAATATGAACACAAGTTAATCAGTTCAATTCAGTCAAGTGTTTCAGTTATTACCATCTCGAAGATAATAAATTATCGTCAAAACTAATTTATAAATCGAATAAGCAACAAATTTAATCAGTGTAGTAAAAATTGTGACCTAGATTTTTTTTCTGAAGATCGACCCACAGATCTGCTATAAATAACAGTAAATACGTAGTAAGCAATTAAAAATTATGACAGATATAAATGTATCCTTTAAAGTTTATTGTTTATGAGTATGCATATGCTATAGCAATGATTAACTTCGGTATGAATTTATCGTCTATTGCTATAATATATTATTGCTATAATATTAATTATGAAGTCGCAAAGCGCATCGCATACCGAGGGAGAGTCGCGGGTTCAAGTCCCGCCAATGTCGAAATTTTTTGTGATATTATTTAAGTTCTTAAATGTATGTGTTGTGGGACCCTTTTAATATTCACCTTCGTCATGACTTAAATAGAATATTAAACCTATCATCATGATCATCAGCCTATACTTGTCCACTGTTGGACTTTCGCCTAAAATAAAACCAATATATTATATATATATACATATAGGTATATATGTATAGAGATACCATTCCGGCAATTGTTGATCAGGCGCGACTCACAGCGAGCACTTTGTTGATCCGAAAACACTTGTTGATCCGAGCCTCTTTTGTTGATCTATTATACATTTTCAGTAACAAATGTTGCTCCAACCAGATCAACAATTGACCTCACGGGGCCTTTGGCATTGTAATACCATTTGTTGATCCGATATACAAATCCATTTTACACAAGTTGATCCGATTCAAATGAACCAATCAGAACGCAGCATTTGTCAAAAATGACAGCGACGTTGCCGCTTCGTGCGGGAGTCGTGGAGGTCGATGACCACACATGTGGAAACGAAATGTCAGGGTAACGCTATGTTCTATGACATTTATTATTTATGACATCGCGTTACCTAGTCCTTTTATTATCAGTTTGATAATTATGTACCTATTATTAAAATTTGACTTGTTTGAGTGTTTTTTTGTAAGTCTTAAGAAATAATGATATTCATTTACTGAATAATTTTATTTAGAAACCAAAAATCCATTGCGAATACTTTTCTACGGACAAATGTTGATCCATCGATATTTTCTTAACGATAACTAAGAACTTTTCTATTTTTTGATTTTTCTTTATACCTGAAAACTAAAACCAAAAAAGTGGCACTTTGTTCCTTAATATGACGTTCCTTGTGTTTACTTTAATAGGTTTCTTTAATTATTGAGTATCGTGTCAAATTAATTATTATTATTTTTAATTCATTTTTGAAACTATATGGATTGACAATAAATGTGGGCGGGCGAAGGTACACGGCACACGAGGTTGCGGGTTCGATTCCCACCTTGGAACAATAAATGTTTGTACGACATGTAAATATTTCTACGGGGTTCTGGGTGTTTTCTAAGTGTAATAAATTTCTCAATCTTTGTACTATTTTGTATTAAGTTACAGATATTTGTCATCTCGTACCCATCATAACACAAGCTCTGCTTACCTTGGGCTAGATGAGGCTGTGTGGATTGTGCGTGCAGCATTATTAATCTAGTTATTAATTTTAAACTAAAAAAACTACACATCCACCCATCGTTATAATTGTTACAAAAAAAAACCGGCTACCTTAAATTATTTTGGGGAACTCAAGTAGTTGCCTACCTTACGTGGTTAACCGACTTAAAAAAATAACTAGTGTCAATGCCTCGATCGATGTTTAATTAAACGTCAATTATTTTAGACTCGTTACACCCCGCGGCTCCGCCTGCATGAAAATGTATTTGTCATATTACAGAAATGTATTGCACGCCTCATATGGGTAGTTCCGTAAAAATAAAAAATACGTGTTTAATTATTCATTTTGCAGTTTATTTGTACCGATTTTTAAGTCACTAGCAGCTGGTTCAGCCTAACGTTGATTAATACCTACCTGTTTAGTTAAAGTTAAGAGTTTAAGATTATAGTTTTAAATAAGATTAGTTTAAAAAAAAACCAATATGCGAATTGCTAGCAAGGATCTTCACAAATAATTCTGTAAAGTACCTAGCTACGTCCCATAGGTAAACAGGATCCTTTCATATTATATAGAGACTAGGGTCATTGTTCTTCAGAGTTCAGTCAGTCTCAACTCAAATCTTATCTATCTTACTATTATAATAAAATAAAAAAAATAAAATAAATAAATAATGCTGGACAATCCACACAGCATTATCTAGCCCCAAAGTAAGCTACTCAAAGCTTGTGTTATGGGTACTAGATAACTGATATATTTAATACATTTTATACATAGATAGATATTTTTTATTATACATATTAAACACCCAGACCTACGGAACAAATTTCTGCAGATCGTACACAAATTTGTTCTGAGGCGGGAATCGAACCCGCAAACTCCTGCGTCGCAGGCGGACCTTCGCCCACCGCGCCACATCGGTCGTAAGTGGGAAAGTCTGTGTGAATGTTTGTTATAAGTAATCTCCGTATTAACTTTATTTATTTAGATGACATTTGGTACGTAGATAGTAGGACCTAGAATAAGACATAGGCTAATAAAATTATCAAAAATTAACCTCTGAGGGCGTTAAATAGGATAAAGTTTGTATGGAAAATTATTTTTCCTTGGTTTGATTTACTTAAAAAAAACCTATAAATAAAGTATGAAATAATTAAACACGTATTTTTTATTTTACCAAAATAACCCCCAGGGGTTTGTGTAATAAATTTCTGAAATTTATTTAAAAACTGGTTGGCGGGCAAAGCCGCGGGACACATCTAGTATCTAGTATTATAATAAATGGGAAAGTCTGTGTGAATATTTGTTATAGGTAATCTCCGTAGCTACTTAAGTTATTTAGATGAAATTTGGTACTTAGATAGTTTAGGACCTAGAACAAATCCATACACATAGGCTTTTAAAATTTGGAAATTTTTAACTCCGAAGGGGTTATTAGATGGGGTTGTAAAGTTTGTATGGAAAATTATTTTTCATTGGTTTGTTTCACTCAAAATGAACACTATGAATAAACTAAAAGTAAATAACTAAACACGTATTTTTTTTACGAAACTACCCCTAGGAGGCGTGCAATAAATTACTGAAATTTGACAAATAAATTTCCATGCGGGCGAGGCCGCGGGGCGCATCTAGTTATTACTAAGTAAATAATTTCCAAGTTGTAATATACTATATTGTGTTATTCTAGGTCCTAAACTATAGTCATATCAAACTTAATTTAAATAACTTAAGTAGTTACGGAGATTACTTATAACAAACATTCAAACAGACTTTCCCATTTATTATAAAAGTAAGATTTGCAAATTACCCTAAACGTATCGTTGGTAGTTACTGATCATAAAAATGTTTTAGGAAACTACCTAGCGGGTCTCATCATAATCATCATCTTCGTCGCCAACCATTAATAGTCCACTGCTGGACACATGCTTTCCCATATGAATGCCCACTTGACTAAAGGACACAATACACTACGTTTACCGAGACGTGGTCTTCACTCGAGAGTACGTTTACCCCAGCGGTTGTCAGTTTTTCGCAAGATATGCCCGGCCCACTGTTATTTTAGCTTGCTAATTCTTTAAACTAGGCTTTATCTCGCGGAGAATCGGCAACCGTTGGGGTTAAAGTGTTCTTCAGTGGAGACTGCGACTTGGCAAACGTAGTATAGGACGCCCCGCCCTCCGGCCAGTTGGGATCTGTGAATGATTGATGGTAGATGCTGGACGCGACAGCGCCATGGCGCTCATTACGGGAAGCCTATGTCCAGCAGTGGACTAATGTCGTCCTAAAATAATGATAATGTTGCCCACTAGACAGTTTCGTGAGGTGAATTTAAATCCTACCTTCATTTGGGGAGCGGGATTTATAGACGTGATATTTGTAGGAGTTCATTTGAGTCTAAAATATAGGAAATATTCTAAAAATTTTCTTTTTATATTTTTGTTTGACGTGTAGTGCGTTCTGGCATACTTAGATCGCTGTAGAATTGAACTCTAAAGCAGGTTCTCTCTAGGTTCTTAGTTAAAAATAAAGGGAAATTTCATAAGAATTTAACGATTTTGTTACCAAAAAAACCTTTTTACAGTTCTCATACCTAATGCACATGTCGAAGAAGAACATGACCTACGAACTGGTTGCTAAAGAGTTCAGTTATTTTTTGTGAACTATAGTAGATTTCAATAATGCACATACCTACACAAAAATATTATTTTATGAATGTAATGTGCTTGGTCAGTGAATTTTAGCTATTTCTACTCTATTCTATTCGACTATCCGAAGGAAATTTGTAAGAACGAACGCTTTCAAGTCTATTAACTTCGATTATGTAAGTCTCGAAAAGTCCCCCACTACCGCGCGTGCGGCGTTGCCGCTTTGAAAACAGACGAAGTAGTAATTTGTGGCTCCAGAGACTGCAGATCAACATTGTCTAAGCTAATGTGGCGCGTAGTATATACGCACCGGATGTGAAAATGACGTTTCGGTGTATTTTTTTTGACCGTTAGAAGATCAACAAAAATGGTATTTTTTGAGGTTTTTCTAACGCGAGTATATTGAAAACGAGTCAATGCAGATCCACCGTTGCCATGTGCTTTTGAAAATCGGATCGAAGTATATCTGTTTACTAGGTCTAGAGTCGAATGTACACATGAAAAAGGTGGATCAACATTTCTTAAGAAATCGTACTGGATCAACCATTACCGTGAACGGTTCATTATATATATAGAACCAATGTTTCCCCTAAAATAAAATTTGATACATTTTTTTTTAAATTTGTTAACAATAGACCTTCGTTTGACCACAGTCTCACCTGATGGTAAGCATACATTAACATTTGCATAGCATGCATGATTGTACTTACCAATTTCCACTATGTATCCATTCGTACCACATTGGTAACCAGTATTTGGGGTTATAGATCGACAGAAATTATAAAGAAACTAATTAAACAATTAAAAATTTGTGACCACTGGTTTTATCGCTCAAGAGCAATCTCTACCAGAAAACCTTCATCACCAAGTTTTCATAATCTAGGTAATAATGGTTACCAACGAAATACGAAACACATAAACTACCCGTATTTGGGGTTTATAGATCGACAGAAATTATAAAGAAACTAATTTAACAATTAAAAATTTGTGACCACTGCTTTTATCGCTCAAGATAAATCTCTACAAGAAAACCGCGCTTCATAATCAAGTATCCATAATCTTAGTACTAATGATTACCAACGAAATTCGGAACATAAGCTGCCATGATGATGATAATAAAGTAAAGCCCGGCAACATTATAAAGCGGTGTTTCATACAGCTCGCTCATTAACACTGGGATAAGCTAATTACATTTTACGACGCATTTTCCGCGCCCCTTGTCATTTCATAAAATACCAAAAAGGTTACAATTTTTTATCATAATTTCGTTTAATTCTCGTAATAATTCTCGGGCTATGTAGGAAGGGGGACAAAAATGTTATGCTCTAAATTTTACTCTTGAAAGAGTCGTTTTATAGAGATTAACGCAGACTAGGGCATGTCATGCTTATAATTTTAAAGAAGAAGAATTTTGTATGACTCATATGGTTCGCATGTTTGAGATACGCCATGTTGAAAAATTCAATAGACCTATTTTTATAATTGGTTATGCCAAAATTATTCAGTGTTAGAAGTAATTTATAAGGGTTTGTCTGATTGCTCAAAAAAACACAATGTGATATTCCATTTATTCATACATTTCATTTCCATAATATGATTGATTACTGACTGCAATACACAGATATTTGATATTTCGTCACTTCATTCTTCAGATATAATTAACCAGGTAGTACTTTAAACCTACTAGGCAGTCGCACGATTTTAAAAGTAAATCGATTTACTCGATTTCATGTTTTTTTTTTTTTTTTTTGAGGGTAGCCATGCCTTAGCTGGCTCTGTCTGCAAGGCGATGTCTTCATTCTTTTTTCGTGCGAGGCAGCGTACGGACGTAACAGCTCCCTCTTGTAAAATAAATTTATTCCTCATGCCGAAGAGAAGTTTCGACATGATTAAATGTTATAATAATAAAATTAAGAGAAGGAGAATAAAAAACGCCGACGAGTAATAGTGTATTCGTCAGATTCGGAGTTAAGTGAACAAGGTAAGCAAAGTGCTATTATCTTTTCAAGTGTTGTTGCAAAATGTTCGTAAAGCAAGCAGGTAGATTTTACCTCTGGTAGGTAACTACCTACTTAAG